>OX442354.1:8062606-8662606 GCA_949357725.1 Hyperoplus immaculatus
GAGAGAGAGAGGTGCAAATGAAGTTGGCGCGGATCCAAGCCTTTTAAATAGGATTTTACTGTGCTATGGTTTGAGATATCGCGCTCGGCCGTAATCTGTCTTTCCCCCCACACAGAGCAGTTTTATTTTTTTCACCAGCGATCATTTCTGATATTAAGTCAATTAAATCCAAAATAACATGCCCTTTATAGAAACTGGAGCAGGAAGTTGAGTCATACATACAAAACCACTGCACTACATACTTTTAGCTTCAGGCGTTTTTTTTAAATAGTTTTATCCCCCAAAAAAGTAAATCTATGTCTTGATAATCTTCATCACGTGTAGAAATATTGAAATGGTCAGTACACCCACATTACAACAACAAAAACAACAGCCATGTAGTAGCTGAAGTTTGGATTTAATTCAACTTTAATGAAAAAAGTTTTACAGATTTTAAGTTTTAAACAAGAAGGTCAGTACACCCTCATTACAACAACAAAAACAACAGCCATGTAGGAGCTGAAGTTTGGATTAATTCAACCTTAATGAATTTTTTTTTTACAGATTTTAAGTTTTAAACAAGAAGGTCCCAGTGTAAACAGTTCTTAGGAAGGAAGAAAGTGAGTGCGACACGTATTATTGGAATGGAGAGACATCTTGTTGTTGCATTTCTAAATATACTTTAAAATGCTTTAAATGGCACAAACAACATGCAATTAACTCAATCAGCTTGGGGTGGCTTCAGAAATGTCAGGGAAAGATAAATGAATCAAGTCATATTATCATGGTTCGATATGACTCAAAAAAACATCTCTTAAAAGAATATCTTGACATTTTGGAAAATATACCTGTTTGCTTTCTTTCTGAGAGTTAAATGCAATGCTCAATAATACTATTCAATTTGTAGGGCAAATATGAAGCTGAATCCTGCAGATTGTAAGCCCTAGCTTAGCAGAAAGACTGTGGGAAACATGAAGCCTGCCTTTGTCCAGAGGTAAAAACATCCACCTCTAGAGCTCTCTCATTAATGCATTATATCTTGATCATTCGATCGTACCAAAATAAAAGTATAAAAATGCGCCGAGCTGTCAGTAGTCTTCTCAGGTACATGTTGCCAAGAAAACTAACGAAGATATTTCCATATCACTTAACACTGTATTTTTTAAATCATCACGATTAAGCCCTCTGACAGCCATGTGGACTAAGTAAGCCTATGCAGTTAGATGGCATACGTATGTGAGTGTGTGTTTAGGGGCGTATGTTAACCACAAACCTACTCCACTCTGCAGTCTTGTGTTGCTGACAGTTAATGCACATTTTAATGAGTGCATTTAACTGCATTAATAATGAAACATGTCTCTCTTTCTGTCCTCTCCAGAGATGGCTTGCTGGGTCTCCCTCCTCCTCCTTCTTTTTTGCAAATCCCTCTCGCGAGCCCAGGAGGAAAGCGTGTTCACCTCTGAGACCATCATCAACAATGTGGTCCAGGACCCCCGGACCGGTCGCATCTACCTGGGAGCGGTCAACTACATTTACCAGTTGGGGCCGTCGCTACGCCAACAGGCTCGTGCTGAGACGGGCCCCAAAGCGGACGCCTTGACCTGTACGCCTCCCTCCTCCGCCTGCCAGGACACCAAGCTCATGAACAACAACAACAAGCTTCTGCTGGTCCATCCTACAAACGGCTCCCTCATAGTCTGCGGCAGCCGCTACCGAGGCATCTGCTCCCTGCTGGACCTGAGCAACGTGGAGAAGCTGCTGTATTACAGCGACAGCAAAGGAGAGAGGACTTACGTGGCTAGCATAGAGGACGGCGTGAACGTGGTGGGCGTCATGTCCAACTACACCAAAGATGGGAAGGCCGTCGGCGTGTTTCTCGTGGGCAAGGGCTACGGAAGCCTGGACAGCACAAAACTCATTAGCACTCGAATCCTGGAAGACTTGAACGATTGGGTGGTGTTTGAGAGCATCATCGAGGCGTCGGCGGTCCAGACCACGCCATTTGTTCCCAAGTACCTGCACGACTTCCGCCACGCCTTCAAAGAGGACGGTTTTGTGTACTTCCTCTTTTCGAGGACGCTCGACGGTACGGATAATAAGAACCTGACCTTTGTTTCCCGCCTGTGCGAAAGCGACCACCATTACTATTCCCACACGGAGCTCCAGTTGAACTGTGGCACAAATAACCGATACAACAAAGTCCAAGCTGCGTTTGTGGCTTCTCCTGGGAAAGAGCTTGCACGGGTTATGAGCGAGTCGAGCGGGTACGCAAAGGTCTCTCCCTGGAGCAAAGTTCTGTTCATGGTGGCCAGTTCAGACGAGGACGAGAACGACTCTAATCTCTGTATGTATCCACTCAACGCCATCAATGAGCGGCTGGTGGATATCATCACCGCCTGCTACAGCGACTCGGGGAAAATCTCCGGGTATCCCGCAGTGGACATCCCATACTCGTCCAAAACTGACGAATTCTGCACAGCAAAAATTGCGGTAAATGTCTCATTTTGTGTCAGCCGATTGAAGTTTAAAAAAGAAATCTGTTTTTAAAATGACGGATCTGACTGGGATTTCTTTACTTTTGAAGATTGCTTTTGATGTTTTTTTCTTTTTTTTTCTGTCTATCTAATGCTCTGGTTCTGTCTCACACATTCCATCTCGTTCCGTGTTTCTTTTCCCAATTCCCTCAACTCATCCAGAAATGCCATATAGGCCTGTAGGAGTGGTAGGGAAAACAGCAGCTAGAGTTTTCCCTTTCACAGCTCCAAGTGCACAAACCTCAAGTGTATTCTAATAAATATGACTTAATAACATCTGATACTGTCCCAACATGAAGAGAGGCACATTACACTGGCGACTGTGCCAGGCCATTTAAACAGCGCATTAAATAAATGATGATGAATAACACTAATCATAGGAATTTAACATGCGTCATTAAAATCTAGCGAGGGGCCCTTGAATTCAACCACAATTTATTTCATGACTTTAGCCTGTTTGAACATTCGTGTCTCAAAAAAGCCCATAAGTATTGCTTTATTACCAACAGTAATGGCCACTATATCAAAAGTATATTTATTCAACCATAGTAGAAGCACTGCACTGTTCATCATGTGTGGATTTCCCATGAATAAAAATCCTCTTAGTGCAATGAAGAAAATAATATATTTGCATATATGGGTCATTTCTTTTGCTCAATGATTATTAGCTATGAAATGCTGCATCTCTGTTATCTCAAACTCAAACCTGAGAATGAGAAATGCCATCCTGACAGTTAGACAGGAGAGTAGGGAGGCACTCGCATAGCTGCAGGTCTTCACTGATTGTGTGTTTGTCTGTAAAGTGAGATGTGTCTTTTGCTTGCAATTTTCACTTGGAACTAAGATTTGAGATGCATGTAATTGTTTGTAATTGTTATTTGAACAGTGAGTGAATAGCTTGTGATTACATCGCTAGGTATTTTTTTTATATCTCAGGTTAAAGGTGGAGCCAGCGATTCTTGAGAATGCTTGTTGTCAAAATCACTTTTTGTTGAAATCTGTGAATATCACCTAACAAACCGCTACCTGTACGTACTGTGTGTGTGTGTGTGTGTGTGTGTGTGGGTGGGGGGGTGGGTGCTGATTTCTCTTTGATTTTGACAAGAATTACTGACTCCAGCTTTTTAAAGTTTGCACTTGTATTCAATTTAATAATGCGATTTTCAGACTCCAGCCATTTAGCCCTTTTTTGTAGAGGACTTACAATACTGTTCAATTTGCCTTAAAATCTTTTGGAATGAATTGCAATCGATGTGTCATGATCCTTCTGTTCTTCCTTGTGTTGTACAGAAGGACATGTTGGAAACATATAAGTGTGGTGGAGACTTTCTGCCTTCTCCTCTGGCCAGCAAGCCCATATCCGCCTTGAAGGCTGAGGCCGTGCTGACCATGTTGGGCCCTCTGAGTCTGACCTCTGTGGCAGTCGCTATGGAGAATGATCACACCATTGCCTTCTTGGGGAACAGCAAGGGGAAAGTCTTCAAGGTGGAGTTGCTTTCTCATCTGCTGTTTGACTCTTTATTTGCCTGCTTCTCCCTGAGCTGGGCAGAATGGCAAGAATTTAAGATTTGCTTTTTGTGTTTTTGGCTCCAGGTACACCTGTCCGCCGATCCATATGTGTACCACAATATTTCTGTTCACGCCATGGGAAAGAAGGTCAACAAGAACCTTTTCTTTGACATCGGTCAGAGCCACCTTTACATTACCACCGAGAAAAAGGTATGCGTGATAAGGGGTCTTTTGTAGTTCACGCTTTATATCACATGTGTCTACATAAAGCAGCACTGTTCAGGCAAAGTGCTGCGACTAAGGGTGTATTCACACATGGAAAGTCTGTTAGTTCACTTGCTTTGGTCCAGACCAAATAGAATTTATATTTTTTTTTTTGGTGTGGTCCACTTTCATATTGCCCCTTTTGCAAGTGAACCAGCATTACGAAGCAAAACCACACGTGATCTGAGGTCATTCATTCATTGGACAGACATTCTGGGGTGGAGAGAAGCAGGAAGAACAAAGTAAAAACTGCGAATTTATCATTGATATAATATGGGGTTAAAAATAATAAAAAGGCCTACATCTAACCTGTAAATAAAGACGAAAAACATCAAATTATTGATATGGTTATAATATGTAGCCCTATAAAAATGCCACATTATGTGGCTTGTAGCCTACGATGTGAAACATCATTTTTACTGTATTTTTGCTGCTGGATGCGCGGCTTGCGTGAAGAATAGGCTCATGCTGAAACACAACTGATTAAGCTGTGTATCAGCTTGGTGTAGTTTGGCGCAGTTCAGCTCCAAACTGACACGGGGAAGTATTGACGGTCCCGTTGGGAAGAACAATAAAAACACACACTTCATGCAAACGCAGCGTGAACCTGTTGGCACTGTAGGCTACGGGAGACGCTCCTCTCCATCTGATCGCTGAACATATCAGCATGTGTACGCGTCATTATCAAATGTAATATTTTCGCTGGGGGCTCCCGGTCAAACCACAACTAATCTTCCTAACACTGGCGACAACAGCATTTTCCCATAATGTGAATCAGTTGGCGATTTATTAAAAAAGAAAAGGCGCAGGGCTTCCTGCAATTGGGTCGGATCGAGTCTGGCCAAATTCACACCACAAACGAACTGCAGCAGAGTGCGTTTCGAAGCGCATCGAGACCACCTCTTCAGCTGGGTCTCGGAGCGCTTGTTTGGTCCGCCCCCGAGTGCGATTGCTGTATTCACACATGTCTGAAAGATACGCACCGAAGGCGGAAGTGCACATGAGTTCGTTTCAACCGAACTAAACACGGCATGTGTGAATACACCCTAAGTTAGTTAGCCTGCATTTTAGAAGCGCTCAGAGCCCAATACACACTCACTGCATCCATTTAAAATGTATGAAAGTAGAGTTTGAATTTGGGTGATAGTTAGATACACTAAGACAGACGACTGAAAAGCGTGACTGAAATGCCTCCTGTGTAGACATAACGTAACAGCTGTTTCCTCACTAGCGCGTCTGTTATTCAACATCTTTTATATTTGGCACGGGGAGGGAGTATTAATCACATACCGTCCAACCTGTTTTGTTTTTTTATAGAGGATGCAACAAGTTGATTCAAGTTTTAATAGTCAAGTTTAAATTGTTTAAATTGCTACTTGTTGCTCTTTGATCTCTATGAATATCTGACTCACAAGCTTATCTGTCAATGACTGCTGTACACTCATTTTATGACTAATCTGCTTTTGCTAGTACATCTGTGGATGAAGTGAGATCTGAAATTATAAAATGTAAGGGTGTTCATGCAGAATGTTATACTATTAGACATTACATTATATTTACACTATTGGACGATAATTGCTGATGTATTCACATGGAGGCAGCAGTTACATGTTGTAAGTGGTTGATTTGGAGCTAGGTTTGAAAACCTAATGCACTGTTATGCTTCTGTGTCACATTTTATTACATGGTTGTACAATATGTAGCCTCATAATAAGACTGGATTTGATTCCCTGAGCGATAAATATCTAGAAGAATAGACATTCAGCGTGTAGACCGAGGAAATAGTTTTTGTAATTGAGCGCGGGGAGCAGACGCGAGAGCCCATGTGCTGTGACAGGAGGACATATTTTCCTCCCACTCTGAACACCTGCGGCTAAACCAAGAGGCATTTGTAGCCGTAGTTAAAATGCTCCATATTTTTGTGAAGCGTCTCCCCAAAGTGTGCACCGTTTGATCACATTTCATATTCGTAATGCTCCAGATCACCAAGGTGCCGGTGCAGACGTGCCTCCAACAGAAAAGCTGCCAATCATGTGTGGAACTGAGGGACCCTTACTGTGGCTGGTGTGTCCTGGAGGGCAGGTGAGGAACACACACACACACACACACACACACACACACACACACACACACACACACACACACACACACACACGTGCAAACACGCACACAAACACGTGCACACACACATATACAGACAAAGACACACAAACACACACACACACAAACACACAGTAGGCAAACACAGACACAAAGACGTACACACACACACATGTGCAAACACACACACACACACACACAAACATGCATGTGCTCATAAATGCATGCACGCGGCGACTGACTAACAATGACACCCACACATGCAATCCCATCTGTAAGACACAGCGGGGTATTTGTTCAGTGTTTTATTGCAAACACTTTTAGTGCCCCTCTGTGTTTATATTCCATCTCCTGTTGTCCGTGCAGCCGTAAGGAATTAAAGCTGTTTGTCACCCTCATGCAGCAAAGGCAGTCTACGCAATTTACTCTCATCAGCCTATATTTATCAGGGTCTAGAGGATAGTAGGGAGTATCTATTTCAAGTATTGGCAGAGGGCATTTGATCAGGATAACAAGGGAAAAGCAGATAAACAATCGTGTCCTTCTAGAGGTTGTTGACACACCTCATTCAGAAACATAGCATGCGCTCTGCTTAGCTTTAGAGCGTCAACAAATAGTCGATTGTCAGGAAATTAATTGGCAATGAATTGTGATTATCAATGTATCTTTCTATTTCTGCTGTGTTTCTTGGTCTTACATAATAGTACTATGAATATCTTTTGGTTTGAGACTTTAAGTCAAAACATTTGAAGGTGACATCTTGAGCTTTTGGAACATTTCTGATGTTTCAGAGACAAGCTGATTAATGTAGGAAATAATAATGAGATTAATAGATTAAATAAATAATCTTTGCTTGCTGCCCTACTTTTTTTTAATCGAATATAGAGGCAGCTCTAATAAATTCACCATTTTATGTATAAAATGTCAGGAAATAGGGAAGAATGTCTTCCACGGTGTCCTGAAGTCCAAGATGTTGTGAACAAATATCTTGTTTTACCCTAACCAACAGTCCAAATATTCAGGTAATCACCATTACATCAAGCGAAGAAGCAAATAGTCACAGTTGAGAAGCTAGAAGAAATGGGAATATTTAGCATATCTTTTTAATTTTGCTTTTGAGATCACTTACTAAATGATTATTGGATTATAAATATAATCCCTCCTGGTCTAAACTATTGCTGCGGTTACATTGCAAAACCAGCTACCAATAAGGGCATTCATTGTTTTTCATGTTTATATAATAGAACACCTAGTCTTGAAAATCTGCCTTGACCCTGCTGGATGCCACTTCAGCATATGGTTGTTATTCACAAAAGCACATTGAAAGACTCCATAGGCTTCCTTTTATTTTTATCTAGGCCTTGTGAAAGTGCTTTGGGTGGTGTGGTGGTTCAGGGCCTGATGGGAGTTGTTCATCCTTTTTGTGAAGGTGTACCAGGAGGTCTGAGTGCCGACGGGCAGAGGAGAAGAATGGCTGGCTGTGGAGCCCCAAGCAGCAGTGCGTCAAGATCGTCTCCTTCTATCCCCCAAACCTCTCCTGTAAAAAGACTCAGAAGGTACAGTGCTGCTTCTCCCCTCACTCATACTCACTCTCTTTTCCCTTTTATTTTCTCTACCTCTTTCTTTCTGTCTCCCGCACTCTGCCGAACACAACCCCACTTGCATGCACGCCACACCACCATGCACGGCCCCAGTGATAAACTGTTTGATTGTGAACCAAGAGACCCTGGGCCTCGAGGTCGTCCTGCTCTGTATTGATCCACCCAGAAAACTCTAAACTGCCTTATTAGAACCGCGCTGGTTCATTGTGCTCATAGTCTGAAGATAGAGGAGCCTCTCTTGTGTGCTTTCGCTCTCTCACTCATTCTTTTCATTCCTCTGCTTCCCGACTACTTCTCCGCCCCTCTCTTTCTAACTCACTCTTGTATTTCCATCAACAGCTGCTGTCCTTCTTTCTTATTTCTCAATCAATCTCTAGCGTTTCAAAGGAAACAACCGAGCGGTTACACCGCAGCGTTTGAATTAATTTCCTCTGCTCCGTGTATAATTCAATTCAATGTGAACAGATATTGCTCAGCCAAACAAATCTTAGGCAATAACCATTTCTTTTTAAACTCTTCCATTTTTTTCTGTCCAGGTGAAGATCAACATCCCTTCACTTCCAACAATCGGGGCCTCTGACCGTCTTCAATGCAAAATCAGGTCGTTCCAAAGTGAGGGCACCATGTCTGACTCTAGCCAGGTCTCATGCAATCTGCCAGACCCTTCACTTATACCGCAAACCCCTGAAGACCAAGGTAAGCCCTTTATCATTAACCTCCACTCATGTAATACGTACTCCTTAAAGGCACATGTCTATTGTGTTCTATTAAAGAGGTTATTTAATCAATGTACAAAATAAGCATTGCACTGGTGCCATAGAACCCAAGGGCCCCAAAAAACCAGATGATTTCGGTCATTTGATTAATTTCGGATTTGTTACTTGATATTACTGCAGTGTTTCCAATTCCCTAGGCCTTACATTGTCTTGTAGAGGTGCACTGCATTTAAAGTTATAGTGTTTATAGGCAAACACAAATGAATAACCATTCCAGCGCAGGGGTCATTTTTTTCACAAGTGTGTTATAATAGACGTGGGCCAGCTTGGTGAACGCACATACCAACATCATCTTAAAAATATAAACTTTGTGCAAGAGAAACGATGAAGCAAAAGGCATCCCACTGCGAATTCCACATATTTGCTGCGTGAGGCTGTTTTTTTTAAGGCAATGAAATAATTACTTAATTGATCACCAGGAGAGATGCGATTACCACCGCAGCTAATCCATTTCCTTTCCTCTAAGGGTGTATTCACACATGCCGTGTTTAGTTCGATTGAAACGAACTCAGATGCACTTCTGCCTTCGGTGCGCATCTTTCAGGCAGGTGTGAATACAGCAATCGCACTCGGGGGCGGACCAAACAAACGCTCCGAGACCCAGCTGAAGAGGTAGTCTCGGTGCGTTTCCAAACGCACTCTGCTGCAGTTCGTTTGTGGTGTGAATTTGTCCGGACTCGATCCGACCCAAATGCAGGAGGCACTGTGCCTTTTCTTTCCTTTCTTTTTTATTAAATAGCCGTCAGCTTCACATTATGGGAAAGTGCTGTTGTTGCCATTGTTAGGACGATAAGTTGTGGTTTGACCGGGAGCCCAGAACAATATAGTACATTTGATCGAGAGGACGCGTAAAAATGCTGAATGTGTTCAGCGATCAGATGAAGGAGAGGGGAGCATCTCCCGCAAAGTGCCAACAGGTTCACACTGCGCTTTGCATGAAGTGTGTGTTTTTATTTTGCTTCCCATATAGGCCTACGGGACCGTCAATAGGCTACTATCCCCGTGTCAGTTTGGAGCTGAACTGCGCCGACCCAGCTGATACACAGCTTAATCAGCTGAGTGTCAGCTTGAGCCTATTCTTCTCGCGTGACGCGCGTCCAGCACCAAAAATACAGTAAAAATTATGTTTCATATCGTAGGCTACAAGCCACATAACGTGGCATTGACATAGGGCTACATATTATCACCATATGAAACAACAATAATTTGATGTTTTTCCTCTTTATTTATAGGTTAGATGTAGGCCCTTTTATTATTTTTAACCCCATATTATATCAATGATATATGTTTCGCAGTTTTAACTTCGTGCTTCCTGTTTCTCTCCACCCCAGAATGTCTGTCCAATGAATGAATGACCTCAGATCACGTGTGGTTTTGCTTCGTAATGCTGGTTCACTTGCAAAAGGGGCAATATGAAAGTGGACCACACCAAACAAAAAAAAATCAAACCTCTATTTGGTCTGGACCAAAGCAAGTGAACTAGCGGACTTTCCAAGTGTGAATACACCCTAAGTTTTAATTTGTCACATACTTTGGTTTACGACCAAATGCCTGCAAAACAAATGGCGTTCATTGTTAGTAGGGTGGTGTTACCATTTCGCTTAAAGTGCTGCGGTGCCAAAGTGCAGCCTCGTGGAGCTGTCAGCATGGCTGTAGTAGAGTGTCAGTCTTGTTAAGTTATCACATTAATACATAATCGGTATAAAGGTATTTCAGGTCATGCTCCGTCCACTAATTATTCAAAGTCATGTCTTGTTTTGTCTTCCAATGAGCTGTGGAGGTGTTACATATTCATTACAACTCCCGCGGACACCATCACCATTCGTAAATGTGTAAAACGTGTATCCCCCTCCACACCATCTAATGCAGCATATATTAACCGTCCCTCCTGCTGTGTCCTCAGATTTTGTGGCCATGGCGCTCCGGATCTTTGTCAACGAGAGTGTGGAGCTGGCCACGCGGGAGTTCAAGTTCTACAACTGCGCCGCCACTGTGAGGAGATCCGAAAACACACCGTGAGTGGGACTTTTGTAATCTATCTGTTCTGCTCTGTCACTCACTGCAAATCCACAGTGACAGTGAACACGGCATCACCCGACAAACTTGATGCGACTGTATCGCCGCGCACGAACAGATGAGGGCTCTGTTCGTAAATTGTGATGCACGGTAGTTTTTTGAATGCAACCCTTGCATTTTTTTTCTCTCTCCTTCGTTTATTTACCAAGCCGAGGAAATTGCATCAGTTTCCTTTTCATTAATCAAAAAATGAAAGTCAATCTCACCCCCCCCCCCCCAAACACACTCCTTATTTTTCCCTTCATTCCTTTCATGCCGAGGAATGTGTGATGAACGAGCTATGCGTATGTGAAGTTGCACAGATCCATTTGGTTGTCAGCGACATGGATTTTTGTGCCGGACGCTCTTTGATGAGTTTGCACGTTTTTCACATTTTGTTAGTGTGTGCGTTTATGCCTAATTATGTGTGCCAAAGCAATTTCTCTTTTGGTTTTGGTGTTTATGTGTGTGTGTGTATCTCCGTGTGTGTTTTTCCAGGTGCATGTCCTGTGTGGCCAGTCAGTGGGGCTGCCAGTGGAATACCCGCGACCACACCTGCACAGACATGGATGACGGCGCGTTGGGTAACCACATCATCAAACAACGTCAGGTACACTGCACAGTGGCATGTCAATGTCTTCTCGTTTGTTTTTTAAGATTTTTTTTTAGGTGTTTTAACCTTTTATTGATAATTGAAGGTTCAGAGATAGAGTGGTAATGGGGGGGGGGGGGGAGAGAGAGAGAGAGAGAGAGAGAGAGAGAGAGAGAGAGAGGTCCACGGGTCGGATTCGAACCCGTGACCACTGCGACATGGACTGAGCCAATATGGTACGCACTCTAGCTACTACGTCACAGAGCGCCCAAATGTCAATTTCTTTTGATTTGTTTTGTACATCACCATGGTCAACTCCAGTTGTTTTTAAATGTGCTATTTACAGTTAATACACTTGCCCTTACCCTCTAGTGTATCGATAAATGCTGGAAGATCCAAAAGACCAATCTAAATGCCACACGTAACGCTGTGCCTGAGCGATCCAAATTCCACCTTGAAAATGAATTTAAAAGAAAAAACTAAATTCCTGGTATCGGCCAGAACCATCTCGCGTGACAAATTCTTTAGAGTGGAGGATATCAATTTAGAAAATGGCAGATGTTTCAGAGATACACTTATCTGTTGCCACGGATAAGGGTGTCAGTTAAGTGGTTGGCATATTTTAAAAATGTGAATGATTGAAAGCGGGAGTATCTGATGATTTTATTTTTGATGCCTTCTCAGGGAGCCAAGTGTCCTCAGTTTGAGAATCCTGATCCTGTGTGGATCCCCGTGGGCTACAAGACTCGCATCAGCTTCGAGGGGATCAATTTGGGCCTTTTCCAGGTAAAGCGGCGCAGACACAGAATTTTAAAGCATTCCTGGTCGATGCTTTGAAACACGTCTTGAGTATTGTATCAGGAGAACAGGGAACATTGGATTGCACATAACAAAAATGTTGACGCCTTTAAAATGTCTTGCAACATAACTTGATATCAGCACCTTTTCAACATGGGTCCCTACAGGTCGGCATGTTTGTTTTACCAATAAATCACCCTCATGGGTCCGATAGAAAGTAAACTATGCCAACGTGCAGCCGAGGCACTGCCTGCCTGATGCTGTACATTTTTTAATTGTCGTCTTGACTTGTGAATGTGCTTTGTTTAGCCGCCATGCTGTTACATTGTGAGAACAAGGAAATAAGCCAGTCATCCTATCCAAACTTCTCAGAGTGAGACACAACAGTGTGCAGTTCCAAGATAGTCTTTTTATTTTCTTGCCCTGTAGTGAATATAAAAAGGAAGAAGAGGAGGATCAGAAAAAGCGTTTTTGCAAATAGGATCTACATAAATTGACACAGCAATGTTGCTTGTCTTTTTTATTTGTCTCTGGGTCTCTCTCAGGGTCGTGTTTTCACCATCGGCACAGAGCTGATGAAGAATGCGGAAGATGAAGTCCTTTCCGAGGAAGGGCCGTTTTACACCTTCAGCGGCTTCAATGTGAGTACCGCTGTTTTCCTAGTTGCTCGACACTTGACCCCTTCGGCGTCGCTTTCACACTGAACTGCGGATTCTGTTCCTATACCACTCAGCTTGTTCAGGTAGCTTCTGGCCAATTTTCCCTCCGTCCACTCAACACGAGTCCTTGAACTGTGGCTGATTCATGGATTATCAAAGTGCAATGTAGAAACAACCGTGAAACTGAGTTGAAAAATATTGTAGAGTACCTCTTGATTTCAAATGTTTCAACTCTGAAACTAGTCTAAATGCCAAACGTATCTATGAGACAGCTCTCTTTATCATGGGGGGCTTAGAAATCAAATCGCCCTTTAGCTGGTATTCACAGCCCCCTTTGATATTCTCTAGCTCCCTCTAATGGACAGACTTTCCCCACTGGAGTTATTTTAGCTCACAGTCTACACATTGTGAATTCTCTGATTGGGAAGCTCAAGCAGTGCCTAGCCCCCAGCTATTTTCCTATGCAACATTGATTTCTCCTGCTAAAAAATCTGCCGGACTGGGTACATTTTTTTCCCTTCCATTTTTTCTCTCTCTCTCTTGGCATGAGGGAGTGTCAGCCCACACACTGTTTGCAGAAAAAGAGCTTAAGTACCATTAATCACTTGATTCTGAATTAATAATTAATTTTCTTTGAATTCCTTAGTTTTATTACGAAAAGTCACCGGAGACCAATGTTCTCTTCTACGTGAAGGACAAGGAGTCGGGCAGGAAGATGGACAGCACACTGAACGGTATGCTCTCTCACATCTTAATGTGGGGATTTTGTTTGTGATCGGCTGTGTGTACACATCTAGTCCAAGTGTGGGGCATTCAAATAAATAAAGCATTATTCGCCATTTCTACACAATACTCTATCTATCTATCTATCTATCTATCTATCTATCTATCTATCTATCTATCTATCTATCTATCTATCTATCCATCTATCCATCTATCCATCTATCCATCTATCCATCTATCTATCTATCTATCTATCTATCTATCTTTTACTGATTCTAGCGTCTTTTTAGAAATATATTCACTGTACATAAAAACATGCTGCCGATAAGCTTGTAATAGAGAATGTGAAGGTACTTTTTTCTGCAGAGTCAGCCCAAACTAGCTTCCTCTATGAAGTTGGGCAGACTCAGTGTAGCCTGCCAGGCTGACCCAGGGCAAGGGAGTCTGCAAAGCTTGAGAGCTTTCTTCTTCCTTGTCAAACCCTGGCGCCTTCATTACCCACATTACCCACTCAATTCTGCCCTCTTATGTTTTGCAGTGGCCAAATGTGGGAGATGTTTGTATTAGTAGTTATCACCCTCAACCAATGCTGACTGGAATAACTTTAGACTGTGTGTAGGTTTTTTTGATTTTTTTTCCTCCCACATTCCACATATGAACAACATAAGCAAATCCACTCTCTTATCTCATTGGGATTTTAGTTGTCGAAAAGATTTTTAATGAAGACCAAATTTAAACTATAAAAGCAAGACCTTTTTTTAAGAATACAAGAAAGCTATAATAATGCAAACTGTGTTCCCCCCCGCCCCACGCTACCTCCCCTACAGTCACCCTGTACAACTGCTCCATGGGGAATGAGGACTGTAGCCTGTGTAAGAATACCGACCCCAAGTACAGGTGTGTGTGGTGCACCAGGCAGAAGGCGTGTGTGTACGACAAGTTGTGCAGTCCTGACCAACAAGGGTTCGAGTGCCCCGACCCCATGATCACTGATGTGAGTATAGTAACAATGTCCTCGTCTCTTTTATATTTTCTCTCTGTTTTGAACTGAAAACGTGCATGATAGGCTTTTGGTGAGCGCTGTAGAGAAATTGACTTTGGTGATTGGAGTATTGATTTGAACACTTTACTGTCCGTGTGTTTTTTGGTCCTTATGTTTCTGTCTATGGGGCGTGTTGAGCTGATCTACAGCACGTCTAGATATCAACATAAAAAAATCCAGCATCGTTTGGAGTCTAATACATACACGCATAAATGCAAACTTGATTATGGATATGGATGTAATTCTCAACCGTGGCTTTGAATACTAAGTACATTAAGTCCAGTTATTCAGCAGAATTAAACAGTCTGTGTAAATCTCCTGTATGTTCTTTGTGCACAACTAATCTGTCTAAATCCATTTCAAATCCTTTCTTCCTATAAACACCAAACCCCACCCCCACCCGCCACCACTCTTTCCCCAACATCAAGATCATGCCGCGTTATGGACCCACAGGGGGAGGAATCTCAGTCACTATCAGAGGCACCAACCTAGGCATCCATAAAGAAGACATTAAACGCATCACAGTGGTTGGGAAACCTTGTATCCATCAGAAGGAGAAGTACTCTGTCTCCACAAGGTAATATTAACACACATTTTATAAACCGCAACACACAAAAACTCACTCACTCACTCACTCACTCACTCACACACTCACTCACTCACTCATTGTCTTTCTGTTGTTGTTGGATGTTGTTCAGAGCTGTGTTCTGGCAGGTTTAAGTTTGCCTTGTTTGTTTTTTTTAAACTTTTGGATGCTTTATCAGCCACAGAGTGCTTTGCCTTTCCCTGGAGGTGACCTGGGTGTTTATTTTAATTAGCTCATTATGCCACTCTATTGATCGGGAAGTCTCAAGATGCATGTTGATTCAGAAAGAGCATCTCTCTTTTATAGGGGAATTTTAATGATGGAAGAAGTATTCTGATCCTCTTTTTTTTTTTTTTGTAAGTACCAACCGGGGATGTGTAAAGGGGCAGGGACCCAAATTCATAAAAAAATTTTCTGTAAATAATTAAATAAATATGTATGTATGCGTGGATTGACTGCGTGTTAACATATATTGAAATTTATGTATTTAAAACAAAGCTGTGAGTAAGGTTTGTGCAAACACTGTCAAAGTGAATCAATGATAACATGCAAAGAATACATGTTACCTAGCCCTCCATCACCAGCTACGTGGCACATGTTCAGCTATTATCTCAAACATATGATACGCGTATACATGTGTGTGCGTGCATTTTTGCATTCTTTCAAACTGTGCTTGCCTTTGTGGCAGGAAACCAGGAGGGAAGGGAGGGGGGGGGGGGTAATAGGGTGGGAGCATCCATCTCCTGCCATTGATTCAATCAATGTATCTGTTTGGCAGGGCATGCTGTGTGACAACAGGAAGCTATTTATTTATTGAAGAAAAATAAATTAATAGGCCAAACGGCAGGTGCCAAAACCCCCTTGGAGGTCTGTGTGCACATTCCACAGTCAACACGCCAATGTAAAAAAAAAAAAAACTTTGCTTAGAGTGAACCATCTGCAGTCACGATTGTAATTTAGAGTTAAAGTACAGTAATGTTTTCACAAAATATTCTTCAAATATCAAAAGTACTAGTCCTGCAGTAAGATGGCGACTGTGACCGATATAATATGTTATATCATTAGTTTGTTTAAACTGATGCAACAACTTTAAGTAGCATTTTACTGTTGTAGCAGCTGTTTGGGGTGGAGCTAGTCTTAACAACTTTATATACAGTTTGGAGTTGTGAGATGATGAATGGGGTGGGAAAGTTGTTCGACCGATTTGTATTCACTTATTGCAATTTTCCCTAATCTTTCCTTTGTCTTCTGCAACACATATTGGATATTCTTTTGCACTGAACTATCTGAGAAAGTTAGTGGGGAAATGTCTCCTTGGTGGAACTGCTCATAATTCATAGACATCTGAGACATGACAAGAGGCCCCGAACTAGAAGAAGCTGCTCTTTCATGAAAAGCCAAACCAAATAAGTCTTTTAAAGGTGTATTGTATTTTTCCCAAGCTTAATATGCTTCTTTTAAATGTCAGATCTTAATTTGAAAAGCAATTACAGCTGTGAAATAAGTGCAGCGGAGTAATATTTCCTTCTGAAATATATTGAAGCAGAAAAAAAAAAAAGTATCAAGGGTGGTCTATTCACGCTGCAGACTCTCACTTTTTTCCCTCAACACAAAATGATCATTGCAACAACAACAAAAAAAACACAGGAATAATCTAGAGCCTTTTGAAATACACATCAGTCACAGCTGTTTTGAAAAGTGTTCACTTCATACAAATTGTCTTTTAAAGGAGGAAACAACCACATTGTTGACCAACAGTCACTAGCCAGAGCTGTAGAGACACCTGGCAGGATCCATCCACGTTTATGACAGATTCTTGCCCCCCGCCATCTGCACGACGAGGCATAAACCAGGATTTATGAGAGCAGATGGAATGTTGTTCACCCTTAAATCATCCACTTTTGTGTGCTAACGTGCCTGCTGTGATCTTCATCTAGTTGTTAGTTCCTTTGCATGGTCTATTGCGTGTTGTAGCTCGCGTGCTTGTAGCTATATTTGGACGTTTTCTTTTATTCTTTTTTTGGGGGTGATCATTTCTTTTCCCTTCACATCACTGTTTGAAGCTGTTAATTATCTAATAGAGGCCAACCTGTTAGCCCCCTGAAGGAGGATTGCCATTTTATGCTGACCTCTTTCATCAGCAACACATTTTTTTTCCCCTTGAGGAAAGCAGCAGACGTGGACGTGTCTGGTTACTCACATGGTTCCATGTTAAAAAAAAACTCCAGGCAATGCAATGTGGGAAAATTCCCTGAGGGGTTTAATTTTTTTCTAAGATGCTAGAAGCAACCAATCTGGCATTAATAATCGCACGGCGCTCATGACTGCTTAGAACCGAAGAATATGTGTTCTATTATAATCAATATGTGCTGAGCATGTTAAGCATGTCTTACCACTGCAAAACATGAACAACAAAACACATTTCATTTTGTATTATTTACTTCAATAACTCCAAATAACTCAAACAAGGCGTTTGTGCTTATTTTCTTGCCAATATGCAATAATATATCTGCAATATTCTAACCTCATTTGAATGGATACATTTGAAAAAAGTCTGCATGAGGCCATCTGTTTGTTCTGCTTTTCTGTTTTTCCATTTCCAGTCTTGAAATCAATGTGCCGCAGACGTGATTTTTTATTTTTATTTTTTTATTTTTTTATATACACTCAACAAAAATATAAACGCAACACTTTTGTTTTTGCTCCCATTTTTCATGAGATGGACTTCCCTTCTGCCTTCTCACATCGCATACTATTTTCAGCCCTCCCTTTTTTCTTTAAATAAGTTTCATCGAGACAAACATTTTGCCAGTACTCACGTTGTAATGAGCCAGAGTGTTGATGTGTTTCCACCGGCCCTCTTTCTGAGACGTTAAGTCCAGATCTGACAAAATCTGCCCCGTTGAACCCGGGCACCACTCTGTGATGAAAAGACAGGGAGAGTAAAGTCAATCAAAGTTCGCATTATCTCAGCAATTTGAGGGCAATGTTTTGGCAAACTGTTGCCACATACACTCAACAAAAATATAAACGCAACACTTTTGTTTTTGCTCCCATTTTTCATGAGATGGACTTAAAGATCTAAAATTCATTCCAGATACACAATATTACCATTTCTCTCAAACATTGTTCACAAATCTGTCTAAATGTGTGATAGTGAGCACTTCTGCTTTGCTGAGATAATCCATCCCACCTCACAGGTGTGCCACATCAAGATGCTGATCTGGCATCATGATTAGTGCACAGGTGTGCCTTAGACTGTCCACAATAAAAGGCCACCCTGAAATGTGCATTTTGTGCTTTATTGGGGTCCAGTCAGTATCTGGTGTGACCACCATTTGCCTCAAGTAAAAATGTAAAATATGCTCTGGATCCAACTTCTCTAATGTGAGTGTGTGCTGCTCCTTCTAATAAACTTTACAGAATTTTTGGTTGAGGATCGAACAAAACATGCAATATAATGGATATTATGTCCATGTTTTCATCTGACATTTTGTAGAAAGAAATTATAAATGTATTATGGAAAGAGAAAATAATCGGTACATTAATCGATTTATAAAAACAAATGTTAGCTTCAGCCCCTGTCTTACTTCTTTTGTCCTGTTCAGTGTGGTGTGTGAGATCAGCCCCTTTGATGACCCAAGGAGCACCAAATGGGGTGTGGTGGAGGTGGAGTTGAAGGGGGGAAAGAGAGGAACCTCCTCAATATACTTCACCTACAGGGTAAATACTGCCACACACACACACACACACACACACACACACACACACACACACACACACACACACACACACACACACACAGCTTTGTTGTTTTATAGTCTCTGTTATGTTTCCATTTCCTAACCCCTTATCAGAACATACCAGGGAAATGTCATTAAGGTGGAATGTACAAATCCATATCCTAATGTAATGCTAAATTAGGCACTTACATGCTGTCATACTGCAATGTTAATGCACTTAAGGAAGAGTCAGAATGTGTTTGCATTTGTCTTTAACCATATTCTGTGCAGTAGGCCCCCCTTTTTTCTCTAATACTTTAACAGGCTACAGTGTAGCTATTTAACTGGCTTTTCATATCTCTGGCTCCGCTAAAGCTTCCCCACAGGGGAGTGCTCCGCCTAACTGTTTGCTCAGCAAATTGAGGCAGATGTGGTGCTTTTGTGTGTGTGTGTGATTCTGATACTGGGGGAAGATCAAGGAGGTTGAGAGGAAATGCTTGTGTGTGTCTGTGTGTGTTGTTATTGCGTCTTTGAGCGAGTGGGTGGGAGCTTGTGTGTGTGTGTGTGTGTGTGTGTGTGTGTGTGTGTGTGTGTGTGTGTGTGTGCATGTAAATTCTAGCAGGAGGAAAATATGAGTATGTATTCATGCTGTATCTTGTGACCCTCCTCCTCCTAACCCCCTCACCAGGACCCAATCCCCGAGGCGGTAAAGCCCTCCAGAGGTCCTAGGGCTGGGGGCACTCTCATTACAATTTCTGGAAGGTTTCTGGACACTGGCAGTAAGGATGATGTCCAGGTCACAATCGGAGGGGTGGACTGCACTGTGTAAGGATTTTTTTTCCTCAAGAATTGTCATTCACGCCAAAAGCCCAATTCTGTTATAATTGAGTTGTATAACTTGTTGTTCAGCCAATGTATTGTATGCAAATACTCCAGTGCAGTATAAACCATTTGAAGTCCATGAATAATTTTTTTTTTCTTCTTTTACATTCCTGAAAAAAAATTGGAATTGATCTCAACTTTGGTGTCACGGGTAAAAGATTATTTCCTCATAAAAATTTGGCTACGCTGTTGTGACCACTAGGTGTTCTGTCAAAACCAGCCCATGGTGACATTTTAGGCAGAAGTAACAGAAAATAACGAGCTAGAGAAGCAGCAAAGCCAGGATTTAACAAGCTGTCAGGCTGCAGACATGTTGGCTTCCGATGCCCACTGACCTTGTGGGACCCTCGCTGCTCCAGCCCGCCAGTGATTAGTCATGTCCTTGTCTTGGCAGGGAGCAATTCAGAGCGGAGATCACCTGCAGGACAGGAGAATACCCAGCAGATAAGGTGCCCTCCGACCTTCTCGCCGTCACAGTGAAGTATGGAAAGAAAACCACAACAGCCATCCCAAGTGCCTTCCAATTCTTGGAAAACCCGAACGTGCAGGACCACCGACCGAAAGGAAGCTTTGTCTGGTCAGTATAAAGTAGAAGTGCACCCCCTTTTGCAGTTTTTAGTGCTTTTACGTTAACTGAACACAAAGGGCTTTGAATGATACTTCAAGGCAAATTGTTGTATTTGGCTGGTGTTCCCATGTTTTTGTCCATTCTTGACTTGTGTATATCATGATTACACAAGGTGGAGTCAGTGATTCTAGGATATGCTTGATGTCAAAATCTCCTGCAAGGTCTGCTACATGTCCTTACTATGTGTGTGGCAAAAAAAAAATCCAGAGTTCATACACAGCCTAGGCTCTGTAATCAGGCATGTTGCCAGCTTACAGTGGGCCTGCTTTGTTTACATACCAATTTCAGATCGTAGGCTGTGTATCCACACTGGATTTTTTTTCAGCACACACACAGTACAGACAGGTTGCAGATTCTAAAGAAATATTCACTTACATTCACATGTAGTTCAAATTGTTTAGTTGATAAGCTGTTGGACATTTTATAAACCCAAACAACAGATACAGTGAGGCCTTCTAGTCTTATCTGACTAAAATAGAACAATAATACCAAGATTGATATCTCACACTGTGCTATTGTTGTGAATTGACATTGAGCAAAAGGTTGCCTAGCGTGGTACTGACTGTTATGGAAAATTGAGCGCTATAGGCACCTGCCTTGTTCTCAGCCCTGCAAGCTTCTTTCTTACGGTAACCTTGGTTGAGGTTTTCATTGCCGTGAGGAACCTCTTTGCTTTTTAAAAGTATGAATTGTCCTCCAAGAGTTGCTTAGCACTATGCCCATGTCTGTGTATTTGTGCAGAATATTTTCTTCATATTAACTTCATATTGGCTTAAGGGGATAAACACTGCAGTCTTTGATGTTTTACCAAACTGCTTGATGATCGCTGGAAATGAGTGCATTAGACAGTTACCTTGTTTCTCTATGTCCAATTGAATGCATCAGTCGGCATGTGATTAAGCAACCAGACTGGAGCAACAGGCTGCTTTTTTTATTTTTTATTTTATTTAAACTTTATTTTACCAGGCAAAATTGCTTGAGGTCAAATGACCTCTTTTCCGAGCAAGGCCTGGCCAAAATGGCAGCAGCTAGAATGAATAAAATACAAGACAAGAAGAAAGCACAGACATGAGAAAACAGAGACGAAAGCACAGACATGAGAACATAAGAAGAAAGCACAGACATGAGAAAAAATACATACATTTAGGTGGGTGAAAAAGAAGAACAGTTTTCAGACAATGATAAAGTGCTACTCAGTGAAACATTGACACACTCCAAAATTCGTCATTAAAAAACATGTGAGCCGGGCTAAACTAATTTGTTTTTGTCTCTGATGAAAATGACCCCAGGTGCAATTTAAGAACTGTTTTTGTCTTACTGTAACTCTTCCCTATGAGCATGTCTTTGTGTGGCAGTTGATATCTATGCTCATAGATGTGCCTTCTTATGTTGTTGGTTGTGTTTGTACATCTTTTTATACGTGTGTTTTAGTGGAGGGAGGAACATTGTTGTGACCGGCTCCGGCTTTGACCTAATCCAGAATGCTGTCTTAACTGTTTCCGTCGGAGACAATTTGAATGTTTCTGAGGTGAGTGTGTCATCCATTTCTTCTTTTATTCCCTTCATATATCAGCGTTGTCCTCCCAATCTTTCAGCCTGTCGGGCCACCGAAAAGTCCCCACCATTTCTCTGCTCTCTCTTTATGCTATGATTATTTGTTTCAAAGAATTTCTTTGTTTTTGTATTTCCCTGTCTCCCTGGCATAGCACTGTCCATGGACATCAACACATCTCATGAACCCACGACTACACACACACACACACACACACACACACACACACACACACACACTTTACCCCTCCTTGTCTCCACTGATCAGTGAGATTCCATAAGCCAGAATTACTTACTTCATCTCACTTCTCTGGCCATAAATCCTTAAAACCTGCAGGACTGCAAATGGCAGTTTCACCCTCACCAAATTATGACTATTCTCCCATACACCATGCGTTTCCCCCTCACTCAAATATAACTATGTACCTCGTCCAGCCTAATCAAGTAGGATTGCCTCTGCCAGGGAACTAGAGGGACTTGCACGTAGCTTGCCAGCGCCTGCCCTTCAGTGTACTGGGCAGAGTTAAGCAGTAGCAGTTTTGCTCATTTCATTCAAAAGTGCTAAATTTAATACCAGCATTAAGGTTTCAGGAGATTATGTGACTATGCCACTCCGCCCCACTTTCCTCCTGGCCAAGTCCCTGCTCCCTGCTACCCAGAGACGGGAGAGATTTTGAAAAGACTTCTGGCTGCCACAACCTAGAAGCGGGAAATAAAGCTTTATCTCAAAGGCCTTGGCTGGTCAACTTCATAAGCTTCTCTTGGTTTAAGTCTATCCACTGAACTAGACCCAAATTTTTGGAGTAATTATTGCTGCTGGCACATACTGAAAACATGTTGATTGCATTTTGGGTCAGGTTAGCGGCTCAAGGCTGTGATGTTTTTTCTTTTGTTTTTGTTTTTTTTGCTGTAAATACCCTGCAGCTCTTGTTTGTAATTGTAAGCAAAGACTTCCAAACTCATTCAGCTGTTCAAACTTAGCTTAGTCATAATCTTTTTAAGTAAAGATTATGACAATGGGTCGCAGCACACAGTGGTGTTCTTATGAAGAGATTAGCTGTTTCTAAGTATTTGCAATTTGATTGCCAGGTGTAACTTTTGCCTAGCTCATTGATCAAAGTTATATAGAATAAAGTTACTTGTAAATACTTGTTTTATAGTAAGGTGTATTGGACATAACTGGTTGTACACTCAAAATCCTTTTAAATTAGGAAGATTTGAAATCAATTGATTAGATTAGAATAATCACATATTATGGTGAAATTCAAGTCAAAGTTATATTTACAAAAGATTGTGAGTTGGATTTGGTATATTGCTTGCTGGCTTCTTCAACTCCTAGTTTAAGTTAACAGTTTATGATGCTACAGGGATTTACTGTTTACTTAGTTTTTTTAAGATTAGACGGCGCCACAGAGGCTTCCTAGCAACCCATTTACAATGTACTAGGGGGTTTTAATTTATTTTATTAACACCACACAAGCAACTCTATGGATGGGATGGTTGGTCCATTGTCACTGTTGGTCTTGTTGACACACTTTTAGCACGTTTGCCTTCATTAGCCTACATGTGTGTAGAGAATTGACATGAAATAGTGTGGGAGGAAGGAATGACTTGCAGCAAAGCTTCATGGTGGGGAATTGAACCAACAATGACAACCATATTTTTGACATCTTAAACCATAACCCAACAGGACATATTATTACTTCAGTTCTTTACTAGCTACGACCTTCAAATTTCAATGGCACCATCAGATTAAATCACTTGCAATTTGCCTGTTGTTCTTGAGAACCTAAAATGACCCAAGACACAAACAACAACCACTAGCCTCTGCAGTGGCTGCAAAGTCTGCTAACCCAGTACTAGCCTCTGCAGTGGCTGCAAAGTCTGCTAACCCAGTACCTCTAGAGCTCACTATTAACATATTATATCTAATTTGTGGAAAAGTGAACTCTGGTTTTATGGGTGGGAGCTACAAGTAACAATTTCCTGGCTGTGACCAGTTGCCAGGCAACCAGTGAAGGCTCCAGGAAGTTAGTGCTCCCAGAAGAAAATAAATATCCCTTTTTATATAGACTATCCCTGTCGCCTGTAAAAATGGTCAATGGTGGTTTTTGTACAGATTAAATAAAGATCTTAATAAGTGAGTTAATAGGTACTGGTTGTTACTTTGAAAGGAGCCAAGCTAGTGGTTTCCCCATTTCCTGTCTTTGTGCTACAGAGGAATTACCCAGACGAGTAGGCTAGTACGGCTGCTGGCTGTATCTTTATATAGGAGTGGTATAAATCCTCTCTGCCATTTCCAAGTGTTGAACGGCTCCTTTTAACAGATCAATCTATGATCGGATAAGACAGACATATCATACAGCTACTGTTAGCTGACAAAAAAACACTCTCAAGATTTATAGTAAGTCTGTTTGAGTCACAGACACACATTACTGTCAGCCCTGTACCGAAACAATCAAGAGTGTGACAAAAAATAGAGCCATCGGTCCAGTTAATCAAAAACAAACAAACGAAGCCAGAGGAGGAATTACTCAAAATGAGTTGTTATTCATGACAGGGCCACTGTTACTACTGCGGCAGAATGATATTTTAATAGAATGACAGAACAACTAAAAGAGTAATTCACTGCTTTTTATCAACAACAAAAAATCCCTCAACGCCCACTGCTTGCTTTTCTACAGTATCTCACCATACTTTTTAGGTTGAATACTGCTAATATTGTCCCTCAATTGTCTTTTATTGCTTACTTCATAGACGCTACATGTCAACATATAACTCTGAATTGTTTCTGACAACTTTACTCTCCATCTGACACATTCAGAAAGCCCACGAGAAGAATGATACGGTCATGCAGTTTCGGTCTCCGGCGATAAACCAGACAAACCTGAACCAGCACACATACAAAACACACATCCACCTGGACAACTGGTTTAAGGAACTGACGTCCTTCAAGTACTATGAAGACCCATCCTTTGACAACATGACCAATAAAGTCATCTCTGAGGCCAGCATCATCATCGTCACTGTAAGTACAGCTTGCCTGGCCCCCCCCCTTTCTTATGCTGCATTTGTAGTATGAGAGCACTGTGTTTCTGAGAAGTTGTTCAAAGAATTAAGACTGCAAGTGTTGTATGCTGATCTCTTATTTTATTTGTGTTTTTTTAATCTGCATGCATTGGTGTGCTTTTTGTTGTTATTTATGTATTGAGTCTATTTTTATACATTGTACTACGGATCTTCTTGTGTCCTGAATAAAATCTGAGAGAGAGAGAGAGAGAGAGAGAGAGAGAGAGAGAGAGAGAGAGAGAGCTGCACCACTTTTTTTATACTCTTGAGCTGCGTAAATTATAGTTAGGTTTGATTGTATGTTAGAAATTATGCAAATAGCAGCACAATTCATTTAAGCCAAGTGGTGTGGTTGGTTTTTTTAAAGTCAAATTAAGTGAGACAAATGGATGCTAGTAGTAGCATTTCTTTATTTTAACACTCATCATTGGATAAAAAGGATTCTCAAGTACCTTCACCCAAAACCTTAGGTATCCATCCAGTCTAGATATGAACTGAAATCCACATTATTCTGCTGTTGTGCAGAAGGATGTGTCTTACTGACAAATAATTAAGTTTTTAAAACAAGGTTCTTGTATGTCATGTTTCCTATATTGGAACTACTGTTTTAAACATGTGAGGAGAGGACCAAACACACACGAGTAGATATGAATAGAAAGGTAAAAGAAAGAAAGAAACTATGACATAAGAAAAAAAAAAAAGACCAAATCATAACAATCAACAAGCCGGAACTAGGAAATGCAGGACATTGGTGCTTGAAAAATTACCGTCTATGAATAATAGTAACTGTTACATATCAGATTCTTTGTAAAACAACTCATCAATTGTCTAATCTATTCAGCTGCAGATTTGTCTTAAAGTTTCTCGCTTCTTCAAGTCAGTCAGCAGTTTCAACAGTATTTCTTTTATTTTCTTATTTCTTTGGGCATTTTAGTGAAATTAGTCTGGAGAGGCGTCTGCAGAAGGAGGTCTGAGGCCTTTTCAGTGACTCAGGCGCTGGTTTACTTAAGCTGATTTCACCTTTCTTATATCCCAGACTGCATTAGAATAATTGAAAGTGTGTGTGTGTGTGTGTGTGTGTGTGTGTGTGTTTTAGAAATGGTTATTACAGTGCCAAGAATGTAAGATTGACTGGAGCCGTGCCTACAGTGTCTTAAGTAAGAAATGTGCTTACAATGAATATAATCTTAATCTTGCTAATTGCATTTGGCACACATGGTAGAACAGTGAAGTGCTGTTGCAATTTATCCACCCATTTGTAATACTCATTATACAATGAGTCTTAGTAGTCCATGTATTAATGCAGTAATTTTATGATTTGATTTATCTGCCATGTAGTTCAGTCCCGGGCACTTTTAAGCATTATAGTCACTCTTCTGCCTGCAGGGTCAGGGATTCTCCAGAGCCATGACGGCTAAAGAGGCTCAAGCGTTTGTGGGCGATGTTCCCTGTTTGGTCAACACACTTCAGGATGACAAGCTATTTCTGGAGCCGCCCTCCACTAAACCCAGAGCTCGCTCCAGACGCCAGCGCAGAGACACCAGGCCTGAGCTGCTGGACTTAACGGTAAAATAAGGACAAAGACAAGCAGACACACTCGATTAAGTATATTAAGATCCCTTACTATAAACAAAAGTTACAATACCACGTTGTTGAAATACTCCGCTACAAGTAAAACTATGTAACTAAAAGGGGGAATGTTCTAATCTAGAAGTATTAAAAGTATAAGTTCATCATTTAGAGATATTCCCCCTGTGGGTTTTCTATTATTAACATTATGTAAGTTTATTTTAATTCATGTGTCAGTGCTTAAGTTATGAGTAAAAGCAGCCTTTTACTGTTGCATTGGGTCTGTATGGAACTAAGATTGAACTGTTATGTATAAGACCTCAACTAAGGATTTTATTTTGCATGATTAATCTGCTGATTATTTTCTTCATAAATCATACAAAATAAGAACATTGTTAAAAAAAGTTGTCATTATTACTCAGAGCCCAAGTAAAACCTTAACAATGCTTTTTTTTGTACAACCAATAGTTCAAACCTGTTGAAACCTTTTTTTATATGAGCCCTCCATAGGTTTTATATGCACACATTTAAATGTATTAAGTAACTACAAAATAAAGCTGTCATATATATTAAGGGCCTCTAAAATCTAGTAAAGTGGAACTATAAAGTCTGATGAAAAGAAAACACTTAAGTACAAATGCCATAAACATACCTTACTTGAGTAAATGCACTTTGTTACATATTACCACTACAGATACATACACGACTTTCAGATGAGAGCACGCATGCATCATGAATCTTTACTGTTCTTTTCTAGGCGTGCCCTCTGTACATCCCTAAAACCCCTATCTTTTTCACTGGTTAAACAGCTTTAAATTAGCTACAGGCCCCTTTTAATTACAGCCCAGCCACAATTGTGAAATAATACTGTAACCTCTCCTCTGGGTGATTCCCTGTAAGTGGGCGCTATTGTTTTATTTCTGTGGCTCTGGCGCATGAATAAAGTAACACCTTCAGACTTTCAATGGAACACAATACCTCCACAGGAAGAACGAAAAAAGATTAATTATAAAGCATTTAACTCAAAACATTCATGCTTTTTGTTCAGATAATGTGGGGCCGACTTGCACATAACCACAGCAACCAAGGTCCTGCAGCTACTTTAGCAAAAACTGTGGCCAATTATGTGTATGTATCCACAGATCAAGTTTGGGAAAGGGGAGTGGGTGGTCTGCTCGGTGGAGTACGAGAAGAAGAATGATTTGCCACTGTACATCATCATTCCCGCTGTCATTGTGCCAATGCTGCTCATCATCGCCATCTCTGTCTACTGCTACAGGTAAGTGAAGCCATTTTAGGCTTGTGAAATAGCACATACACTGTTATAGCGAGAGAAAAATTAAATCCAGCTACTTCGCTGCGGAGCCATTTAATAACTGAACTTCCTTACCCTTCACCTAAATGTCACATAATACTCCATAGTAAATACTGTGCAGTTAAGGCCATTTAAACAATTTTACACACTTTTCTAAATCACATATCTTTTCCCTGCAGTAGAAGTTATTTTTGTGTGCTGTTAACTGGAAAAGATGTCACCCAGCTAACTTACAAACCTGCAATATTTTATGAATGTGATACCTAACTTCAGCTGTTTTGTCTTTTCACCCTTTTTTTACTATAAAAACCTTATATGTAAAAATAAAATAAAGAGATATCTTTCTTCCCTGTAAAAACTGGGCTTGCACATCTCATTTAGGTGAATATATATGTTTGAAATATCTGTAGAAAAAGTAATAACCTTCATTTTAAAGCTCTGAGACTCAAAGCAGAAATTCTGTGTCAATTTTTCATTGAGCGGGTTTCTTCAACCTATCATCCGTTTGTAAATGTTTTATGTGCAAATCTCATAAAATTAAGCAAAATCCTGAAGTGTTCAGCTGATAAATCGTTAATCTAGCTCTCTTGGCAGAAAGGCAGAGGTAGCTTTTAAGTGTCTGTTTTTATTTAACTGTTTTGTGGCTTGTTTTATCATAGATACATACATGAATTCATGTAGACTTTTGCATTAGCTTGTCGGTGGTAAACTTGTTTAAAATGTTGAAATGTTATTTTTGCTCATGTAGTTCAGCAGCTGCTTCCGCACAACTAGCACTTGCCAATGAAATAAAAATGAGCCTGGTGGATTTCCTGTGTATCATCCATAGATGATCCTTGGCTTTATTATATAATGTTGCTTCACATCAGGGAGGTTTTCAGTTCACCGAAGCCTCTGTGATTTGATTTGCTTGCGGGCTGACTTAATATCCTAATGGCTTAATAGCCTAATGCACATTGAATGAATAAACATTATAATCTGCTGGGTTAGAGTTGTGTCTTAGTGTCAGGCTTTATGCTTGGCGAGTATTCTAAGATAAAAAATGTTTTACATTTTTTATTACAGCACAATACATTTTTTTTTAAATTGTGGTCAAGTCGTGATAATCTGTTATATCCAATATTAGGACTTGAGAATGATCTTTATTTTTTGTATGATATTTCAAAGTGAAACAGACTTGTTAAAAAGGTTTGTTTAATTTATGATTTTTTTTTAAATATTCCTACTGTAACTGTGGGATATTTTTCTGTCAACATCAACTTTTTCGGTATTTTCCACTTTTTGAATCCATTAATAACGTTTTTTTTACTTTACAACTTGAATAACAAAACTTCCTCTTTGTTGTTCATGTTATTATAATGTTAGTGTAGGGACAGTTTTAAAACTTTTATAGCATAGCCTCTTCATTTTCACTTAATTTAATTTATTTGTATCCTAAAATCTCCAAGAAACGAGAAAAAAAAAGTTAATTTGTTTGTGCTTGTCACTGGCAGTTATGCATTAGTTCAACTTGTTCATTTCCTGCTGAATATTTATGAAGCACCTATATCCGGAAAAACAAGCGCTTTTTTTTCTTTTTTGTGAAACTCAGAGAAGAATAACTGGCTAAGCCAACTCAAACAAGAATCAAACAACAATTAAATAACAATAAATAACTAGAACTGCAAGCAGTTGTGGACGGGGGCCAAGCCGTCCCACGCGACGCGGGATCGGGCGTCGTCGTCCGCGGCGCCGGCCCCTCGCTTCACGGAATCTGGGGACGTAAAGTTTTTGAATGTGGGATGTTCGGTTTGGGAGTTATAGACCGAAAGGTGTGTGTTTTGGTGACTGACACAGTTTTTGCGATGTAGCGAAATAATTTCCCATATGCAAATGGGCGTGGCCTATCCCAAAAGATGCAGCTGACTTGTGGGCATCTGTGGATATAAAGTTTTTGACTGTGGGATGTTCGGTGTGGAAGTTATAGCCCCAAACGCGTTTCCTTTGCTTTTTGTGGTTTTGGCGCCCCCTATGGATGACATGCGCAAAACTGCGTTAGATAGAAAGATGTAGCTCAATGTACCAAACAAGTGGATGTCAAGTTTTTGAATGTGCGATGTTCGGTTGGGGAGTTATGAGCAAAATCAAACTGTCAACCTTTCCACGTTTTTGAATTTTCCCGCCAAATAGTTCGAAACAGGAAGTGAAAGTGCAAAACTAATTTGTTGAATAAATCCGGCATACATAGGAATTTCTTTGCCAGATTTTTTGTATAGACTCAGGTATGCCCCATGATAGTGTCCCTTGAGTTTCAAAAGAATCCCTTTTTTTTTTTTTTTCGGGGGGATTTGCGCGAATGTTTGAAGCGCTACCGTTTGGTCTTCCGATGGTCGTAGAAAAATTCTTTATCTAACTTTTGCTCGTGGGAGTCGGTAGAGCATAATGCTTTTGGTTTCGTCCAAATCGGGCGAAAACTGTAGGAGGAGTATGTTTTGGTGACTGACACAGTTTTTGCGATGTAGCAAAAAATCTATCTATACGCAAATGGGCGTGGCCTATTCCAAAAGATGCAGCTGACTTGTGGGCATCTGTGGATATAAAGTTTTTGACTGTCGGACTTTCGGTGTGGAAGTTATAGCCCCGAACGCGTTGTCCTTTGCTGTAGCGCCACCTAGTGGTTGGCATGTCTGATTTTTTGTGTCTGCGTACACAGCACGGACCTGGATAAGCCCGACAAGTGGCATGTCTTCACACTTTATGGTTTGGGCTGCAGCACCACTTTTTGGGCGGAAGAATAATAATAACTAGAACTGCAAGCAGTTGTGGACGGGGGCCAAGCCGTCCCGTGCGACTCGGGATCGGGCGTCGTCGTCCGCGGCGCCGGCCCCTCGCTTCACGGAATCCGGGGATGTAAAGTTTTTGAATGTGGGATGTTCGGTTTGGGAGTTATAGACCAAAAGGCGGAAAAATGGTAGAGAAAGATGCTTTGGCGCCCAGTAGAACCAACCATAGGACAATGTCAATTGTCAATGGTGTCAATAGGATGAATCGTTTTGGATTTAGGAGCAGTTTGGTACAAGGTAGCTAATGAGCAAATCTTTGAAGCGCTACCGTTTGGTCTTCCGACGGTCGTAGAGAAATTATTTACTCAACTGTTATTCGTGGGAGTCCATAGAGCATAATGCTTTTGGTTTCGTCCAAATCGGGCAAAAACTGTAGGAGGTGTGTGTTTTGGTGACTGACAAAGTTTTTGTGGTTTTGGCGGCCTCTATGGATGACATTCGCAAAACTGCGTTAGATAGAAAGATGCAGCTCAATGTAACAAACAAGTGGATGTCTAGTTTTTTAATGTGCGATGTGTGGTTGGCGAGTTATGAGCAAAAGCAGATTGTCAGCCTTGACAAAATGGCGGCCGGAGCTAATTGCACAATGTAATGTCAATGGACATGCTAGCATTCCCGCCTTTTTTCTTTGACGAAAAAAAAAAAATCTAATTGTATTAAAAAGTCCCTTAAACATTACTATTTCTTGGCCATATTTTTTATATAGACTCGGGTATGCCCCTTGATGGTTTCCCGTGAGTTTTAAGTAAATTCCTTTGGTCAATTAGGAGATATAAAATTTCCTCGTTTATGGCGCCACCTTATGGCGAAATTCTCCAAATTTTTTCTTGAACGCAATTAAAGGTAGCCCCAACATATGTTGAAAATTTGGACTTGATCCGACTTATGATTTTGGATTTATGAATTTCTACGTAAAACGTAGCTAATCAACAAATATTTAAAGCGCTACCGTTTGGTCTTCCGATGGTCGTAGAAAAATTCTTTATCTAACTTTTGCTCGTGGGAGTCGGTAGAGCATAATGCTTTTGGTTTCGTCCAAATCGGGCGAAAACTGTAGGAGGAGTATGTTTTGGTGACTGACACAGTTTTTGCGATGTAGCAAAAAATCTATCTATACGCAAATGGGCGTGGCCTATTCCAAAAGATGCAGCTGACTTGTGGGCATCTGTGGATATAAAGTTTTTGACTGTCGGACTTTCGGTGTGGAAGTTATAGCCCCGAACGCGTTGTCCTTTGCTGTAGCGCCACCTAGTGGTTGGCATGTCTGATTTTTTGTGTCTGCGTACACAGCACGGACCTGGATAAGCCCGACAAGTGGCATGTCTTCACACTTTATGGTTTGGGCTGCAGCACCACTTTTTGGGCGGAAGAATAATAATAATAATAATAATAATAATAATAATAATAATTCCTACTAAATCAATAGGGTTCCATGCCCCGCATTGTCATGGAACCGCGATGCTCTGCATTCCGCGGTCCCTTGCCCTTCTCGGGCTTGGCCCCCTAATAATAATAACTAGAACTGCAAGCAGTTGTGGACGGGGTCCAAGCCGTCCATCGCGACTCGGGATCGGGCGTCGTCGTCCGCGGCGCCGGCCCCTAGCTTCACGGAATCCGGGGATGTCAAGTTTTTGAATGTGGGATGTTCGGTTTGGGAGTTATAGACCAAAGGGCGAAAAAATGGCAGAGTAAGATGCTCAAGTGTGTTTTTTGCGCCCCCTTTTGGAGCAATTTAAGGAAAAAGTAGAACCAACCATAGGACAAACATGTGTGAAGTTTGGTGTCAATAGGATGAATCGTTTTGGATTTAGGAGCAGTTTGGTACAAGGTAGCTAATGTGCAAATCTTTAAAGCGCTACCGTTTGGTCTTCCGACGGTCGTAGAGAAATTATTTAGTCAACTTTTGTTCGTGGGAGTCCATAGAGCATAATGCTTTTGGTTTCGTCCAAATCGGGCAAAAACTGTAGGAGGTGTATGTTTTGGTGACTGACACAGTTTTTGCGAAGTTGCGAAAAAAAATCCCATACGCAAATGGACGTGGCCTACCTCAAAAGATGCAGCTGTCTTGTGGGCATCTGTGGATGTAAAGTTTTTGACTGTCGGACTTTTGGTGTGGAAGTTATAGCCCCAAACGCATTTTCTTTGCGTTTTGTGATTTTGGCGCCCCCTATGGATGACATTCGCAAAAGTGCGTTAGATAGAAAGATGCAGCTCAATGTACTAAACAAGTGGATGTCAAGTTTTTGAATGTGCGATGTTTGGTTGCGGAGTTATGAGCAAAAGCAAATTGTCTACCTCTCCACTTTTTTGAATTTTCCCGCCAAAAAGTTCGAAACAGGAAGTAAAATTGCAAAACTAATTTGTTTAATAAGTCCGGCATACATAGGAATTTCTTGGCCAGATTTTTTTTATAGACTCAGGTATGCCTCATGATAGTCTCCCTTGAGTTTCAAGAAAATCCCTTTTATTTTATTTTTTTTAGGTATTTGCGCGAATCTTTAAAGCGCTACCGTTTGATCTTCCGATGGTCGTAGAACAATTCTTTATATAACTTTTGCTCGTGGGAGTCGGTAGAGCATAATGCTTTTGGTTTCGTCAAAATCGGGCGAAAACTGTAGGAGGAGTATGTTTTGGTGACTGACACAGTTTTTGCGATGTAGCGAAAATTTTATATATACGCAAATGGGCGTGGCCTATCTCAAAAGATGCAGCTGACTTGTGGGCATCTGTGGATATGAAGTTTTTGACTGTCGGACTTTCGGTGTGGGAGTTATAGCCCCAAACGCGTTTTCCTTTGCTGTAGCGCCACCTAGTGGTTGGCATGTCTGATTTTTTGTGTCTGCGTACACAGCACGGACCTGGATAAGCCCGACAAGTGGCATGTCTTCACACTTTATGGTTTGGGCTGCAGCACCACTTTTTGGGCGGAAGAATAATAATAATAACTAGAACTGCAAGCAGTTGTGGACGGGGGCCAAGCCGTCCCGTGCGACTCGGGATCGGGCGTCGTCGTCCGCGGCGCCGGCCCCTCGCTTCACGGAATCCGGGGATGTAAAGTTTTTGAATGTGGGATGTTCGGTTTGGGAGTTATAGACCAAAAGGCGGAAAAATGGTAGAGAAAGATGCTTTGGCGCCCAGTAGAACCAACCATAGGACAATGTCAATTGTCAATGGTGTCAATAGGATGAATCGTTTTGGATTTAGGAGCAGTTTGGTACAAGGTAGCTAATGAGCAAATCTTTGAAGCGCTACCGTTTGGTCTTCCGACGGTCGTAGAGAAATTATTTACTCAACTGTTATTCGTGGGAGTCCATAGAGCATAATGCTTTTGGTTTCGTCCAAATCGGGCAAAAACTGTAGGAGGTGTGTGTTTTGGTGACTGACAAAGTTTTTGTGGTTTTGGCGGCCTCTATGGATGACATTCGCAAAACTGCGTTAGATAGAAAGATGCAGCTCAATGTAACAAACAAGTGGATGTCTAGTTTTTTAATGTGCGATGTGTGGTTGGCGAGTTATGAGCAAAAGCAGATTGTCAGCCTTGACAAAATGGCGGCCGGAGCTAATTGCACAATGTAATGTCAATGGACATGCTAGCATTCCCGCCTTTTTTCTTTGACGAAAAAAAAAAAAATCTAATTGTATTAAAAAGTCCCTTAAACATTACTATTTCTTGGCCATATTTTTTATATAGACTCGGGTATGCCCCTTGATGGTTTCCCGTGAGTTTTAAGTAAATTCCTTTGGTCAATTAGGAGATATAAAATTTCCTCGTTTATGGCGCCACCTTATGGCGAAATTCTCCAAATTTTTTCTTGAACGCAATTAAGGGTAGCCCCAACATATGTTGAAAATTTGGACTTGATCCGACTTATGATTTTGGATTTATGAATTTCTACGTAAAACGTAGCTAATCAACAAATATTTAAAGCGCTACCGTTTGGTCTTCCGATGGTCGTAGAAAAATTCTTTATCTAACTTTTGCTCGTGGGAGTCGGTAGAGCATAATGCTTTTGGTTTCGTCCAAATCGGGCGAAAACTGTAGGAGGAGTATGTTTTGGTGACTGACACAGTTTTTGCGATGTAGCAAAAAATCTATCTATACGCAAATGGGCGTGGCCTATTCCAAAAGATGCAGCTGACTTGTGGGCATCTGTGGATATAAAGTTTTTGACTGTCGGACTTTCGGTGTGGAAGTTATAGCCCCGAACGCGTTGTCCTTTGCTGTAGCGCCACCTAGTGGTTGGCATGTCTGATTTTTTGTGTCTGCGTACACAGCACGGACCTGGATAAGCCAGACAAGTGGCATGTCTTCACACTTTATGGTTTGGGCTGCAGCACCACTTTTTGGGCGGAAGAATAATAATAATAATAATAATAATAATAATAATAATAATTCCTACTAAATCAATAGGGTTCCATGCCCCGCATTGTCATGGAACCGCGATGCTCTGCATTCCGCGGTCCCTTGCCCTTCTCGGGCTTGGCCCCCTAATAATAATTCCTACTAAATCAATAGGGTTCCATGCCCCGCATTGTCATGGAACCGCGATGCTCTGCATTCCGCGGTCCCTTGCCCTTCTCGGGCTTGGCCCCCTAATAATAATTCCTACTAAATCAATAGGGTTCCCTGCCCAGCAGGGCTTGGGAACCGCGTTGCTCTGCATAACGCGGTCCCTTGCCCTTCTCGGGCTTGGCCCCCTAATAATAATTCGTATTGTCTTTGTGGAATCTGTGCAGGAGAAAGAGTCAACAGGCAGAGAGGGAGTACGAGAAGGTGAAACACCAGCTTGAGAATCTGGAGGAGAGTGTGCGGGACCGCTGCAAGAAAGAATTCACAGGTACCAGCCAACGCTCAGGGATGTGCAGAGGATGTTAGAGGGCCAGGGGGCCACATTCTCAGGAGGCATTTATTGCAAATACATAAATAATATGCCTGGAATGACTACTGGTAAACGGCTATAACTTATACATGCATGGAAAAAATAAATAAATTATAAATTCTCCTCCCATGGCAAACAGCCCAACTTATTCCTAGCCCTCCATAACGAGCAAAGAGGCACATTTCCAGTTGCTAAATAACATCAAGCAATTCCTAAAGGCATCAATATCAATAAACGAAAACTCTTGGAAACCTTCACACTGACTTTTGAATGCATGCAAAGAGACAGGGGAAAACTCTGTGTGTTTGTGTGTGTGTGTGTGTGTGTGTGTGTGTGTGTGTGTGTGTGTGTGTGTGTGTGTGTGTGTTTGTGTTCTTTCACACTGTGCTTGCCTCCAGGTGGGAGGGTGGGAAAACCAATCCCCCCATGTTTAGTCAATCAATATATATCTATTTAGCAGTCCATGCTGTGCACAAACAGGAATCTATCTATCTAGTTATTGAAAAGAAAAAGAAAACACTCTGGCAAAAGGGCACCTTATCTCTAGAGGCCAAATGACAGGTGCCCAAGCCCCCTTTCAGGTCTATGTCTGCGCGTGCAAGATGTGCAAGAGCTCGGCAGCAGTATCACTAAAGCCCCTCAAAGGATCCCATGTTTCTAAGAAGTGATGAAGTGCTTCATAGCTCTGATTACATTTCTTTGATGTATTGTACGGCGGTTGAATAAAATAAATTCTCCCGCCTAACATCATGTTATCATCATTATAAGAAGCCGTTTTTGCAGTTAAGAGTAACACAATACAATCTCTAACAATACAGCTTTCCCTCCTCGGCCTCTCACTGTGTGGTAGCCATTCATTTAGACGGACTGACAGAAGCTGCTTATTAAAATATGAAAGAGGTACCAATTAAATTATTATTATTTTTTTTTTCAATCTCGCAGACTTGATGATCGAGATGGAGGATCACACCAACGACCAAAGCGAGGGCAGAATCCCCTTCCTGGACTACAAAACCTACACGGACCGTGTCTTCTTCTTGCCCTCCAAAGACGGCGCCAATGACGTGATGATCACGGGGAAGCTGGACATCCCGGAGGCTCGGCGGGCCACGGTGACTCACGCACTCAACCAGTTCTCCAACCTCCTGAACTCCAAGACCTTCCTCATCAATGTAATTATACCGCACCTGAACGCATCGCTTGAGTTTACGGCGGCGGTTGTAAAGGAGCGCAACATTAGAGCGTCATTAAAAGCAATCGACGCGTGACACTTGTACAACACATCCAGACTTTAAAAAGGGGCTCTACGGATGGTCAGGCCACAGCTTTTTAGTCCAGTCTGAAATACCTCAGCAACTATTAAACAAAATTACATTCAACTTGTATCCAGACACTCATGGTTCTCAGAGGATGGATTTCAATGAATTTGGCAATCCATTGACTTTCCCATTATACACTGACAGCAGGTCCACATTTTTGCCACTGATGTAAATGTTTGCAAGCTATAATGGGATCGATTGCCATGAAATTGTGTGCATTCCTGTCTCCCACAGGATAATATGTAATACATTTGTTAACCCCCTGACTTTCATTCTAGCACTGTAAGCAGATAAAATTACGGGTAATTAGCCAAAGCCAGCATGCTGCTAACACAAACTAAACATATATTGAACATTTCCTGCTTCAGCAATTTCAGGATGCTAGCATTGTCATTGTGAGGTTAGCATTTATCTCAATGCACTGCTGCGCAGATTACAGCCTCACAGCTAGCAGCTCAGCGTGGCTATAGATTCCTAGCCTTTGTTTTCTTTAAACATAATTCAGTCTTCATTTAACCATGCAATAAACAGTACTTGTTCAATGTATACATTATAGCACACAGAATACAGAACAAGGACGTAAAACATGAGGCTGGCCTTATTTTTTTTAAATTTGTTTTTTAACATTCTCATCTCAGCCTGTCAAATAAGTTTAGCAGCATTGAACCATGTCTTGCAGGCATGTTTAAAGTTCTACGTTCTGTAACTGCCATAGGCACAACAATTACTGGAGCAGTTGTCGGCAAGGAAAATTTTGGTTCTCAGGAGTGTGTGCATGTCATTTGGGAGCTACTCAGAAATTGAAAATACATTCCTGAAAGCCAAACTGGCCTCATTCATCACGAAGAAGGAGTATGAACAATATGTCCCTTTCATGTGTTTTCACATTGTTATATCAGGCTTTGGATACACAGCCAATCCTCCATAAAAATGTCAAATACATTCATTGTTGGTTTTGGTGTCTTCAAAGGATTTGCTGATAATGGTGCACACATCTCTGTTAGCTTGCAAAATGTGCTGTAATCATATTCAATATACTGTGAGGTCCTTTATATATCCTCTAAATGTACAGCTCTCTTCCCCTCGATTTAAGGACTTAGTAATGGTCTTGTTAGTGGAGTACAGTACAGAAAGGAAAAGCAGAAGACACAGCAGAGGGAGATGTGTGAAGATTGCTAATAATCCAATTTTGCTGGAACAGAAACAGGCAGCTGAGGTGTTAACTGCATATGTGTGGGTGATTCTATTCCACTAATTGGTGTTCTTTAACAGGAAATAATTGAATTTACTTTGATTATTATTGATTTCCTCCAGCATTATTCTTGGATATGGCATGGATATATTTAAAAAACATTTCATGTTGGATTTGCTTCGTCAGAATCATTAATTTTGCTTGTCATTTGTTGTGTGTGTGTGTGTGTGTGTGTGTGTGTGTGTGTGTGTGTGTGTGTGTGTGTGTGTGTGTGTGTGTGTGTGTGTGTGTGTGTGTGTGTGTGTGTGTGTGTGTGTGTGTGTGTGTGTGTTTTTAGTTTATCCGTACCCTGGAGCGCAGTCATGACTTCAACGCCAGGGCCAAGGTGTACTTTGCCTCCCTGCTAACAGTGGCTCTGCATGGCAAACTGGAATACTACACCGACATTATGAGAACACTGCTGCTGGAGCTGATGGAGGAATACGTCCACAGCAAGAACCCCAAACTCATGCTGCGCAGGTGAGCCAGGAGCGAAGCAGTTAGTACTGGATAATATGACGAAACTTAAGTGTCAAGCTTGGTAAGTGTCAGTAGAAGTTCTGTACGGTAAATCTATCATGGAAAGCTTTTAGCTCTGATTTCAGAAGATATTCCAATGAAGTTAGCGAATAAAGACTTTTTCCTCAATCGCCAAAGTTAGGCGACATTTTTTGTAAAATGTAAATTTTTGTTTAGATATCCCTGGCATTCATGTCACTTTCAGGATCATTTGTAATGACTTTGGTGATCCATTTACTTTTCATTGGTTTGTGACCAAATACATGCAAAACTAATGACATCCCCTACATTGTATTAAGTGCAAATCACCAAATGTTAGCATTTTCATCTTGATCATGGCGGCCTCACTAGCTGTGCTGGAGGGAGACGACCTTATTAAACAATATATGCCCTGAGAATATAAAATCCTTCTTTCTTAGCTCTATGATTCGAATCGCTCCATGTTTAAATGACTGACAGAAGTATATTTAATCATTTTAGAAGGATTGGGATAAGCTTCAAGATGCAGTGGACACTTGTATTCTGTTGCCATGATTTCTGTTGAATTTCTGCAAAGACTACTGTCCTCCATCAAGAGCCAGACTGCTGCTTGATCTATTCAAGGCCGCCTCCTTCTGTTTCTCCCTCTGTTTTCTTCTTTACTCCTAGGAGTCCAAGCATATCCAAGTGCTGGATGATGTTTCTTTCTCTGTTTCCTCTCAGCGTCTCCTTCATATTTTTATTCTAAAGCCGCTGAGCAATGCAGCCAAGGCTAAAAATGACTTTTGCTCCATTATGTTTTTGATTGCCTTCGATACATTAGTCAAATTGTATTGGCCCTCTGCCTTGTTTCAGGATGAAAGTTCAGTGGACATTTCTATTGAAAAGAGGGCATTCATTCTAATGGTGGGGCCATTTGATTCTATACGTGCGTTCTTGCTCTTAATCCTGATCAGATCAACTTTCATCAGCTAAATTGTACATTTCTTGCGGTACTACTGTATAGCCAACATCTAACCTAAAAAAAAATTCTATTATAATAATTGTCCCTTTTTCCAAGAGTAGAGATATAAATATTAGAAAAAGGGCTATGCATCATAATAATAATAATAATAATAATAATAATAATAATAATAATAATAATAATAATAATAATAATAATAATAATAATAATAATAAAACATAAAAAAAGTAATAATAATAATAATAAAAATTTTGCGATTGGTATAAACATATAAATCTTTATGGTTTATTGTTAAATTAATTTGTATTTTTTAGGAACATTGCCCTGAAACTATGAATGCTTTTTCTTTGAAATTGCCTAATCCCTTGGCAACATGTCATTAGTCTAAGCGTCTCTAAACATCCAACCGACTCATCTGACTGAAGTAAATAGCCTCTAGAAATAGAATCTCCAATTTTTTTGCGATCTTTGTTCTTTACCCTTTCCACCACTATAATGATCATGTCAAGGACAGACCATCATCCACGTTTGGCTGCCTCCCCTCCCTCAGCAGGGCCCAGTGGTCTGACAGTACAGTCGCTCATCACTGCTGAGAGGGGGGTTATGTGATCTGTCTGTGTGCTGTGCCTAGGCACGCTGTGACTCGCTGTTATGTGGCAAGTACACATCTTAATTATCCCCCAATGGAGAGACTCATTACGCCGATTAAACCATTGTACCAACACAGGGCCCCTTATATACAAGACATCTAATTAGGCATGCTAGCAAGCAACTAACCACACCGCCAGTGTCTGACATTATGATGGCCGATCTGTCAAATGACCACTGACATGAGTTCTGGATAAAAATGTCTCTTGACACTGTCAAACTGTGCAGGAAGTTCCCCCTGTTGACATTTTGTAGATGCGTTGTTTTAAAAAGTTGAAATTGGAAATTCAACTTTATTAACTATAACTTATTTAACTATATTTATTTGGTACATTTTCAACCAGGTTAAACAGAACACGACTTAACCATGAAACATGATAAATACATAAAACCTTGTTCAAAATATGTGAAGAGAAATGCTATCCCCTTGCCTGCAGATCCATAATTTAGGTGGCATGATATTAAAACTGATTACATTTTTCACCTTTTTCCCTTTGGCTTTCCTACTTCAATGTTATTTCTGCACTACTTGTTAAAGTACTGCATTAATGCACAAAGATTATTACATTTTCTTGTTAAGGTGAAATTAAAAAGTGCTCGTCAAATGTGTTTTTCCAGGTCGGAGACAGTGGTGGAGAGGATGCTGTGTAACTGGATGTCCATCTGCCTTTACCAATTTCTGAAGGTAATTTTGTGGGTCAATTAAAATGTCATGACATGTAATATGTTAGCTATAACCTTTCTGAACTCAAGTTAAAAATAGTCTTTTTTTCAAATTGGGCAATCATTTACGTAGTGATTTGTCCTTTATGGTTGTTCGCTAGTACTGCATATGTGTGTCATGAGATGATGCAGCATCAAACTATTCGCTCAGTGCATGGATTTCTCCATTTCTTCCATTAGTGCCTGGTATTGATAATGTGCATGCATCAGTCATCCAACATGCTAATCACAGCAATTAGCTTCTTGACAACATCTAAGATGACTAAATAAATAGCTCTGTGTGTGTGTTCCAGGACTCTGCAGGCGAGCCCCTGTACAAACTGTTCCGAGCCATCAAGCACCAGATCGAAAAAGGACCCGTGGACGTCAGAGTGAAGAAAGCCAAGTACACTCTTAACGACACAGGCCTATTGGGTGATGATGTAGAGTACTCCGTCCTGGTGAGAAAGATGGACACACACACACACACACACACACACACACACACAAATCAAATCAAATCAAATCAGTTTTATTTGTATAGCCCAAAATCACAAATAGCATTCGTCTCAATGGGCTTTACAGTCCATACAATATGATACAGTATGGTACAGTATGACACAACATGATATAATATGAAACAATATGACACCCTGCCCTTACACCCTTAGCTCGCACACACACACACACACACACACACACAAACACACATATACATACAAACAGAAACACACACACACACACACACACACACACACAAACACAAACACACACATAAACACAAACGTACTCACACGTTCACACACACACACACACACACACACACACAGTGCAGTTGCCATGGTAACCACCCAAAAACCCCACGGGCGAGTGCCCGCTTTTGTGTGACATCCATTTTCAGTGTCAATGTTCTCGGCTCAGAAAGTACACGGGCATCACATTCCAGTATCACGGTGAATGCATGGCTGCGGTGAAAAGTACTTCAAGATGGTACAAGTTGAGAACAAAAACCACCTCCACAAACCACCCTCGACCCTTCCAATCCACACTTGCTCTGTATCCATTTGGGCGGCATTCGGGAGTCATGAAAAACCTGTGGGTCTCGCTTTTGGTATTGTGTTTCAATAATGGGAGCTAATTGTGAACACAGCTGTTTTCCGTTAAAGTCAGCGCAAATAAAAAGACCCATGGGTAATGGCTTTGTTGAGCACAATTATCAAATTAGCCTGAATTACACGTCTGTCTCCTGCCATGATGGATCGCCTTCTGTGATTGAATTACAGAGGGAGAAATAAAAGCCATGAGCTAGATTTCACAGACAGACAGTGTTTTGCGATTGGCTTTAATTCACAGCGTGCTCTTCCCATTCATTTGATTGCAGACGTGCTTATGAGGGGTTTGCTTTTGCAATCGCCTCCCCACCGCTGTTGGAATCTGTGGAGTGGTCAGTTAGTTATTTTCTGACAGTGCGTGAGTGATAGAGGCTAGGGGGGAGGGGCGGGGGGGCAGAGTTTACTCCTGCTGAGTCTTGGTCATTAGCTGGCCCAGCTGACAGGAGTCCACTCAGGTGTGTGTGTGTGTGTGTGTGAGTGTGTTTGTGAGAATCTGGTTTAAAGGAAGCTTGGTTACCATGACTACAAGATCCTGACAGAGTGACTTGGTTGTGTGGGTGCGTGTGCGTGCGTTGATTGGTTGGTGGGTGGGTGCACTGGCCATGTCTGAATATTATTGCATATTTGTAATTTGCAGGTTCATGTTTTCTGTGCATCCTATTTCCGCATAGGCTTAATGTTTGTTGTGTGTGTTGTCTGTGTCTTTGTCTGTCTGTGTTTGTGTGTGTGTTTCTGTTTACCAGACCCTACAAGTGTTGGTGCAGGGCGAGGGTCCAGATGTGACGCCCGTCAAGGCGCTGACCTGTGACACCATCTCACAGGTGAAGGAGAAGATCATAGAGCAGGTGTACAAGAACCTGTCGTACACCCAGAGGCCCAAAGTCGACAGCCTCACGCTGGGTGAGTAGATGAGGGGCCATCCTAACGGGGGGAAGGGAGGATGAGTGGAAGCAGGAAAACATCTAATGATGATGAATAATGTAAGGGTTACAGGGGAGTGGCAGGGATGTCAACATGGAGAAGCTATTTCAGTCCTGACAGAAATACATTTTTAATTAAATCAGAAATGCATTTGTCTAAATACGGAATTGATTATTTATGTAATTTTAAAGCCATCGAGCAAAATAATCCGTCTTTTTTTTGTAATAATAATTTAACCGTGGTTTAGAAGTTATTTAGAGTCGGAAACGTGAAGAGAGCCTTTCCCTAAACAAAGTTTGACTTGCTACTGTGGCAGGGAACCTTGAGGGACTGACTTGAAAGGCTAAAAGCTCTATAGACGTTTTCCGACTTCAAAGCCATTTCTTATTCCCACGCATGCTGTAGATCTCATTCCTTTATACATTTTAGATAAGCAGAGATCCGCTTTCTTTCATGGTGAATCAGAAAGATAACCCTCTTCATATTGGGTGGTGGCTTGTAAAAGAATCAGACGTCGCAGATGGTGTCGAGAGCTTATGTCTACGGTGGTGTTGAATTGCAAAATGCTGGGCTGCAAATCACAGTAAAGAAAATAGAATGAATTTATTTAGAAAAAGACTGATCCATCACTTCTTGATCCAAAATGTACTCAGTGTGTAACTAGTGGAGGATAGAGGGAGCCTGCATTTAAAACAACATTGTTACATGTTAACCTCAGGGTAATAGTGACCCATTAGGGAAAAAAAAAATTGTGCATGAATGAGATATGTGGCAACAGTTTGCCAAAACATTGCCCTCAAATTGCTGAGATAATGTGAACTTTGATTGACTTTACTCTCCCTGTCTTTTCATCACAGAGTGGCGCCCGGGTTCAACGGGGCAGATTTTGTCAGATCTGGACTTGACGTCTCAGAAAGAGGGCCGGTGGAAACGCATCAACACTCTGGCTCATTACAACGTGAGTACTGGCAAAATGTTTGTCTCGATGAAACTTATTTAAAGAAAAAAGGGAGGGCTGAAAATAGTATGCGATTTGAGAAGGCAGAAGGGAAGTACATTGCTGTATGTGGGCGTGTGTACGTGAACGGGGCTGCTTATTTTAATGGCATTTCAGAGGCTGAGCTTCACATATTGTGTCTCAGTGGCTATGAAATAATTTTTTGGGATCGAAACTCTCAAAGCCTTTTTATCACAGAACTATTCATTGGTTTATTTTTTATATACGTTAACAGTCAAATCAATGTGCGGATGTAAACACGTGTTTGCGCTCTGGCCAAAAGTTCTGTCCATCAAATATGAAGCTACTTCCAGCATCCAGTTTGCTTAGCTTAATTAGCTCAAACATTAGAAAGGGCTCAACAGCTTGCCTGGCTCTTCATTAGCCAGTGTTAGAAGTGCTGGTGCTGGGCATACTTTGTTACTGCTGAAGCCAGACTAGCAGTTAGTCAATGTCCGGTCTTTGTGCTAAGCTAACCAGCTAATGGCTGTAGCATTATATTTAATAGCCATACATGCAAGTCAGTGGTATTGATCTTTTAAACCGACTATTTGCCATACAGGGAAAGTCAAATTATTATAACAGTCTATTGTCTCCTTAAAAAATAGATTCATTTGCATTTGATAAGTCTTTATATACCTCTTTTAGGGCGGTGCATAAGTGGCTCTTTTAATAAAAGCTTTTAGGAATTTTTTGCTCCGAGCATTTCCTCTCTTTTTCTATTTTGCATAGACAATGCCTTCTTGAATAGCAAGCAAATACATCCTGAGGAAGCTGAAAGTTCTGCTTGTGGAATATGCCTTTTTGTTCTTCTTACAAACTGTATTTTTAATTTCAGCACTTACAAAAAGCAAATTAACACAACCCCCTTTGACCACTCACCCACACAAATCCTGCCTTTTTGACAATAACATCTACAGATAGGAAGGGAAAGGGCTTTTTAGGTTGTAAAACATTATAGAGAGTGAGCTCTTAGTATAGCATCTGTGAAATATATCGTAAAAGCAGCAATAATTGATATTTTTAATATAATAATATCAATGTATTAAATGGCAATGTGAAATGGGTCGCTCGTTGAGAAACGGGTCACTCGTTGTGAGAAGTATCATCTGAATGGTCAGCTCTGTCTTATTAGTGAGTTACAGTGGGCGGCAGTGGCGAAGTGGGTAGGGAGTTCGCCTCTGGTGTGCAGGGTCGGAGGTTCGATCCCCCGTCTCCCCGCCACATGTCGAAGTGTCCCTGGGCAAGACACTGAACCCCGAATTGCTCCCGATAGTTAGCTTAGTTAGCTTAGCACCCTAGTGCTAAGCCTACCCTGCGTGGTAGCTGCTGCTATCGGTGTATGAATGTGTGTGTGACTGGGTGAATGTGTACAAAAACAATGTAAAGCGCTTTGGGTCTGTGATAAACGGAGATATAGCGCTCTACAAGTCCATTTACCACTTACAGCTTGTCGTTTAGATGGCCACACCTTTACTGTTGTGGTTGACCCTCACCGCTCTCAAAGCTTTGTTTTTCAGCCACGGCAGGCAGCTGCTTTCAGTGTCTCAACCCCTTAGAATCCCCTGTAGTGTGTAAACCCCACCTGCTCAGCAGCAAACAGCAGACAGACACAGTCAGGGACCAGCTGGTCAACACAGGGGAACATTTAGCACCTGAAGGAGCCAGCTATTTCCCTTGAGTAGGGAGGTAGAGACCAAACACAGAGGTAAAAGAGAGGAAATATTTGAGTCACATTCACAATTGTGGCCAGAAAAACGAGTCAAAATAAATGATTATGTTGCTCTGTAACTTCTGGATGTATTCACAGATGTAACAAAGCATCTGTGAATGTGTTTATTGGGCTCACAACCGGTTCCCACAGGCTGTGTCTATTTTGGATTAATTTCCAGAGTATTGCATACATTAATGACATTGCCAGATATTTCTTATTGTTAATTACAGAAAGTAAAAACAGTACACGTGTAGCAATCAATACTGTTCGTAACCAGCATAACCTTATACCAGTTTTTTTATCCCTTTTAGATAAAAAACAATATTTATAAAATAAATAAATGAAAATAAACCAATAAGATATACATATACGCATACCTTTTCATTAAAATACACATGTATACCTTCATAATTGTACATATAAGTGTCTTTGAAGGTTTATTAAGCATTATGCAAGGCATGAGCTTGTATCTTGAATGATTGTGGGCAAAGATCAGAGGTGGGTCGTAACGCGCTACATTTACTCCGTTACAAATACTTGAGTAACTTTTTGAATAAATTGTAATTTTAGGAGTAGTTTTATTGCAACATACTTTTACTTTTACTTGAGTAAATATTTGAAGAAAGAACGGTACTTTTACGCCGTTCCATTTGGCTACGTGACGGTCGTTACCTTATTTTTTTTATATATTTTATTTATTACATGCGAGAGCTATTTCTCTCATGATTTCTCTCCCCGGGGACGTCTTCAGCCAACATCTCTATCACGTGACTATTTCAACCAATAAAAACCACATTACAAAAGCTTGCCAATCAAATGCAGCCACTTCAGTCACATGACAAGTGTTGTCATGTTGTCATAGGGCTCAACGGGCTCAACCATGGGCTCAACAATGTCCACAGACTTATTTAAAGGCTGCGGTTCCGCACCGATGTTGTGGCCGTGCCATGTAGGTTAAACGCATATTTTACCGACTATCTGGGCGAGTCGAGAAAATGGAAGAAACCGCTGATTCCGAGGACCAATAGCCACACCCCTGGCCTCAAATACACACTCACACAATCACAGTGACACAGACTCCCACACACTCGCAATTACAGAGAAACTGTTCTTCTTTGACACATGTCCTGTTCTCCCTGTAGCCTACTCACTTCGCATGCCCCAGTCTGGCTGTGTGAGAGTCTGAGAGTGGTCTCTTTGTTCAGCCACTCTGTAGTTTCATACGTTAAGTGAGTGTGCCAGCAGGTTTTGATGTGAACGAAGTTTAATTTTGTGTTTTATATTTTTGGGGCTAAACACAACCTAGATAATTTTCTCAGGGCCAGTGACATATTGTAGGAATTTGTTTTAAAATGTGTATGTGCAATACAATTGCAACAGTGTTATAAGTGTATTGGTTTTAATTAATATAATTTTGGACAAGCCTAATTTATTATCATTTTATTTGAAGGGTGATGTATTTAATTTGGCAGATAATTAATTTATTATTGTTTGAGTTCAAGGGTTATTAATTTGATTTTTAAATACCTTATTTATTGTTTTATTTAAAATTATGTTATTTAACATATCATATTTATTTGAACATTGCTGTTTTATATTATGTTTGTGTCTATTCTGTACCGTTTGTGTTGCTCTGTATATTTCAAAAATAAATCCGGAGTAATTCAGTAGGCCTACTTGTACTCTTGAGTACTTGAGTAGTCTTTTCGCTGCATACTTTTTTACTCTTACTCGAGTAATAATTTTTATGAGTACTTTTACTTCTACTTGAGTAATTATAATCTTAAAGTAACTTACTTTTACTTGCGTAATTTTTTTGGCTACTCTGCCCACCTCTGGCAAAGATGGTCCATTCACAAAAAACCTTTGTCAGTTTGGCAGCATGCAGACAGCTTTTAATTTCTCACCACCAGGCAATTGAATGTGCCTGCCCGGTCTTGGCTCACTCTTTGTCAAGCCCCCAATGGCGACAGGCAGCACACCACTAAATCTTCTCGGGCGCTGTATTGATCCTTGGAAAACAAAAGTCACTCACAGATATTGCCTACTTGTCCTGCTTTTTTCAACCACTTAAATCGCCCTCTTTCAAACGTGTTTCTCTTCCATTCTATTGGACGAGCCAATGTCTTTGAGGACAGGAGAGGAGTGTAGCTGCCATAGATTCATTGGCTGTTAGAGTAGTGCTAATCACAGTATTTGTGGCGTCAATAAATGGAGTTGACGCCAAAGAAAACAGGCTTTAAATACCCCAATAAAGACCCACTGTTGTTGTCCACTCAGTCGCATTGATTATGAATTAGATCTGGCACACTAAAAGAGACTGCTGACCTCAGTCACTGTACCCAATAAATTCAAGGTGTGCAAAGTGTGGTGTGTTGTGTGTGTGTGTGTGTGTTTTCTGCCTAACAATGGACTATTATCTGCTTTCCAGGTGAGGGATAACGCCACAGTGGTCTTGTCCAAAGTGCTTCACACTCAGCAGAACTTCTACCAGAACCAGGAAAACCACGAAGAGCGTATGTGTCTCTACACACACACACACACACACACACACACACACACACACACACACACACACACACACACACACACACACACACACACACACACACACACACACACACACATACACACACACACACACACACACTTACTTACTTGTTGAACCCAAAGGAGCATAGATCAGGAGTGTACTTGAGAATATAATGCCTGCCTTTGTTTAGTCTCCCCAGGGCTTTTGTCAACATCCCTGCCCTCATTTGACATGCAAATGAATACTGTTTTATGTATAACATGCTTTTAGATTATGCTGACATAATGTGCACTTTTATCTTTTAGCCTTTTTTATCTGTATTTCAGAGTAGGTGATTGTTTAGCATTTCCACTTGAATATTCTCTGTGCGTTCTAATTCAGATGACACCCTTCCTCCTTTTTTTATCATCATCTGAATATGTTCTGTGAGAGTGTGCATGAATATATAAGAAGTAGAATTATTAGAAGAACAGTTTAAAGTGTTGTTTCCTCCCCCGCTCCCCAATAGGTAACGCTCTGCTGGACGACGACAAGGTGTTTCACTTGGTCAGGCCGACGGAAGAACTTGACGACTTCAAATCCAAACGAGGAAGTATGAAGGACAAGTCTATGACCAAAGCCATTACAGAGATCTACCTTACACGACTCCTCTCTGTCAAGGTATACAAGCACAATCACTAATTGAATCAGACATATCATTAATAAGTAGTTTAGTTTTCTGGGAATGGTTTGAAGTTAGAAAGTCTGCTTTAATTGATGGCTTCTAGGTTTGAATAGAGCAGAAAGAGAGAGAGCTGAAATATTCTCAGAAACGCCTGAATGTCTACACTCAAATGATGTGGAAATAGCTGTGTCTTGGTGCTTTGATATCTCTGGCCTTGCTCTCTGTCTCTTTCCCCCGTCTCACACTATTTGCGGTGCCTTTCAGGGAACGCTGCAGCAGTTTGTGGATGACTTCTTCCGCAGCGTGCTGTGCTCCGGGGCAGTGGTGCCACCGGCTGTCAAATATTTCTTTGACTTCCTGGATGAGCAAGCGCTCAAACACAACAATGTGGATGAGGAGACCATCCATATCTGGAAGACTAATAGGTAAGAAATGACTGCATGCCCTGCACACACTGATAGTCAACCCTCAACGAATCATTTGCATGTACTGTAACAAGTAGTGTAGGAAGTTCTGAGATCCTTTACTAATGTAAAAGTACTTATTCCACAAATAAATGTCAACTTAGACCTCTATATATTCTTATATTTTATAGTATTAGATTAATAAGTAGTTAACCAAGATGGAGTCACTTTTAACTTATTTGTATACATTTGGGGAGTTTAGTCCAGTGGTTCTCAACATAGGGGTCAGGGACCCTTAAATGATATCCCAAATTAAAAACTGAGATTTGAGATAATAAATGGGGTACCCAAGAAGAAAAACACAGATACATTTTCTTTTCAATTAAATATTCAAGGTTTTCCTTTTTACTTAAATGTGTATTGGTAAAAGATTAGAAAAATTAAACAAAGAAAGACAAACAAAAATCAAAACAAAAACAACAGGAAACCGTTTCGGGAATTCTCAATTTGCATATTTACCATAGTTTATTTGCAGCTCTGTTCTGAGTTGAATTTTCACCATTGATGTAAAAAGTGCATAATTTCCCTCTGTAATGTAATGGAGTAGAAGTGGAAAGTAGACTACAATGGAAATACTCAAGTAAAGTCCCATACGATTTCTACTCAAATGCAGCACTTGAGTAAATGTACATTGTTACTTTCCATCACTGACTGTATCTTAAAAAATATCTCCACTGAGCCGCGGCCACAAATCTCACCGCCTGAGTTACAGATAGAATTACTCTCCAAGAAATAAAAACTTGCTTTTTCCAAGAAAGAGCTGAATACAAATGCAACATTTTGCTCACTTACTTTGCATTTGCAATCCCTCTGCTCCCATGTGACATTTAAGTGAATAAATTAGTGTCACGTCGGCTAAGGCTCAAGCATACAAGACGACGTGTTGCATGTAGATGCCGGTGATTGACGTTAGACTGGGCGAGAGAGCACCCACACAAGGCCCGGAGATGAGCGATTTAATTAGTTACTAGACTCATCACCACATTCTGCATCCACTCGTTCCGTTTATCAAATCAACCGAGGGGCCATGTATTTAATATGAATGTGTGATTGAAGCACAACAACAAACAAACATGGTAATTATGTCCCAGGCTAATTTAATTCTGTGATTATAGCAACATCGCTATTTTTATGCTCCTATTGTTTTCTGCATGCAGCTTTTCCCCCGGAGACATCGCCAAGCCGGCACGAATTTAACACGGTGTGCGTTTCATGTCTCAGATGGCAGGGCATTCGCACCCATCAGGGGAAGAGAGTTTTTAGGAAACTACTGTATTTTTTTCTTCTTCTGAATACATAAGTTGACATGAGGTTGGAAAGAAGTGCACCGGGTGTAGGTTTTTCTTGCTCAGAGGGGAAATCAGCAGGAGTACTCGAGCATTACAATTTGTAGTTGTGCTACTAAAAAAACTTGTAAGATCCAAGTTCAAAATTGTTGGTGTTAAATTAGCATTTCTAATCACAGTTAAAGTAGAGAAACATGGTTGGCTGTTGCTCGCATGTGAATCCATTTTTTGAATTAGAAAAAAACCTAATTCTAAGTTATTTTTCACTTTTTTTATTTCATTTTATTTGAGCGAAAATGATTCTCAGTGAGGTCACTATCATATAAAATAGTAATGTTAAGTGACTGACACCTACATGAAAGGCTTCCCTTCCATCTCATTTATTAACTTGTACTGCACCCAATTGCACCTCAGGCCAGTGCTCTGCTCTATGAAATGCTCCCTCTGTCAAAATTATTCAAAGTTGAAATGTGGTTTCTTCATTCTGAAGTAATAATAATAATAATAATAATAAAAAAACCTTGACGGTCAAATGAAAAAAAGATTAAAAAACTCTCTTGCCTATTCTTTCCCCTGCAGCCTTCCCCTGCGGTTCTGGGTAAACATCCTCAAGAATCCCCACTTCACCTTTGACGTGCATGTGTCTGAAGTGGTGGATGCCTCGCTTTCAGTCATCGCCCAGACCTTCATGGACGCCTGCACCAAGAGCGAACACAAACTCAGCCGGGTGAGTGGGAGAGAGGGAGGGAGGGAGGGAGGGAGGGAGAGAACAAATGAAGTGAAAGAACAAGAGCGAAGATGACAGAAGATGAGAACAATAAGTGGATTACATTTGAAGTAAAGTGAGGAGTGAAGAAGAGGAATGGCAAATGTGGATCAATCTAAATTGCCTTTGTTTTCTCTCCGCTGTGTCCACTTTTGTGTCTCTAGGACTCTCCAAGTAACAAACTACTCTATGCAAAGGAGATCTCCACCTACAAGAAGATGGTGGACGAGTAAGTTCCACTTTACAGTTCTTCACCATATCCAATCAATCTTAAATAATCAGTCTTATTAAATGCTTCCTTTTACTTTACTTAATGTTGTTATTAAACCACATTATTTCTCGTGTGTGTGTGTGTGTGTGTGTGTGTGTGTGTCTGTGTCTCTGTGTCTCTGTGTCTCTCTCTTTGTGTGTGTGTGTGTGTGTGTGTGTCTCTGTGTCTCTCTCTTTGTGTGTGTGTGTGTGTGTGTGTGTGTGTGTGTGGGTAGTTACTACAAGGGCATCAGGCAGATGGTACCCGTAAGTGACCAGGACATGAACACTCATCTGGCAGAGGTGTCACGGGTGAGAAACACAGCTGTCATTTTCTGGTGCCACTTATAGTTTACTCTTCTATAAAAAAAAAGGTTAATTCTTAAGAGTTCAGGTCACATTGAGTTGGCCAAACCTGTGGTTGGTGAGTTTAAACCACGACATCAAACACTCCCTGTCAGAAATACAACAGAAAAAGCAACAAGTGTATCTATGCACAGTGCAGCGAAATGAAGATTAATCTTGCCATGAAAAAATGCAAGTGTGAAAGTAGTTTCCCACATAACAGGGGTTTGATAGCTTGCCGAGGAAATGGGGGTCTGCAGGATGCATCTCTTCCATCTAAAAGTTCACTAAGTGCACATTTTCAATTTGCACATAAAAGAACTATAGGAAATGCTGGAAAATTCGAGAAGAGAAACTGTAAATACTGCAATTCTTTTTTTTACGATTGGCTGAAGCCGGTGTATGGATGACAGCTTAATGCATCCCAGTGCCATGGAAACAGACTTAATTGCAAATAGACATGTGATCTCTAAACGTCCACTTAAGACTCGAAACAGCAGCATACTAAACATCAGATCTGCGTGGAGTGAAATGGAGGCTGTAATGTTTCTCAAATGAATACATGAAACAATCAGCAATGCCATTTTTCCTTCACGTTTACCCGCATCATATTATACAATCTGAGGTCTGGCATGACCTTTTATAATGATGTAGTCTTTTTAATTGTTTAGTCATCCCTTTTCACTTCATTAAGGTTCCATAGCATACAATCAGAATTAGCACCAACTGCTCTTTATCTTGATGAACCAACTCCTAACATTTTAGACAGAGTTACCAGTACTCCACGAGGTACATTGTATTTTTAACCCAAATTTCACTTGCTTTTATTGTGAATTAGCTGAAGCTGGATATTCTGAGTTGTTTGGAGGTTCTATTTGCATTAACAGTCACTTAATACATGTCTCCTTACCGATGTAGGAGATTGAACAGTAGACTGTGAGGCTGATATTAGTGAGATAAAACTCAAACTGTAACACTGGGTTACATATTGCATGAATTGTGTCGGTGAACCCATAGTGCGTAAGTGGGTAATTTAACCTTTGCTGCGAGTCCACCACCAACACTTGAAACTTGAAAAGTAATGAGTTTATTTAATACATTGAATTATTGTTACATTGAATGGATTGTGAATAACAACAGCATATTTCTTCACCATTTTGTTAAATCCTGAAAACAAGAATTAGATTGCTTATTCTACTCTCTGTACTTTTATGGTGTTGTTACATTTCCTCTTTAACCTTCAAATTGTCTATTACCTTGTCCAGACTCACACGGACAAACTGAACACGCAAGTGGCTCTCCATCAGCTTTACCAGTACGCCAGCAAATACTATGACGGGGTAAGAGGCTCTTCTCCTTCCTATCTCACCCAAAGGAGCCCATTCCACTGAATGCACTACTGCCCACCATATTATTGCTTTTCCTTTTCTCTCTCTCTCTCTCTCTCTCTCTCTCTCTCTCTCTCTCTCTCTCTCTCTCTCTCTCTCTCTCTCTCTCTCTCTCTCTCTCTCTCTCTCTCTCTCTCTCTCTCTCTCTCTCTCTCTCTCTCTCTCTCTCTCTCTCTCTCTCTCTCTCTCTCTCTCTCTCTCTCTCTCTCTCTCTCTCTCTCTCTCTCTCCACTTGTGATATGCCAAAAGAGTGATTGTATGAAATTTTAATTGAAAGCATTTCTGTGGGATGTGAATTGGAAAATTGCTCTGGGAATTGATTTTTTTTAAGCGTCCATTGTGCATCGCCACTTGAGGTCACGGAAAAACTGGGATAAACAAAACCTAATGAACAAGTTGGATAAACAAATGGGGCTGTCAGTCTCCCCTAAGTGGGGCCCTCACAAACAATAACAGCTTACATGACGTGACTGGATGTCAAATAACGCCATGCTCTCCCCTCCCACTCTCCGCCCCTTTTTTCTTCCTCTTTGTCCTTTGCTCATTTCCCGTCTGTGTTCTTCCTCTGTTCCGATATTCCCCCTTTTGCCCTCCTCTGCCCACTTATTTCCTTTCCTCTTGTTATTTTCAATTTCCTCCTCATTCTCCTTCATTTGTGCCCTTCTCACCTTCCATCTCTCTTTTTAGATCATTGCATCCCTGGAAGAGGACCCAGCTGCCCAGAGTAAACAGCTGACCCTGCGGCTCCAGCAGATAGCAGCCGCCCTGGAAAACAAAGTGACTGATCTCTAACCCACCTATCGGAGAGGGAGGGGAAAGGAGGGGAGGGAGGGGACCGCCAGTGACTACAGGGGCTTATTTCTTCTTTAAGAGAATAACATTGAAATAAGGAAAAGGTGAGATGGACTCTAATGGGCGTGTGTATGTTGTATAACTTTGGCCCTGGAGCAATTGTCTGAACTGTGGAGTAACAGGGACTGATGAAATGCAGATCAAGGAGAGCAAAACAAAAAAAGGGGAAGAACATGATGGGTTACGCTGTCATAGGTACGCCTTAAAGCTCACTTGTCAAACCTTAAAGGTCTGCACGCTCTTTCACGCTTCACCGGAATACATTGCTCCCACAATGCAATGCGGGAGAATTAAGCCCCTCTGTGGAGCACTGGCACAGGCCGATAATCAGATGTTCAATTTCTTTCTGTGTAGAAAAAAAGGTTTTAAGAATTGTATTATATATTTTTTTTATTGTGCAGTCTTTATGCGGAAAGCTTTATAAGGAAAAAAAGATTATCTTTTTAAATGGATCACCTTGTGGTGTGGATAGTGTTTTTATTAGCCTGTGTGTGCATAGGCGTCCGCGTGAAGTCAAGAGCGTGCAATGCTTAACCTGACTGTGTGTGTGTGTGTGTGTGTGTGTGTGTGTGTGTGTGTGTGTGTGTGTGTGTGTGTGTGTGTGTTTGTGTGTGGAAATGTGTGTGCACACACAGGGTGCCTACTGTCTGGGCGAAGGGACGCCTGCTTTCTGTCATTTTAATCCCCTACTGGAGCCCGCGCCCTCACAAGCTCTTTGACAGAGACCAAAGGGTCCTCACAGGGACACTGGTTAATCTAGCGATGTGCTGGCTCGTATGAAAGCCAGGTCAGTGGTAGATTCAGAAATGTTTGAGTTAAAATTCTTTGCGCTTGACTGCGATTTGCTCCGAGCTGGATTGCCATTTGTGCTTGTGGAAGTCAATAATAGCACAGTATGTATCCCTTTATTGTACAGTGCCATGATACATTCCACTTCAACTAAAGCACAGAAGTACATTTCAAAGTTTTTTTGTTAAAAAAAAAATACATTTCAGTTAACGACTGTCTCCAGATTTTTTTCTTCGCTGTTATTTGTGTCTGCAACAAGCAACTTTATTCTACCCCGGAACCGTGTCACTCAAATTAGCCCTGCAATAATGTATGGATATCATGAGCCACAATCGACAGCTTACTTAGCTTACTAAATGTATTTACAAACAGTAGCAATTCAGCAATATGTTGAGACATTTCCAAATTGATTCATGCATTTCTAGTGTTCATGATGTTTTTAGTGCCATTTTTTTATGTACCACTATTGTAATGTTCCAAATAATCATCAAGCATTCTGCCTCTAAAGCTATAAAATAGCCTAGCGCTGATGTTAATTATGTGCAGTCGGTACTTTTGAAAGGTATGTTTTGAGCAAATTACAGTGGTTTTAGCCTTTTTGTACAATGTCGGAGAGGTCACGTTCAATCATGTACATAATTGTTATAGTAATTGAAATATTAATGTGTCAGTGTCGGAGCCGAGGTGTTGACAGGGTAGGAATGAGGGGTTTGATATTTCTTGGGCCATTAAACACACCACCACCGTTTCATCCCTAAATTGTAGGTTCTAGCTGTTGACAGATGATTTAATTGTACTCCCCTGTATCTGATCACGGGTGTGTGTAGTAGTTGACGGAGCGTAACGACACCCCAGAATGTTAACGATTCCTGCCTTGGCTAGAGAGAGGTCCGCACAGACCTCCAGCCCGCCTGCCCGCCCGCCCGCCCGCCTGCCATCTCAGCATGGCACCCTGGCATCCCCGACCAACAGCACTTGGCACTGCCCGCTCAGCGCAGTGCAGAGTGGCACTCTATATAATGGAATCAGCAGGGGAGGCTTTTGATCTTAATTGCATGCCGACTGCAGACTATCCGTGTCTCCGCTGTTGTTTACCACTGACTCCTCGCTCACTGACAGAGTTGATGCAAGATGCTTATTTCAGAGCCTTTCTTTAACCAAAAATGTGCCTTATTGAATAGGATGATGATACATATATATTGTTTCTAAATTATTCTATTGGTAACCTAGGTGATTATGATGGCGATAGTGCTATAGACACAGCAATGTATTTGGAATTTGTGATTATTATGTGTGCCGTCTTAAATGCGTGCCAATAGGCTGAAGACACTTCAGTATGATTTTCTTTTTATGGTTGCAGTTTTGATGTGTGCATTTCATTTGGGTGTCTGTGGCGTGTGCTTAGTAGGTCCTCGGTGGCTAAGGCATGAGGCCAAAATGAATAAATGTAAAACAGTGGCCAATGTGATTTGGGTTTCCTTTTGAAAATGTCTGGCATTTCCAAATTAGTCTGAAATCAAAAGGGTATCCTTATGTAGATTGAATATAGCGCTAAATTGTTCCAACGGTGTACATTTTTCTTTTGCCCTGTGTTTCTCAGCTATTCCACAGTGTGTACGATAAATGACTATCTATACTCGACAAATGACCTTTCTTACTGCTGTGCAGTTATTATTTTTATTTCCTGTTTCCTATACCATATAAATATTTGTAAAACATGTTGAAATACTGTATCTTAACTGTATAATCCTATGCATTGAGTCCTGGGTCAAAAAAACACAAAAGACAAAAAAAACTGTCTGTGCAGTTGTCGAGACCTTTTTTTTCCAGTTTGAAACTTGTGAATGTGTTGTAATGATAAAAGAAATTGGGACACTCCAGTTTTCAGTACAGGACCAATAATGGAAGCCAACATTTTTCCCTCCCCATCCGAGGCAGCTCAGAAGATTCTCAATCTTATACTTGATCTGCTCATACTGAATGAAACTTAATTTAACAACGTTGTGTGTGTGGACGGAGCAGTTACCCACCAGTTTCATCATACACTCCTCCATGAATAAACTCAGAGACATATACGCCCTTCATATCTGCTGTGTTTTCTTTCACTTTTAAAATATTGATTCGCTTTAGTCGACCTCTCATGCATATTGCATGAGTTACAATCACCTTGGATGATAGAGTAACATTTGCCACAGGTAGCCAATTTCTCGTAGAAGTAAACTGAATCTTCCATGAATTTTTTAAATATTTATAATTTTATACAGTTAATTACATTACCCTTAGATTACCCAAAAAGTTTATGCATGGGCAGGCGCAATGGGTGGATTTATGAAAATAATCTCTTATTCAAGCCCAACCACTTCATTTACAAAGGAGAGGGCCAAGTGCTTGAGCATGACAGTTCTCTTTAGATATAAGTGCATATTATGACCCCAAACAACTTAGTTGAGTGCATCAGTCGCCATAAGCAGCATAACAAATCATGGCTGATGCTTTTCTTCTAAATTCCACATCAGGTTCCTGTCATATGGTTCAGAATACAGACTAGAAAACCAAGGTCTGGCTTCATGAAACGAGTTGATAATGCAAATAGCCGCACATCATATCTGTCATCTGCAGTGAAGGTTGAAAAATTGCTGCGAAAACATTCATTATGTACTGACAGCTAAGAATGAAATTGGAGAAAAGAAAGATGAAAGGCAAAATTGCCTCATCTGACTCCTTAACAAACCCAGACGCAGGGGTGGGGATATCAAAGACGGACATGAAGCCTGTTCAGGCCATTTTTAAACTGAGAAGATCATTGACTCAGCAACAGATAGAGCAACATCAAGGGACTGCTGCAAAAGCAGGAGTGATTAAACTTGAATTATATCGCCAGCACTGCATCTTGTACATTATCATTGATCACTGGTGGCCAATCAAAGGCAATACTGTACTTTATATTTCTATTAAGATGTGCAGCTTACATCATTTTGGGAATCAACATTATTCACTGTGCGCTGCACTTGCATTAGGATTTCTAACCATGGCCTTCAATGTCTAGAAATCAATGATCCTGCACACTAAAAAATAATTATTTAAGTCATGGTCCCTGCAGGGTTTCTTACTAGAAATTGGGTTAAAATCTGCATGTTGTTAGCTTCTGTTCTCTTGCCCATCATGCGTCACACAAAGCAGCCAGCCCCTCCTTCAGTGGGAGATGCTTGTGTTTACCAGCAGGTTGTGTTTCACTTGCTCAAGTTTCAAACCTTCTAATGAGATTAGGCTTTGATTTCCTCTGCCTTAGGGAAGGAGAAGGATGAGGAGGAGGAGAACTTGGGTGAAAATAAAAACAATGATGTGTTGCGGTGTCATTTTAAACAGTTGTTGTGATGAATAATTTAAAAATCCAAAAACAACTGATCCAGGGCTCTCTAAACTCAGTGTGTAGCTTGCATTTTAATATACTGAGAACTATATGATTTTGCTGTGGTTTGAATTTAAAGTGAACTAAACTAGAGTGTCTGACTAGCTGTCAGGTCAATCAGCTTTAATCTTTGTCTTTTTAGTTTAATAGGCTGGGAGGAGAGTGCAGAAAAAATGTTTCACTAGGATATTCAGATACATGCCACAAATTCAGAACCCTATATTAAAATGGAAATCCTGTCTGTGTATTTGAGATCAAGGTCTCTTTTTAAAGAAAGCTGTGTGCAAAAATAATGATGTACAGTGTAGGCATAGGCAAACACAGAACTTTGCCACACACAAATTAAACACAGTATTTGGTTCAACATTAAAGAAACATAAAAGTTGTGGCATTCAAAGTGCACAAGTGTACCTAATGGTTTGAAATCTGAAATGGTCTACAATGTAGACTCTACATCTTCAGTTTCAAATTAATTGTGAACATGCAATTCAGATTTAATTAAAATCTATGTCATAAACTATTAATGTTGGTTACAGTATATGTACTTCAACCACTACATCCATACTCCTATAGGTGTGGTTACCACAAAAGTAATGTTGTTAGGGAGATTTGCAGAGGTAAAAATATCATACATGCAGAAAACACCACTTACCAAAAAAAAGGCATCCAGTATACATTGCATGTTAATCTCTTTGTGGGACAATATAGATTTTCCTTCTACTTCTTATATTGGTGACAGCCAGTAGGCAATGGAAAATATACAGCGACTATACCTCTTACAAATGTATTTGTTGAAATGTGGAATGTCCTTTAATTTGATGCATTAACCAGTGCGTAGTTACGCAAAGCGCACCTGAAGACTGTGTCAAGTGCTGTATTTCCTGTCTGCTGCTGCAAGAGGATCATCTAGGCCTACAGGTATTTAATCAACAAATATTGAGAGATCATAGTCTACAAACACGTGTGTATTAGAATCTACAGCCACATGACACAGTCCTGTAATGTGTGAATTGTGAGGCCCTTTACTTGCTAACGAAGTAAGCAGGGGCCTGTTTCAGGTAGCTGGTTTTACATACTCTGGGTTTAACCCTGCGCTCTGAGTTGGTAAACTCAGAGCGCAGGGTTGATAAGCAACTCTGGGTTTTCGGTTTCAGAACAGTGGATCAGCGTTGGGTTTATCAACTCTGAGCGTGTTCACTCTGGGTGGAGCGTGTGCATAAAAGCCATCGTCAATGGATCGCTGATAACATGATTCACCATGGAAACAGAAGAAACAAATGATTGATCCTCCCACTTCTCCACTTCTCAAAAAAGAAAAAAAGAAATCTCCGCTCCTCCCACTAGAGTTAGAAATATTAACGAATGAGTTTATGGTAGCCTATGGAGAAGAATTAACGGGGTATTGTCTCATAACTCTGATCTAATCTCCTCGGCAATTCAGAAAAAAACAGAGCAAACATTTTTTGTCAAGATAATCATTTCGCTTCCGTATGAGAAGCCATAGTCTATTTTAAAAAGTTTCGCATATCAGCTGTAAAGTAATAAAGCTGCCAGAACAGACTGTCGCTTCTTTTAAATGGGGAGTGAAATACATTAACGTCAAGACACATTAGGTGACAGTTTCCATTGAAGAGCCTGATTGATTTATTACCAGATCCATTTTCCTCAAGTGATCACAGTTTAAATAATTATATAATTTTTATATTCATATTAGGCTATTTAACGAGGCTTGTCTGTGACTTTAGGATCGCACAAGTGAACTACAACGATCGCGTGCAGCCGCAGCGTTACATGAATCCACCTGACATAAATCTGTTCAGTGGCACAGACGTTAAAAAACATACAATAGGCTACAAATAGGTTTATTAATCTGAATGTAGAGCATGTCACGATGTGTAAGGTGGCCGCCTATATGAACGGACCGAGGGCTGAGAACAAGGCTACTGATCAGATAAATGATTGGTCAAACGTAAAATCATCAGGAAATGATAAAAACATCCTGATGGAGATTTCTATAGAGTGATTTTGCTTCAAACTGTACAGGGACGCGTGTGACAGTGACACTCTTTCTTCAGTCGGAGCTGCAGCGTAAAGTGAAAACAAACTCGGGTAGGTCTAACCACCTATCCAGCAGGTTAGACCCACGGCGTATGTTGCCGCAGTAACTGACTCTCGGTTGCACTGAACCTGCTACCTGAAACGGAAAACCCAGAGTTTCCACCAACTCAGAGCGAACAAACTCTGGGTTGCCTCAAAACCAGCTACCTGAAACAGGCCCCAGGTGTGTTTCGCGCAATAACAGTTGCTGCATTCAGGCACGTGGGAGCGACGAGGCCATAACTGATGAGAGTAATTCCAATAATGTTAAACGGGCTTGTGAGATCTGCATTTTTTGATTGTTTTATTTTGCTGAAACGTGCTAAATGGTGGTTTTCCAACTACCTCCTTACATTTTTTTTTACAAAGAGTAGAAAGCTGCTAATTTCATTTCCCCAGTTTCTTTGAATGCGGCAAAGCGCGGTGACAAACGACAGCGTTACCATTCTGTGATAGACTAACAAGAACAGCCAATCAGCGTGGTTTTTGATGACCTCCACAGCCAATCACCAGAGGCCAAACATTCTATTGTCCAATCACATTCAAAGGGGCGGGTTCTAATTCATGTTGTAGCCCCGCGGTCGATGATGGAAGATGATTGAAGTGAAATTAGCTCACGACAACAACATTATAGTATATTAACTGTCACTTATATGTAGGAACAAGAGAACCACTTAATAATAACGACATTTAGGAGCTGTGTGAGGACACATTTGCTCGGTTACGCATGGTTAGTTAGCACACAAGCTAAGCAGGACATCCAATGTATCCTTGGCTTTCTAATAATAACAAACGTTAGCATGCACGGGAAGCAGTCACTGCGGGTCTTTGCAAGAGTGAACGTGTCTGAATCAACGGAAAATACACCGTCTCGAGAGGGTAAATAAATACAAGATGCGTATTTATGAGCTCGTAATGGAACTGTGTTGCTGGCTGTTTTATTATGTACTTATACAGTAGTAAACAGTAGCTAGGTGTTGGCTCAACGTGTTACTGTTAGCTGGCTGTGTTTGAGTTTCTTTACTGACAAGTTTACCTGTCGTTCACTAATTTGCTAGCGGTACGTGGTAAAGGGTGAAGTCTTTTGTAGGTTTCTGTTACTGCCTTAAATCAAGCTTAATGTTTACTATGGCATTGCAGCCATGAACTGTGTAGCCCAGTCCAGCTCTTTTCTTTGTCAAAGCAAAACAGATACACTGCACTGTTTAACCCCATTTTGTTACACCCAACCAGGTTAAGGCGGCAGTGCCAGCATGTATCAGAGCCCTGACGACCCCATGAAGCCCAGTTGCCACAACAACAACAACAACAGCAGCAGCATCACTGAGCTGCTGGGCGCCCTGTGTGACTCCAGCCTGTCTGGGACGTCATGGAAACGCCGTGCCCTGGGTGGCATCTCCAGAGAGGGTTTCCGCAGAGACCTCAAGAAGTGTGCCTACGGTGCCCTGCTGTCCAAGCTATTTCAAGATGGCACCAAAGGGCCTGCCTCGGGACCCAGCGCCATGGCCAACACGCCACCCAGAAACAAGGTCCTGATGATATGTTTCGACCTGCGGGTGGCCGGGTGTCGAGAGGAAGCAGAGAGGTTGGAGGAGCAGCTGGAGAGGCTGCCGGAGGGAGCGTCCTCCTTGGGCCTGAAGGAAGTAGACGCCGTCCTTGAGCTCATGGTCCATCTAGCTGGTTCCCAACCTCCTCCCCCTACGTCTTTCAGCAGGGACTACATGAGACGAGACAGGCCAGTGCTGCGAAGGCCACAACCCTGGGGCTACCAGAGCGAGGAGCTGCAGAGACTAGAGGCCCGGGCGTGGGCTCTAGTGTGTGCGGAGGAGTGGGGCACACTGGAGAGTTTGTGCGGCATTCCGAGACTGATGGACGCCCCTCCAGGCACGGGACTGCTGGCTCTGAGGACCAAATTGGAGGCGGAAGAAAGGTTTGAGAGGGACACGAGACTGACGCTGTTTGGAGCGCTGCAGCACACTCGCACAGAAGACATCGACATAAGGCTGGACCTGCCCCCTGTCCCTAGCAATATTGATGTTACTGGGCTGGCTATACGGGTATGAGACTACGACTAGTAACTAAGATAATGCATGTTGAGTTGTTTTGTCATACGGCCAGATGAATCCCAAAATGAAGGTGGTGGAGGCAGCAATTCTGGAAAACGCTTGTTGTCAGTATCACTTTTGGTCCAAATAATGAGTATCTCCTCACTATCCACCCCCTGTACTGTGTGTGCACTGAAAATAAAGCTTGTGTAAATACACAGCCTAAACAGAATTCTCCAGAATCGCTGACTCCACCTTTAATTTTAACATGCCAGTGGTTGATATTTGTTTGATTTACGTATAAACCCCAGTGTTATGCAACGTCATCATCGGGCTTAATTGTTGTCCATGCAGGTCCCCTCAAGTTTAGATCAGTCTGAAGATGAGGGCTTCCAGTCGGCTTCCAACCTGACTCCAGACTCTCAGTCAGAGACCAGCCCCATTCCAGACTTCGATGTGTGGGAGGCTCTCCGCACGTTTGAGCCCGGGAGACGCCGCTGCTGGGAGTCTGTTGGCTGGTGAGTGACACCACGTCAGTTGCGCTGTTGAAAAAGTTTGACCATAAGTACCTGAATCTACTGTCCAAAGAAAATGTTACCAAAATATAACGAGCAGCACATTATTATTTAATGTTTAGGTGTTTTAACGGCCATTATTGAATTTGTAGTAGTATTGAAAAAATACCCATCATGAGTTCCAAGAGTTTAATGCAATGTTTTCAACTTGTTTGTTTTGACGGACCAAAGGCCTGAAACCCAAAGAGATTTATTAAAATGTTATAAACAGAGAAAAGACATGTTTAACAAATGACTTTTTTCTAATACATTATTAAAGTTGTTGGAAAATGGCTGTTGATTAATATGGGATCCAACGCACTAAAGGCAGGCAAAAGGAGCGTGTACCAGTACAACCTTAAAAGTTAATAATCTATTCTGTACTCTTACTATAGATCTGTACTTATAGTAACTTTTCAAAACCTCTCTCCCTCTAACATCAAATTTGACTGCATTTGTCCTACTAGCCCACCGGGGAAAAGGGAGTCCCTGTATCTGACAGAGGGAGGCAGGGAGGCCTTTGACCAGCTCTATCGTCTGTGGGAGGGGGAGATGAGAGTGGTCAGCACAGGAACCCCCTCTCCTCTCATCCCACTGCCTCTGGACTCACAGGCACAGCTGGTGAAAGACCTCCTCAACGTCTTGATCGGCGTGGCCTCCACCACCTTCCCTCTCAACCAGGTACATTTCGTTATTTCTAAAATGCAATAAAAAAAATGCATTTATTTTGTTTACATTTTTAGCTGGAAGTGTCTGTGTCGGAGAATCAAAGAGCAGAATCAATGGATAATCAGTGTTAGTGTGACGTAAACAAACCAAATCGAATGATAAAAGCATATAAGTTCAAAGGGACGAAAAGACCAAAAGTGAAACAGTCTAGTCTGTAGCCTAACAAGGTGCATGAAATGATGAGGAAATAAATGAAAATGTTCCCATTAACGCCAGAAGCAAACCCACAGGAGAGCTCGTCTGTTGCTTTATTGTTTCCCATTAAGTTTTTATATTTCCAGAAGATTATAGATATTTACAACATAAACTGAATCCTCTCTTGTTAACTCCCTTAGGTTGCCTCTCCCCACCAGACTTGTATCATTAAAATGCAGACTCATACCACAGGTTGACACAATATCATGGACCACTGTACAATCTAACACAATAGTCCTGCATCAGACACAACATCTAAAACATCTTATAATGTTAAATATTTTTGCCAAAAGTGTCAGAGAGGTAAGCTATTAAACTGGAAGGTAATCTTAGTTTGAGGCTGTGTGTGGCTTGTAGTCGTGTTGTGTGCTGCATTGCAAAAATATTTATCTGTGTTATTTTTGTCCGCCTCCCAAAAGGATCCTGTCTGGGAACTTTGTATCCAGTTCTCATAAAGCAACCGTGAGAGAGGGCAATATAACAAACACCTGATTATGTATTGTTGTGAAATATAATAACACCACACAAACCATGCCGACAGAAATCACCATGGAGGTGACTCTCTTGACAGCCGTCCAGAAAAAATCCAATATTATAAGCCTTACAAAGATCCCCTCTGCCACAGGACTGTTTTATTGAACGTTATTAGAGTGTTCAGTTATTCTTTTTTTTTTTTATTCTTTTTTTTTTTCTTCTTCACCATTTGTACATTCCATATGTTCCTCCCAGAGTGTTCAGTTTGATGTCAGACCCGGCGTGTGCGTGTCTGGAGCTTCTGCAGAAAGTGTGTCCCGTCTCTTGGGGGAGCTGGCTCAGTACGGCACCCACTACCTCAGGCTCAGTCGCTTCTCTCTGCAGAGTGCCGACAAAAGAGGCCTGGTCTTTCAGGTATGTTTGTGTAATAATCATCATGAATACTGTTGAGACTGCACTTTATTCCCCCCTTTTATTCTGCATGGAACAGTTGTTGTGGTCATTAACTCAATTCAATTTAATTCAAAATGCTTTATTCAACCCTTTGAGGGGAAGTGGGTTTTCAAACACAGAAAGACAAACAATTCATTCACACACTGATAAGAAATACAAATATGAAAATGTTATTATTATTTTTTCACATTAACATTTTTGTACTACACTAGAAATAATGGCAGCGGGAACAGGCACATTAAGTCAAACAGTACAGATGCCTTTATCAATGTACAAGTTTATGTGATTTTACATCAGCATTTATAATTAAATCCCCCAAAATGTTTGGTGTTTTTTTTCAAGGCATTTACAGGCGGTCTGCGCAAGTATCTGCATTACTACAGGGCTTGTGTTCTTTGCACTCCGCCCATCCTCACCCTGTTGACCATTGGCTTCTTGTTCCGCAAAGTGGGCCGCCAGCTAAGGTGAGGTCATACCCGTTCAGTGTATAGTGTTCATTTTTCACACAGACATGTCCTGATAAGAGAAGACCTTGATCAAATAGCATCAGATCAAAAAGAAAAAGAAAAAAAAATCCCTGCTTTCTTTTAATCTTAGGTACCTGTCAGAATTGTGCTGCGTAGACGGGCCTTTGGGTGCAGGCCAGGCTACCTTCCCCGTGGTGAGTCCCTTTCCTTTTATCTGCAAACTGCAATATGTCATCCATCATGGCTGTGTTTAGCCTATCAGATGGGATGTCAACTCAGTGCCATGTGTCTCTCCCCAGGGTGTTAAACTGCTGTCCTACCTGTACAATGAAGCCCAGAATAACTGCAGCAACGAGAACTATCCGGTCCTGCTGTCGCTGCTGAAGAGCAGCTGTGAACCCTATACACGGTCAGTCACTGTGCGCCCCTAATGCAGATATGTGTCTGGGAAAACAAAATAATATTAACCAAGGACATTGCTTTTTACTGTGCGTCACTTAGGTTTGTATCCGACTGGGTGTATAGCGGCGTGTTTCGAGATGTTTATGGGGAATTCATGATCCAGGTCAATGAGGAGTATCTCGGCTTCAGAGGTGTGAGACACACACACACACACACACACACACACACACACACACACACACACACACAGGCACATACAGATTCCGTCGCATAAACACTTTGGCTTCAGTCAGCAGGTTCTGAAAATGAAAAGCCTGCCTGACAGATTGTAGAGCAGAAAAAAATATATTTCATTACAGCTTTTATTGCCTAGTTGGATTCGTCCTTGTTTCTGTATAAAGGATTTCATGAAGTTATTGGATGATGGTCAGTGAGAAACCGAATCAGCTTACCACAGCTGTGGGGACCAGCAACACTGAATAAGCCACAGGGACAAACACAAATAGATAATGGTCCTCTATTCTTTTCAGTTGCTAAACCATGCTGGCTACAACAAAGCATGTAATGGAATCAACTATTCTTTTCTTAATTTTCTTCTCTTGTAATTGACAAATCCACAGTGGGTGGGTGGATATATATATATTTTTTTTTTGTCCAGTTAATGACTCTGATTTTTAAGGAGTACAAAAGAGTTGTTGACACAGCAGGATGATCCTGGCAGAGCATATGAGATAAACAAAACTTAGGACAACTTGAAGATATAATAGATTTTAATATTAACTGTTAAATAAAGAGACAATCATTTGATACAGCTCAAGTGAAAATGTTATAGTGCGGGCTGCAACTAATGATTCTTTTTATTATTAATGAAACCACAGATTCATTTCAGATTAATCATTTGGTCTGCAAAACACAAAAAAGAATCTCATCATTAATGTTTAATCCTACTAAAATCTCAGATGACTTTCACATATAGGCCCAAAAAAAAAACACTGAATTCTCATATTTATCAGTCTGGAACCATCAATCCTTTTGTTTTCTTGAAAAGTGACACAATTATCATCACCATAGCTGCTGAGGAATTTTCTAAAATTGTACTACAGTTCTACTTAAAATTATGATTTTTATTTTTTAATGAACAATAAATCGATAAGAAACAAACGATATGGCAGTCAACAGAAAATTAATTAGCAACTATTTTAATAATTGATTAATCATTTCTGTAATTTTTTAAGAAAATCCTTTCCCTGACATTTTTTTTTTTTTTTAAGCCAAAGCCAAAACAACAAACAAAACTGGTTCCCTGTCTTTAAACAAAGCAAAAAGTTCTTCCTACCAGTCAAACAAAAGACAAGTCCTTACCTCCCTAACCACCAACGAAACAGGAGAAAAAAGGGGGAATAAACAAAAAAGGAAGCCATCCCCTACATGGCTTCTTGGCTCACCATAGGATTAAGACAGACAAGACTGCTAAGTTGATGGCAGTAGTTCCAGGTGGCAGACGACAGCAGGCCACAGCAGACAGCGTTCGGCAGGGAGCAGCACATGGGACTGGAAGCAGCCGAGAGCAGAGAGAGAGGAGAGTGCCATGCAGCTCCTCTTATAAGCATGCCTTGATTAGGCTTCCAGGTGGGCCTCGTTTGGGAGCAGCAGAGGTATGGGAGTGGAGGAGGGTGGAGCCGATGATCCCTGGAAAGGGCATCAGCTACCACATTGTCACAGCCCTTTTTGTGTCGGATTTCCAGGTTGTAGCTCTGGGCGATTAGGGCCCACCTCATCAATCACTGGTTGTTGTTGTACATGTGTGCTAGGAACACCAGAGGGTTGCGGTCTGTGTACACTTCCACAGGCACTGAGGTGGACCCCATATAGACCTTGAACTGCTGCAGTGTGAGAAGCATGGCTAGGGTCTCTTTCTCGATTGTCGAATACCTCGCCTGATGTTGGTTGAACTTCCGAGAGAAGTAGGAAACTGGGTGGGACACTCCCTGGGTGTCTTCCTGGAGAAGGACAGCTCCAGCTCCCAGGTCGCTGGCATCCACCTCCAGCTGAAATGGTCTTGCAAAATCTGGGGCAGCAAGTACAGGAGAGTTTAGCAAAAGAGCTTTGGCAGATTCAAAACTACTCTGACACGCATCAGTCCAGGTGAAGGGTTGACTTGGGCTACAAAGGCTAGTTAGGGGAGCTGCAACCTAGGAGAAGTTTTTGCAGAAACACCGGTAGTACCCAGCCATCCCCAAGAATCGGCGTTGCTCCCGTCTGGTAGTAGGCACGGGATAAGCTACGATCGCAGTAACCTTTGCATCCACGGGGCGTACCTGTCCCCGACCTACCTCCTTGCCCAGGTAAGTCACGGTAGCCTTGCCAAACTCACACTTGGCCAGATTGAGGGTCAAGGAAGCTGCCTCCAGCCACAGGAATACCGTCCGCAGACTGTCCAGATGGGACGTCCAGCTGGGGGAATAGATAACAAGGTCATCCAGGTAGACATTACAATTTGGAACACCACACAGTACTGTAGACATTAGTCTCTGGAAGGTGGCTGGGGCATTCTTCATCCCAAATGGCATCACTGTATACTGCAGAAAATTATCAGGGGTAACAAAGGCTGATACTTCTGAAGCCCGTTTTGTTAACGCGACCTGCCAGTACCCCTTGAGAAGGTCCAATTTACTCACGTATGCTGCAGACCCGATGCTATCGATGCAGTCTTCAAGGCGTGGCAGGGGGAAAGAATCTGATACTGTGACTGAGTTTACCTTCCGATAATCAGTGCAGAAGCGAGGGCTTCCATCTGACTTGGGCGCTACCAAGCAAGGAGAGCTCCAGGGGCTGCAACTGGGCTTTGCTAACCCATTTTCCAAAAGGTACTTCACCTCTTTCTTCATCACCCCTCTTTTTGTCATGTTTACCCGATAGGCATGTTGCTTGATTGGCTTGGCCTCGTCATCTTTAATATCATGCTCCAGGACCGTGGTCCTGGACGGAACATCCCCGAAGAGGGCGAGATGGGTCTGAATTAAAGACTCAATATCTGGCATTTTTATGCTTTATTGATAGTGCAGAGAGACAGAGGTGAAATGGGGCAGAGAGGGGAGTGACATGCAGAGAGCGACCGCGGGCGGGAATCGAACCCGGGTCTGCTGCTGGGCCCAGCCCGGGGGGGGGGGGGGACGCCCTACCATCTGAGCTAAGGGCGCCCCAGCACCAACTTTTCAAATGCTAGGATATGTTTAAATAATATTTCTCATATCATATTATACTGAGTGCATTTGGGTTTTGGAGTGTTGGGCGACAAAACATTACATTTTATAATGTGACTTTGGGCATATTATAAAAGGCTTTTTCACTATTTTAACCTTTTATTGACAGTGATTAATCAGTCTAATCTGCAGATTACTCAACAATGAAAATATTTAATTGTAGCTTCATATATATTTTTTTCCTTTTACAAGAAAATAATAATCTTGATTTCCAAGTACACACTGTAACTACTTACCGTGGACAGCTTTCGACATAAATACTGTTAAAAAAAAGAATCATTACCTCCTGTCTGTCCAAATCTGGTGTGTCATGTAACACCCCATTCAAGGTCAGACTATCACCTCGGCTTTGTCTGGGCTAAGAGGTTCATTTGCTCATCGGCTACACCTCATCAACTCCTGCAGTGAACCTCTGCACTTCCCGCTCCCCGCTCTTTTGGAGGACACACGAATGTCATTGTTCTCCTCGAAGTCTGTCGGCCAGGGAAGCAATCAGAGAGCTAAGCTTTCTTGGCAAGCCGCGGGCTTTCAGCAAAGAGCCCTGGAAGCTCAGTGCATTCATGTTCTCTTAAGCTTTTTTTTTTTTTTTTGCTTAGGATCACTGAACTAAACGCTAAATATTTCCAAGAGTTTTGCCAAGCCCCGCAAGTCATACCAATAAGGAAAAGTTTGAGGCTCAATGCAGGCTGAGTATAACTCACAATCACTATTATTGTTTGTACTACAGGTAAGAGTATGTTGTGCTGGTATCTGAGGCATAATGGACAAGTAAAAACTACTTTGGCCAACATGTAGAGCAGCATGTAATAGGTGTCTTTTAATATCTACAGACAAACACTTCTGGGTCCAAGGCTACACTTTGATCTCAAAGGATGTGGAGGACTGTGTGCCTCTCTTCCTGAGGCATATCGCCAATGACGTGTATGTATGTGGAAAGACCATCAACCTCCTCAAGATCTGCTGCCCCCAGGTTGGTTTAGCACATTACATACAGTCATAGCACATTCAGATGGGGGGGGGGTTTCATGTAGAATGCCGGGTACAAGATACAGATAATGATAACAGAACTAAATTAGCTTACTGCTCAGTAGAAAGCAGTGAATAAATAAGGCAGCAATATGGTAATCCTTAAGATTAACCTACACATTCTTTAATCAAGTTTTCGTGCTCTTAACAGCCATTCATTGTGCTGTAATGGCTAAAAGATGCAATGATCGTCTCACATTCCACATGCACTCCACATTTATCTGCCGGTCACAATAATCATTCTACCAATTTGGCAATCAATATGGCCAAAATAATCAATACTGCTACACATACATAGCTCTTTTAACACCCTGCAGAACTGTCTAGTGGATCTCAGGCTTGTCCTTAATACAGAAAAAACAAAATATATGTGTTTTTCCAGAGCAAGAATTACACATTTTAATGATCTTATTATTCACACAAATAATGGATCTCATATTGAAAGAGTCACTGAATATAAACATCTTGGCATCTGGATAGATGAAAAACTCTCTTTTACATTTCACATAAAAAATCTTGTCTGTCGTCTGCGACAAAAGATTGGATATTTTTATAGGAATAAAGCCACCTTCCCGTTGTTCAGTAGGAAAAGGATTATTGAGGCAGTTTTTATGTCTGTCCTTGATTACGGTGATGTGGTTTATTGGCATGCATCTCGTTCATGCCTTAAACTCCTAGACTCTGTATTTCACTCTGCTTTGAGATTCATTACAGGAGATGCTTATGACACACACCATTGTGTTTTATATGAAAAGGTTGGGTGGTCCTCCCTTAAGGAGAGACGTGATGCACATTGGCATATTTTTATATATAAAGCTCTGACTGGAAAGCTACCACTCTATTTGACAGAAATGCTGCTTATTTCAGATGGGCTTTATCAAACCCGCTCAACTGACATGCTCATGTTATATGTTCCCTATGCCCGGTCTGAGCTTGGTAAAACCGCTTTTAGCCATAGTGCCCCTGACTCCTGGAACAGCCTACAACATACAATTAAAATAAATACACTCATAACTGTTAACCAATTTAAAATTATTATTTTGAATCAGCCCCTCTACACTTGTAACTGTTTTAATTAGGCTATTGTCTCTTTCATTCAATTGATCTGAATGTTTTAAATTGTTGTTGTCTGTGTGTGTGTGTGTGTGTGTGTGTGTGTGTGTGTGTGTGTGTGTGTGTGTGTGTGTGTGTAAACTTGTTATGTATTCTCATTGTATATTGTGTATCTGTACAAACTCGACGTCATTGTAAAAGAGGGTCACCCCTCAATTTATCTTTCTAGGTTAAATAAAGGAAAATGAATGAAAATATGGAGTCACAAGATTTTGCAAAACATCATCGGTATTGTGATGATTTCTCAGAAGCCAGGGTGATTTCTCCAATTTACTTTAATGTTGTCTAATCAACAGTCCAAAACTTACAGATATTCAGATTCCTACGATGAAATAAAGGAAAATCAGCAAATTGTCACACTTGGTAAGCAGGAACAATAAAAATATTTTTTTATAGAATAAAACAAAGACACATACACCCAGTACACAAAAAAACAAAAGGAAAACATAGCTTGTAGGTGGAAGGTCAGTATTAAGGGTAAAACGGTCAATACAGAATAAACTCAAATAAAAATACTTACAGCAGCAAAGCACATGAATCAAGAAGTTAAGTATCATCCAACAATGTCAAGAATGGTTTCGGAACAATCAAACATTTGACTTTAAAAATTACTAAAACCATTCATCACGATGCCTATAAACTTTCTGTCAATCAACTTATTGTGCCTATTCTACACGGTATTCTTCCAATATATTTTATTATCTCAGAAATGCCTGCAACTGCCTTTACTTATACTAACTGTATTTTATTTTCTCGCTCCCTCTGTGGCTCTCCTGCGGATTCACTAGCACATATTGTTTTTATGACTTGACCTGCCTGACCTGAGCCGCAGGGCCTGTACTCCTGACTAATTGGCATTCTGTAACTACCGCTGGGGACTGTTATTCTAGAAAAACTGCAGGGATGGCTGTGAACAAAATGTGATATATTGAAAAAATGTAAAAGGAAGTGCTGCTAATTTGCAAACACACAGCTACCCAGCCGGTTTGATGTTGCTAGACATACTTAGCATATTTTAGAAATTAATACATTGTGGCTGAAGTTTTGAATAAAATGCCCAATACACTACTGGTTTACTATATGGGAACTTTGTGGTCCGTCATATAAAAATGCATGATGTTTCCAAAATAGAGAGAGACTGAAGGATTAACAAATAAAACATTTTGATTAGTGCTGACTCTGTTAACTGTGTGTCCACAGCACTACATCTGCTGGTCGGAGCTGCCAGTGCCTCGCATTTCTGTCACCTTCTCTCTCCCGGAGGTGGAGGAGATAGAGAGGGACTGCGCTGTGTACCGAGGACGCCTGGAGAGGGTTGCTAAGCACAGCGCCAACAGCAGGGAGGCCCAAGTACTGAGACGCATGCATATTGTTCTTCATGCAATAGCTTCTTTACTCTGATGTATTTTTACACATTTTCGTGTCAATCAACATGGTGCATTGGCTTATTAAGGAGACTAGTGTGTCTGTAATGGATTTTTCAAAAAACATTGGAAACCTTCGAGTTGTGATACAAGCCTGCAGAAGGACAAGTCATTACATATGTTTTGTCCCCTAACACACAAGGTGTTTTTTCTCACATTACATGATCCATGATGGTGACAGTGCCCCTCGAGTAGTGCGAGTTTCATCATTAAAATGATGCAGCTGAAGTCTGGGGCCTGCACGCTGCTTGATTTAGTGTAACAACCTGGTTCGCTTGGCCTACATCGTGTGTGTGTTGATGGCTGTGCTGACTGGCAGAGGTGGGGGGAGGAGAGCGGGTTGAGCTACAGGGCAGGCGGATAGATCTTTGTTAATGATGATTTCTTGTCTGTCTATTGCAAGGCCCAGCGAGCGGAGCAGGCACGCCAGGAGCTGATCAATCAGGTCAGGGAGTCGGCAGCCAAAACCCTGGAGAGCATCCGTGGTTAGTGTTACACTTATTTACAATTACACACCCACACAGTGCGAGCATAATTTTATGTAGTGCTTGATATGTATGAACACCCACCCCCCTATCCGCACGTCTTGCCGAGTTTACTTTTAACAAATGGCTCAGCTCTGAGTATATCTCGCATGTTGACTCTTGACGGCAAGAGTGTCTTTCTGCTCCCTTCATTTCTCTGAGGAGAAGCGGCAGACATGCACAGGGGCAGTAGCAGTGAGGAATGCTTTGTACGGCTGCCACTATTATGGGCTGCAAAATCTAATCATCCCTTGCACAGTTCAGCAAACTCCTCACATATTTTATTACTTCGAAAACGTGTGTGGCAAAGTTGTGGAGGAGCGGTGCAAAAGCCGGGCCTGATGCTCTATGTGTGTCTCTTGGCATAGGCATATTGTGTGTGTTTCTGTGTGTATGAGAGAGGCAGATGGTTGATGTTATTTAGTGTGTGTGTGTTAGTTATGCATGAGAGATGGAGATATTATGTACTTTTCTATGCAGAGTTGTAAGCAGCCCACTGTTATCTCTCGACTCCTGTAGGGCGGCAGGTGTCACAACGTCTGGCTGAGGAGGCCAGGAAGAGGGAGCGTTTTGAGGAGCTGAAACAGCACCTGGAGCAGGAACAAGAGGTGTGTGTGTGTGTGTGTGTGTGTGTGTGTGTGTGTGTGTGTGTGTGTGTGTTTTTGTGTGTGTGTGTGTGTGTGTAATGTAAAGTGACTGAGAATGTGTTGTGTGAATAAGAGTAACACATTTGAACGTGCTTCTGCATGTGTTCACAAGATCAATGTGAGAGAAAGTAACTTTGGTGTGAACATGTGTCTGCAAGAGAGTAGGAGAATATGTGGGAGGGTGACCAAAACAAAACATGGCGAGTCTCTTATTTGGTACGTTTTGGTTGTAATCAAATGTTAAATCCTGCAATTATTGTGTGTAGAGTCGTTTTTTTCTCATTACCAGCTCCTGGGGGAAATATCTGGCTTTTTAGATGCTAAATGGTCCACTATGTTAACCAGTCACTTGCTTTGTCTGCCAGCTTGTTGCTGCTGAGCAGGAAGTGTTAGGTGTATTTTTTAAGTTTTTTGCGACGGATGACACTGAGCCTGCACTCACTTTAAAGCTCTATAAAAGCCAAGTGGAACTGCAGATTCAGCTGATAATGCTTTGCGTTAGTCACTACTGGAGATATTTCACATTGTACAATACAATTTGATACATATTATAAAAATATCAATTGCAGCCTCTTTCAAATGTATCTACACATCGTCCGATCAGAAAAAGGTATAGTGGGGAGACAATTACTATATAAAGCTGGATTAAAACACCTCAGCCACTGATTTTAATGCCTATTTTAAAAGCTGAAGACATGATGTATATGTATTTGTTTGTGTTTGGCACCAGTGGCGAAGTTCAGCCAAGAATACGATGGAGGGGGATGACTTCAGCTTTGCCAGAGAGGTGAGGGACAGAGAGAAAAGACTACAAGCCCTGGAGGAACAGTTGGAGCAGAGAGCCAGGTCTGACTGTTTTTACACTTGCTACTAGCGATGATAATGTTTTATTCATGATTGATTCATCTCTGTGAAGATTTGGTTTCATCTATGGCTTTACTGACAGTGTGCAAACATGAGGGGACATCAGTTCGATCTTTGAGTGATTCTCTTTCTATGTGTCTCTGTCTGGACAAATTCCATGCAGTCAGGATAACAGCATGACGCCACAGCGGGAGGGCCTATAATGCTTGCACAGCACAAGTGGATTTCCATGAGTTGGCTCAAAATTGTTAGTTAGTTCGTTGTTAGAGGTCAATCAAAGGTGGCTTCCTTTACCATTCCTGGCTTGCATTTTCTATTTTTTAAAGTTTCAGTATTTAAATAGCTTATCATTTAGGATGATGTTTGAAAATAGTCCATTGATTCTTGAAGATAAGGCCTTCATTGAGAAAAAGTATTTAAAACTATTACCATTTTTCACATATTTTTGACATTTTTCTCAACATATGATGAATTGGTTAATCAACAAAGATTCAGAATAATCGATAATACAAATAATTGTTAGTTGCAGCTTTATGTGACATTAACCCTTTCCTAAAGATGGCATTACTGCAAGCCTCTCTAAAATAACTCCCTCCACTCAAGTATTTACTTGCAACTTGTCTCTAACAACAACACCTCAAACTGCAGGAAGGAGCTGATTGCTCAGTACAGCCACCTGTCAGAGGAAGCAGCTCGCAGAGAGAGGCGGGCCTTGTGGCGGGTTCAGCGAATGAGGCTTGACGAAGCGCGGGCTCAGTTCTTTATGGGTGACACGTTGCAGACTCAGGTTTGTATTAATAAATCATGATTTGAAATGCACACTGAGGAAAAGGGAAAGATGATTGAAGAGATTGTTATTATTTAGGGAAGATATATAATAACCAAAGCTCCCATGAAATCTTTCCAGGCAATCCTCGAGAAATATCCTTTAGGCCAGGAGAGACCTCCCATGGAAAAACTGCCATCTGTTCCTTCGGCACAACAGACTGCTCCACAACCAACGCCGGTACGATAACACACTGTTTTTTTGACATCATTCCCGGTTTTCTTTCCACTTCATACAGCTCTTCAGAATGTGTGTGCTGTAGAAGTGCTCATAAATATCTTTCTCTCAACAGGAATCTCAAGCAGAGAGTCAAGAATCTGACACTAAATCACCACCACCTGACACATCTCCAACCACAATCACTGCAGACCCTGCCCTCATCGCTGATTACATTGACATCAATGATTTCCTCCCTAAATCACCAAATCCTGACAGTCAGCAGGTGGACACGGCCCTACAGGATATCGGCTCTGATCTACTTGAAGCGTGTCCCACAGCACAACTAGTAGACTATGACTTCAGTGCCCCCTTTAGTCCACTGGAGGGTATCACTGGCCAAGTCTCGGTCCAGCCCCGGCCACGATGGGGACCTGCAGTCCAGCCTGACTTGACCCAAAGCCACCCTTCTTTTTCTCACATCCCTATTGGGGAGAACATGTCTCAAGTGCAGGAGGGTCTCCACATAGCCAGCGCCTTTGGACATGCCTCCGAATCCAGCTTTCAGCCAGGCAATTTCAACTTAGAAGATCCCCAAAATATATCTAAACCAAGCGTTTATGGACATCCCTCTCAAGCTACAGTGCAGCTCGGAGATGGGAGCGGTCCAATGACAGACAAGAAGCAGACGGAAGTCGCGTCTACGGTGGAACTAAAGACTGAAACGGGGAATTTGGAAAGCATAGCAGAGGGAAACGAAGATGGGAGTACAATAGATGATGTATTTACTGCCCTTTCCACCACACATGAGCAAGAAGGTATGGATAGTGGTCATCCCAAAGTATTGACAAGTCTTCCTGATTCGGATGGCATTATACCACCTGATGCAAGTACTCAAGACCACGGCTTAGATGCTGGAGATAAAGCTGAATCCAGTCCAATCCTTAAAGCTGTAGAGCTGGTTTTGGATGCCGTTGGCCCAAATCCTTTACCTAGCAGCCATGGACATTCCTCTGACGCTCACATAAAGGTTGGGCAATTTATATCTGAGGAAACTGCTCATCTTCCAACCCCCAACATCCACGGTCATGCCTCAGATTCACACATCAAGACTGGAGAACTTGTATCGGAAGTTGAAGCTCCTCCACCTTCCTTCTGTGTTCACGGCCACTCCTCCGATGCTCATATTAAAGTTGGGGAAAACGTTTGGGAATCTGTCGCTTCTTTTCCTACACAGAACGTTCACGGTCACGCCTCGGACGCCCACATCAAAGTGGGCGAGCATGTTTCGGACGTTGACGCCCCTCTGCCCTCGCCCAGTGTTCATGGACACAGTTCAGATTCACACTTTGGAGTTGGGGAAAATGTCTCGAATATCACCGCGCCCTTCTTCGCACAAGGCATTCACGGTCACTCCTCCGATGCCAATATAAAAGTCGGGGAGTACGTGTCGAACGTACCTGAAGCGAGACATCTTTTGGGCGAACACGGGCACGCCTCAGACTGCACCCTTCAAATAGGTTGTGTGGTATCTGGAACCGAGCCCATGTTGTCCGCTCTACCTGGAAGCTCTTACGGCCACGCATCAGACTCAGCCATGGCTACTGGATGTGTGATTTCAGGAGAGGAACCCAAGCATTCTCCCCTACCTGGCAGCACCCACGGTCATTCTTCAGACTCCACTTTAGGCATAGGCTGTGTTGTGTCCAAAGAGGAACCTCTCCTATCGTCGCTACCAGGCAGCACCTTCGGACACTCCTCTGATTCCACGCTGCAGGTGGGTTGCGTTGTATCAGGGACAGTCCAACAGGCCTCTGCACTACCAGGCAGCGCTTACGGCCACTCATCAGATTCTTCACTTGGAGGCGGGTGCTTGGTGAAGGGCATGGGAATTCAACAGAAGGCAGACGACAATGAAGATGGTAAAGGTAATCAATAATATTAAGGGATACAAATTTAAAAGGGACACTTAGCAAGATAGTAGTGTTGAGAATTATGAGCAGATGTGGTTAAAGTTATGTATATTATTAATTTCAATGAAATTATATAATATGAGAAAAAATATTTATTAATTATTAATTGAATTAGTTCATCTAATTAAATGAATTAACTTTACACCTACGGAGCACCACCAACAGTCTTAATAAAAAAAGGATAAATTTACCTTAAAATTGTCAATGTTATAATAATAATAATAATTGATTGGATTTATATAGCGCTTTATTTCGATGTTGTTGACTCAAAGCGCTTTACAGGGTTCCAGGTTCAATTCGTTCACACACAGTCATACCGGTGGTGGTAAACTACGATAGTAGCCACAGCTGCCCTGGGGCAGACTGACGGAAACGAGGCTGCCATTCCGCGCCATCGGCCCCTCCGACCACCACCTCAAACACACAGCAATCATACACATTCACACAAGGCAGGGTGGGTGAAGTGTCTTGCCCAAGGACACAACAACCATGACACAGGTGGCCGGGCGGGAATCGAACCTCCAACCCTTTGATCATTGGCCAACCCGCTTAACCACCTGAGCCACAGTCGCCCGTTGATTACAATGTTATATATACAGTATGTATGAAAATAGAGAAAATGTATTTGTGCACTGACTTTTGCAACCAGCCTTTAGTACAACACAGTGCACACTACTCGACACACGTTCCTTAATTCCTAAGTAGCCCCATCCTGTACCGGCCCAACAGTATTTTGTGATTTTCAGATTTGTGACATTATTTTTTTTTTACTTCAATTTTGTTGTTTGTTTGCTTCCTTATAATACCCTTTTCTAACCTGTCTACTCTAGTATTTTCACACAAAGCGTAGTCTAATATAATTTGCATGCACATTGATAACTGTTCTTCTACCTTTTTGGAGTTTGTGTCAACTGACTCTGACTTAAACAAATTGAGTTGTCACTGCTACAAACTGTTCTACCTATGTTAAAGTAATGGTTCTCCATCTCTCTTCAGGTTCTAGGTTGGACTGCCACGGAGAGCAGCTGGCAGAGGGTATGGAGTCCTGGGCAGCCGGCTTGGGTTTGTCCCCTGGAGAAAAGTCTGAGCAGGAATACCTCTCGGCTCTGTCTGCTCACTACCAGGTGGAACACTACGAAGACTGCTACAACCTAATGGGTTAGTCGAAAATCTATGACTGCTCCAAACAAACAATTAATCCTCATAATTAATGTGGGCAATGTCATGTTCAAGACATGAAAATTGTTTGTGAACGTGCTAAGGGGAATCTTGTCGGTAAGGCATTGTTTCTTGCTAGTTCACTGTATATTCTCCCTGATAATCTGCAAAATAACTTAATGAGAAATTAAACATATCTTGAAAGGCAGCACAAACAGTATAAAATTGCAGAGAAAGATATACGATACACCTTACAGCTTGGCGGCGCTTACTTCATGTGAATAAAAAATATGTTCGCTGACGTTTCCAGAGGCCGTTAAATATTGACTCCCCCGGCAGTCACTGAGTTTGCATAAAAAGCCGGTGATATTTCATAAGGGTATTAAGTCTGGTTTATGTCTGTGTGGGATGCATCATGACTCGTTGAAGTAATATGCCATCCTTTCACTCTGCTTGTGTAGTTCAGTCATGCTATTACTCATGCCAGCTTCCAGGGACTCCATGAAATCAATCAGTACCTACTCAGCCAAATGCATTTGCCACACCACTGATCATAGATAAATATACATAAAGAGGTCGGACAGAATAACTGGAACAACTTACAATATAGAGTTTTTTAATGAAATCACTTTTCAGTTAAAACTACCCCTTGTGAAGCTGTTTGAATGTTGTTGATTGTATTTATTTAAGGTTGTATCAGAGGTAATTTGAACAATAATTTGCGACTTATAATTATTGTTTTATTTTCAGTCAATAGGGGATTACTTTCTCAATTAGTTGATTAGCATTTTTTTTTCATAACATTTTTGAAAATAGTAAAAAGCCCTAGATTGCAAATGTCTTTTCTTTGGGTCCGACAACCAGTAGAAAACCTATACATTTTCAATTCAATATCATAGATAGACAAAGAACAACAGAGAATATCAATATTTAATAATGTGGGAATTCATGTTTGGCAGTTTTACTCACAGGATTAATCAACTATGAAAATATTTGGCGATTCATTTTCTGTTGATCGACTTATTGTTGCAGCTCTGCTTAGTTTAATCATTTCACAAATGGTTCAATCATTTATTTTGCGCCGTCATCCATTCTGGCAAAAATATTTCTAGGACCTTTTTCAGTTCTGTGTCTTCTTCATTCCACTCCACCTGCTACTTTTTCTTTGCCCTATTTAAGATGATGTGTTTTTTGTGCAGTAGTCAGGTGATATTTATTCAGCATTGTGCCTGTCATCTCCCCCTCCCACAGCTTCGTCACCCGAGTGTCAGCTGCTGAAGCAGGTAACTCGGGGCCCCTGGGGGCTTCCTATGGACCCCACACTCCGCAGAGCCACAGACACCACCTCTGTCCAACTCAGCGAGATGGTCTCCCTGCCAGTTCTGATAAAACACTCTGTCACTACCCCCCTCATCACACAGTGAGTGTCTGTCTGAAAGCAAAGCTGCGGGAGGGAAGGGGGATGCTTTGTGTTAGAGAGAAGCCTTGAAAAACATCACATTAGTAAGCACAAAACCAGTGATTGTTTAAATGTATGATCAAGCATCTGTGAAAGACATCTAATTATTTAACCTATAAACCGAATGCTATGTTCAAAAGAAATGCCTGTCTGAGGTTTTCAGTGCTCTTGTAATTCCTCTGCTACTTCAGGGCACTTAAACAGTAGCTGAGTGCACATTCTGCACTAGAGGACTAATTAAAACAATTCTTATTACTTTCAATCTTCGTAGGACCCTGTTAGTCTTCACATACAATTATTTTGCACTCTATGCAGTTAAGCCTATTGTGTGGGAAGACAAATGGCTTTCTTATCCCTTTCTGCACGCAGAGGGTGTTCTGTATATTTAGAGTTGGAATTCATAGATCTACGTTTTTATTAACACATTTATCCCCTGCTGGGATGACGCAGTGGAGTTTGACAGAGATTTCCAACTACATGTTATTTCCACTCTGATGAGTTTTCAGTTAAATAGAATGTTCGCTAAATCCTCACTTTTCTATAAATTGCTTCGGAATATTGAAGTTATGGGGCGGAGGAGGTCATCCAAAAAGTGCAGAAAACGCTAGGAAATATACAGTTTCTTTAATAGATGATATCTATCATTGTCACAACCTGTAAACAATATGAAAGTCAACATCATTTTGCAGCCCTTATTTTTGTATTGAAAAGTTTTTCTCTCTTTATCTTGGTCATCCTCCCCTCCATCCTCAGTGTATCTTTGGTGAACAAAGCAGTGGTGGACTACTTCTTTGTGGAGCTGGGGGTGGAGAGACACTTTGAGGTGCTGCGCCACTTCCTGCTGATGGAGGATGGCGAGTTCGCACAGTCCCTCAGCGACCTGATCTTTGAAAAGGTGAAGCTCGTAAAGAGGTGTTGCTGTCATCTCTATGCACATTTAGAATAGGGTGATTTCACACACACCTATTTTATGTTTTTTTTTAATAGTCCGCACTGCATTTGGTTTTATCTGTTTATCTGAGAGCCTGCATGGGTAACCTCATAAACCCATTAATTGTGGCATAAAGTACACACTGAATTATACACTTAAGAACAGTCACACACCAAAACTTGAGGACACAGGTTCTGTGGAAGTAGTTACACTCTTGTGTGAGGGTTTATATTTTTCCCTGTTAAATGTAATATAGTATCCTAGAGCCTGTGTGTATTGCTGTTATATAATACATAGCTGCTCAAAAAGGATTGCTGAAACGGAGCATTCTGAAAGCCGCTCTGATCAATATTTTTGTATATGAATAATGAATTAAATACTGCGTGTAATGCTAAATGAGTAGCTTGTCGTGACACACCTCACAGGATAGGAGATTATAGCCCGACTCTGCAGTTCCTCTTCAACCTTAATGGAGTTTTTCACTTTAAGCTCATTGTTTAGGTTTACGGCCTGCAACTTTATAGCTTCGGTTCACTCCCCCCGGCTCTTAGCAGCCTCATTTCAGCAGCAGCAGGCGGCTGTTTCAAACCCACGAAAAAAATGCTCTTAAAAAGTAAAAACCAACTCTACGCTACCTGTTCAACACACATACAAAGTAAAAGACTAGCTGGTAAGTGAAGCATTTAGATGGTGATGTACCATTTAGCTGCTAAGCAGCCAGATTTTTTGGTGGAGAAGATGGCGCTAAAAGTCACATGGACACAAACAGACGCCAGGTTAAAGCAGTACCTTTTTGGGGCCACTTAGGGGCAACCGAAAAACAAGTTGTGAACACATCATACACATCGATATCTGTTTGAAGTTGATATGTTGAACTTTCTTTTTTACATATTGTGAAGTTACAGCGCAACATTCATTTGAAGTCATGTGTCTGTCCACCTGATGAATGTAAGTCTAGTATTTCCTTTTTTTTAGCTCTGTTTTTGGTCTCAACCAACTTCTGAGGTTAATATCTGGCTCTTTAGCTGCTAATTGCTCCACTTTGTTTACCAGCTAGTTGCTAACTGTTGCCATCTGATGCTCAGCAGGCAGTGTACGGTGGGATTTCAGAGCTATTTTCACTGAATACAGCTACTTGTGGCTGAAAGCTGTGCGACTTAATTAAGACCGTAAAGTTACAAACCTGACAGCTAAACAATGAGCTGAAACTCTTTATAAACAACTCCCTGAAGCCTTTGGGGCGCAGATGATACAGATAAATAATTCTTGGTGGGTTCATCACTACTGCATGAGAAACCATTTTTCACATTGTCTTTACCTTTTGATTTTTAACAATGGTATTATAAAAAAATATGTTGGAGACATTTTAGTATGGTATACTTGCTGTCTGTGGCAGTGACTCATCGTGTGCATGCAGTCTGGACACAGATTCCTAGCCCACTTCTGTCAAAAACCTGAGCTTCCTGGCGTGAAATAACAAGCTTGGTTGCTGTTCTACACAACCATTTGTGTACGATTGTGTCTCTGGAGGCCCATCAGACAGAAGGTATTTGTTCCAGCCAAACTCTACACCAACCGATTCCACTGATAAGCACCTTCATCTGGAAAGTGAGCTAATCATTGCAATCAGCTACCCGTCGTGTTTGTTTGGAATTGAAAACCTTGATAGCACGTTTGAAAAACAACAGGTGTAGAGATAGGGGTATTTATTTGTATTTGATCGTTGTGTATTTATTTAACCCCGTGTCTTCTCCCCCCGCCTAGATGGGCAGTGGCCAGACTCCCGGTGAGCTGCTGACTCCCCTGGTCCTAAACTCCATCCTCAGTAAGGCCCTGCAGTACAGCTTGCACGGGGACACGCCCTTAGCCATCAACTTCACCTTCGCCCTGCGCTTCCTCCCGGAGACCTTCCACCCACACGCCCCAGATTCTCTCAACTGTCTGGAGCTGCGCTACAAGGTGAGGCAGTGTGCTTTAAAGGTGCAGTCAGTGGTTCTGGAGAAAGCTTGTTTTCAAAATAAATTTTTCGTCAAAATCTGTGAATGTCGCGCTGAAAAAAACTCTGGTGTTAATACACAGCCTATGCTCTGTAAACAAAGGGTAAACCAAGGAGGCCCATCTTAGCTATCAAGATACAAGTTTATAGAGCCTAGGCTGTGTATTACCACTGGATTATTTTTCGACTAACGCACAGAACGGACGGACCGTGGACCGTGAGGAGATATTAACTTATTTAAGAAAGTGATTTTGATACAAGTTTTCTCTAAAACAACTTACTCCATCTTTAAGGCAGTGTGTGTGTGTGTGTGTGTGTGTGTGTGTGTGTGTGTGTGTGTGTGTGTGTGTGTGTGTGTGTGTGTGTGGACTCATCTCGGCGTGAGTGGCAGCTTAAATATGACGACTTGTCATGTTCTGACAAACAGCTCTGAGCTTATCACAACCTTAAATGGTTGAACCTGGTGGATTGATGTCTTTTAAGGATGACACGCACAGTAACTAATGCTGAACATGTTGTCCTCTCCTGCTGAATCTCTCCATATTGTACCTTTTTCCTGAATCTCCCTCCTTCTCCTTATAGCTCGCAGTTGCTTTATGTATTTTTGCCCGACTCTCTCTCGCTCTCTCTCTCCCCAGTATATCTCTTCCTCTTCCACATCCGCCTCCCCGTCTCTCACCACTTCGTCTTCCCTTCACACCTACTTTATCAACTTCTTTGCGATTGCACCTCTCTCCTCCCCTCATCTGTCACTCTCTCTCTCTCTTTTAACTGTTTTTCCTCCTGCTCTGCTTTCCGTTTGCGTTCTTTTCGTCTTTCACACTCAACACATTGTCACACCTTGACACAACTTCCACCTGTCCCACTCTCCTGTGCGTGTGTTTGACTCTTTGTCTTCCCTGTCGTGTCCTCTCCCCAGGTGGACTGGCCGTTGAACATAATCATCACAGACAGCTGCATGAACAAGTACAACCGTCTGTTCTCCTTCCTGCTGCAGCTCAAACACATGGTGTGGAGCCTCCGTGAGGTCTGGTTCCACCTCAAAAGAACGGGTAGGGGCTAAAAGCATTATTTTTCTATTTGCTATTTGATATTGAGATCACAATTATTTAACACAATAATTACATTAGGCTTTAGAAACATCATGTATTCAGTCAATTAAGAAAATATTTATTGGAAAAGCTGTATTTTTTTTTAACGGTGGATTTCCTTGAATTTAAATATAGTTCAACTGTAAACTAAAATCATGACCTTGCTCAAAGGCGTGACCTGACTTGAAAACATCATCTTCTAAAAGTCGATTATCTTCATAATTGGTGTAGGTTGAAATTGTAATTGCAATTCAAATTCACCTAAATGTGGTGACAGCGAAGGAGCAAGCTTTTACAAGGCGCAGCTCAGACTCCACCTCCGACAGGGAATAGTTAGGATTCCTCCTGTTGTGCTTCAACTGTTTATAAAATATTCATAGAGGGGGAATGCTGAGATCCCTTTGTTTTATTCATACAAAGCTCAAATCTCCTAGCAGTGGGATTTTTGTAAAACAGCGGGCTCCACTTTAGTCAGATAGTATTGATCAGTAAAAGCCTGCGCTCAGAATACATGAATGGATATCCTGAAGGGTAAAAAACAGTGTTAAGGTATTAGAGGGGGGCAGACTTCAGCGATTATAACATTAATATTGCTGATCACTCAGGAGAATGTGGATAATTCACTTAACCAAGGTCTGTCTTCAACTCTAACATCAATTGTTTTCATTATTGATTCATGTGTATTGATTTTTGCCTAAATTTAAAATGGAGATGAATTCGATAGATCCCAGAGCCCAAAGTGACCTCAAATATCTGGAAATTGATTTTAAAGTGAAATGATGACAGAAAGTCATTACCCGAGAAAAAAGTTTGTCCCATTGAGTATTACCCTTTGGTACAAAGAGGTGTTTAACACTTCCCCCCCCCCATGAAAGATTGCCTGCTGTCATAAAGGGTAAGGATGAGCTGTTTTTAAAGGTCTGCTCACCTTTCCTGGATTATTTACCAGCAGACCTGAAAAACTCACTTCTAAAGGGAATACATTTCTCTGGAGTGGAAGCCCTGTCTCATGACCTCTACATGATATGGCTCTCACAACTGGTTACTCACAGTTTACACACAGTGGGCTGGAAATATTTAAGCATTTTTATGGTGAACTGTTAATTATTAGAATATGTATTATGATATTTTTTTGCACACTTGCTTTTCGTAATTATATCATTTATATTAACGCTGCGTTTCGTAATTATATCATGTATTTTACACCTTTTCATTGTAAGACTATCTAGATATATTGTTTGTATTTGCATTGTCTGAACTCAATGAAAAGTACTCATTTTCAATCCTGGCAGCACTGACTCCTGTCCCCCTCTGTCTCCCTCAGCGCTGGTGAAAGGTGCCGGTCGCTCGCTGCAGTTCCATCAGCTGCAGCTCTACAGACACGAGATGCAGCATTTTGTCAAGGTCATCCAGGGATACATCGCCAACCAGATCCTGCAAGTGTCCTGGAGCGAGTTCACCGCCAAACTGGCCACTGCCAGCGACCTGGACGCCATCCACCGCATACATGCAGACTACCTCAACAGAGCCATCTTCAGGTGAGAGCTGGAACTGCACATGTGCACAGTGCATTATTTAAAGGTCATTGAAGATATTCTTAACTTAAATGAATTGCTTTGAAAAAACAAAATGCTGTTGTCTCCCCCCTTGAATCCAATACATTTGAATTGTTGGACCCATCTCTCAGGTATTCAGTATTATCTGCTTGTAGCCTGTGCAATTCATGTGAGAGAAGGCGCGTGTAACCTTGTAAATTCAAAGATTTTATTCATAAAGTACACAAACCTAAGAAACGCTGAATACTCTTAACACTACAGAGTTGGCTTAAAAATGCATGTGCCACAGTTAAAAAGCAGTGGTTCTCTCCAGGAGGTCACTCCATAACTATTTGCATAATTTAGTATTATGCTTCTATATGAGCCCTTGGCCCCTCTTGGTGTTGCTGCCTGAATCAAATCTTTTCAGCTTTGACATGCTCCAAATTGATACAGATTTGAAGGTTTTCTGAAATTGGTCTGGGGGCACCATCCAATAGCAGTGATACTTGCCTCATTAATCTGCTATTACTGTCATTATAAAACGTATTGTTGCCGCTATCAGTTACATTTCTGAACCATAGCTATCACTGGCCCTATAGTATTACCATACTAAAATATATATTTCAATGTAGAAATGCACAAAATGTCCACCTTTCAAATACGGAAGGATTTAAAACTACAATTTGTTAAAGGGGTTGTGAATGTATATGTCGATATGTAAATGCATTTAAACCCACAGGAATTTAGGCAGTGATAAAATGCCAAATTTTTTTTTTATTTTTTTTCATTTAACTTTTATTTATCCTCGAGAGACCAATTGAGGGGTGACCCTCATTTACAATGACGTCGAGATTAAACAAATTGTGAAAGAGTTCAATAATTCCTTGAGGCTCTGCACAGGCACGGCAAGTTAATGTGGAACACTCCGCACCCATGATTCCATATAAAAATTAAACCAACCACCCCGTTACAAATTAATTAAAATTCCAGCTGGATCGGAGACTAACTTTTGAACCCCGTTGAATGATTTAAGCTCATTAGGAGAGCTCGTCAAGTATCAACACTCAACACTCTTCTGTGTATAATTTCAGCGCGTCTGAAAAAAGTCATTCCAAAGTTCCTTGTTCAAGTTTCCTAAATTGTTGCACTGTGGCCCTCCCCAGGGGTTTGCTGACGGAGAAGGCGGCTCCGGTCATGAACATCATCCACAGCATCTTCAGCCTCATCCTCAAGTTCCGGGCGCAGCTGATCGCACAGCCCTGGGACAGCCAGCAGGGGGAGGCGGTGCACCCCAGCTTCATTGCCATGCAGCAGTCGTACAACACCTTCAAGTATTACTCTCATTTCCTCTTCAAAGGTAAGCACCGACTATTGTTTCAGAATTTGGAATTAATGGAAATGTTCCCTGTTTATTTGCATCCACCCACATTTCAGTTCTGGTAGAAAGGAGAAGCTCCCATCCCGATATGTTTTTATTGCGTAGTTTGATGATGACAATGACTCATTTGTTGCTGAGTTTAATGATTATTAAAGCAAAGGATGTGTTCTAAAAGACATTCCAAAAGAGGGGGCAGGTAAACACGTAGAATATTCCACCCAAGTTCCTTGCATATCATCCACTTATATTTCTATAGCGCTATCATTTTACCAAGGTATAAGTTGTTTAAAGGTGATGATCAGTGATTTTCAAGGAACGCTTCTTGTCAAAATCACTTTGTCATAATCAGCTAATATCTCCACTATCCACAACCTGTCTCTGTTGTGTGTGAACACAGGATTTCTTTCTTCCATGCATACACATTACAGACAGGTATCGTATCATGAGGAGATATTCACTGATCTTGACAAACTGATTTGGACAACAAGCATTCTCCAGAATACTGACTCCACCTTTAAGTACATAATTCCTCCTTGATGTTTCCACAGATAGTTTAGCAATTAGCTGAACTTTGTAAATGAACAAAAAGGAAATAATAAAACTGTATTCATAAGTATTACTTTATATCTCCTTTTTTGTTTCAGTGGTGACCAAGCTGGTGAACAGAGGATACCAGCCTCACCTCGAGGATTTCCTCCTCCGCATCAACTTCAACAACTATTACAAAGACTCCTGAGCTGTTTACTGTTGTGAATGTTGTACATAAACTATGTGTGAGTACTTGACATATTACAGGTAATTCATTATATACTCACTATCCAGTGCACAGTTGTGTACCAAGAGTGTTTACATTTTAAGAATCCCTTATAGATAAGATGAGACATTGTCAGATGTATAATACATTCACTTCTTCTGGCCTTCTTTCACGGTCCAAGATATATTTAAAAACCCACGAGTACTATAAAACAGGGCATGGATTGGACATTCAAACCAGTATGGGCACTCAGTGTGCCGGATCTCAGCTACATGTCTGTGTGCTATCTTAATGACTTTGCCTCTAAAATTGTATGCAGCCAAAGTTTCTACCCATGCCTGTTGTAATGACTCCTATGTTCCATGTGTGCCTCCAGCTGTGTAGATTTTAAGTGCATATAAATTAAATTGTCAATTATTTGTAAATACAGAAACCAAATGCTTTGTTTAATAAATGCTCAACATTTCTGTTCATCTGGGTTATGTTGTGAACTTTTCTAAAAAAAAATTAAAAAAAAAGCCCTGTGGGTAGTGTATTCTGTCGACTTCAGCCATTTTCTGAAAGGGAGAGGGAAGAAAATGCAGTCCTTGCCAAATTACTGAAAAGTATTTCAGTAATATGGCACCGTGAGTATTAAGGTGGACTGATGTCAAATTACTGAAAAGTATTTCAGTAATATGGCACCGTGAGTATTAAGGTGCATTACTGACCAAGCAAAAACTATATCAAGAGTCAGACCAATATGCAGCACAGTTGTTATAAGTGTGATGAGCTGCAGCAGGCCATGTACAGAAAGAGGATTTGGTTCTTTGAATTGTAAAGTTGGAAAACCTTTTCGCACCAACTGAGCCCAATCAGAGGACACAGGCACCAGCTCAAGCAGCCAGGTTACCAATCAAAGTGGAAGAAAATCCCGGACTTTTGTTCAATGATGCAATAAGCATGTTTGTATGCATTGCTGTAGTTTTATTAATGGTGGGTTTGAAACAGCTCAACCAGCACCAGAGGAAAGAAGGTACAACCAACCCTTACATCAGCCAACAAAAAGAGAAATGGTTAAGACTGAAAGCAAAAGTTTGACAGAGGAGAATATTGACAACACTAATAAGTCAGCCAGTTGGCATTGCAAAAAGAACGTAAGAAAGGAGTTTACAGCTATTCTACCATTATAAAGTGTTAATTAGTGATATTTAGAGGTCCACTGGGACAGATTTGGTTACCACATGACAAACCTAGTCTAGCTCTTTCCACTCTTTGTGCTAAGCTGCAGCTTTACATCGACCCCGTTTCCACCTGGCATTAACATGTGGTTTGTGTGATCCGATCACATGAATACAGCTCTAACTACAGGTGAGAACACTCAAGACGCATTGAGATCGGATCACAAAAACCACATTCGGAGGTGGTTTACGTCGCTTGTGTCCGATGTGTTGGCATTCATTTGGTAGTGGAAACACGAATGTGGTTTGTGTCCACACAATGTGGACCTCCTCAACTGTTGCCCCCTGCCTGGGCGGAAATACGTTGAAAATGCATCACTGGCGTTCATGCAGCTTTTATAGAAGCCTCATGAACGAGTTGCAAATGACAAGCTTACTCCTCTGTTTTCATTTCACTGCGTAAATCTGAAAACACGGAAAACGCTGCTATTGACTGGAGAGCTGCAAGGCAACAACTTCCTGTTCTTATCTGCTTAAGAATAAAAGTCAACTCGCGTTTGGGTAGTAACAGGCTTTTAATGTGAAGGCGCACAGGAAATATTCTGTTCGCATACAGTATCTTAACTTCATACAGAAAGCCGCCCGTGTAGCCTACTGGTAGTGGTGACAAGAGTGTAGCAGACGTTAGAAAAGCCGCCCGGCAAACACACATCTTTCACCAGCCAAAGAGGCGTAATAATTTACTCGCCTAAGAGTTTTTACTTTTATATACTATCTATGATATGTCCCGCATTTGGCGAGAGTCCTCTAAGCAGTGTTGTGCATCGCGCCTCCTTAATATATCATATCTCGTCAACCTAGACTGGTAATTATCTTCGCTCGCATGTAATGCATTTTAATAGCAAATGCGATTAAAACTGTGGCACTGTACAGCCCTGTATGTTTACTTGTTTGAACCCCACCAAAACACCAATGCAAACGGAAATGATTAACGTGTTGATTTAAATACAGCGCGGGTAAATGGAATCCGATCACAAGTAGACAGAGAAGTCACATTTGAAAATACAAGTGGGAACACACTGACTGAGAGCTGTCCACTTGTAACCAGATTCAAAAAGTCAGATGTTAATGCCAGGTGGAAACAGGGTCTAACTGACTGATGTTAGCATACATCGAGCTAACGAGAGAGTGAATAAGTGCATTCTCTAAATGTCAAACTATTCCTTTGATTAAAATGAGCAGTGTCCAGAAGAAAACAAAACATTATCAATACAAATAACTTTACCAGTAAAGCAAGTGGTCCTACACACTTCATCATTATTTAACATGTGTTTCTGCAAAGAGGGCTCTGATGTAGAGTAGAAAAAGCAAGCAGACAAGCAAACACACCAGTCAACTCAATAACTTTTACGATCAACGTCAAGTCAGTGGTTTTGACCCCGTCCATATTACACAGTACAAAACATGTCGGATTCACATGAGCTTCCGCTGTCCCTTTATCATTAGTGTTACAGCTACACTGGGATCCAGAGGGAGGGCAGAGTTTCACTGAACAACCGGCTCCCCTCAGTTTTTCTGTTAAAGGGGTCGTTTGGAATTTTGGACATAAGGCCTCATTCCCTAAGTGTTCTTTATCATTGGAGACAGTTTTCAACACATTTTATTCAGTCCTTCAAGTTGCAGAGTTTGCTCGTGCTAGGCTAGCGCACATGATTGGGGTCTAATTAGCCTGCTACTAAAACAGTCTTACCCACTCCACAGTACACCCGAGTCTTATCAATTATAACGCTAGACTATCGATGTAAATGTCTGTGTTGATAGAATAATGTTAGAAATAAAACCAACCTCACATCGCATGAATCATCGCATTTTGAGGGACTACTTTCTCAGCAGCAGCGGAATTTTACTTTGCTCCGGCTAGTTGTGTAACCGAATCACTACAACAGAAAGTAAACAGAGCAGCGTGGGACAGAAGCGGAAACGAAGGACAACACGGGGGTTCAGTGTGCATTTAGGAATTGTAAAAATAAACCCTATTTCCACCAATTTCCAGTGGCTTGTTACTGCTGGTTTGGACATAAAAACACCGGTGGAAACTGTTCGCAAACGGGAAACCCCCGCAATCTTCGGGAAACCCCCGCAATCTAAAGGCCAGGACACACCAGCCCGATAATCGCCGTCGTCAAAAAAAAAGACGAATCTGTTTGGTGTGTGCCGTGACGTCGGCCGACGTAGAGGTCGTCGGGCTTGTTTTGAGCCTGTCGGCCGCCGATTGAACATGTTCAATCGGCGGCCGACCGTCTTTCATTTGGAGCAATTTGATTGGTGGAGGGCTAGCGAATCAGTGAAGCCCGGAAGTGAGGCGGGTAGCACAAACAGCTAACAACAGCTAGCCATCGTTTTAATGTGTTTGTTCGTTTCGTTTTGAGAGTACTCACATGCATCAACCCTTGTTGACTGCTCGACACCATGCTCGACACTCTCTGCTAAAAATTGTGCTCTTATGGTCCATAAATATAAATACGTATTTCTATCTATGTTTATGCTCTAGAGAGATGTCCAATCATTTCCGGCTTTCGTATTTTTTCGGGCCACAATACAGATTAGCGCCGCCTGCTGTTGTGGAGACATTACGTCCCGCGAGCGTACGGAAAATAAACAGTCGTCTCGGTGTGTTCTTTAGCAGCGACGGGAAGCTGGAGCTTCCTGAAACGGCCGACTCCATTTTTTTTGACGACGGCGATTATCGGGCTGGTGTGTCCTGGCCTTAAGGGGCCACTCACACTAGGGCCGGTGTTGTGCCGAATTCCCACCCCCCGCCGAATTCTCACTCCCCTCTAGGAGGCTTAGGGCACCAGGCTTCTCATGGTGCGTTTAAGGACAGCTCGGAAAAATGTGTTACGACATATAACAAATGGGTCTCTCTTGTAAATGAGACCCTGGGTCTCAATGACATTTTACCTGTATAAATAAAGGTTAATAAAAAATAAATAAATAAAAAAATTAATTAAGTGGTTGTAGAAAGTGCGGGGGACAGAGGGCACAAATCGTATAGACTCTCAAGTGCAGCACAACATAACTTATATTTTGATGAAACATGAATTAAATAGCCTACGAACAGTTTCCTCAAAGCCTAAGACGAAGGAACTTGGCTTGTAAAAATCGCCTCGGTTCGTCAAACTACAACTAGCAATACGCTAGGAAGGCAGTGGGGAGTGAGAATTCGGCGGGGAGTGAGAATTCGGCACAACACCGGGGCCCCGTGCCAAAGCTCATTTGCATACTAAAGTCTAGAACGTTTGGCTCGTGTGACCACGCCAACTTGTATTCCAGCACGGAACAGCCCCTTGGCCACGGCACACTTGGGAGAGGTGTGCCGTGGCCAAAGTACAGATGCTAATGAGATGACACGCGCACAAGCAAGCGCACAGGCGGCGTTCCTGACGTGAATTTATTAAGGATGCATTGTCCGTTAACGTCCGCTGCCTTACTAGTCGGCACCAGAATTGCCCACCACTTGGACTTGTAGCTATAATGTGTGAGAATTAACGTGTGTGTAAGCCTAGGTGTGGGCTAATAAAAGAGGGAGAGAGCTAATTAGGTCGGCTCAGAAAGCACAGCAAAAAGGTTTTCGTGTTTACTCACGTTCGTCAGATGATTTTTTTTCTTTTTCCTCCCGTCAGCTGTCATAACTGCATTTACGCATGGCGGTGGAGACGCACCCAAAACAACACACCGCGGCCCGGTGATAAGGAAACAGTAGCCTACACTAAGGTTTAACAAGAAACTTTATAAAGACACTTAAAAAAACGATCTCTGCCCATACAAAAAGTTCTGACTTGGATTTGATGGAGCGATCGATGTGTATAAAACCATCCAGTACATATGGTCTGATGACGGGCCGTTATATTAATAATAAACAGCGTGCTGCACAAATATGAGACTGTCCACCGCGACCTATTACGTCAAGGCTACATTTTAAAAAAAAACAATAGCTTAAGGATTCTCGTTGCTCTAATGTGGAAGTGGAATATTTGATGCAAATTTGGCCGGATGAAAATATTCACAAACAGTCGTATAGCCTACAAGTAGACTAAGCTCCAAATCCTAAACGCGCACGGTGACGTAGGCAAGGTGCAAGTGTGCCCAGGCCACGAGCAGTGTGAGCACGGGCCTGCGGGGGGGAGTGGGGAGGGGGGGAATCGTGCTGAATCGTGCTGAGCACGGAACAGGCAAACGGCACTAGTGTGAGTGCGCCCTAAAGAGCAATAAATCACTAAAAAAGAAAGCGGTGCCATCCGTCTTTTCAGATGCACCAACAGCCACTGATGAACAGGTAATAACTTTTGGTAGGCTACACTAGCTAATAAAGCTGGCCCCTTTCATAATGTTAGCCTAGTACTGACAGATTGATGACAACGTTAGTGGAGATTAGTGTAGGATACAACAAATTCCTCAAAATCGTCTTCAAAAGCAGACGCATCGCTAAGTCCTCCAAACGTGGCCATATCTTGTTAATTGCATTGGCTAATAAAATTCCTTCGTGCACTGTACTCTTCTGCGTCTGTAGCAATGACAGCGGCAGATAAACAAACTATTATAGAGCCTGTAACCTAGGTAATATCAGTCCGCCGCTATCGAAGCCTACTACCAGGAATATAACGCTGCTGCTGAGACACAACAAGCCCCTCAAAATGCAATATGCAAGGTTGGTTTTATTTCTAACATTATTCTATCTACACAGACATGTACATCTATAGTCTGGCGTTATAATTGATTGGCCTCGGGTGTACTGTGGAGTTGGTAAGACTGTTTTAGTAGCAGGCTAATTAGACCCCAATCCTGTGCGCTAGCCTAGCACGAGCAAACTCTGCAACTTGAAGGACTGAATGAAATGTGTTGAAAACTGTCTCCAATGATAAAGAACACTTAGGCTAACTTGGGAATCAGGCCCTATGTCCAAAATTCCAAACTATCCCTTTAAGATTAGCTTTTCATGTATAATATAGCAATATATATATATATTAGCAAAAAGCTAATTTATTTTAATGTCATGAAAGTAATACCCCACTGTTGTGTGCCTACATGCCTTACTCTAACATTTCAGTGAACTTTTTTTAGTCTAATGTGCAATGTTGAGGGTTTAATCTTAAGACATCATCAAATCATGCACCACTTCAGCCCTACCATATTGAAGGTTTTTAATGCAGCCAACTCTGAAACACCATACAGACAGTTAATATTTACAGAATCTTCCAAGAAACCGAGAGCAGCGTACTTATAGGTTTTACTTACGAATATTTGGGCTGGGGAATAATGTAAAATATGCCAAATTCAATTCAGCGTCAGGTAGTCAGGGTGCCATATTAAGGGAACCTCATAGTGGTAGGAGTGCAGAAAGAACAAAACAAGTTTTGGTCGAAGTAATAATGCCAATTATGTCCAACCTTCATATTAAGTAACAGTGATAACAAGCAATGCAACTGCATGTCACTAGTCAGCAGATCAAAGGAAGTGGCAAAGATTTGAACTGATTTGAAGTCCTTCATTGTATTAAAAGATCCCTTACATTTCCCAATTAGTGCATTCTGTAGCCATCAAATAGATGTATAGCTTTTAAGTGCAATAACCGTTATGTATAAACAAAAAAAATAAATGGAGGGCAGAGTAGTTGAAAGCCTAAAATACAAGTTAATGGTTCTAAAACAACATAAAAGGAATAACGTTTCCAAGCTATGTAAACCTAAAGATGAACATAAACCCAAGCAAATGTTTCACCACCTTCTGTTAGATGGCTGGGAATATTGTAGACAACAATGAAACAAGATCGATAGCTTATATAGTGTCCTTTTGAAGTAAGTACCGCCCAAAGCTGTGTTGAAATAACACCAGATCCAAAGAGCCATGCTACAGTCTGCCCGTGCAAAAGCAGATCTAATGGAGCGCACATGGAGATTATTATTTTTTTTGGTCCAGGTAACCCCACTACCAACATCTTCTGCTTTCACTACAGCAAGAAACTGGAGATGCAGTTAACAGTTACAGGGTAAGTGGAAGAGAACTACACTCTCTAATATAAAGTGTTACAGTACCAGAGTTTGGGTTAGGGGCTCATGATGACATTTTGATCCAGGGAAAGCCTTCTCTCCTGGGCAAAAGTCGGACGGTGGCCCTGGTCTTGGTTGTGTTTTTTGTTGGTCCTAACTAGGCCTCAGACTCCAGATCTTCTTCTCCTTCTCCGTTGGTTGTGTCGCCCGTCTCAGGCTCCAGCAGCAAGAATTTGCCGTCATTGGTTAAAGGCATGTTCTTCATCAACTGGGCCAGGGCCTCTGGGTCCTTTAAAATAATTTAAATAGAGTAACGGATAAGAATTTTATTTTTTTCTTTCTTATATTGATCTTGATTAATATCTCTGAATTTGTAAAGATATTTTATTTTACTTCAAGGTAAAACTAATTAACAGTAAATCGATTATATGTATTGAGGTCAGGTAAAATATAGTAAAAGTTTGAAATTGTTCAAATTATGGAGAAACATAACAATGAGAGGGTGACTATCACTTTTTTGCCACTAAAAAATACATCTTGTTTCTGCATTTAAAATCAATTACTTTATCAAAAAAACAGATCTTGAAATGGGGGAACTTTTTTCTATAATGTTTCCATAATGAAGGAAATACCTTCTTGGCTTCTGTAATGTCCTTCGCCAAGCTTATGGTGTAACATATCTGTCAATAAAGACAAAAAGATATACGTCAGTCAGTATACATTTATGCATCAGTTGAAATGTTTCCCCTCTTTAAAAAAAAAATAAAAAATCAATGTTTGCTGGATCAACCTTTTCTCCCTCTGTGTTGCTCTCGAAGACGAAGGCGCTAAACGAAGGCTCTCCCTCCTCATCTCCGTCGCTCCAGTCTCTGCCCTCCACCACGAATCCCATCAGCCTCCCGTTCTCCTGGTGCGCTGCAAACTGACACACCTCTCCAAGCTGGAACTGATAAAAAGAGGAGAAGAGAGTTGAAATACTACATGGCTACAAAAGAGAGATTAAAAATATTGACAGGATCTTTTGTCATACTTACACTTGTTCTCGTAACTTGAGTCTGAGGATCGATCAACCTATTGCCAAGACAAAATACAGACAAGAATATAAAAATGTGAAAAAGTTTTTAACCTTTGTATTTGTTGTCTTGTCTCTTTTTCTGACGAACAATGCTACAAAAGGTGAAAGAAAAAAATCAATCAGGAGTTAAACAAAATAACGTTTTTGTTGGATAACACGTGTTTATCACAAAATAGTTGTTTTTTTATGGACAATTATGCTTTTTCAGGTACATTCAAGGTAATGTTGAAAAAGTATTCCATTGTTTTTTGATGGAGTATAGCCCTAACTGTTTAGAGGTGTCTATCAGCGGATTGATATGGCAGGCAGTGATCGATCAGATCGATGTCCGTAGGTCCAGAGCAACGGTGAATTATGCTTAACGGCGGGCACTAACAGACTATAGACTGCTGTGATTTACCAAACAGAAGACAGTATTTTAATGTGATGAAACTTACCTGAGGCTACTGCTGGTGACCATGAGGTGGGACTCTGTGGTCCTGAAGATGTTGTGGATGGCTCTGGCAGCCAGCACCTGCCTCATGGCCTCATAGATCACTTCCTGGTTGTCTCCACAGCGCACAGCCATAGATCCCAGGAAACGCACAGCGAATACCTGCTGCAGGAGGGAGTCTGCAGGGGGGGAAAAATTTCAAAACGTCAACCGCTCACAATGTAATGTTAGTACACTCAAGGACGACAAACAGAAGGGATTTTGGAACGCTAATGCAGAAGGGATATCTCAAGGTACACAAACAAGCACACAGAGAGAGAGAGTGGAACATTTGTGGAATGTTTACCGTCACTCTCTGTTGAGCAGTCATCATCTGTTTCTCCAAACGGATTTGTTCGTCTGTCAGAGAGAGAGAGAGGGACAGAGAGAGAGAGAGAGACAGAGAGAGATAGAGAGAGAGAATTGGCAAACCAGCGACAAAGAAATCAATTAAACCCCTGCATTGAGCAATTATGAAGCTTCCTGGAAAAATTATTTAATAACCTCATGGAGGCCAACTTTCAGGGAACTAGCGTCATGACCCACCAGTAGAATGTTACTAACCCTGTGACTCACAAACATGCACCAACAAACAACAACCTTCCGCCCGCCCCCCCCCCCCACGCTTTTTCTCCTCACCTCCCGCCGGCTCTGTTCTGGTCCTGGAACTCGGAGGCTGGCAGCATGATGTCAAACTGGATGGGTGTGCCGGGGGCGATCAGGTCGGCTGGTTCAGGACCAGCGTCTGACTTCTGGGAGTCGCCCCTGGAAGGATATACACCTCCTGGCTTTGCTCTGCACCAATGAGATACAGTAGAATGAAGATGAGGTGGAAGGAATAAACCATGTAAACCACAAATCATCAATGAATCTTGAATGAAACTTAAAGGACAAGTTCATATTTTTTTAAAGCCAGTCTTCAAAATACTCATGCCGATATAAAAGGTCCATTATCTATGTAGTGTTTTTTTGTCAGGGTTTGTTTATATAACTCATATTCATATTAAGCCTGACCTGTCTGGGTTGGGGGAACCTTCTGGTCTCTTCTCAAAGCTGGTGATGGGGGTTACTGCCTGGATGGCGGTTTGGTTCAGTCTGATGGCCACAGCCTAGAAACAAGACATAGGGACAGCAGGTCAGAGTCATTTATGGAACCAGAACAATGTGGAAATATGACTAAATGACCTCGTCTCTCACCCATCAAACAAACGTAACCTTTCCCCGGGTACAACGTAACCTTTCCCCGGGTACCATGAGCAGCATTTTATTCTCCAGCAATCCTTTCAAACAAAAGGCTTCCCTGGTTCAAATTGTTCAGGTAAGATTTTTTCAGATATCTGCAAATAAGACATTTTGTGCTATCCAAATTGACCAGCTCTTCTATACCAGCAGACACAACCCTTGTTGATTTTGTTCTTTCTATCAACCCATCTCAAAAGAGACTTGTCTCTGCATTCTATGGCAGGATGTTGGATCTAAGGGGCCACTCACACTAGTGCCGCGGCCCTGTGCCAAAGCTCATTAACATACTAAAGTCTAGAACGTTTGGTTAGTGTGACCTTTTCTTAATGTGTGTGTGTGGCGACTATTTCACTGTGCAGTAGTGTATGTGTGTGTGTGTTACCTCTGGGTTGTCAGTCAAGTAGATCTGTCTGGAGATGTTGTTCACAGTGCAAATCCACTGAGAAAAAGAAGCACAGAGATCCACATTAGGGCTTCCTGTAGCTCTGACATGAGCTGCCTGAAATCCCTTGACTGATAGCAGCTGTGACAGGCTAGAGCGAGGTGGGAGAGTGTGGATGTACACAGAACCAAACATGAAAACTACTGAAATGAACCTCGACAGCTCCTCCGACATCGTTCTATGACCGACACTTGTAACAGTAGGTATCAATGGGATCATGATGCAAAACACGGGGGAAGATCAAACACAGCTGTCTCTATCACACCTACCTCTTCATACTCCCTTTTGCTCTCAGCTTGGAGTATCATTGACCTGTAGGCATGGAGGAGAAAAATGTAAATTAAAACATCGCCAATATTTCATACATGTTTGTCATGTAGTTCCCATGTCTGGATATGTGGTAAAGTCAGTGTACATACGTTTTGCCCGAGGGGGAGGTTATCTGAAAGCAGTAGCGTCTGTCCTCACACTCCACAGCCATGACAGAGCTGTTGTCCAGGTCCAGCACCATGCCCCCCGCCACCGCCCCGCGAGGCTGGCACATGAGGTTCCCTCCCTGGGTGAAAAAGTACAGGCGGTCCCAGGCAGTGGTCACTAGGCCTGTTTTACTGGAGCACAGAGAGAGAGAGAGAGTGTGGAGAAAGGTCAGCTTTAAAGGTGACACATGAAAGGCAATAACATAATTTTTTCAAGCATTTGTTATATTGAGATATTTGGTTATTTTGCATCCATAACATGTCGTCTTCTTTATTCTAGTCAATACAAAGGTCCAAAATGTAAATGTAGGTGTTTTACTAAATCTACTTGTACTATACATAATCGCAACTCGTTAAACACTTACTGTATATAAAACAAAACTTAGTTTCCATAATCATTCTTAGCACTACTCTGAAGGGTATTTCAGAAGGATTTGTTCATATGATGTTAATTGTCAGATTTATGATACATCTGTTCTTAAAAAACATGCGGAAAATGCATATTATTTTTGGATTCATGAAATTTTGGTTTTTAAAGAGATGCAAATGTACATATAATTAGTTAGATTTGCATGTTTGTACAAACCTTTATTAGAATTGTAATACAAATAAAAATGCTGGTCAACTGGAAAAGTTTCATGATAATATATTCAAGATAAAAAATGTTTTCCTTCTCACCTGCAGATTTTGAGCAACATAATTACAGCTTTTGAAGTCAAGTGGTATTAAATAATTAACTACAGTGCAATTTAACTCTGACTCAATGTGAAGACAAGGCAACACGTGTATGACTCATTTGAATTGCTCGTCATTAAGCCTTCCTCTTGTACCTTGCTATATGAATGTCCTTTGGGTAAAATGGAAGCGTACCAGCTCGTTACAAGGTGAGTGACTCAGACCCTTAGTATTGAGAAAGCGTTCCAAATAACAAATGCTCTCTGGACTCGGCTCTATTTGACAGATGTTTTGAGGCCGCTGGCAGTGAGCGTCATTAAATTGAATGGCACTCTGTGGAAACTTTTTTCTCTGGTGTCACAGACGTTTGACAAATACTTTGAATGTATATGAGGGAGATACCGAGTTTGACAGCTCTGACATTTCGCTAAATCACATTGCCGTCTACGCCACAATTCTAGCCCCCTGAAGCCATTAAGGAAGTTCCCCCTTCTCATGCATCCACTATGCAATAAGCTGACAGCACAGTGTCAGCATGTCACCTGGCCCACTGTCTGCTTTAACAAAAGCAGCCAAAAGAAAATTCTGATGTGTTTGGCTAAACATTCAAGATCTAATGCAGGTGATGTATACTGATTGCACCATCCTTAGAAAGGTGGAGTCAGTGATTCTAGAGAAAGCTAGGAGTTGCCAAAATCTTTGTCAAAATCAGTGAATATCTCCACATGATCCACTACCTGTCCATACTGTGTGTGCGCGCTGAAAATAAATTTAGTTTAAATACACAGCCTAGGCTCTGTAAACTGGTATGTAAAGAAAAAAGTGTATGTAAACAAAGAGGGCCCCCAGCAACGTGTCCGTTTACAGAGCTCAGGCTAACACTGGACTTTTCTTTACCAGTATGGACAGGCTGACTTGATTAAAAGTTTATTTTTCACTTATTTTTTTTGTTCTTCTTCCCAGACACCCTTAAACATATGGACTAATAAAGAAACGCGACGTGAATAAGGAAGTGTCCCTGGGTTTAAAATAGGAGCATAATGAGTGTAATTAATCTTACTTCCTAATGTTGAGGTAGCCAGCCTTCTGGATAAGTGTGCGATTGACCGGCTCAATGTCCTTGTCTGGCATGTAGACCGTATCGTCCACAGACAGGAGCTCCCTCTGGGTCGCGCGCATGGCCTCCGCCTCCACATCAAGCTGGGCCTGGATACTAAACACAGGAATATAGGCCGAATCCATCAAAACTGACATTCAGAACTTAGTTAAGTATTATTCTATTACATCACAGCTGCATTGCCTAAAAAAAAAAAATACTTAATATTTGTGTTGACATCACAGTAAAACATGTTCAGTAAGAACAGACTTAACAGGCCACTGTGTGTTATACAGTTACAACAAAGTATGCTATGGTTCATCACATGTATAATGCGAATATTAATGAGATAGTATTTTTACCTTTGCGTCATTTTGGACACAGAAAGGAGAAAGTTGTCCATCCTCTTTGACACCATATCCACGCCTTTCTTGAAGAAGCTGATCTGAGAGATTGGAGATAATGAAGCGCAATTAATCTGTGTTAAACTGTTTTCATTATCAACTAATCTTGCCCTTTCATTTCTGAGATGTTTGTTTTGTCGGTAAAATGTCAGAAAAATAGTGAATTGAAAAAATACTAATTTTTCATTGCCCAAGGTGGTGTATTCACATTGCTCACTTTATTTACCAAACAGTCCAAAACTAAATAATATTTTGGTTGATCATCTGAAAATGACAAATAATTGGTCATTTATCAGAATAATTGCTGATACATTTTTTGTTGTTGATTAATGGACTACTTTTTGCATCTCAATTTACATGCTTACAGATTGAGGCCTTTGGTAAAAAAAGATAAAATGTGTCCCAAATGAAAATTAAAACATTTTCAATGAGGAAATCGCCTCTCACGTTTAAATATTGAATTTCAACACAGCTATAACAAAGCGATCTGGCCGGGTTAGAAGGCCAACAGCTGCTTCATTACCTGTGCCTGTGTGTAACCCAGCATAGGTTCCAGCATGGCTACTCTCTTGCGATACTGCAGGGCGTTGAGGGCGCAGTAATACTGCAGTGAGGCCTGGTGCTGCTTCCTCCTCGTGTAGGCCACCTCCTTCACCAAGTCTGACTTCACCTGTCCAGACAGTACAGAGTTAAACATGCAAATGTGTACAAATACATGTGGCAAGCATAAACTCACTACCAAGCTCTGCACAAACACTCACACATATGCAAACACTTGACCTACTGTACCTTCAAACACATACAAAAAAGCAACATGTTCAAATTACCTCGTACTTCCAAGAAGACATGGAGACACAAGCAAATACAGTGATCTTATCTCTGTAGCCATCATAGTGCATGTCTTACAACAACAGTGCAGCAGGGCAGAATAGGACTATTTAACTCCATGTAACTGCTATTTGTATTGTGAATTATTAGAAAACATTCCCACCGCATTACCAGAGCATTACTGCACCGCAAGGCCTTTTAATGCTTGTGATGATCACTAGGGGAAAAGCTCCATCAGTCAAACTGAGAGAGAGAGAGAGAGAGAGAGAGAGAGAGCACTTCGCAGACAGCCACTCTACCTTCTCATTCTCCTTCTTCTTGGGCAGTCGGCTGTATTTGACCATGGCTGCCTCGTGCTCTGCAGAAGAGGAGGGAGAGGAGGACACAAGGATCAGACCGTGACTGCAGGTACTTTTTTTTTTTTTGGATGACATTTTTTTTTGTAACACAAACAACAACAAAGGCATGGGACAAACCCACGAACCCCCCACCCACAGGACTTGCAGACAAATGATTCATTATAGTAATGTTATAACACTTTTCCACGAATCGACTAAAACATTCAAGTTATTAGTAGTGATTGTTTTTTGAAATAGGTTGGGATTTGAACTTACCATCTGTGGCTATGCCGAATATTTCCTTCAGCGTGCTTATCTCTGCAAACATCCAATACATTGTCAATTTTGTTAGAATATCTCATTTTGATTTCACATCGTTTAAAAAAAATTCATTAATACTTATTATAGATAATTGATAGTGTTGGTCTTAAAATCTGAATCTGAAAAACAGTTTCAAAATTGATTGAACCTAAATGGTTACATTTAATTCCCTCATCATCTCTCTACTGTCAACTTGATAGTAAAATATTCAAATAATTATGAGTTAGTTCTATGTGTGTGTGTGTGTTTTTGTGTGAGTTTATTTGTACCTGTGAGGTCTTTCTCTCGAAACTGGATCAAGGGGAAGACCATGCTGTCAGCCATCTGGTTGGCCAGCTCGGAGTGCAGCGAGTTCAGCTTGACGACACAGGAAAAGATTAGCCAAAAACATATCAAGCTCTGCACATGGACACAAACAAAAAAAACGTACCCTCGCAAAAAACATCTTGAGGGATTTCAATTTATTTTAATAAGCACAGTGACATTTGCTGCCAGTTATTCCCGCAGCAATCTGGAAAGAACATTTTCCGAGAAACGGGCACGTAACTGCTGCAGACAATGCCTCTGCTACATTATAAACCAACAATACAATCTGTGAAGGGAGTAATAAACTCCTGCTGCTTAGTCTGATATTGGAAAAATCAGGAACATGTATCGCGCGCACAAGCAAATCCTGCCATAATTCTCTACGCTTTATCAACGCGCTACGGTCCAATATCCAACAAGTTTACAGTTTAATCTGGATGATTTAGCAAGTGCTGAAGTTCACAGGATTAGGTGCAGTTGTTGTAGGCTTAATTCTCACTGTGAAATGAGTTCTCCCCTGTAAAAAAAAAATCAGGGAAGGTCAAACAAACGATCAACCTGTGCGTATATGTGTGTCCCGAATCCTGTTGAGTGCTGACAGCGCAGGCTTGTGAACCCCCCCCCATGGCTGACAGTGAAGGGCCCATCTGTTGTCTACACGTATATACCTGAGCGTACACACACACACACACACACACACAATCCATCCATCCAGTCGCCCACTGCCGCTTCCATTAGATGTGATAGGCACCGTAAACACCTTACCCATCGGTTCCATTCCTAGAGCCAACACACAATCTGTTCGGGTCTTATAGGGGAAGATAATGCTCAGGTGTTTGCTATGAGCTCATTTTCACTAGCGTGTTAAGGGAACGCAGGTGCAATATCCGAATAGCCTCTGCAGCATGATAAAGAACCAACCATTGACCAGGCAGTATAGTTTATCTTTCCCCTCTTCTGCTATAATCGTAAATATACACACACAAAGACGCACACGCACACACACACACATATACACAATACACAACAAAAGAAAAATGTAAACAGGCCTCACCTCCCCTACAGTTTTGGCGAAGCTCTGCAGAGTGGTGACTACCTCTTCATCTCCTTTTCCAAGGGCAAAATTCTAGACAGAGGAATGGAGGAAGTGATTTTAAATTAACCAAACTGCATAATGTATGTAGCATAGACCTAGCCTCCACCAGGGGCTAAGGAGACCATAAATATCCTCTTGTGCTTGGATTCCTGGCACATCACTCTCATGGATGGAACAAGGCCAAAGGTGCTTATGAACCTCATGCTGAGATGCTGAGATTTAAGCAGCTAAACAGTGCATCCATCACAGGTCAATGCATATTTGTAGATCTTGTTAGCAACATTTAATACCAACAGATGCACTTCTATCTTCAAGGCTTTTTCATAGGATTTCACAAAGTCACACCAAGATAATGAGTTGCAGACACATGCAACACATGACATTTAGGCTAGAGTTAACTATTTAAAGAAGAAATGGAAAATGCACAAATTTGAATTTTTGATTATCATTTATCATTAGCTACTGCAACAATACCATTTCCCGTCTGGGATGAACAAAGAACAAATTGGTCTCTATCAAATGAAGATACAATTGGTTATAATTATATTTATTTAAACTGTGCGAACTATATTAAGGGTAGCTTAAGAAGAAAATAGATATGAAATGTAAACTTCTAAAGCCTTTATTAGACAGACTTGTAGAGACAGAGTTGAAATGGGGCAAAGAGGGGAAGACATGCAGAGAACTGACCCCGGGCGGGATTCGAATACAATTGACTCATAACAATTGTTGGAAAAGATCATTGCGTTGAGAAAATGATAATAACTGAAGCTGACTCTTGCAAACCTATAAACCATTGTTGTGTCATCGATTCTGCTCTTTGATCTGAATTATGGTAGCTGGACAGTCAGTAAAAATGTTTAAAGATGATGAGTAGTAGTAATAATACTTAAGTAAGAAAATGAACCTTGAAACATCAAAAGTGAGGGGGAAATGTAATTGTGACCTTTGAACATGGTGGTACTAACATACTTACTTTCTTCTCATAATCCAGAAGTTGTTGTGAGAGCTGCTCTGTGGCCAACCCCATCTCACTCTGTATGGGGCAAATAGACAGAGAACAGAGAAAAACTCAACAAGCAGTAAGAGGGAGCAACAACAACAGGTGAATCAGAGTTCAAATGAAAAACCATATGGCGATGGGTCACACAAATGGCAGGTTTTTTTTAAGGCAAAAATGCAGCACTGTTCAAAAAGGTTTCTCATCTATTTCCTTACATAATGTAACATAATGTTTCACCTATCAGTTTGCATGTGTGAGCACTGCAACCCAAAACAATGATCTAATGGAGTTCAATAATTCAACTGTTCAACCCAAGAGCATTGTCAAATAAAATATGACTTGTATATAAAAACAAAAAAATCAACAGCGTAAACTTACATAACGCCAGGGAAACAGAGTCTGTTTGTGATTAGTCAAATACCTGGGCTCCAAACACACGCTGCATGGATTGTAGCAGCTGACTGGCGTAGTCTGTTAGCATCCCCGAATCCTCTTCAAACACACTGAGCAAGGAGCGAGTCTGTGGGCCAACACATTCACATTCAACACTCTTTTGATAAATACAGGAGACGGGGAGGAGTAACAAACTGCTGGATAACAGTAAACAGAGCTGAAACTACTATTCTGCTAACTGAGCAACATAATCCTTCTTAATGGTAGGTTTAAATGTGTTCAAGTCCACCTTAAAACAGTAGTCAATAGGGACCCCAGAAGTATTTTGTCTGCTGCAATCATTCCTCCAGTCTGCCCTTCTTATTGCGATTGCATTGTAATTTATAGGGGGTGGGGTGTGGGGTGGGACCACATCTTGCTTACAAAAACACTTTAAAGTTGATAGGAAGTTAATATGGCTTCAGCAGTCTGAGCTAGAAAAACAAGTTCATATTTTCTAAAACAGCATTTTAGTAAACATTTATTTGCAATTTTCCTTCAACTGTGTTTCTAGTTGAGCTGCCGCTGGAAGTGTATTCATCTTTGAATGGGTGTTAATGGTTCTAATGGGTGTGTTTATTACATCAGAACAAATTAGGTGGAGCTGGGAATATCAAGAGCTGTCATGACAAATGTTACTTATCCAGTTTTATTTAAGAACACCAGTATATCAAACACATACGCCCGTATAGTGCCTATGTTAAAAACAAACACCATTTGAATCCGGTTTGGATGGGGAATCTGTAACTAAAGATGTGTGAAGAACATTGCTGGAAGTGGGAAGTGGACATAAAATGAAATAAATAGGCAAAATAAATGACGTTTTTTCTACAGAATGCAAAGGCATGTTAAAAAGCTGCTTTGAAGTGAAAGTAATGGCCTCACAATTTAACTGGAGGCTTGATATGCAAACGAAGAATATCCTGTATGGGTGTATTGTTTTCTTTCTTTCCATAAACAGGTGCAACAAGGCAGGGCAGGCAGAGAGAGCAAAGAGGAACACACCCATCGGCTAAAGTCTCTTTACAGTTCACTCAAGTTGAGTGAGAGTAAGCATTTCACATGAAAAAGAAATGTCAACCTTGGCGGTGTTCACATTGCATTTTCCAGTGAAAATAAAATGCACCATCAGGCCTGTTTGTTGTTGGAATAAATTGCATTTCCAAGGGGGGAATGACCCTCCAGCATATGTTGCACTTAAGCAAAGAGGTTTAGAGAGTGATGCAACAGAGAGCAGATCTGCACAATAAAAGACTGTCCTGTGCATTTCACTCCATCATCACTGATATCCTTGCACGAGGCTAAGGTTAGGCCTATATATTTGGTTTTTGTCCCACTGCATATCCGACCTATACAATCATCAAACGACATATGGTTTTCACTACAAAGAGCCACCACTGCTGCTACTCAGTTGCAACAGGACTAATTCCACTGGAGTCCGATAATGGAAACCCCTCCCACATCATGTGGACCAGGCCCAGTTCGGCTCTAGAACAGGGTCTAGCCCCAAAATTCTCATACGACACGACAGTGAAAATTGAAAACAAAAATATTGCAGGACATTGCTTCGGTTTGTGCTATGGCCGTGACATCTTCCACAGAGTCAGAAAGTAGGCTACATGGGAACCGTATGATGAAAGGTAGCTTTGAAAACACACAAACACCAAGAATTTTGCCTAGCTGTGAAAACTAGGCTACATTGTTAACAGCGGGAAGGCACAGCCACTCGTGAAAAGAGGTTCATATTGCCGTAACAATGTGTCAATTGAGAGCTGTCATCGACCAGTGGAAACAGCCTACAACGGGAAGGCGATATTGTCCGGGGGCTAGTTAGCTAACTGCAAGCGCTCGTAGCGTATTTTAATGTGACAGTCGTGTCCTTAAACGTGATAAAAGCCACAGAACAGGCCTACCTGTGGACTATCTTGCAAGGCCTCCTCCAGGAGCAGTTTGTGATGTACGGCCGGCATCTTGTTAGCGGTGGAAGAGAGAGATAAAGAGAGAAGGAGTGGGAGCCTGAATTATCTGGTGCTTGGACTCGGTTTCCCAGAGGTCACTGCGCGGGCGAGAGTAACACGTAGTAGTTGGAGGCGGGCCCAAGTCTGGTGTCATTCACAGCTGTGGAGACTGGAGCCAGTGATTACAGCTACACTCTCTGTCTTAACTATATACTTCTACGTTTTTATATTTAATGTGAGTCTGTTCAGAAGATGTAATTTGATGTAGGCTATAGCGAAGCTTCGACAGTAGTTGGCAATTAAATTGGAAGTAGGCTCCGTCTAATAGGCTATCACACCATTTTAGATTCAACAGCGACCCCATGTGGACTTTTGGAGTACTGCATGGCACAATTTCAAAATGCAATATTAGTCACTTTGAAAAAAAGGTGACATTTCTAACAAATTCACTGATTGCACAACATTAGACCACCATAAACCTGAAAACTGAAGACTAATTTAATATCAACAGGTAGGCTGGTTAATCAAAGGTTGAACAGAGCAAGTCTTATAACAGTGGTGGAAATAGTGTTCAGATCTTTTAGGCTACTGCCGAAGTTACAACACAACAATGTAGAAAATAAATACTACATTGGAATTAATGTTGTGTACTAAAAATGTTACATAAAAGTACAGAAATATCATTATCATGTTGTGACGTGTCTAAAAACGAAGCTCATAAAATCCACAAAATACAATATTATTATTTGGAAATTTGTTCACTTTCAAAATACAGAAATTGCCACAAAAAAAAGAAGCTAAGCCTGTAACAGCTAACGTTTTCATTCATCCAATAATTTACTTTCCTTGAAAAAATGATTTTGATTAAAACATTGAGCTTTTTGATTTATAAGGTGATGCCTTCAAATTACTTCATTTGCAGTTTCAGTCCAAACGTTTTGACCTGTTTACTTCAGCATCATGTGCATTTTTGTTGGTTTCATTCATTTCTCTTTACATCAAATAAACGTCATTTAGATGCACAGGTTTACCATCAGGGCCTGTCGACATCTGCGTTAAAATGCAGATATGCACAACAAAGTGGTTGTCATAATGAAACAATTAAATAAATAAAAATTCAAAAAGAAATGGATATGGTATGAAAAAAAATACATAGATGGGAAGTACTGCAAGGTCTCTTTAAAATCACATCTCCTCACTAAGTGCGGGAAGCAATCATTGTCTCCACTCGTCTTGTTTTGTCTCTGTCATAATTGCCAAGTAACAGACAGAGCATGTGATGTACTGCATATTGTTGGAGTTACTGGCTCTCTAATGACTTCACACTTTCTGCAGAAGCCTCACACATCCAGAGAGAGAAAAAGAGAAGAAAAAAAGACTGATCCCTTCCTGGGTAAAACAAAGAGTGTATTCACCATGTTGTTGTGCTATCCAAATTTCAGATACTGGCATTATGTCCAAAAAAAAACTATCTCTGACATCAAAATCTTTCACAGATGTACGTGTTTAATTAACTATAATTCTAGAGCATTACATGGCATGTCCTCCTGTCTAATTACAAAATTACAGTGTATAAAAGAACTCCACCAACTAATTTCTCTTTCATATTAAAATGTACTTGTGTCTAAAAAAAACACCACAGATTTGTGTTTTGATTAGCGGAGGAGTTGGTAATTTAAAAAAAAATTATGTTTCAGTGTGGAATTTCTTTTGAAAACGAGAAGCCATGTTTCAATGTTAAAACAATCTGTGTAATGGATGTGTAATTTGATGATGTAACTTCAGAAGAAAAAAACAGGTGTCTGGATACAAAGAATAATACAGTCAATGCGAGTCTTAGGAATTAAAACTGTAAATTGTGACTGCTATCTGGAATCAGCACAACGATTAGAATGGAAGTATGTAGGAGATTGCCACACATAATATTTTGGCATTCAACAGCACAACAGAGAGCAAGTTCAACATTCATTGGTTGTTTGAAACGTAATCTCTTTAGCAAGGTTTATGGATAATCTCATTGTTGAATTAAAGGTTTAAGTGCAAGTGGTCTGTGGCTTACTGACACATAGAGATGAATAGAAAGTAATCCAAAAATCATCATACTACCACACTAACTATTCTAATATGGTGTTTAAGTTGGACTGTAAAATGAACCAACAGTGGCTTGAAAATGTCATTCTGTCATTTTTACCTTTTTCCAATCTAATACAATACATTTTGAGTAGAGCAATCATACCATGTTGATAGGGAGGTGACTTTATAATCACGGGATAATAATTTTCTCTCAGTTATTGATCCAAGACATTTTATGGTCTCAATAACAGTCTAACTGATTCGTTAAGAATGTATGTTGTGTTGTGATAACGTGTAGGCAAGCTGCGACAAGCAAGTGTCTCCTCATCAAGCTCTTAGGCAGCCCAAGCTCTCTCCTCCCCCAGTGGACTTGTGATGTGTAATTGGTTAAGTTGCGGCTCTAAATTAGAGAAGGCATTCTAATACTGACTTTGACAATTAATTGTGTTGTGCTGGCTCGGCTGAGTTTGGCCTATAAAAAGAGATGCCTAATGTCACCTGGCTGCAACAAAAGCATGGAAACACACTCTCAATGAATGTAGTTGTGTGGGGGGATGTAGCTCAGTGGGTAGGGTGGTCGACTGCAGAGTTGTTGGTTCAATCCCCTGTCTCCCTGCCACATGTCTAAGTGTCCCTGGGCAAGACACGGAGCCCTAAATTGCTCCCAATAGTTAGCTTGCACCCTGCGTGGTAGCTGCTGCTATTGGTGTATGAATGAGTGAGAATGTAATAATGTACTGTAGAAGCCTGACCGTGACTGGTTCATTATGCCAGAACATGAAATTACCCTAAAGTCACTTATTGAATACTCCCCTTTGTTGAAAAAGGGAAGTGGTCAAAAATCTGCCTTCAATGCTAGCATTTCTGTGAGGCTGTAGGCTACTTGTCACAGCTGTGTTAAATGCTGTTCTGTCGGCATGCTAAAAATACTCACAAGGTAATGGTAACATTTATGTTGACATTTCCTAAAAAATATATATATAATAATAAAAAGCATAAACCCATCGTGGACAGTTAACGCCTGTGAATGCCAAGATTGAGCCATATCTGTTCTCTGGAGTCCACAAATGTCAAAAGTTGTATGCTATTCCACCCTGCAGTTGTTGAGATTTTTCAGCTAAAGTAGTGGAAAGACCAACAGGCTGTCACTGTCACCAACCACGCTGCTAGTACAGCTTAAAACCTGTCTGCTACCTATTGTTCCCTTTTCTCCCAAATTTGTAAAGAGAAATGGCTCCAGTGCTGCTATCCTTTATGCTTTTGATGCCCACTTGTTGGTCTGCAGAGGCTGTACAGAAGGAGAAAAACCAAACAAAAGGAGTTACCAGCACTATTGATTATGTCCAAAATAGTCACAGTTAAAAGCCCAAATAACATTGTGTGTCCTTTTCTTCAGTCTCTTTTCAGTTGGATAACAAGCCAACATAATTATTTACTGTATATCACAGCCAACATCTGGTGATGTGTTCCCATGCAACCAAAGTGGTGTCTGATTAGCTAAATTGACATGCAAGATTAGAGAAGCAAGTTCGACAAGCACGATTAGAGAAAAGGTTAGAGGCAACAGAAAGTTGTCTTCTTTACTTTTCCCTTATCAGTTGCTTAGGTACACACAGCCAGCCTTTGCAGTGTGACAGCCCTTCACACCTCCAATTAGTGTCCCCTCCTGATATATGTGTTTCTCCAGAGCAAGAACAACACATTTTAATGATTTTAATATGTTTACAAAGAATGGATTTTTAATTGAAAGAGTCACGGAGTATAAATATCTCGGCATCTGGTTAGATGATAAACTCACTTTTCATTTTCATATAAATAATCTTGTTTGCCGACTACGACAAAAAATTGGCTATTTTTATAGGAATAAAACCACCTTCCCTTTATTTAGTAGGAAAAGGATTATTGAGGCAGTTTTTATGTCTGTCCTTGATTACGGTGATGTGGTCTACCGGCATGCATCTCATTCATGTCTTAAACTCCTAGACTCTGTTTTTCACTCTGCTTTAAGATTCATCACAGGAGATGCTTATGACACACACCATTGTCTCTTATATGAAAAGGTTGGGTGGTCCTCCCTTGAAGAGAGACGTGACGCACATTGGCACATTTTTATTTACAAAGCCTTGACTGGGAAGCTTCCTCGTTATTTAACAGAAATGCTGCACATTTCAGATGGGCTTTATCAAACCCGCTCCACTGACATGCTTATGCTTTATGTCCCACAAGCCCGGTCTGAGCTGGGAAAGACAGCTTTTAGCTTCAGTGCCCCCGACTCCTGGAACAACTTACAGCTAAAAATTAAACTAAATACATTCATATCCTTTGGCCAATTTAAACAGACTATCTTGGATCTGCCAAACTCTACCTGTAACTGTTTTAATTAGACTATATTGTACTTTATTCCTTTTAATTGCTGCCACTCTTCACCACTTTGTAAATGTTTCAATTGTTTTTTTTTCTCTTCTCTTCTCTTCACTTGTTGTGTATTTGATGTATTTGCATTGAATATTTTGTATGTATTGTTGTTTTGAATTTGTTTTGACTCGACGTCATTGAAAATGAGGGTCACCCCTCAATTGGTCTCTCGAGGATAAATAAAAGTTAAATGAAATGAAAATGAAAATGATTTCTGTCACCTCAACTGTGTTTAAAACTAAGCCACATTCACAGTATAGTTGTTCTCATTTACATATATTGTTACTTTCGATTGTCGGGAACCTGCATGAGTTTGAATTTATTATTTAAGTTCATGAAAATTAAATGAGCCGTTTTACAGTGGATGATGTGCCAAACTGTTTCTTGGGACCCAGCAGAGAAGATGTCCTTCACATAACCACCCTTTATACAACAAATTGTACATTTTAGAATGATAACTTTTAAACATAAACTGTTCAAGGTAGATCATGTTTTAATTAGTTAGCTTTAGAGGTGCTACTACATGGAATTTGTTAACTTTGGAGTTTGGACAAAAGCAGGCTAGCTCTTTCCTTCCTTTCCCAGTCTCTGTGCAAAATGCACTGTATATGTATACAGGGTTCTGGCCTCTATTTAAATGGTAACATGGTCTAACTTTTTTGTCTAACTTTGCAAAGAAGCCAATATGTGTATATCCCAAAAATGCTGGATGGTGCAAGATTTCACACATCTGTGAAAATGAATTCAGCTTACTATATATAATAATAAAAAAAATTAACCAATAAATCCTATTATATCGTGTAATGATGAGAGCCTTCATTGGAACATTAACCATAACTACTATATATGTGTAGCAGGGTAAGAAAAATTCCCCCACCATAATGCTCTACATTACAGGGGCATTAAAAGCCCCTGTCAAATAAATTTTAAGGGCGATTTCAGATTTTTCAGGGAGTCCCTGCTAATTTCCTACCCTGATGTGTAGCACAAAAAGAGACATTGAGAACCTCCTTGAGATTGAGAAATTCAGGGAAAGCTGCTATAATAGTACCATAACCTAGATAAGCCGGTCACTGCCACTGACTGAATGTGAGAATTATCTTGACCGTAGCAGAGTGCCAATGTAATGCTTCCCGGTGTCTGAACTCCACTCTTATGAATGCACTTAGTGTCAGTCAGAGCACATGACGGCTTGACATTTATTGGGGGCTTTGAGCTGACCTATATATGTGTGACCCTCGTGTTTTTACAGTTTTTGCCGAATGCTTACACACATGTTGCAGACTTTGGCCCACTGTGTCAAAACTTAACACACAGGCCGAATAGGACAAAGCACATGGAGATAAACCTCTAACTTATACGGCAAAATTAAACTCTTGAAACAAAACCTAACAATCCCATCTCAAAACTGTTTTTAGCATCAAAACAATACACACATGCACCTTTGAATTACTCTTTCCTAGCAGCAACAACACACAGATGGGCTTTATGCAAAACACATCTGTATTCAGTACTTTGGATGGTTTTGGACTTTAAAAGTCTTATACAGACTTTTTTTGTGAAAGATTGATCCACTACAGTTGATCTAGACACATGAAAACAAAATGTAAACGCTTCAGATCTTTTATTTTATTTTGCCATTTCAGGTTTTTGCAAAAGTAAAAAAAAAACACAAAGACACACAAAAATGGTACCACTAGAATGTTCTACAAAACATAGTGTTGTAGGGGAATGATTGGAAGACATTTAGGCTATGGATCCTGTCTCCTGTTGGCATCTGACCACATCTCCTCATCCACGTCACAGGCAATGTCGTCCCTTGCCAAGCAACGGGGGAAATATCACCTTGCTAGCCATATCCAACCTCTAGAAGAATATTTTGGAAAGATTGATCCACTATATTTTCAATTAGACACATGAAAAATATAGAAAAGCTTCTGAAAAAAAGTTTATATTGCAATTTCGTGGTTTTAGCCAAAAAATGAAAGAAACACAACAAATAGGTAGGATCGCAGTTCAACAAGTGATTCAGTGTGTCACTATGAACTCTGAAACAATTACAGTAAAAAAAAAGTGTTGTAAGGAATGGGGAGGGTGGATTATGAATCCTCTTATGGATACCGCCTCCTGTTTGCGTCTGGCCACATCGCCTCATCGTCATCACATGCAATGTCATCCTTTGAGAACCAACGGCGAAAATATTCCTGATATCCAGTCTTTTTTTATTTTTCATGTGTGTAAGTCTGTGTGCTTTTCTAAGTTTAGTTGTGTTTTGTATTTTAAATAGATGTGTTTTCCCAATGATTGCAGGAGATTTCATTTTTGAACAATGTGTCTTATGTAAAAAACAGTGTGTAGTGTTTTGCAAGAAGTGTGTTGGAGAATTTCAAACACAGTGCAAAGCACTTATTGTGTTTGTAGGGTTGGTGCTTGTGTTTAGGGCATGGTCACCAAAGTTAGAGGTTGTGATGCTTTGGGCATAGCAACCACTTTTAGTGTTTAAGCATTAGGCAAAAACTGTAACAGAAAACACTCCTCGATTTGCTTTTTATTTTATCTCGAACAATCAACATAGTTCTACTGTAAAAGCAGGGGGGGGAAGAATATGAATCAACAAGATAAACCACAAAACATAGATAAATAAATCAGATTCCATCAAATAACTAAAAAAGGATTCGTTCCAGAAGGAGCAGGCAGAAAAGTAGGCCTTATACTTATACTAAAATGCAGGTCGTTCAATACTATAACATACAACAATACATTGTGACTACTATTGACATACAAGTAAGGCTTTGTTTGATTTCATTGTTTTGTCCATTCCATAAGGTCACCCCACAAACTGAAATACAAATGCCTTAAAGAGTAGCTTGAACAAGAGGTTGTTTTACTGTAATGTAGATTTACCTCTATATAGTAAAATAAGCATGCAGATAGTACAGAGTAGCCTATGAAGTGTTTTCCGGTTCTCGATGTATCTAGTTTTACTCAGTATTCAAATACTCCTGTGCAAAGGTATTGAATGTATTGTTAATGTTAAAGTTTACAGTTCAAGGCTTTTCCACACGCTTGCACTCATTGCTTGTCAAGAGCTTAAACAAGTGTGCTGAGTGTGTGTTAGTCTGTGTGTCTGTGTGTGTGTGTGTGTGTGTGTGTGTGTACAGTATGTGTGTGTGTGTGTGTGTGTGTGTGTGTGTGTGTGTGTGTGTGTGTGTGTGTGTGTGTGTGTGTGAGAGAGAGAGATGGATGGAGGTCCTTCATGCTTCAGCACACAAAGAGAAATATGAGGATTGTTACAGTTTGTCACACATACAGGCTGATATATAGCCTGCATTCCAAATCACATACTTTTTCTTTTTACTACGCTACATACTAAAGTACAGAAGAGTTTTAGGGCCACAGGAAGGGGAAAAAAATCAGATAAGGAAGATTTTTTTTGATTATGCCGAGAAATGTCGAGAATAAAGACAAATACTCCAAAATGCTTTGAGTTAGTGGGGCATTTTTGTATTTTCAGCATACTACAATTGACGTGCATGTATTGGGACTTCCTAAATCTTTTTCTGGCATGCTAAATAGTAGGGAAGTATGTGATTTGGAACGCAGGGATAGATGCATTTATTTTATTTTTTAACTCCCCACCTTTAACTGAAAAGGGACCTCCCTCCCTATTGGTTGACTCTCACCCCACTCTCTCCACCCCCTTTCCCCTGGTTTCCCGGGCAACCATATCCGGGCGGAGGAAAAGAGCAAATCATGTGAGGGCATAGCATCTTTCTCTCTCTCTCTCTCTCTCTCTCTCTCTCTCTCTCTCTCTCTCTCTCTCTCTCAATCTCTCTACTAGTGTGTATGTGTATATATAAGCCTCTCTCTCCAAGCTTTCACTCTCAGCTCTCCATTGCTTTGCAGAGAGGACCGAAGTGAAGCGTGGGGAGGACATCCCTGTATTACAGTGGGAGACTTTGACCTTCCCTCTCTTTCTCACTTCCTCCCTCCCTCTACCAATGTGTCCATCATTTCCTCCCCATTCTCCTTCTCCTTCTTCTGGTTCTTCTAGTTCTTTTTCTTCTTCTCCCTCCTCTTCTTCTTAACTGTCCTCTGCTTTGCTTGGACGGTGGCAGCATCGATGCAAAATGGGTTGTGGAAATTCCTCGGCCACCAGCACCTCAGGAGGGGGTGAGTGTTTTTAAGGAACATGTGTGTGTGTGTGTGTGTGTGTGTGTGTGTGTGTGTGTGTGTGTGTGTGTGTGTGTGTGTGTGTGTGTGTGTGTGTGTGTGTGTGTGAGAGAGAGAATATGTGATAATAGGTGAGTGTATGAGAAACAGCGAGGGAAGAGATGTGTCACTGTATGCTCACCAAGGCGAGAAGGTGTTTAGAATGTAAATGAAGTGTGTCAGGGTTGCCCTCGCATTCTGTGTGTCCTCATATTTTTGTTATGTGTGTGTGTGTGTGTGTGTGTGTGTGTGTGTGTGTATGTGTATGCATCATATGTGTGTGTTTATCTTTAGTGTTTTTGATTTCATTAATACATTAATAGACCACACAGTATATCGTCACATATGTTTGTGTGTCAAAATGAGTGTAATATAATTTTTCCCCCAAAATGTTCATCAGTTTGCAACATACTGGTTCCCACTATGTAGTATGTGTGTATGTGTGTGTGTGTGTGTGTGTGTGTGTGTGTGTGTGTGAGTACACGCGAGCAGTGGTTTCCGAAGGTTGGTTGGTCGATCATAAAGGCTCTCCCATATTTTATCATAAAACACCAGATTAGTAGGCATGTGTTGTTTGATAACAATGTCTACATTTCCTAGAAAGTGAGCCCCTACATGTCACCTGTGTTTTCTTTGAATCATGTGTTTCTCTTTCTCTAGGCGTGTGATGAAAGGCGAGCCGTTTCAGTGACATTAAGCCATCTTTGTCTTTCCACCTGACAGATGCAGTTTGACAGGCGGCTTTGACATATACTCCATTAATGCTCAGGATTCATATATCAAAGCCTGTTGAAAAATACTGCATCTTGTAGTTTTACTTATGTTCATCCAGATCTCCTGCTTTATCGTGACTTGTACTAAAAACACAGAACACAGTTCTCTCTCTCAGTTGATGCAATATCTGTTCTAAATCATACCGAGCAAATGTCTGGGCGCCACAGTCAAATTAATAATTGGATTGAAGTACCTGCAGGATTACCTCACCACCGCTGCCCATTATAGCAGTATGCTGTGTCTTTGTGTACATGCGTGTGTGCTTGCAGGTACCCTAATCAGTGCTTGCCAGACAGGCACAGGGAAAATATGGCCTGGTGTTGTTGTTTTTGTATTATGTTTTTTAAATTCAAACTACTTCGAGGTCACACATGTGCAAACAGAATCTAAGTAGGTGTCTGAGTTTGTTGTGAGTGAGGCTTGCTTGTGTATGAAGGACGACAGCTGTGCCTGTGTCTATGCAGGGGTCTTATCCATCTGTCTTCTCTGTCTTAGAGGTCAGCGTTAAGCACTATGTCAAGGATGTTTGACATCCTGTCACATTGACAAATGTTGACTATTAGTGGCTGCACTTAATTGACACTAGGTCAGAGTCGAAGGATGCTGTAATTATTATCTTTTGAAGAATTGGAGTTTTCATTTGAACTCCACCTGTTTAGTATTTTAAGCAGCATGTAGACATTTAATAAAGAACACTATAATTTACTTATCAGACATAAGTGCAGATGATGTAATTGTCTATACCACAAAGTCGTTTGTGGACATTCAATATTGAAAGTCATAATATTGAAAATTACTTAAAGAGGACCTATTATACTACTTTTCTGGTCTTAATTTCTTGTTTTACACTGCTATAGAGCAACCTGACACGAATCACATCACAAAAAACTATGTAGATTTTCGGGAAGCTTTTTCTCTTATTTTGGCGATCCAGCACGTCCTGTCAACACTTGAGTGTGTGTGCTTCGGCAATCTCCGCTCCCTCCCCCTGTGCATCGGCCATCTCCGCTACCCTCCCCCCCCTCCTGCAAACCCCACTCCGTTGTGATTGGTTACCTTCCTTCCGGAACACTTTCAGTGGCGGGAAGCGCGAGCATGGACCTATAAGGGCGCGAGGCAGACGCGAGGCAGACGCGAACAGGGAAGTGACAGCATTACCATACATGGAAACATCCGCGTGGTGAAGTCACGAATTATGAAAGGGTAGACCGCTTTGAACACGTGACTTCTCGACTGGCTAGAATAGTGTTTAGTGCTCGGCACAGACACCCCAGACGGTCAGCAGGGAATACGTCGAAATGCATGTAAGTCATTATTTGATAATTTAGTATGGTTAAGCATGACTATGAATCATCATAACAACGTTTATAGGTCATAAAAGTCAAAAAGCATCATAGGTCCTCTTTAACAATAAAAAAACATGTCTTTACATCGACATATAAATATAGCTTTTATGGTCTGTCATAAACTATTTAAACACGTGCATGTATAGCATATACCGCTTGTAAATGCTATATAGGGGGTTTGAATAAAGACTTTTTGCTTCCCAGCTATAACGTAATCAAAACCGCAATCAACAATTCAATGAGCTTAATAAGTCAAGTCATACAAGAAGGTTTCAATTTGAAGCTGCGGTCTAACGAAACTCAAACAGCCGCCTCAGTGCACTCTCTATCACATTGCTCATCCTTGGGTCTCATGTGCCCGGATGTGCACCCGCCGGTATGAATAAGCTTTTTGTCAGGCTTCTGAATAGCCCCTGTGTCATGTCAGCAGACTCAAATATTCACAGTGAAATTAACTGTTTATCTGTGTAATGCGGATTATCCAGTTTTGCTGTTGCATGTTAATTCTTGTAATGTTGTATTCCAAGGCACATGTCTACTATGACAAACATAGGGATCTTGGCATGAAAAACACCATTGAAGAGCAGAAATGAGGCCCTTGCCCCCCCCCCCCCCCCCATTGTTCAGAGGAGTATGAGCCGTTGTCTGATCATTAAAAGAGTAAACACAGCCTTGGGATGAGCACGATGGGCTTCGTTTGACACTGCGTATGTCTTAGGTCAGTTTGTCCTCCATGTACTCTGTTACGATTCAAAGTGAAGCTGTGCTGTTTATATGTATTTTCTTGTTGTAGTTTTGTGTATTACATTTTTTAAAGATATTTATTGGCATTTTTATGCTTTATTGATAGTGTAGAGACAGAGTTGAAATGGGGCAGAGAGGGGAGTGACATGCAGAGAACGACCGCGGGCTGGAATAGAACCCGGGTCCGCTGCTGGCCGAGGCCCATGGAGGGGACGCCTTACCAACTGAGCTAAAGGCGCCCCTCTTTCGTGTATTTCTAAGGCCTGTCTTGGGGCAGGCCTTGCAAACCTAAGCTATCAAAGCAGTGGTATGAGGGATTTTCTTTATGCTATGTACGTGGGCTTATAAAAAGAGACATAAATAAATGAATAGTAACATTTGAGTTAAAATGAACTAAGAAACGTGAAGTGCAAATCTGCGCAAAACAGACAAACAAAATACCATTCCACTTCCAAGTCTTCCTTTATTGTACAAACATGACACGTATCGACACACTGAGTACTTGTCTGAATGCATTCATTCACTCCCCACATTTAAGTCTACACACAAACTCACTACATAGTTTACTTAATTTGGCCCAACCAATTATCAGTGTTCATTGGCAATGTTTTTTCTAAAACTACATATTAACACAGCACACCACTGTAAAGGATTGTGGGTCAGTTCATTGTGAACAGTCAATCTAAGTCAGTTTGATTTATGTAGCCCAATATCACTAATAACAATTTGTCCCAGGGGTGGCTTTACAATCTGTACAATCTGACACTGTCAAGTCAGTTTTGACTTTTTAGAAATAAACCTTGATCTCTCCTTAAAACTAACTTAGTGCCATAACTGAGTACATTTAGGAAAACAAGTGATATGCAGGGAATATTTAACACACATTTTTTCATTCAATAGTTTCTTCATTGCAGCGTGACATGTACGGTATACAAAAAACACAAAATACAAGAAGGCCCCGTTACGTTTGGTTGATTCAGTCTAAATGAATAAGAACAAAAACAGGCGGTCCTCTGGAGATTCACCTCTTGTGATATCGCTGTCCCTGATTACTGAGAAAGCCCTCACACATCTCCCAGGTGGCCTCTCCACCATACCGGCTCCCTCTACTAACAGCCAGGGTCAACACCTTCATATTTGTCACCTAAATCAGTGTTACCGGTGTCGACTTCAGTGTTAGCTTATAATAGCAAGAGGTGTGACCAAGCCCCAACCACAGAGAATTCTACCAGCATCCAATGCGGAAGTGACAAACATTGCAGTAGCACCGGGTGGCCACTAAGGGCAGGTTGCAGAACAGAGCAATTTTTCGTTGACTCCCATGTTAAATATGCCGTTTTCACAGCATTATCAAACCTATTTAAAGCTGGGGTGGAGGATTTGGGGAGAAAATGGCAGTTGGGATATAGATTCGAATCCAAATACCTCAACCGCTCCACTTGTTCTCTTTGGTCCCTCCCCTATGGTCCCTCCCTGACACGCGCTACACCAACAAAGCCGTGCCAAAGTGAATGGACAGTCCCAACAGCCAATAAGAACAGAGAATCGGAGCCTCCCTCTGATTGGTCAAAGTGTGTAGCTCATGTTAACTTTGACCAATCAGAAATCATATACCCCAGCTTTAAGGCCTGGTTTAAAAACCCATTCTAGTCTGTATGTTTAGTTCATATCTCCATGACAACGCTGAGGGGGGGTGAATTTTTTTCTAGCTGTCTAGTTTTTATTGTATTGAAGGTTAAAATATCTGAATAATTAGGGCGCGGTCTCTTGAGTGACAGCTAGCCGCCCGATAGCCCTCACTTTGCCTCGGAGGTATACATCAGCTAGATGGGTGTATCTCCCTTCCCCCGACGTCACATCTATCTATGCCCTTTTTTGGCAAGAGGAAATGAGGTGGAGTCAAACTCTGACAAGATGGCGACGCGCATAGGCCAGGACGATTGGATGCAGTTGGAATAACTGAGGTCAGCCCGGATGCTACATCCATTTTACATACTATCTATGGGTGTGACATAGAGTGATTAGGATTAAATTATTAGTTTAATAGTAATTGGTTCCATTGGTTTTTAGATTGTAACATTTGCCAGGCTTCATTGTTAATTGTTGTTCATTAAATTGCTTGGTTGTTGGTTGAATATTTTAGTATTGTTAGCCATTATGGCAGGTCCTCTCTCCTGCGTTTTTTTTTTTTTTTGCATGTGTCTCCAAGTCCTCTTGGTGTTTTTTTCTTTTCTTTTGAACTTCTGTCTTTGTTTGCCCAGGACATTCTATCGTTTGTGGTGATGCAGAAGAAAATGTTTTTACTGTGTGGACAATAAAGTTTTACCTTGACCATGTCTTATATCACGGCAGTTGTCCAGTCTTCTTTTGTTATGTGTTTATGGTTCTCACACTATGGTCTTTGAAATAAACTATTGTGTGGTCTATTCATTGTAACAACGCTGGGATAAATTGCTGTGTTTGTGAAGCACATGTCCTTCAAAACTTTTCACAATACAAATGATTCCAATCTGATCTTCTCATCTCTTTTCAGGGCCAGCAGACGCCTCCAAAGATGTGTAAGTATATCACTCATTTTCTTACTCTTTAAAGTTTTGAAGTCAATCTTATCCAGCCCACGCTGTATTGTATATATCCAAGCAATGCATTCTCCATTGCCTCATATGTGGTATTGAACAATAAAGTTATTTTCATAATGTGTTTTGGAGATGAATTATACTGTATTTGTTGTGTGCATGTGAGCGACTTACTGTGTGTTGTTTAGACACATATATAGATATGGACACATAGATATTTGTTTTTAAATTTCAGATGACTGTAGGATAACACATACACAAAGAATTGTTTAGACTGTGAGGTTCTTTTGGACAATAAAATAATGTAGTAGATATTTACTGATGAGACTGGGTCTTCTTTCGGTCAACAATTGGCTTTAGACAACAGGGTCTGTTCAAACCTGTCAAGAGTAAGACGACAGCTTGTCCTTTTCCATCAGCAGTTAAAGGCCTACTTCACCGGTTTGAATATGAAGGTGTATAGAATTCTGAGATCCTATGTAGTATAAATGTGCAAAAAAAATTAAAATCGGTTCATCCTAGCCTGAGAAAAGGCAGAAAGAGTGTTTTTTTAACCCTATATTTCTCTTTCTCGTGACATCACAGAAAGAGAAATATAGGGTTAAACAAAAACGTACTTTGTAAATATTACTGTGATGTCACAGTAAAAGACATCACAGTAATATTGACAAAGTACGCTTTTTTCTAACCCTATACTTCTCTTTCTGTGATGTCACGAGAAAGAGAAATATAGGGTTAAAAAAACACTCTTTCTGCCTTTTCTCAGGCTAGGATGAACCGATTTCAATTTTTTTCGCACATTTATACTACATAGGATCTCAGAATTCAATACACCTTCATATTCAAACCAGTGAAGTAGGCCTTTAACATCTATCAAAGCTTTGGGAGAGGCAGCATTTTCAAGGCATTTCCTGGAATCAGAGAGTGTTATTGTGTGTGTGTGTGTGTGTGTGTGTGTGTGTGTGTGTGTGTGAGTGAGTCTGTATGTGTGTGTGTGTGTGTGTGTGTGTGTGTGCTTCTTGATAACTATCTCAGCAGCCAGGACTCACGAGAGCTGACATAGCACACTACTGCCTCAGTTATGTTAATCACAGCTCTCGTAGCACTGAACTACACAGCAAAATATCACACACACACACACACACACACACACACACACACACACACACACACACACACACACACACACACAAACAAGCACACACACACACACACACACACACACACACACACACACACACACACACACACACACACACACACACACACAATTACCGCTATGTGAAACACAAGGTCAAGGGAATAACATTTGCTAATAGTAAAATATAAGTCTTTGTATTGCTCTTAAAGATGGATGAGTAACACACAGTGAATTCAATGGAGAAACAAATGAACAACAACATGTCAAAGATTGAGAAAAAAAAAGAGCTGAGGTCATTGGAAGGTGGTTGTTCGGCAACAAAAACAGGCAATTCAGTCAGATCATCAGTTTCTCAGAACTCCCTAAAGGGAATTAGCAATGTTCCCTATAAGGCTAATGCAGCATATACCCTAGATGCTATATGCAGCTACGTGAGTGCACATCCACAGACCAGGGTTGTTTTTTTGTGAGCTGTTGTTTTGTCTGTGCTCCATAGAATAAGAGCTTACCTGACCTGTGATTCTTCTCTCAATCAGGACAGACGATCCCTTGGCAGAAGATGAGAAGAGAAGGTATTTTCTCTCAATTATTTACTATTTGACTTGCATTTTTTCTGGTGCTGTTGGACAATCAATACACCTTTGCTCGCAGTAGGTAATTGAAAACTGCTGTTGTTGTTTTCTTCGTAGCATGCACATTATGGAATGTCTATATTGAGTCTTTAACATTGAAAAAAATCAAGGCACACCTTTATTCAATTCAATGCATCAAATATAAAAGTTAGAAAGAATGCATTGGCAGAAGGGGAAACTGTATTCAAACTGATAAGAGCACCATGACGCAACATAATTCAATCCCTAAGTGGTCTTTGAATTACAACAATTTTCTTCTCTTCTATCAGGAACTATGGCGGCGTATATGTGGGTCTACCATCAGACATGATCACTGTCGCTGCTAGTCAGTCCAAGTCCACACATAAAGGTAAACTGTCTTATTTATTATACGGAGCAGCTCTAGGCCTGGAGAGAGAGATCATCCCTAATGGCCGAGCTACCACCCCATGACGCCGCATGCCTGCCTTTTGTTTTTGTTGAATCTTAATGAGAAGCATTTCCTATCACTATTACAGTTTGTCTACTCATATAGTGTAAAGATGAACATGGTTATATAACATTGAATTTGACCAAAGTACAAAATCATTGTTTTTTTTATTCATTCAGCAGAATTGCTTTCTGTCATTGTAGAACAGTCTACAGTGGCATTATAGCCTTCCTAACAGAGCTATGGAAATAGAAAAACATTATAGGCAACATTTCGTACTGTTATTGTCCCAGTATTAACGAGTTATCATACTAAGTAAAGTGCTATCTTGCTGTTCGATTTTGCAGTCCAACTGAAGGCTTTGTTCCTGTTATGTTTGTCCATGGGCTCATCGAGATTAAATATAATGAATAATCCATTGTTATAAGTAGCGAGAATTTTGAAAATGCTGGGCAGAGTGTGTGGGTTTTTTCTGAGCACATTCTTGACGTTGAGATTCTTGAAAGAAAAAGAAAAACGAGACCCTTGTCAAATGATTGGACACTGATTGATTTTTTTCCTCTTGTTTGCAGACTAGCAGCTTCTAAAGAGGAACACAACACAGGTACTCCAAAAGAAAAGGCTTTGCGGTAGCCATAACTTCTCATGCTCCTTTTGTATTTATTTTCAGTCAGTGATTCTGGAGCATGCTTGTTGACGAACATTTTTTGTCATAGTCAGTGAATATCTCCTCATGAAATGCTACCTGCCCATACTGTGTGTGTGCTGAAAAAAACATCCAGCTGTTAATACACAGCCTAGGCTCTGTGAACTGGCATGTTGATCAGTATAGTGGGCCTATTTGGTTTACAGGCTGTGTATATAAACACTAGATTTTTCTTCAGCACAGACATAGTATGGACAGGTAATGGATCCTGTGGAGAGATATTCACTGATATTAACAAAAGGTGATTTTGTCAACAAGCGTTCTCCAGAATCGCTAACTCCACATTTACAATAAAGTGCTGGTACAAAGACTTGCATGAAAGGGAATGACTTAATTTTTTTGTCTTGACAGGAACCTGCATATTCATTTACCGGGAGACACTCACATTAAAAACAGAGCATGTTAAGCGCTCCCATACTGGACCAACTGGCTACCTCATGGTGTCAGGGTTGGCACGGTGATGCAAAGACACAAAATGGAGGTCTCCATACACCATCAATAATCACCCATCACTTTGCAAAAAAAACTAAAAAGATGGGCACCGAAGTGGATCAGCACCCACCCTTTGACTGGCAGTGTTGGAATGTGGCAGTGCGCAATGTGACGACCATATCGGCTTCTCAGTCAAAACACTGGTACCTATTTTTTTTTCCTCTCAGGAGGAGACAGAGGACCAAGCCAACTTGGTAAATAACTGTCAGAGACTCGCACTACATTCAGCCCTTAATACAAAGTAACAATATATACACGGACCCATTCTCAATAGTCCTGTGCAATAAAAGAGGCCATCAATGATTCAATGTTTCGAGGAGACGAAGCGTTAAAAGGACACAGAGACATCTTAGTTTAAACAGAAAAGCCTCAGTGTTACTGTGAAACACTTTGGTTTCAATCAGGGACATGCTGCTGCAACAAAAGAGTCTGAAAAGGAAAGTGATTTAAAGATGTGGTCTGAATGCTAGTAACGATCATGGGTTTTAGTCCATTGCTTATTTACATGGACATCAACGGGATCTTGTGTTGTCACTTAACCTGTGCCCCAGAGTGATTAACATGAGCACATGGCCGATGCTATAAAGAGGTTCTGTCTCTCTCCCATTCACGCTCTCTCTGCAGCGTGTTGTTTTTACCCCTGAAGAGTTTTAATTATAGTGTTGTGTGAATCACATACAGCTCTAATAATCTTTCTCAGAAGCGGATTTTTCACAGTTTGCTCATACGTCAAGACATGTGATCTACTGGTAAATGATATTCTGGTCTGCAAATGATTTTTTGAAAAAAGGAACCATGCTCGGAGAGAGACAGAAAATGTGATGTTGTTTTAACCTACTTTATATGTATAATTCCCATCACAAGGTCTACTTACTTGGTGCTATCGGAGCCTGTGGAAATAAGTATAAAGTTCTGTCGTTTTTGTGGTCGTATATATTTACATTTTCATCAAACTGCTGCTTCAAAGCTCAAGAATGAACCTTCAGGCTCAACAATGTTTGAATGGCACTCAGCCACAAGCCCATTTGTTTCCACTTAGAAGGTAAATTGATATAAAACAGATATGTAGATAAAAATAAAATAATAATAATAATAATAATAATAATAATAATAATAATAATAATAATAATCTCAATCATTTCCTTATTTACTGCTTGGCTTTGTAGTTTTTTCTGTTGGTTGCTTTTTATTGCAAATTTCACTAAAAGAGGGATGAATAGTGCATTTGTTGGGGACTATTTCAGCTGCAGATAAATACCCATGTGGTTCTCTGGTAAGTATTGACAGCAGGAGGATTTTGTGTGAGGGACTAAAAATAATCTACAGTGCCCAAGGCATCTAAACAGGGTGACAATAATTAAACAGAAGAGTAAGCTACGTATATCTGGCTTTTGTTAATATAATCGGTTAATTGTTGGCTTTTTCATGGTATTTGTCACGAACTAAGAAAAAATATAGAATATCACTTTCTTTATAACTTTCTTTCTTTATATATATTTCTTTATATTATCACAAAAAAAGAAAATCCCCCTAAACAGCACGGTGTGCGCAGAAATGGAAAAATAAAAAAACACGTTACTGCTGGGCGTTGATTGGAGGCCAAGGTAATTTGTCAGTCAGGCTCTTGACAGTTCTCTCTTGTGATGATTGTACAACATCCTCCACTCAACAGGGCTCTAGAGGAAGGTGGAAATAGGCCAACTTTAATCACTTGAGATTCAAGCAATGTCCTCTCCTTGCTACATAAAACGCTTTAGCTACAACTGCCACCACAGACCAGTTGCATAAAAATAAGGATTTATTTCACCCTTGCCTGACACACTACGCTACCTGTTTACTGTGTGTCTTCAGAGTTACGCCAACTAGCTGCCATGCTATGTTATCAATCAGTCACATTGATACCAAGCTATTTCATTTAGTGTCTTTACATTACAAGCCATTTCTTCAACTTAAATTGTCGCTGCGTTTACGCTGTTCCCTTGTGGTAGAGGAAGACTGTAGTGGATAGAGCTGCATTAAGTAATGTGAATAGTTTACAGCATAGGCAGTTAAAAGAGATGCAATGCGCCTTCAGTCGGCGCAGCACCAATTTGATCAGGAAACCACCTGAGACATTATATTTTCTGTGTATTTTCTCCTTGAGATTGACATTTCCCCCCTGCTGCTGCCGCCTCAGTATCTCTGCGTGAGTCCTTACAGGAGGCCTTGGGCTTTGACAGCATGTTGTGCAACCTGTCTCTCCCTCTTGTATCAGACCATCTTTGCCCTTTATGGTCGTTCCTCCTTTATAAGATATGCCTAAATGTCATTGTCTTTACCTTATTCAGTTAGTCTAACAGGGACAAGGGGTGGATGAATTATACAATCTGAGGGGAAGCCCTCTAGTTAAAACTTCCACTGTGGACAGCTGTACAAAGCTGTGCAGAACAGTCCTATGTTGTTTTGTTTGGATGTAACAGTGGGACCTGCTCAGAGAAGGAACACACGTTGTAAAGGTGTATTTTTTAATGTAAGGTTAATTTGCTTTCATACCTCAGATCGTCTTTATGCTAAATATTAAGCTACTGCCAGCAGCTGGTTATCTCAGCACACAGACTGGACACAGAGGGAAACAGCTCCCCCCCAACTCTAAAGCTCACTAATTACAGTCATATTCCTTGTTTGTTTAATAAAATGACACATGTGATTTACATTGGGGTCTATATGTGGAATTAAGCTAACTTTACAAGTCTCAATCAGCACCAATCCAAAAAACGTTCTCCTAGTTCTCCAAAAAATGCCAAACTATCCCTTTAATATTTGAAAATATAAGATACTTCAGGACCACTTTGGTCAAAGCAGGGTCAATTGTTATTAACATGCCAATTCACACACTGGAAAGACCTGGAGTGGTCATTAAGGGTCCCACTGTCTATTTATTCTGTTGAATGCTGGGTTGTTCATTGATGTGTCATGCTGAAAACTTTTGTCTGAGATTCACACAGACATACTCAACCTTGTTGCCTGCTCATTTCAAACTGGTTAAACACTTTATTCACCAATGACATGATGAGGAGGGGAAAAAAATCAAATTTAACGTCTCTGTGAAACTCATTATTTATGATTAAAGACTTTTATATTGTCCCTGCACAGCTGTGGTTATTGATTGCGGTCTCTGTTGTAATGTATCTGCCTTTTGGGATCGATAAACCCAAGACTAGAGGGATTACATATGTTCTTAGCGAGGGTCATAGACAGACTGCCTGACAAAATCAAGTGAGGATTGCAGAGGAGAACATTTGTCATTATTGAACAGGGTGCAACACCGGAGACACAATCAATCAGGGCTCCATCTTTGTAATTGACTGTGTTGGGAGTGTGTGGAAGACATGTTATCTTAGTCCTGTCTCTCATTGCACAGCAGTTTGAGCCCCTCCAGTGATCCCACATCATATTATGCAGGTCTTAAAAATATGCTGCACATGTCATACGGAGCAAGATAAAAACAGAGCTTCCCTAATAAGTCACCAAGGGACTTATTGTGCCTGAACCAGCTTGTTTATGCACATGTAGTGTAATACAAAAAACTGGATGGTTATCCACCGTCACTCCATGTGGGATTTATTGTTATCCCAAAAAATATTTAGGACACACATCCAAATGATAAGAAAAGCGGCATTCAGCAGATACCAGATATTTTGCTGCCTCCCTTATTACAGACAGCTAGAGAGATGCAACCTCCACTGTGAAAACCTATCCCCCCTCCATTAAATGATTCTGGGTCCGACGTTACAGAAATCTTATAGAACTACTGCATGGCTAGCTAGAAGCCACTTGAGGTGATTGGGAAAGATACATAGAGGCACACTGCAATCTTCCAATGCAGCAGTCTCATATCTTCTTCTCTGTGGATGTTGAATGGATATGGTTAAAACAAAAACTTTCCGTTTTGTCTTCAGTATATACACCCATCACTTTGTTATATCATAAAGTATTGAGTGTGATCGTCATCTCAACGTAATTTTAAGTCAATGCTACCTAAGCCATTGACTTGCTATCTGTCAAACTGAACTTTCCAAAACATGGCACAGTGAGGGTGTGTGTGTGTGTGTGTGTGTGTGTGTGTGTGTGTGTGTGTGTGTGTGTGTGTTTGTGTGTGTGTGTGTGTGTGTGTGTGTGTGTGTGTGTGTGTGTGTGTGTGTGTGTGTGAACTGTAGGAGCTACGTGACCGAGAACACATCCTTAATAAGATCATCTGTGCATCTGGCCCACCACAACATCACAGCTGCTCTTTCTCCATCTGGAGATTTCTTGTCAACATTGGTGTTTCCTCGGATCCGTTCCTCTCTGTTGTCGACTCTGTTGTCACTCAAACCAAGTTCACCTTTATCCAAATGTGTAATACAATGATGAGGAGCAGACAGTTACATTTTTTCTCAAAATGTAATCATATACTGCAAACCAATAGATATGTACTGTATATAGAATTTCCTAATTTTCATAATATTGCCAGTGCGTGCATTTCTCCTGCTCTCCCGGAACACAATTATGCCGGCCCATTATTTGCAAGGTGACAACCAATATAGGCAATAAGCAAAAAAACGTAACAACACAAACCTCAATATATCAGGAGCAGTTAAACCTCCATCCACATTTATTTTCTTGCTGAAACAGCTCCTCCCTTTTGCTTGTGCATTACATAGTAGGACAACAGCAGCATCCGAAGAACACTACAAAATCAATTGTTTTGTTCAATACGCACACTGTAGCATACAATAAGCCTGCCCTGTAACTCCACTTATCACCATCAGATGTCACTGCTGCACAGCCCACGCTTCAACCCTACTGGAGCCAGCTAAAAAGATGCAGGACAGCCAAACACCATGGTGATGATGATACCTACATTCCCCCCTGAGTTAAAATGAGAAGCATGTCCTTCTTCTGCCCTTCAGGCCCCCGCATCCTATTTAAAGGTTTAAACAGCGATACAATGGTACAAATCAGCAAACAGCTCCTACAATCTACTCCAGATGACTTGTGAAGCCAGAGGGTTGGCACTAATGTTTGGCGCCAGAGTTGTTAATCTAGCCCAATAACTATAACAGGGTGCTAATCACTGTTTTGGTGGAAAAACCTTGCCAGCCTTTCCATGGCAATCAGGCCACTTAGAGGCCCCTGTTAGCTTACTCTGATGAGTTTACAGCTGATGTCAGGCTCAATCAAGGACGCTACTTTATGGTTTTTTACAATAATGAGGCTGAAACCTGAAAATGGGTGTTTGGCGGGCCCAATATTCCCGGTAATGACTTATCTGGCCATTACTGTAAGCGCGGTACAGAGAGAACAAAAGAGGGAAAGAAATGCTTTGCTGATAAGTGGCTTTATAACAATATTTACAGAAATACCTACTCCTGACTTCATTAATTGGTATTTCAAAACTTCATGCCTTATGTTTTCATATAATGTTCTGGCTGACATAAAAAACATCTCTACCTCACTGATGATCAAATGCACCATAATATTTTGCCCGCATCTTGTCTCACTTCTTGGATTTTAGTTTTTTTGGGGGGGAGGGAGGGGGTATTGTAGTTTATGTTGGTGGGTACAAATGTTGCTTCAGACATTAGATTTCAATATATTGAAAAATATTTTCCGGATAACTTTTCAAGACTTATGAAAATACTCTGCTTTGAATACTATTATATGTTTGTTTTCTACAAAAAAAAAGAGATTATCTCACTCTTTAAAAATCCTTTGAAATTAAATGTTTTATCTCCCTAAATGATCCCTTGGCTTTTATTCACAATATTTGTACTACTTCACTTAAAAGGGCAATTAGAGAGTCTCTATTTCCCACAATACACGTGTGTCTGTTGCATATTGACACTGACACTGCACTGATTGCCTTCCAAACAAAATCTTGTACGTACACGTCTTGAACTAAGATTTAAGATGAAAAAGAAAGAAGCTTTTCCCCTTTCTACAGATCAATGTTAAAGCATCCTACCAGTTACAGTCTCTGCACATTCATCTGCACGAGCATCTAAAACATCCAGGCAAAGTAACACTAATCAAATCACATTTTTGAGTGGGGAATTCAAATCTGACAATAGTAAGGCCAACAAATGCGCAGAAAGCACTAGACCTTCTTGATATGAGAAACAGAAATTTCAGAAAATGGAGTCAAACAGTGTTTATTATATGACTGTAATAGATAACATATAAAAAAAAATCCTAACATTAAAGGGATTTGAAACACTCATCTTTTGACGTCTGGCAAAATTATTTTGAGGGAGTGGGACCCATGATGATTTAAAATGCTGGCTACGTCCCTGCAAACAACCCTATAGGCATTTGGTCGAGCATACAGTAGAGACCTTTGCTTCTCTCCCCCTGGATATTATTAAATGATCCCTCCCATACATCGTTGACAGACATATGAAATTAACGTGACTGATGAGGTTAATAGGTTAATAGATATCATACATTCTTTCCTTATGCAATCTTGCTCTGGTACAAAGCAGTGATGTAAGAGTTGGTGATACTGCTGCCCCGGCTGCTTCCATGGTCTGTCCCATCCAGACATTGCAGACCGTGGCCAATGGACAGTACAGTATTGCTGGTGTTCTCAAAGCACGTCAGACTCAATGTCAAGGCCTCCTTCCTCAGCAGACTCTAGACTGCCACTCATATTTCAGTTCCAGGGGCTTGAAAGACTCGCCAGGACACACGATACAGTCGTCCCATTGAACTGAATTTGACGTGTAATGTCAGGTCAGTTATAAATGCACTGTGGCCTGCCGCTTGGCCCGGATCAAAATGTGACACCCCTGACCTGTGGAGAGCGGGGGCTGTCGGTTGTGGCGGCTCCACACTTTTTTACTCTTGGCTTCACTGTGCATGTGCTTCCAATTACAGACAAAGGAGAGGCGGTCCTGTGCAGCATGTGGTTCCATTTAGAGCAGGTGAAACAATGTAGGAAAATAGATCCGTCATCCATCGCATTCCAGAGGCCAGTGAGAAACAGCGCTAAATCATAGCAAAGTTAATCCTGAGAGGAACGGGCTAAAGAAGAAAAGGCATTTTGAGGGTCCTGGCGGTATCTTCAACAAGGGGGCTTACTCACGTTGGTTAATGTGCTGTGCTTCAAAGCATTGCAAGGACCTTATAGAAACATTCCCCTCAAGTGTTATTTAAGATTTTTATTGTGTTAACCCAGTCCCCATATTTTCTGGACATGGGGGTGAAATATCTCAACAACTATGTGATGATGGATCACCATTACGATTTAAACATACATTCATGGTGACCACACGATGAATCGTACTAACTTTGGTCATCCCCTGAGTTTTTCTTTAGCACTGCCATGAGGTTGACATTTTTGTTTTTGAGTGAAATGTCTCTACAACTATTGGATGGACAGCCATGAAATCTTGTACAGACATTTATGGTGCAAAGAGAATGAGAATCCAAAAGACCTCAGTGATCCCCTGACTTTTCTTTTCTTTCTTCTAGCTCCAACAGCAGGTCAAGGTTTTCACAGATGTAGTGAAATATCTCTAGTAAATGTATTTTCTACAGACATTTATGGTTCAAATATGATGTGTCCTAAGGACTCGCAAGTTGAAATCTATATTTTTGAGTGAAAGATCTCAACAACTATTGCATGGATTTTCACGACATTTGGTGTCCAAGTCCCTCTCAGAATGACTCATTGCAGCTTTTGTAATCCCTTAATGTTTCATCTAGCACCAGGTGACTTTACATTCTGTTTAATACATATATCCTACAAACCCCTCTGACCTTCGACTGAAGGTCAGAGGGGTTTTCAGAGGGGTTTTCATTAAACCAAAACTTTGTTTTTTGACCAACTTTCCCAATCTAATGGCATGTCCATCACAATCAGCATTAGTTTGTGTTCAGTGCTAATTACAATATGTTAGCATGCTAACATGCTCAACTAAGATGGTGAACATGGCAAACCTTTAACACATCAGTATGTTTACACTGTCATTGTGAGCATGTTAGCATACTTTAGTGTTTAGCTAAAAGCACCCAGCCTCACAGAGCAGTTAGCTTTGATGCAGACTCCCGGTCTTGTCCGCATTTGGTCCTGAACATGGATCCCATTGGCACTTCTCACTTTGACGTCTCGTCACTCGGGACAGATATCCCCAGGTGTTCCATGCCATAGACACCTGAGGAAACATTCATGATTTGAGGCCAGAGAAGTCTTTGGAGCCAGTGTTGTGTAGCAGAAATGGAATGTTATTGACTTCTGTGTATGAGAGATCAAGTAAGCAGCTGATTTTATCAGACCAATATTCCAACCCTCTATCTGCCCTTCACATGAGCTCTCTGTTGGGGCCTGGAAAGTTTGCCTCTCTTCGTCATGTGGTTATAGTCAGATCATGCAGCCACTCAACTCTTTTGGAAAGAATGTAAGTTAATATAGCAAGTGGGATCTAGACATCTCGCTCTCATTCGCCTTTTATAGCCCATAGGAGCAAAGGCATAGCGTGTGCTCCAAGCTGTAAATCAGGTTGTTTGGCATCCCACTACATTACAGGAGGGGGGCTTAAGGACTCAGTTAGGCCACGGACCAGCAGCACCCAGTAAAGCTCTCACATGCAGAATGAAAGGGAGGAGAGATGAAAGAAAAGGAGACACAGTTTTAGCTTGGGTAAAAGCCCAGTGAGTGTCAACTGGACTCTGTGCTAACAAGGTATTTGGGTGATTTTTTCACAGCTCAAACTTTTTCAGAGGTTTTCTTTTATTTCTGTGTGTTTCTGCTAGTGCCCACATTAAAGGAAATAATAAAACAGGTATAGATTCCAGGGTGGTGTTAGGAGAGCCGTTCCAAAGGTGGCAGCTGAATTTTCCATCACCTCCGTCTCCACCTTCTGTGGTCTGGTTTAGATTAGCATTTGTTAAAAACTGAAAATTTAAGTTGACATTAATTTCTCTTTCAGTCCATTTTAGAATAATGAGCAGGAGGGAATGCGTATCATTCATATTCTGGTTTTTCCTCTGCCCACAAATCTGTCAATTCAGTTTAAATCCATTTCAAGATTGGTAAATGGCTTTTAAAAGAAAAGTAGAAACTGCATAAGAGTCAATATTATGAAATGTGTTTTGACAAGGTTTTGAATTGCGAAGGTTGATTGGTAATTGTAGTTAATATCAGGAAGCAGAAGATTGCGGTTCATTAGAAATATACTCCAGGACTAAATATACCAATCCAGGGTTTGATCCTACTTGCTTTCTGTTAAAGGGTTATTTCCTGCAAATGACATTTTCTCCATTTGCCTCAAATGGTATTGAGACATACTGTATTAGGGGGTCATGTGGCGAGGTTTTACAATATTTGTCTCTAAAATGTCTGAATCCAAATTACTATCTCAACAGCAATCCAATCCCGTTGATATCGTGCATTTGTATGTCATGTTTAGGGTTGCAGCAGTAGTGATCTCAAAACGTCAAGAACCTTGAGGCACTTGAAACCAAAACTATTTGCATGACTTGATAGCAACTTGGGTCAATTAGAGAGATATGTTTTTTTTAAATAACTTGGGTGAACTGAACCTTTAAAAACAGGGTATCAGAGACAGAATGACAGGGTTGAGGGGTTGACAGGGTTTGAGGGTCACAGCCACCAGGAGGTTGTTCAAGGCTCCTTGATCCTTGAAGCTTTATGGTAGACAGACACCGTACAGCTGGTCAGCACAGGAAGTGTAAAACAAATGACACTTAATTAGTGCAATATAGCAACACTCCCTCTATTCCCTGGACTCTAACCTTCCCTCCATGGCCCTCAGTTGTCCAGAGGCAGGGGTGGGGGTCATCATGAGCCCCATTAAGAAGCTAATGAACGGTATGCTTCAAGCAGGTGAACCCGCAATCAAAGCTTGAGCTAGCAGCCTATGGGTACAATTCATGTTGTACTCAACAATTAACCCAGCGATAAATCATTCCACAGCTGCACCATCACATGGGGTCCATGGCCTCTGCAGCCTCTCACTCTGATATGGGGGCTGACGATGGAGGGGATAGCACCCAGAGGTTGGGGTTACAGATGGAGCGTTTGAAGTCTGAGATGTTTTGGTTGGTGTTAGGAGGGAAGGGCCCCCCTAGAGAGCCTGTTTAGGGTTTGGGATGAGAGACTCGTAGCGGTGTTTTAGATTAGGGTTCTAATCCCTCTAATGAAGGCCAACTTTAGTGCTCCATTGTTGTGTAAACTGCGGCGCTTGTAATGCCCGCGCGTCAGTGACAGATCCAGCTCCTTGTCTTTCATCAACAGAGCGGTTGCACACTCTGCACCAGCTAATCAAGTCAAGCTGACGGTAGGGAACGGCGGTACGTGTCTGAGAGTGAACACAACACACACACACGTGTATGAGTGCAATTAGCTCACAGTGTGTTTCAAAGTGTGTCTGCACACTTGCTAGTGTGCGTGTGTGCAGTGTTTGCAAGTGTTTAATCCGCTCTTTGTTAACGGAAATGGCAGCCCCTAAATTTGGAAAAGGCATGATTACGCTTTTGTTTTCCGAGGAGAGAATCAATTTGCCTTTCACGGCTGCACCAAATGTTCACTTCCTATTTCCTGAACGAAGCTTTGATATGTGTTTAACCGCCATGATCATGTTCACATTCTCCCGGCGAGATGTGATGATTAGGCTTCTTCATCAGTCCGGTGTTTACCTAATGGACTGATTTCAGTCAAGGCCCATTGAATGTTTGTTTGAGATTTCTTGATAAAATGTTTCCTGCGTTTACAGACAGAAACACAATGAATCAAAAGATCTTTATATCACTAGCCATTAACAGTGCTGGAGGAAATACCCAGATATTTACCTAAGTAGAGGTAGCAACAGTGCAGTGTATACAATAGTAAAATACATTGAGATGAATAAAAGATCACCTGTCCTGTGCTGTTCCCCTAAGCTCTATAGAGCTTAGTAGCTTTTTCAACTCATTGTTTAGGATTAATGCCCCCATAACTTTACTCTTCACTTTCACTTCTTTAACGTGTTGTTTTTGGAAGTTTTTCAGGAAAAGAGGCTCTAAAAACCCATGTGCTACTTTCCCAGGAAAAAAAACAGCAGATAAAATTGAACTCTCTCTTCCAACTCCTTACAATCATGGATATAGTTATTAATTTTTTATGGTTTATAAGTGAAACGAATTTACCTGGGATGCTTATAATTTCTTATGCACCAGAGAAAGAGAAAAACAACACTCCTACACCCACTAAACGTGCACTGCAATGCACACACACTGAGAGAGCAGGGCCTTTCTCTCTAATTATGCTATTCCAGGAGCCATAATGATCACTCTCTCCCTCCTTTACTCTCACTCTATAAAAGCCATCCAATGCAGGACTATATAGTATGTTGTTCACCATAAGCCAAGCCAACGAGGGCCGACTATCACCCACAGCGGCCTGTGCCAAGCCACAACTGTCCTCCCCACATCCTCTCACCTCTCTCCTCCTCCTCTTGCTACCCATAGCTTCCGTTCAGCAGAACCCACAGTCTATACAAACAGAATTGCCTGGCAACTGGCTTTTTTCTCTCAGTGCTGTAGGTCATTAAGTCTGCCCAGGGTCGTGCTTTCTGCCGATGAAAAAGGATGAAATCAGGAATTCAAAACAACTGAATGTTGATGACAGATGTGGTATTTTGGCTTTGGTGGGAGACAAAAGCTTTTTTCTATGCTGAGTTCTGTAGCGGAGGTGGTGGCTGGAGAGTTTAAGGAGGTTATGTAAGATCAAAGATGCTAATCTGGCGTGAGTGTCTGAGTGTGAGGGCTGCTGAGGAACTATCAGCATGGAGTGCAGTGTGCAGAGCTGCCCATTAAGCCCATATATTTATTGCTGTATTTTTCACTCTGAATTCTGTCTCATATGAAACATGACAGAGTTCATTGCTTTATAAACCCAGTGAGTTGACAGAAAAAGTACGGTTTCAAGCTATTTCTCAAATTTTTCCTCGATGGAAGAAGTTGAAAGAGTCATTTAGTTACTTTTACTGTTGCAATATGCAACTTCAGACTGAAGTTGCGAGATGACAACTGAGCCATCTCCATGACAACTGCGCAGTCCAGCCAATGATGACGACTGTGGGATGTGCTCACAAGCTTGTAATGGATGTATGAATTAACTTTTACACTTATATATTTGATTATTTTAGAAGTTGCAAGATTTGCTGACAATGATTTTTTTTTACATTCATGGAAACAAGAGAAGCTATTAGCAGATCCTTACAATTTGATTGGTTGTTTAAGACATCCACTGCTTGATTTTTCATGTTACATTATCATTGTGGCGTGATGCAGTTGTACGCACCTGAATGTCATACAACTTAAAAAGTAAAGAGGACTTTAGGTCATCTATAATGGATTACATAATTCAAGCGTCCGGAATCTGGAAAAAATGTTCTTGTATTGAAATCAAAAGGTGATGGAAACCGCAGAAAATACAGATTCCACTTTGTTAACCATGGTGGTGTAAAGTACATGTGTTGAGCAGGAAAATGGGGTAAAACATTCAAAACCACTGATGACGTCCCTTATGTAACTCAAGGTATTTTTCAGTCACACTTACATGTTATGTCTTCTACACTCATTATTTTATCATCACAGCTCCTATGTCAGGGGTCCTGTCTTCTCTGCAGCTTATGGAGGCCTGGTAGATTAGGCCTGGTGGGTGTTTACAGTCAGCAGAGTCGCAGAGGATGGTCTCTGTTGCTGTACCTCCACATTCAGAGCTCCATAGGCTCACAGTATCTCAGTGACCAGAGATTTCCACTGCAGCACTGTTGAATAAGCTCTGACAGGGCCTGTAATCAGCAAGCATATATGAGATGTGTCTGTGACAAGCTGCTAGACAGTTCCCTCCCTCCGATACGTAACCAGCAGTACTTCAGGGTCACATAGACGTACACACATAACACAAATGAACCCTGGCTCGCTGGCTGTGTCTGTGGTACTATCGGGAAAGGACAGTAGTTAAAAATAGCACGCGGTGATGCTGGTATCTCATAATGACATCCTGGCTAGACCTTGAGGACATATCCGCTCGCTGTTTGCTCCACTACACTTATGACATCGCCATGAGGGAAATTTGGATAGGGAAAAAGTACAGCACTTGTTGAGAGGTATTTGGTGGTGATGCTTCGTATAGTTGACATTTGGACGCACCATTTGCAATCTTATTTTTTTCCGAGCTGAGGACACAATATGCGTGCAACGTTACCACGCCCTACTGAGGGAAAGCAGCTGCAGGTCCTAATATACCTGTAGTCTGCTCCCCCCTCCCAACCTCAGATTAACAGCAGTTCAAGATAAGAACATACACAGGTGGCAAATGTTCATTTCATGTCAACAGGCCTTGAGTTGACTGTAAGCTGCATTTGATTCACATGTTTTTTTTAAACAAATCTCTGACATCAATCTTCTCCTTGACAGAAGGCAAACGTTCACACCTCTCGTATTCTCCAACACGATAGGAAAACACTGACGTGAAAACTATTATTATTTGTTTTTGTTTTTTTAAAGAAATGAGCGACCATTCCTACTTTTTGGGTACTATTTGGTAATCGGCAAAAACAGGAAATCTAAGTTGTGTTAATTTTTCTTCAGAGATACTGAACTACATGTTGCCTGTGATCACCACAAACTGGACACATGAAACAGGAGACGGCAAACTTTCTTCCACTTTCCAAGTTAGAGGTTGTTGCTTCGAATTTATAAAAAAACAAATAAGAACTTGTTGACAACTTAAATTGCAAGCTTCTGTTCTTCTATGAACTGATGTTTATCTTAAAGGTGTAGTGTTTCTTTGTGGGAAATTATGTTAGAACTGAACTACTGTTATATTATTTTGTAATCCCAAATCTAAATGTTATTTTGTTTGAGGTTTCCGTAATTCTGAAAATTAACCCAAAAATGAAGGTCACAGGGCCACTGTAGAAATGCCCACACAGAGGCTTGACACTTGCTGGAGGTATTTTAAGAATTCTATTTAACTGAAATAAAAGAACAGAGGTACTTTGCCTATTTCCCACATCATCAAAAATATTATGGTTTGCATTCTTTCTTCTTTTTGAAGGGTTGTTTGACCTTTGACCCCAAAGGCTACAGGTCAACACGTTTGCAGACAGGTTGGGAGCTGCTTTTATAACCACACAGCTGCTGTTTGAGTTTATTGTGCATGTGCTGACCTGTGACATAGTAGCTGAAAGATCCCAGCAGAGGTGTGAAAATGTCTGAGTGTATGCTCGATGGGGACAGACAGACAGAGGGAGAATGTGTGAGAAAGCAAAATGCCTATTTTGATAAAACAAGCTCATTTGGACTGTGTGCGTGCCAGTGTCCCTCTGACTTATAACAGTATGTGCTTCTGTGTGTGTGTGTGTGTGTGTTTGTACAGCCCCCTGACAACATCACCCTGTCATTAGCACCCTTGACTGCTGATTACTGGTACTGCATGGCCTGTGGAGCTGCACCTGGGATTGGAAGCTGCTCACACCTGTACCGGCCCTCCTCAGGTCTTAAAGTGATTTACAGGCTCCTTATTCGCTGCCTTGTCCGGGTCCCCCTTGGCATACTGCTCGTTTCCTTGTTCTATAATGTTTTTTAGCACTTATGAATCAGCTTGTAAGAATGCCTTATGAAAACTCTTATGTAACAGCATGTAATACCTTCCGGTGTACAGCAATGTTGGGGCACATATAATGGAGTGTATTTCTGTCCATCTATTTGTGTGTGTGTGTGTGTGTGTGTGTGTGTGTGTGTGTGTGTGTGTGTGTGTGTGTGTGTGTGTAATAGCTGATAACCATCACCCCCTTGTAATACACAGCTGTGACGGCTGTGGTTGAAGTTCAGCGATTACTCTATAATGCTGACAGTGTATTACATTACATGACCACCTTTCTATGATGCATTATACACATATACTGTGACCTGTAGGGTGGACATTTAGAGCTAAATACAAATCAGTAATTCATTGGTAAATACATATTAAGACAACAAAATACACAAAAAATATAATTTAAAACCATAATTTGTATGATTTGAAAACGTCTGACTTTGGCCCCCTCGTGTGGTTTTATCAAAGAAAGTAACTCATTTACGCCACAAGATTTTAACCATGCTAGATGCAAAACATTTTGGGGGATTTTTAGGAAAAAATATGTTTTTGGGTTTTGGAAAACCATGAAATGTTTTACAGATATCCACAACTGACTTTAACTATATAGCTCAACCGTGAAGTTACATTTTTTGGGGAAATATCTCAACAACCATTGGATGAATTGCCATGACATTGATACTTTCCCCACTGAATTGTTTGGGGATCTCCAGATTGTATTTTGAAGTGAAATGAGAGTTGAAGCATTAGGTAAACTCAATGCTGCTGGCACACACAGCCCCAATATCTGGGTGTATAGCAGACAATGTTTAACTTTAAACCTACATTTTAATCCTTAATTTAGCATGCGTTATGTCTATTATAGTTGTTCATATATTTTATACATTTTTATCTTATAGTTTTTACTTTTGTCATTTTTCTTTTGCATTCTAAGACCCCCATTGTTTTACTTTTAATTTTATCTACTGTTTCTTATTATTTTAAACTTTTCTTTCAACATTTAAAGGTGAAGACTGTATCAGTTAACACGTCAATCTGCACAAGTCAAAATGACAGAACATCCCTGTCTTTTGGTGTCGATCAAAAGAAGTGCATGTCAGTTGTTTTTCGACAAACTTGTGAAAAAGGTCAGAGGTCAAGACTGTAAGAGAAAACCCTTTAACTTTGTACAAACAGTCGATGATTCCAGGGGCTTTCCTCGAAAAGGTGGGCCTTTCACACATTCTTTTTCCTGATGACTGCTGTCAGTGTTTTTGCTTCTGCAGAGCTGATGAGAGTTAAGCCTCTTTTGATTTATTTTAGTTTGGTCCTCTCATAGCTGCCTGCCAAACTTGTAATTTGAACACATTGTAGTTTCAACATAAATCCTGCCTCTGCAGCCACAAACACATGGGAGGTGAGAGGGGATTGTGAATTGGCTCTCATTTTCAGAATGAACTAAATCTACTCACCTCACCCCTCCCCTCTCTTCATACATGTAGGGTTTTCTGGTCACTGTTGATTCCTGTGCTGGTGATTTATGTCCTCCCCTGCAAAGACAAAGGCAGCATAGAGCTTGAGAGGTGAAAGGCTACTCCTTGTACATACACAGAGGTATGCAATGCTGCAGGCCCCCCTGCAGCCCCCACCACTACGCTGGCCCTGTTCTCCAAAAAGGACGGCTCCATATATCATCTGTACACCACCTCGAAAGTAGGTCAATAAGTTTATATTTGGACCGGAGTTCTCACAAACTAAAAGAGGACAAAGTCTCAGAGGTAGCTGAGAGTGTAATAGGCATGACCCAGCATAGTCTGGCATTATGTTTTTCAGGCCATCTTCTGCATGATGGAAGCAGGACACACACTTCACTTGGATGACTTCCTATCCAAAGTTTCTTTTAGCATGCATTTTATGATACTGTCAACTGTGAAACCACAGTAGAACAACTGGGGCGAAGTATGCCAAGCTTGCAAGGGAAGTTTTTTTGTTGTGTAGCTGCAGTATATGTAACATCATGATAGATATGATAGATGCTTGTACTAAACCATCTTTTCATGTGTGTTGCCACTTCTTAAGCCCATGCACACACACTAAAAATAAATCTACAATCTCACACTAACATGCATGTGCACAGAAAAACAGCATTAAAGTCACCCAACTGCAGTTTGATCCACCGTGCTATGCAGTTCGCTTCAACAGCTGCTGGGATTTCCATGGGACTACCTTTTGTGTTTACCTTCAGTCAGGCTCAAAGATGTATGTCTGTGTAAGGTATGTGGAGGGGCTAAACCACAGCTTAAACTCTCATTTTCAAAAATGTAACAACGTGTAGGACCTACTCAGGCTAGATGAATATCATGACAATGGTCTTGCTTAAAGAGCTATGTGGTTCCCCCTGCCTTTCTCTGGTGATAGGAGTGTTGGTTTGCAAGTTAAGATAAAAAGCTAGTAATCTTGATACATTGTTATTGAAAAATCGGCCGTAGCCCAAGTATAATACAGGTCCAATCCAATCCAGAGCTCACTTTGGCCTTGCTGACTCCGTCTCCTGCAGCCCAGTTCAAAGCTCTTCAGCCTGGACGTGAAGAATGCAACATCAGCTCTCATATGTCTGAGGGTCTGCAGGATCAGTTGCCTTGGAAGAGGAGATTTAAAACAAAAAAAATGGGAAGATGAAAGACGGACGGACATTGGAACGACCCAGGGAGGCTGAGGCACACATAGACGTGGCGCATGCAGGTCTGCTTCCACCCATGCATTCCTGCTAAATGAAGGCCAAGCAGGAGTGTTGGTGTCACACAGGGTGAGCTGTCAATCTGTTGGTCTATGGAGGCAATTTGAGGAAGCATGAGTATGAGACGGGTTTTGCTTTTGGTAAAAATAAAGAAAATATGTAATACTAACACACATTCGCTTCTGGCACTATTTGGTGAGTCATCCCCGACATAATAACATCCAATAAAACTGATTTAATAAAGAGAGAAAGAATGAGATAAAAACATCAGAATTACAGAGAAAAATGCTGCTTTGCCAAAAAAAAAACTCCCGAGAACTTCACTCAAATGTGGGAAGAATTGAAGCAATTTGATAAATAAAACTAACAATGTTGGTTATTTTACAACTGGTACATCAATGAGTTATAATTATAGGTATTACCTCTCCACTTGTTTTTTTTTCCGAATACGTGTTTGCATCCCTTTACTGTGTGTGGATAGGGTGAAAAAGAGAGGCTTTCTCGGAGGTAATCTTTGTTGTTTTAGGACTCAACCTTTTTGGTTCTCCTTAATGCGGCGTGGAGGGAGGAGATGTGGAAAAGATGTCTGGGAGAGGGTAGGAAGTGAAAGGGGATGAAGAGGGGGGAGGCTTTTAGGTCCCGTTGGGCTTTGTTTTTTAAGACACACATCATCTTCCATCTGGGCCTCATTGAACAGAGAAACCTGAGTATCATTCCGGTTATGCAACTCAGTTAAACCAACCTAGACCTCCGTGCAGGAGAATCATCAACATCTTTTTTACAAGATGGACATCTAAGGGGTCATGTGTCCGCAAATCACTGGCAACTTTTTTGGGGATGGGGTTTGGAGATGTTGTGTCCTGTTTGGCGCTGTAGGTGAGCTAAAATCTTGAACTTGTGGGTAAAAGGCAGGGTTGGAAATTAGTGGTGGGCTTTAGGAAAGATGCCCCTGAGAATTATAAAATTGCCATTGAAAATTAATTAAAAAAAGATAATTATTTCTGGGCAATTTTCAACTGAATTTATATATGCATTTGCAAAGCCAGAGACAAAACTGGACAGCTATGCATCTGTGGTCATTTCCTACATACACAAGTCCTGCCTGTTCCTCCTACACATGCAAACATCATTGTCATAGAGGCAGCGGATTGGCAATGGGTCAATTTGTGTACAAGTTCCCCAGCTTGATATAAATGTTGTAGTTGACATTACAATTCATTGTGAAAATGGTCTTATAATGCCTTACATTTGATAAGGAGAACCCTGTTTGACAAAACAATGTATTTCCCAACATTTGATAACATTGCCCTTGAAATGATCCAAAATGCCACTGAAACATATTTCACAGTGGCTAAAAATAAAGCCCATGGTAAAACAAAGTTTATTTCCTACCCTGGTCGAAGGTACATTTTGGGTCAAGGGTTGATGTTTACGGGTCAGCGAAAGTGTTTAGTGTGTATAGACCAACAGCAAGCAAGCAGACTACATTGGGATCCTTCCCCACTGGCTCCAGGAAGCAACAGGAGTTAGAAGTGTGTTTGGGACTGAAATGAGCTATTCCTTAGTGGCAGTGGGTTTATTGTTCTGGTGAAAGGGGAGAGGATTGATGCCTATAGGTAGCATGGGAGAAAAGCTGTGTGCGGCCCAAGTGTCTGGAATGCATTACATATCGGTCTCCCCAGTCAAAAAATACCTCACCTCACAACATTGCGCTCCCCATGTGGTCCAGCTCGCTACACACAGGCGTCATGTTGCAGAAGGATCAGGGAATCGCACGCTAACAGTAGGACAGCAGTGGAACAACAGGAGCTCGGTTCAGATCTTCTTAAATGGCAGGAAACATTTTTGACACCGATGCGCTGAGGACGTTGTCATGATCCCCTGTGAAACCCCTACATGATGATTAAACCAGCCGCCGCCATTTTTTTCATCATCTGTGTCCTTAATAAACACAGACATAAGAGTGGTTTTCATCTTTTCTATCTCAATTGCATACAAAGAACGAACATTTGCATTTTTTTTGCCAGATTTTGACCCATTGCTTTACTGTAATGTACAATGACAATCACCATATCCTTCACAGTTAACTATAAATAATCAGGTAAAGTCAGCGTCATACCAACAAAAGAACAACATGCTTACATGCATGAGAATACAAAGTTCAACCTTTTATTCATACATCATCTCAACATACACTCATGGCTGGATTTCAGTCCATGTCCATTTAGCCTGTCTGAGGATGTAAGCAGTATGATTAAATGCTTAAAAGGCAAAAAAAGATTATTCAGATCTGACTTTACCATTATCTATAGCACTCCCCCTCCCATTTTGAATGGGTGTCAGTACTGGCGCGAGTGGTTTAAGACATAGCAGTGCAAATAATCAGCTGTATGCCAGCTGTGAGCGGCTCCACGATAAGCAGGGAGGATGTTTTAGAGAGCTACCTGGCCATGGCCATCTCCCCTGGCATTTCTGGAATCCCTTTGTACACAAGCATTTCATCTCAGGCCAATAAAGTGACTCAATTGCCCCCTTTTTCCTTTCCAAACAGATTTTAAGATCTAAAGCTATCTCGGCTAAAAACTTCCAGGTACAGGCTTGTGATCACGGTTGAGACTTTAAACCCGTTCATCCAAAACACGACCTTTGTAGCTTTCAAAGCCGCTGCTTGCACGTGCAGCCTGCTCCACAGTTTGGCTGAGTTTAATGATGCTGTACAGAAAGTGGGTCCAAAACACACACACACACACACACACACACACACACACACACACACACACACACACACACACACACACACACACACAGACACACACACACACACACACACACACACACACACACACACACAGGCCGAGCCCCATCTGTGTAATGTATAGGCTCATTCTAATCCAAACACCCTCTCAGTGCCTCAATCAGTGCTCATATAGAGTGCCAATCCATTCTTCAAAACATGCAGCCCAACATGATCTAAAGGCTACCAGCCTCTTTTGATTTATTATTGTGGGAATGATCGAGCCTAAACACACACAAGAGTCAAAAACACAGACACACAATAACCACAATCCTGAATGCAGCTGCACACACGCCATGTCAAAGGAGGACTCAAATGAATTGGTCAATTGTTGGTAATCATGAGATCTATATTTTCCACAAAGGACCCGCAATCTGGCTCGCATTAAGCTGTCCAGGGGTAAAAAGAGCCCCCAAAAACTGCAGAAGGACATTACATTAAAATGGCTGCCCCGTCCACATGTTGCCTGGAAGTCTGTCGAACTACAAGACAAAAGCCCCTTCTGTTGTCTTTTGAAATGCTGCCTCTGCTTGAATGGACCGTGCCATGTTCACAAGACTATCTGAAGAGCATCCAGATGTCAGAAGACTCAAGACGGAGCGGCCGCCTTTCGACTGTGGGCATTGAGTTATTATTACACAGCTTGGGAAATTGCTCCGTTATTAAAGCTGCAGGCTTATTTTGGGCTTCAGCAGAACTCCATGTCCTCGCCACAACAGAGCAGAGTGTGCGTGTGAGTGAGGCACAGCACTGTTCATCAAAGAAACAATGGAGGCTGCTTTTTCAGCCTAGTAAAAAGCAAAGTCCACTAGCCTAATGGACCTCAAATTAAAAGGTGAACAGCAGGTGAAACGCTTTGCTGATGTAGCCGCTGAGGTCACACTTCAAATGTATGACACATTTTAAAAATCCAAATATGTCAGAAGTTTCCATTCATTTCAGTGGAACTCCATTTGAACACTGTACCATTGTCTCCGTGTGGGAGCCTTGATGACCACATTATTGTGTCCGTGGTCCATTGTCTCCTGTATTTCCCCACAGTGTCATATTACAGGACCTGCCTCAGTGGGGAGCCCATTGAGTTTGCAAACAGGCTTTTAATTGGCTTTAATTGCTTCAGTGTTGTTGCTTAATGAGCCATGCCTTCAGCCGCGCTCTTCGCTCACCAACAGTGAGATCTGGAACTGTATCAAACACATGTACATTTCACAAGGTGCTGTCCAGAGGACTGGGCATACCGGAGCTCAAGCTGTGCAGAAATGTGTTTCTTCAGAGGTGTTAAACAATTTGTTACTTGACGGATGAGGTAATGGCAATACAGCATTTCACCTGATATATTGCGCATATTAGGGAATGATATGTGAAATGAATTACAGCCATTGGATTTATAACCTGGCACACATTAAATCATTTCTCATGATTTTATGGCTACAGAAACTTTTACTGTATAAAAAACAGCAGCCTATCCATTAATAAAAAATGTGGCTGGTTTGGTTTTTAGTGTCATACATTTTGTAGAATAGAGGTTTGACGACCACCCAAAGGGGGCGGAATTTTAATTTGAGGGGCAGAAGTTGATGAACAGGATAGGAAGGGAGAAGAAACTTTTTTTTTTTTGCCCTTTCTCTCAGTTTTTGTTCATAATTGATTTCTTTAGATTATCACCTTAACGTATATATTAGGGATTGACAAAAAACCTTACAGACATTCATAGCTCTCAGGTGATCCTCTGACTTCTTCTCTAGTGCCACTATCATGCAGGTTAACATTTGTGGACACAGTGTCTCAACAGTCACTGAATGGGTTGCCGTGAAATTTGATACAGACATTCACTTTCCCCTCAGTAACAACTTTTTTTAATCCCCTGACAAGCGCCACCATGGATCAGAATTGAATGACGTCCAATGCTTTGGTTTATGACTTAAAAACTCCAAACCAAATACAAATCACATTACCATCAGCTGTAATGTGTCTTGATCTCTTCAGCCTGCTCAAGTTGTTCAAATCCAAGGAGATTTTTCTGGTTGAAATACAAACAACTCAAAACATATCCAACATTTGGCAAAGGGTCATGAGTTGACGTTGCTTCTCACCGCTGTTGTCGACAATTGTTGCAGACATGAGAACCTTTTTCCTTCTTTGCAGTATGTTTGAAAGAACATTTTGTTCCCTGTGTTTGAAACATGTATTTTTTTAAACCACGTTTCTGTTATCTCTTTTAGATCTAGAGCCTGTGTTTGGCCAGTGCCTTAACCAGCACACTGGAAAGGTTTCTAAACCCAAACAAATGTGGAGATATCATACCAATGTGACATTCAGGGTCGCCACCATGAACATGTACAATAACAATGTGACAGTGTGTTGGCAGAAATACAGCGCAGGAATCAGCACCGTTTGACGGATAGGTTTGATAAACGGTCGCTCAGCGCAATGTTGAGGAAAAACACTGCAGGTCCTAAACCAATTGAGCTGCTTGCCTGAGAGTGAGCAACTGGGGCGAACTCTCCTCTTTTCAGTGTGTCTCTTATGATCTTTTAAGGGCGAAGTGATCTATTTATGAGTCTAAATTGGAGCACAACCTAGTTAAAGTTGGTCCGGTCTCAAAATGGGGCAATGTCCTATAGCTTAATCTTTCCCCACTTTTCACCTGAAGAAGTGTCAGCACCTCTCAACCATTCTAAACCTTTCAGTCCCACTTTCTCAATCTCAGCTGCCCAGGTATCACTCAACACACCCCAGCTTTATCCCCCACCTTCAAATTGGCTTTATTGCCGACCAGGCCCGGTTCTAGACAGTTAGATTTGGGTGGGCCTGTAGAAATTTTAGGTGGGCACACTGGGCAGAGAGACCGAAGATGTGAGGTGAAATTTTTAGCCCTTGCAAGATCTCTCCGTCTGCTTTTTGGCACATTTACTGTGAATTGTGTAGAACACAATATGCAAATAAACTTTGAGCGTTGCTGTGTGGGAGATTTGATTCTTGCATGTTTTTTTCCCCCAATGTTTATGAATAACATATAATATACATTATATACAACATAATGTATCTTTTTTTAAATTGCAGGCAGCCTGAGCTGATTGAAGAGAAAGCTTTGGGACTGGGCAACCTGGATGGTAGTAGTCCAGAGCTATATACTATACAAACTACTTTCCACTATTGCCTCTGATGTCCAGCTGGGTGAAAATAGTAGCCAGCCGAGGTCACGACCCTGCTAGGAGGGTCCGGGGGTATGTTTTTTTTTACCTTTTTAAAGTGGAATGCATGAATCTGGTGCACTTTGAGAGGAAAATTAAGAGGCTAAATCTGAGGAATTTTGTGTGAACAAATAATTTGGAGACACTGGGTCGGATGGATTAAAAGCTATTGAAGAAAGACACATGGATTTTCCATAGAAATATGAATTAGAAATCAAATATTATGCAGGGTCCTCTGTTATGGGCTTGGAGCTCTTTTTCTTTTACGGGACATATTTTTCTGTAATATAATGAATTAATTTAAATGCAGTGAGAAGAACGAAGCATAAGAACTCTGTTGTCCAGTTATCTTTTTTTCCACAGACGAGGCTGAAATAGGCTATAGACTATAGGCCTACACAGTACATGGGCAACTGAGGGCAGCCCCATTTTCAAATATTTTTAAATAAACTCAATACACACTGTGCATGCCATGGACTTGAACGTGACGTGATCAGTTAACCTCGGATTACCTCCCAGATGAACTGATTCAATTATTAAGATATTAACTATCTACCAAAACATTGTATTCCTTTTATTGTATGATAATTCACATAATATAATGTTGATATCAAACACACAAACTAAAAAAAAAACAAAATAAAAAAAAAAATTGGGGGGGGCCCCCCTGGCAGTCGGGACCCTAAGCAACCGCGCATTTTGCTTATGCCTCGGGCCGGCGCTGCTGACCAGTGACCACTATAAGCGGGTGGGTAACTTGGAGGCAGTCTGTCCTGCCCACCCAATAATACAATTAGAAGCAATGCATGGTAATGGTATATTCTTTAGTATTAATTAATTGTCTGAATTTTATTTAACATTTTCTTGGACAGCGAATGAACAGGTCCGCCCAATAGTGGGTCTGGACTTCCACCAAAAAAAAAAAAAAAAAAAAAAAAAAATTTTTTGATTGGGTGGGCACGGCCCACCCTGGCCCCTGGCTACCGCCGGCCCTGTTGCCGACCTGGAATGCTCGGTATGTCCACAGGCTAACCCGTCCTCTCCATTCACACACACAGGTACGCGCACACACATGCACATGCACGCACACACACACACACACACACACGCACCCACGCATGAACAAACACACAAACACACACACACACAAACACATACACACACACACACACACACACACACACACACACACACACACACACACACACACACACACAAACACACACACACACACACACACACACACACACACACACACACACACACACACAAACAATCAACAGTGCAAGTGCACATGCCTGGGCTTGTACTAATGGTTATCCTCAGCAGAGTGAGTTCCAGTGGTTGCAGGGTTGGCACGGATACATACAGTCATGGTCCGATAGGGTTTAACCAAACCTTTGTCACGGCACCAGCCCCGGGGCCTATTTTTCTCTGCCTCATCTGTCACTGAGAGCAGGTGGTGCCTGGAAGTTCCGATCTGAAATCTCACCTCTACTCGCCCCAGCCCCGGGCTCCGCCAGAGGGCCTCTCCTTTGTGTCGGGTGGCACTGAGGAATCATGTTGCCTGTTTGAAATATTCATGCTTGCGCCAGCCTCGATGAATGGACACATTCTTCTGGCTCCCACCTTTTCTCTGCTGAGGAAGTGTGGAAATGGGCCCGCCGGGGGCAGAAACAGATCCAGCCTGTGGATGCTGGGAAAAGTGTGTCAGGATCTGAGAGTATCCCACATATCCCAAAGAGAGAGAATTTGAGTGAATGCATACCTTTAAGACGTGTACATGCCCTTGCATTTTTTGTTTTGTTTCCGCATACACACACACATGCACACATATTCATGCTTTTGCTCGCTGGAAATGATGGATGATGTGCATGAAATTCTCGTACACTCTGGAACACTTTTGCCTCCCCTACATCACCTCTCGTGGGAATAGGTTGAGGTCCTCTTACATTTTAGATGTCTCTCAGGAAACGTAAAAAAAGGAGAGAAAAAAAAGAAAAGAAAAGAGGCCCAACATGTGGTACACATACAGACTCAGCTCGGAAGTTTACTGTCCTCATAATATGGCTAAACAAATGCCAAGTCAAACAAAGCACTCTCGCCCTCCTCCTGTTGAGAAAGACAAACACAACGACAAACACAAACGCTCTCGTCTGTTGATAGTTCGGTAAAGGGGTTTGTCAAACAGGAGTGATCCTCCAGGAATTGTCAGGAGTTTATGAGCCCGAGAGAGGTTCACTTCTAGTTCTGAGAATGTGTTGACGAAAGCCTCAGTAAGATACACAGCAAATGTGAGAAAGTTTATCCCTGGAGGCTTTGACTTTGACTAAACAACATACGATCAGGATGTAGGGGTCAGCTTTTCAGGGATTTTATTGGTGTAGACTTAGGGCACACTCACACTTGGCACAGTTGCCCTGTACCGTGCCCAAGCACGATTGCCCCCCCCTCCCCCTGCCCACTCCCCCCGCTGGCCTGTACTCACATTGCTCTTATAGATCTGGGCCTAGGCACGATTGCTTCTTGCCCTATTTCACCACGTCTATACGCGCATGGGTCAGGGATTTGGAGTGTAGGCTACTTTTAGGCTATACGATTGTTTCTGAATATTTTCAACCAACTAGAATCTTTCCGCACATTTTTTTTGAAGCAGATCAATGTTCTCAAAATGAGAAATCACACAAATCTAAAGACCAGAGATGATATATGGTGATCATCGAAACTGACACCGAGCTGGAAGTTGATACCTCTGGAGAGTGGCATCAGAAAGAGTGATCTTGGAGGGACTGTTGGAAGATAATTGCTGTAAACAAAAATCTGAGGCTTTGTGTGTGTGTGTGTTTCGGTCCACATCCGTCAGTCACCACGTAAACCTAGTAAGCAGACACTTTCTCTGTTGTGCGGCTTCGTTTGAGCACATGTGAGTGTTGTTTGTCTGTACACGTGTTGCATTCTTGTGAGTGTGCATGGTGTCCTCACAGCACCTCAGCTGCTTTGGGAGGTGCTCGATGTGCTCTTTGTGCACCGTTGACTCTGTAAAGCGCCACTTCAGTAGAGTAAGCCTAGCCTGTCATTAGTGAGCATGGCATGGGCATGCTGTTTAACCATTAGCAAAAAAGAGTGGAGCTACAGCACCGGGCACTGCCAAGATAAGCACCGCTGTGCCACGAGGACAAAAAAGAGAAAAGAAACGTCTGTTGCAGTGACTTGTGTATGATACAGTATCTGTTTGTGCAACAGATTTTACACTCGTTTTGCACATTTTGCCTTAATATGGGAAGTTTGATGCTTGAGCTGTAATTCCTTTTTCTCCTTAAACCATTCTCGCTCAACCCATTCTCCCCCAATTTCAAAACCACACACTCCACATTGATTGACGGCCCATTGGACCTCGGTCTCCTGCAAGCAAGCCTTTCAACATGTTTCGCAGGGTTGTGGGCAACATGGCGAATATGGACGAACGCAGTTGTGACGCAGGCTGGCCGGGGGAACTGTTGAGTCTGTGCCTCTGAATTACAGAGTACGGCTGGAGGCGCGCTGCTGCAGCTAAACCACCTCATTAGATGGCGGTGACTGCATTTAGCCGGCATTTCCCCCCCTCACACATCCAGAAAGGCCGCATCAGACATGGTGATTAACTGCAGGGTAAACACGTCCTTCTCCGAGGTCTCAGGTCGCCGCCATGCAGCACAGATGGCAACACAGTTTACTGCCTAGCCAACCAAGAAACACTGGAGGCTCCCCGTGTAAGGAATAAACCATACATACCAAAATTCATAACATTTGGTCACAACCAGTGTGTGGCAAAAAAACATAAAAAAACAGTATGTAGTAAGTTTGAGTTCACTTGCGGTTCTGTGTGATGCTGCTTCAAGTGCTCTGAGCTGCTGCCTGCAATAATCAACCTCCTCCTTTATTGAGGCAGACAAGAATGTTGTGTTTGACCTACCTCGACAATTACCCTGGAACTCCAAAAAATAACAGGGACACAGCTATGTAAACGTTTCGGGAGAAACGAGTCTCCTAAATAATGACAAATAAGTTAGAAACACATTTCCTAAACCAAATATGCATGAGGGTATAGCTTAAAATGTTCCCCCTCTTGGAAAAAAAGACAATTAAGAGTTCTCCTAGTCCCTCATCTGAGATTGACTTGGCCAGCAGTGCAGAATACCACGGCAGAAAAAGCGTGCAAGGGCTGGATTAATTATTGCACTATCTGCAGCAAAGCAGGGCTAATTTGCTGCACACTTCATTTGCTTTTATTAGCCCTTGTCTCGTGGGGTGTTATAACGGAGTTTACCCTACTCTGGGGAAATTTCTGAAGGCCTATAGTCAGTGGTTTGCCTCTGCCAAGGCTTCCCATTCGCTGGATGGAGGAGAGAATAAAATAAAATAAAAAGAAAGACTGAGAAAGGCTGAGAGCCATTATTGCTACATGTCATGTGTTTTTACTGCACATGCTCAAAGCTGTGGGTAATTTTATAGATTTTTTTTTGTGTGCAGAATGTTTTTTTTAGTGTTGCTCGCGTTGCTGCTGTTTGACACAATATATTGTGTTGCCATGTATCTAGCACACACTTTCTTCTGCAGCGTTACCTCCCATAGACAACCTCTGTGCAGTGTGGCTGGGTGGTTTAGCTGAAAACATGTAGTTGCGGTGTCAAGGTCAGGCTAGGGTCACTGGATGCTGCGGAGAGAGGAGACAGAGGTGTTGGGAAAGAGCTTCGGCGCCCCAGGCTATTCGACCCTACCTCTGGAGCAGCAAGGCAGCTATACGCTCAGACAGCTGTAGACACCCTGTCTGGATGAACAGCTGGCCAGGATGTCTGTGAGAAAAAGGAGGGAGAAAAAGGACTGAAAAAGAGATAGCAAGTTAGAGAGGAAGGAAGAAAGATGGATGGACATAAAAAAAAGAGAAACAGGGAAAAAGGGAAAATGGGGGACCGGAAAGGGAGCGGTAGACAGAGGTGACAAAAAGTAATAGACAGGGTCCAATACATCCAGAAGCTCCAGAGAGAGAGAGAGGGGCCTCTATGTGGGAAAAGAGGGGTGGAGAGAGCCATAAATCTGGCTAGGGCCTGGCTGGCGGGTCCCGGCTGCCTTTCGGTTCCACACTGGGTTTGTTCAGGTGGGCCTCTCCATCAGCCTTTCTCCTCCCGCTGCCGTTGATGCGTCCTGGCTCAGTGTGCTACAAAAGCCGACAGCCCAAAGAGAAATGCGTGGATAGGGGAAAGGGGGGGGGGGGAAAGAAGCACTTCACGGTTTTATGGTTTCCTCTTCTCCGCAGGCACACTCACAGACTGAGTGACACGGGCTGAGAAGCATGACCCGAGAGCAGAAAGTCTGGAAGACCAAGAGAGTTATGGGGTTGAACTCTAGTGTGAACTTTTTTAACCTTTTCTTTTGTTTGGGAGAAGGTTTGGTGAATGGAGGAAAAAATTTGACTGTAATATGATCCGAGTTCACTTCCTCCTGAAGTTGTAAATGGGTTGCAGTTTCATATTTCTTCCTTCTAACGACAGTTTTCTTTCAGGTTTAGCTATAAACATATGTATTTTTTTCTTTTCACTAAAACACATCTGTCTGCATAAAACTAGACAGGAGATCAAAGTGGCTCGAATGTTCTCATGAAGAGTGAATGTCCGAACTGGGTAACAAGTTGACATTCTCCAAATACTTCACTTTCCCACAAACCCCAATTTAAACATCCTTGTTTAAGGTGATTTTAGATTTCTCGTAGACTATAAACATGTTTTTTTTTCTCTACACTGCCGGGCATCAGTTGAGACTTCTACGGTTTCAATGTTCCCACAACAAAAATACAATGCATAACTGATCAGATTTTGTTCATATCGTGATCCACTGTGCTCCAGGCATATACTGTATAAACCCTTATACTGTAACATTTGTTAGGATTCAGGTCTTCAACCCTTAACCATGAGGTTGGTTTCTCATGAAGCTAGAGGGTCGTATTCAGCGCACACCACTGGAGCCAGAGAGTGGCCTCTTGATGGCTGAGGGCCAGAGACGCTGGCCTAGTGGGCAGAGGATACGGAGAACAAGAGGCGAGAGGGGAATAGAAAAATGGAGAAAACAGACATTGTGCACAATTCAAATGCACACACACACACACACACACACACACACACACACACACACACACACACACACACACACACACACACACACACACACACAGGTTTACTACAAGTGGTTTTTCAGTGGCTCTGTTATCACCCACACAAATGTGAAAAAACACATATGCATTAATTCTTTTACACAAACACACATCCCCAAATTCACGCGCATGCAAAAAAAAAATGAAACCCATATTAAAACATGCAACATAATGCGAGCGGAGGAGCTATACATACTTTTCCACTTTGTCTGACGTGCGGGTGAGACAGAGAGCGAGTGGGCCGTGCAGACAGGGCCCATTTTTCTCTTTTCCTGTGGTCGGAGTGTGTGACTGGGGATTTATTTTCACAGTTCTATTGAGGAAGGTCACTGTTTCTCTGCATTTGAAACATTTGAAGTATCCAAGCCCCCATCCACCCCCCATCCCTGTTCCACATTAGAGCAACGGCCCATTCATTTGGACCTGTCAGGATGCATAATGGCTCTCGGATCGTGTCTGCTTAAACCGCTCGTCAAACTGGGTCACACAAACACTCCGGTCCTTGATCTCATTATGTCATTTACCTCTCTCCCTCTTTCTCCTGGACTCAATCCCGGTAAAAGATGAGATAGCCATTGACAGAAAAAGTGACTCGGTAAAAGGTTTTTAGAAAATGAAATTAGACAAATGGCCTCACGTGAGATACAGTAGATGTTCGAGTGGTTTCTTGTGTCAGATGACCTTCCCAAGTTGAAGCGGTCAGATGAATAGCCAGCGGATATTAAAGTAATTTGGGCTGGGCAGTTGGATTCATGGCTGTCTGAGCTTCCTACAGGTCATATTTTACTGTAATGGCTATTGAGATATGTGGATTAAGCTGAGAAAGGAGGATTTCCAGACACTTCTGTCAATGCAGGACGATTATTCCGGAGTTCAAAGTGAAACTTTACCCCGGGCGACTATCCAATTAAGACAGCGATCGCAAGGAGTTCCCGATCCCCAGAAAAGTAGGGCATTGACAGTCGGTGATAATTTGCCATCTATAGTGACACTGCTGTGTTGAGTTATAAACATTAACTGCTGATAGCCCCCTTTTGTCTGTAAAAGTCTTAATCTCAGCAGCACTGCCTCTGAGCTCAGATTACATTCGGCGAGGTAAAATGGGTGTTTTGTGAGTTGAAAACGGGCCCAATTCAAAACAGACCCCGCTCATTTCGAGTTTGGTCCACTTAAGGTAATTGAATTTGACTCTAGCATTTTTTTTTCTCCTGCAGTGGCCCTGCTAGCTGCTACTCACTTCACATTCAAACTGAGAAGAGGAGAAGTCTTCATCCCCTCGCTTTCTCACTAGACCAATAATAACTGTTTTCTGTTTTAAAGTCATGTGGAAAGCCACAAGGGTGAAAACACGCACTCAATCACACACACACACACACACACACACACACACACACACACACACACACACACACACACACACACACACACACAAACAAGTAACACATTTATCTCTAAAGAAGACCAATAAACATTGAGGCCAGCTGCCCCTTGAGAGAAGAGTATACCAATCTGGAGAGGGATAGTTCAGAAGTAGGCCAGATATTCTCGGCCTTGCGCATACATCCACTACTCTGGCCGCTAGTTTTTTGTTTGTCTGCTCATAATATGGCCTTTAAAAGACAGAGATAGGTCAGTTCTGTTTCACCTTTTTTGAAAGAGGACAATTCACACTGGTGGTGGACCCCCGGGGACAGCAATGTGGGTCGTTTGGTCCACCACTTTATCCCAGCCTGATATATCTTGACTTCTAGGTCTACTAGATGTATACCTCATACTGTGAACCTATGCACACTCTTTGGTCAATATCTTTCCACACTCCTGCACCACATATAGACGTCTTGTATTTTAAAACAGATATTTGCACATCTTATACTATTTCCTATAATTAATGTTTGTATTTTGTATGTTGAAGTACTTGTATTTTACCTGTTATCCTCTATGAGTGTATTGTTCCGATCGTCTTGATATTCAAGATGTGCAACAATGTACCAGAGAAAATGTCTTTTAAGTGAAAAAACACTCCGCAATAAACTCGGTTTTGATTCTGATTCTGATTGATGGGCGCAAAACCTGATACAGCCATTCATGTTTCCAGACAATTAATCCTTATAGTTGGAGATCTTTTGACTTTTTATCCAGTGCCATACCACCATGAGACTGACGTTTTTCAATTTTAGATGCTAGTAAACTGTCTCCACAACTATTGGCTGCCATGAAATTTGGCAAATACATTAATGTTCCCCAGAGGTTACTTTAATAGGGCAATCATCATGTCAATATTCAAACTTTCACTTTGGCACACTAAAATGTTAGGCTAAGACGGTGAAGATGGTGAACATAAACTGTTAATATCATATTGTCATTACAGGCATGCTTTTCCAATATACGCCACCCATATTTCAACAGAATGTATGCAAGGAAGGAGCAGCCTGTATCATCAAGTACATTTCTTGGGTGGATAATAATGAATGATAAACAAACATGTCAACATCTCACAAATACAGACATTATGTTGAGAAAAACGAGAGAACAAAAATGTGTATTTTTTCATTAGACATATACCACCCAGTAATCCTCAGATATGCATGTCTTGCATTGACAACAACCCCATCATTACCCTGAGCAAGTGGTGACAGAGTCCATTATGTTAAGTTAACAGGGGTTTTGCTTCACTTGAAGTGGGGGTAATTAACAGCACACTAAGTGCATTGGCCCTTTTTATTGAGCCATGCCTAAGTGGAAACCCCATTTACAGGAGTCAATGGTTCATCCTCAAGCTTTTTGGGGGTTGGCCAGACAACACAAGGCCACTGACAATGATGAATGGAGGCTTTGCACGCATAGAGCTTCCCATCTTCAGCGGCGAACACGGACTGGTTCACCCCCTCACTGATTTGGTCTCTATAGAAAAGCTCCTTGTGTGTGTGTGTGTGTGTGTGTCTGTTTGTGTCTGTGTGTCTAACATCCATTAAGTAAATTCTAATGGTAGGAGTTGACCAGTGGAGATGACAAAGTGGAAAAGTTCCTTAGCGTGGTGTGTACAGGTGTGCAGGTGACCTTTTCTGCCTCCCTAAAGCTCTGACCCAATCACCAGAGTATGTGTCAACACTCACAGCTGTGTGAGTCACGTTCTTGTTTCTTGTATTGACATGTGGTTTGTATGTGTCTCTGTGTATATGTACAAGCCGAGCATGTGTGTGAATTTTATGTTCAAACCTCACAGCTGCTGAAGGTGCACTTAGTGACGTGCGGCTTTCTCACACATGGGGCAGCTTGTTTAACTCATTAACACAACATTACATGGCATGAAAGTTCCACTTGTCATTGCACATGTATGTTTTTCTGGTTCCCCTATGTAAACACAGCTTTTCTTGCTGCCTGCAAAGACGAAAGCGTAGTGCAGACCCAAGCCTTCCCATACCCCCCTTTTGCACCCCCATCTACCCATAGCCTAATTAATTATCCCAGTCAGATTGCTTGTATGCGGGGACAGACCATTTCATCACTCATACGATCGTTGGGTTTGGGCCATCATAGGCTGGTGGTGAAAGACATAGATTGAGTATGTGGGCTCGTCTGCCTACAGTAGAATGAGTAGTTCAGTTCAAGCTATGCAAGGCCGTTGCCATGACTTACCTGTCAAAAGGAACCAAACACAGGTGTCGGAGCTGAGGACGAAGCCACAGAGTAAACGGAGGACCAGCTGTGAAGGGAGTTCTAAGAGGATGGTGGTGGACAGCTAAGCCATTTTACATCAAAACTGTGGTATCAAAGGCAGTATACTATAGATGGCTCTTATTCATGAGAGGCAATGCCAAACAGCGTTTAACATCAAAGATCGGATGACCTCATGTGGGCACACGGGTGGTAGCCAAATTATGGAGGAGAGGATGAGCCAAGGCGTCAAGGACACAATGGGGTGGAAGTGAAGGAGTCGAAGTAGGAAAATGGTAGAGCAACCATATGCTGATAGAGCTGTCATATAAGAGCCGGTCATATAAAACAATGTCTGATTTAGTGCTAATATTAGAACAGGCAAATCCCAAAACAGCACTTTACCCATTATTCCAGTCAGAAACCAAAAGAATCCCCAATGATAGGAGTACATGACGTGCTTCAAAATGTTCTTCAAAAACCATGAAGTATGAGTCAGAGTTGTGTGTAAGTCAGCTTGTTATCTGGTTATTGTGCCACCTGGTGGCTAGAAACTGCTTAATGACTCTTTAATATAGGCTTATTTTAAACAGTGTGTAACTTAGTATTATTATAAAAGTAGTGTGCTAACAGGTATGCTAGTATCCAGTGCTTTTATTTTTTTTGAGCATCCTGGTTATGCGTGGCACAGGTAAACCTGGTTTCCTAAACCTGGACAAGCCCTTTTTATTTATTTTTTACAAAACTGGATAAGTTCATTGGAGTACTCTTATGGGAACTGGGAAACTGTGGCATTTAAACACCTTATCTGGTGTTGGAACATGGAATGAGGAGCTATGATGTAAAGAAATCAAGACACGCAAGTGATTGAATACATTACAGTTGCTGGCTGAGGCTTGCTTTCCATTGTCAATCTACAAGGTTTAGCTACTAGCCTGCATTTTTTTTTATGAAAACCTAATTGGCGTGGCAAGTGCAGAGACATAAATCATATTCCACTTCCCAACGAATTGGTATCAAATCAAATTGCAGGGTTGTAGTTAAGGTGGGGATGTGAAATCTGGCATTGGCATTATACTGCGCCTGTTGTAGTGCTGCTCTGTTTTGACTCAGTGGAAAATACTCCTCATCCATTTGAGAAAATTGTAATAATCTTTGTCTAGAAGTTACGGCTTGGTTATGCAAATTAACTGTAAGAAACCCACTTTATTTCCACTCACAATACCACTGCCAGCCCATTTGCACTGGCACAGTTCTATCTGCAGTGTGTGGAGACAGGTCTGGCAATGTGAGACTAATGCGGGTCTGGCTTAAGGGTGCAGCCACGCCACCACGGAGAATTCCCATCTCTAATTCTTCACGAAACACCACGTTTAAATTGCTTCAGCATCTGTTTCCCCCCCCAGACTTAAATAGCCTAAACAAGGGAGGTGACTAGTATGGAAAAGGGGATGAGATCAGTCTCTCCCTACGTCGTCCTTTTGGGTGTTACAGACTCACATGATCTTGGTTATGGAGCTTAAAAAGGGCTCACGTACCCCGTTATACCCATCTGCTGCGTATAGAGGCCTCAGGGACACGACACAACACACAGATCTAACCACAGGACAGAACAAGGGTGAGGAACTGGTACATTTGGAAGAGGATGAAAAGTGCTCGAGAGGAAGGCAGTATATTAGAAAAAGGAAGACAGGGGTCACATATGCTTGTGGAAAGGGAAGAATGCTGCCCTGAAGATCACAAGCAGAGAAATAATTTATCACTGCCCCCTCTATCATTTCTTCTGGCAGAGACAGATGGCCCGGAGTCAGATTGAATCACTTTCTTTGGATTTTTTTTGCCTGCTGTGTGTTTTGAGTATATATGCACATAGACACATTCATTTCACTCACTCTCACACACAAACATACACAGGAAGAGAGCGGCAAATTAGCAGCATCAGCTAAATGAACATCTGCTTTGGATAACGAACTGACTTCATTTGAGCACATGCTAATTGTAAAGACAGAACTCAACAGCATGAACCCATGCAAGGTAGTTAATCTTTCATCAAATCAATTAAACGGTAAATTCAAACCAGTTTTCATAGGATAAAGAATTTAGGGATCCATTGTTTGAAATACATCGTAATCCATCATTCTTAATGCCGGAAAAATATTATTTTTTGGCTGTTTTCAATTTCCTGCCAGTGGTATAAAAGCAACATTTATACCAGAGCGCAGCAGAGTTTGAAATGCTGTGGTTTAGTAATGGTGAGACGTAACTGAAAAACATTCTGCACATGGCCCACCAACCTGCTTCGTGTAGGTTTCAGATGTTCTGTTTCTTTTATTCATGAGCATGCTGATGCTGTTGGCTGAGTTATTTTTTTCACAGGCAAAATAAAAGTCTTGAAGGGCGTAATAACAGCCTGCCATCTTATCTTATTACACTTAACAACTTACAGAACAGAGATGCAATGTATGTATCTTGAGGGCTCTTCAACAAGATATATGCTTAACCACCCAGTAGCTTGAATCTTAGTAATGATTTTGATGGTTTTGTTCCCTAAAAACATGGCCTGATCTGTCTCTTTTTACTAACCACAATGTTAGTGTGGTAAAGATACAAATGCAGTGACAACTAACTTTTACAATGAAGGTTGCTTTAGTTTTATGAGAGTGCATGCAGTACATTTACAGAACACAGGATGAAATGCAAAAGGCTCAGCCCATAAACCGTGGATACAGTTGTTAGAGAGACGAAGCCAGTTAGAGACTGATGATTTTTTGAAACTTTCAAGCTGATCCAAGCTGTTAAAATGCTCCAACATATTCTTTTTATAGCTATGGGCCTTTTACTTACGGTGAACTACAATATCTACAAACCCAACAACCATCAGCTATCTAACACTTGATTGTGCTGTAAAGCTCGGACACTTTGATGTTTGCTGGTTTTAGCTAGATTAGTTTACCTGCCCAACAATATATTCTGCATTCATGTGTCCAACTTCCAAAGTGGTGAACAAAGACGCTACAGAGAAGATGTGTTGTATTTTACTGCTACATGAATACGTGAGTTAATAAGAAGTCTCTCACCATCAACCAAACATCTACTTTAGTCCGCCATAGTTCTGCTTACATGACGTCAATGTCGGCATATCATGCACCAACATTTCGTCAATGTTTTGTTTTTTGGTTCTCCCTTGACGGACTTGTATTTTTCCAATTATTTCAACACCACATGAATGCTGCAATAATGCTGACAAAGGTTTCTTACAGTGGACAGTTGTGGACATTGACAGTATAACTAATGACAAATCCATTGAGGTATTCCACTCCCAGAGTTGTTCATACTGACATACTGACTCACATTGCTTACAGGACATCTAGTATATGGATTGCAGCCATCATTAATATCTGTTACCACTGTGGTTTGTAAGGTGTATGGAAGATGATTAGTGCCTAAACCTTGTCACTTTGAATGTCAGCAACACTTGCAACGCCCTACTATTAAACAGTAATTGTGCCTATTTGATTCAAGAAACCATTGAAATAGGATTTATTCCACTTGTAACAGCAGAAAAAGCTATATTAAGATATTTTCCAATTAAAAGTTGCCCACAAGGTTAACAAGAACCAAAACTACCGCTTTCATCTATCTTTAATCCAGTGAGTGATCCATCTCGTAAACACACACTCGTAAACAAGTAAACACCGCTGGGTATAAACATTCACAAGGTCAGTTTGCAGCCACACATTCATTGCTAAGGCATCCAAACAAAGCGGGCATGCTCCAGCAAAGGGGACACTCTTATGTAACTTAAATTGAACCAGAGAGGATGATGCCAAAGCACAAGAATGAGCTAATTGCTGATTTTGTTGTACAACACAAGGTGGAACTGCAGTTGCACCTGACTTACTTCTTTGATGTTAATGAAATACTGATGGCCTACTGGGCTCTTTACCCTGTACAAGGGCAAAGCCGCCCTATTATGAAATGGAAACAGTAATTTTATTTAAGGATGAAAGTGAGCACAAGGACAGTCAAACCCCCCCCCCCTCTCTCTATTCATTTCCCTCCTCTATCGACACAAACAAAGAATTTCATGTGGTACAGGGAGGGTAGAACTGAGTCAGGTTTTCAGTTGGGATAACCGACTTGCGGTAGAGATAGTCACGCCATGGATTTCCACAGCTCTTCCCTTCACAAGTGTCATCGTATCTTTAACTGCTCTCGTCTGTCAACATACAGATGAATCAGCGATTGGAGGAACGAGCGTCCATTGGACATTCAGCAGGATGTTTGGAAATGCTGGAAGGCCTTCTTGGCATCTTGGCATCCAGGCTTTTGCGTGCATTTTGGTGATGGATATGCCTACAATGGATGCCAACGGTAACTCAAGTGGAACGAGTGGGAATGATGGGAAGGGGTGGAGACAGTGACTGGAAAAACACTGCAGAAGTCAGAAGTGGTGTTATGGATCCGTGATGAGTGTACATCGGATATTCAAGAGATTGGATTGAGAGATGGCTCATTTGAGAACCTCAAACACCTGCGTGCTCCAGTGCTCATCACATGTGAGCGTTAGTTTTGAAAATAAAAAAGGGGGAGGGGAGTTGTGGCTCACACTCGTGATTCACAGCTTGGTTGCTTTGACAGTGTTCAAGGGGCTGTGATTTTGAGCTGTTCGTCCGCTCACACCCCATCACATCACACACACCCTTGGGCAAATGCACATGCTCAATGCGCACAGAAAAGAAAAATATGACAAAAAAACAGTATAAGATATATGATAGGCTACTCAACTCTGAAAAATACATTTGAAAAAATAAAACACACCCAATGCAGTCAGACTCTATTCACACCAACCCCCCTGACACACACATCCATCAGCCAAATCAGTCACTGTGTCAGAGACATCGGCAGCCTCCAAGTGATGAATGGAGTGCAAGCTACCCTGAACTTTATAATTACAGTGATCACGCACGGGCTGTAATTCGCACCTAACACACTTAACACTTCAGCTTGGCTGTGCTCGGCTGGCATAGACACGCCACACCAATAAATATGCATTCCTTCTCTCCTATTTGCAAAGATTAAAGGGCCGATTTATGTGTACACTTCTCTGAAGCCGACGTCTCTGTGTCTGCTTTTATGAGTGTACAGTATGTGTGTACAGTGAGATCTACAGTGCATATAGTCATAGCTATCTAAATTTGGGTAAAATTTTACAAATAGCAAAAGAAAATTGTCCAGTTAGCTAAAAGCATAAAAATTGTTACCTAAAAGTAGAATAGTTCATACTATTATTACATTTCAATTTGTTTCCTAAAAGTAAGCTATAAACAATTCAAAGTTAGCTTTAACAGTTCAAATAAGAAGCTAAAAACTGTTCAAATAATTTACTAAATTGTAAACAATCAAACAATAAACATGGGCTCATAGACAATGGGTTGCGATATTTATAAAAGTAATAAATAAGCAGTTAAAATAGTTAGCAAAATGATTGACAATGGTTGGAATAGTTAGTTAAAAGTAATATCAATGTATACTGTTGCTAAATATAATGAATACATCTTGATCAAGCACACTCATATATTGATAGCTTGACTGCATGAAAATACATTTGGCAAATTACCTGTAGACTTCCTGAATGTATGTCTGTCATTTTAAGAACAAGTAGGCTACAATTATATAAAACATTTGATATTAAACTCTTTTTAATTGTTTGGAAGTAGCTTTCCTCCCCTCCTACATTGTGTTCTTATCATAGACATCCCAGAAGCTTCCCGAAAACAAGCCAACATGCCAGCACGCCTCGCTCCCTCCACTACCACAGTCCTTATCTGCAAAGTAAATAAGGGCTCCCATCCTGCCTGGAGCGGTTTTGTCTCTTTCTACTCTGAGCTGCGTCTGTCTGTCTCCTGTAAACATGGTCAGGGGGAAGGAGAGGAGAGATGAGAAAGGGAAATAGGCAAACAGAGAAAAGCATTTTCCTCAAGCTACACAGAAAGTAACTATCTGTGTTGATGTTTAAAACGTTGAATTGGATTTTTCTAGAGTTTTTGAAACATTTTGTCTTAGATTTCATGGATTTATTTTTCAAAATTTGTGGGACATGTTTATGAACAGGTTGTGTCAGGTGGTAGTTTTGAAGAAGATATGGGTGTGTGTATATAGCAAAAACCGTCTGGCTTGCAATTTGCACCAAATTTGTCCCCACTAGATAATTATGATTATTTCGATGTGAAGCTATTATATCAACTGAAATTCCTAGCTTTTAAAAGTTGTTTAAAACAAATTCTTCATAGTTTTTCATTTCGGTATCCTCATTCTCTTTTATAGTTGTACAATTGCAAAGAAAATAATATATATATTTTCTCACATGTTTCTGCTGACACTTCCAAAGACAACTCAAACAACAACTACCTATGTAGTAAATTCCCCGAAGTTGTAAAGTGTTTCTGTCTTGTAAATTCTTGACCCTCCTGAAGAAGCCTTTTCATAGCTTCTAGACTTCTATTCTGGCTATTTTTGTTTCAGGGAAAACACAGTCTGTTTCAGTTGCCAACTGGAGAAATGAACTGTAAACACTTGCATGCCTTTCCTTTATTCACATCGTGAGTGGAGATGCCAGAAAACAATTCAATTAATCTTTGGCAGAGTGGCGGGAAGACTGTGTAGAGGACAGGGTAAACACACAAACACACAGGGAGAAGGAGAAAGAAGCGATAGATTCAGAGATGTAAACACGGATTGTGAAGGGAGAATGTGCCATGGAAGCCACCCTGCCACACATAAGGACCACATAAACAGACAGGCTGATAAAATGTTGACAGGACATCACTGATCAACTGTGGGAGTCCAGTTGTAAACACTGTCTATCAGTGGAAGGAGAGGAAAGATCAGTTGGGGATACCAGACTGTGTGTGCGTGTGTTTGTGTGTGTGTGTGTGTGTGTGTGTGTGCATGCATGCGTGCGCTCATTGAGAATATCCATGGACAGACATATTGTACATATTTGTGCATATTAGGGTGTGGAGGGTTGGATCTTTTTTAAGATTAGAGACCATAATGTTTATTTCTAGTCTTTTTAAGAGTCGATATAGTGTGGAGTTGCTTTACACAACCCCAAAACCCACAGCCATAAAGTTGAGTTGGCCTCTTCAAACAGAGATAGGTCTCTATCATTAATCAACACAGACAAATGCCCATATTTCTTGTGTTTGTTTTCTATGTGGCTGGCCTATAACATCTCATTTACTCTGTGTTTTTAATGTCACCACTTTATTACGTCACCACATCTTAGCAACCCGGGACCATAAACAAAATGCAATATTCACCATCTATGAAGGCCTACGTAACTTGCACGGAGAGCGCAAAAAACAACATCTGAAGAACCTTTTTCTGGTTGCACTTTCATGTGTCCAAACACAATGTTATTACTTGGCACCGTGGAAATAAGTGGAGGTTAAAAATAGTCATGGTAAAAATAACACATTCCTAGCGAGTGACAGATCGACGTTTGCCCATTTAGCGCAAATGTTGCTGTACTCCTGCGGCTGCTAGGAGAAATATTGGTGGGAGGTACGTTCCCAGAAAAAGGGCCCTTTTTTTTGTCCGTGTGCTGAAAAGGATAATTGCTCATCTGAGCTCACACAAGATGCCTCTCTCCCTTTCCAATGGCAACATAAACTTCTTCTACATTCTTGAGAGAAGAGTTATGTTGACCTCCTCTCCCTCTCCCTGGGTGTTTGAGTTTGTGTGAAAGAAGGACTGTGTGTGTGTGAGTGTGTGAATGTATGAATGTGTGTATATACAGTTGTGTCTGTATGTACAGTAGGATTATTTGTGTCTGGGTTGTATAGGGTGCGAATGCTGATTTTTTAAAAACAGAGTGGAGGATACAAGAGAAAGCTTTTCTTGAGTGGTTGAATTGTGTGGAGGAGAAGGAGAAGAGTTTGATGGTGGTGATGGGGCTGGGAAGGAGGAAGAAGGGGGGGGGGGAAATTCACTCGTGTTTGAACGTTTGTGAGTCAGACTTTAGCAATGAGGGAGTAACAGAGGCCATGAATGAGAGTGCTTGTTTATGTGGGTCAATGGGCTACCTTTTAACCCCTTAAGCCCCTTCTGCCTTTGCACAGGAAGTTACTGCTCCACCCGTGGTCGTGCCTGACTGAAAGACAAATCATGTGTAAGGGGAAAGGAAGTCAAACACAGCACCAGTGAGACAAAAGTCTTTGTAGTCTCCGTATAGTCTCTCAGCCCTCCAATAATTGCTGTGTTTACACTGGGGGATATGAGGCTAGCGTTTTCGTCACACGTGCTGCACAGAGCTTCTATCTCCATCCACGGAAGGCAGAAGGTTAATTGGAGTGAGGTCGTCTTTCTATAGCGAGCCACCATAATGAAACTGTTCTCTCTGCAGGGGGGAAACTGGATCAGGATTGGAACTCTAAACTGTCGCTGACATTTCGCTGTGAGCCAAATGTGGCGGAGGAAGCCCCGGCGCTTAGCATTCGCATGCACACAAATTGCTTGTTCTGTTTATGCAGCTGCTTTATTCGTCGAAAAATTCCAGATAAAACAGTCATTTCAGGATGTGAATTAGATGAAGGAAAAATACCTAAATACTGTGTGTGTGTGTGTGTGTGTGTGTGTGTGTGTGTGTGTGTGTGTGTGTGTGTGTGTGTGTGTGTGTATGCACCTGGTGGAACTCAATCTAAGCTCTCTGAGAGCTGACCCTTTAGAAGAAACTAAAGATTGACAAGAAGGATTTTGGCAGATTGGCAATGATGCATGCTGATGAGAACAAACAAGCTTAGATTGCTTCTAATATTTGGCACCACTGAGTAGTTTTCAGTAAGAATGTATTGATTTGCATTAGACAATGGCAATCACAGCCAGCACTTTTTAGAGTAGTAGAGTAAACCATTAGAGTCAATTTGTGGGCAGTAAAACCTAACCAATAACTTGCTGAAACGACTAAAGATGCTGAAACGCTCCATAGAGCTGAGAGGAACAGCAGAGTCCGGTGGCGATTCTCCGTGGTTTAGTCATTTAACACTATGGTCATCTGAGCCATTGTTCATGTAAAAATATTGACAGGGTTCACATGTCTCTGGATAATCTACTGAATACACTGGTGACTGTTTTCTTAAGGATGCTCCATCTTAAAAAAACTGTTGACTGCGAGGTTTGAAAATGATCCAGACTAACTGAGACCCTCTTTCATGTATCATATCTGTGGCATTGCTGTTGAAACCACCACAAATGAATTTCCATTCCCGTGCATTGTTTTGGAGGCCATCGTCTCGGAGAATCTGTCAAAATCTATTTGCATGGCTGGATACCACTAGATAGATACCTTGGCCTGATCCTTGTTGCTACCACAGTATGGTTGTTTTGATGATATGTGGGCTTGAGCTCTGTTCAGTAGTGCAGATGACCTGACCTTTAAACTACAAGCTTCAAGCCCCACATGGTCCAAAGTTATTTTTCCTGGTCCATCATCAGAGTCTAAATAAACTTTGGGCGGCTTTGAGATGGATGTGCTTCACAAGGACTCATACAGTGATTCACCACAGTTCAAACCACAGCGAGTCTGACAGAGGGAAACAACAATGATATCAAAAGATCCCCCTGTTCCGTCTCTGGCACCTCCCTTCATGCCACACAGGTTGTGAAGAGGACATCTGTCCTCAGTAAGCTCAACAGGACATCACCGTCGGAGGGTAGAATGTCTGGAATGTGCCCTTGTGGTCAGTGGGCCTGCAAACTAGTCATTTGACTAGTATATTGCTTGAAACAAAGGAGTCCTGGTCCACCTCTCACCTTTGTGGGGTTCTCTTTGGACCAGGCAGGCCCGAGGAATTTCTACGTCAGGAGTTATGATTTTGACCTGCAGGTCGTTCAGTTGGGGACCACCCTAGTCCAAACATATCAGCTCTCACATTGTCCAAGGGGTTCGTATTTTGGTTTCTAATATCATATTGAGCATATTCTGTGATAGAACGTTGACATCAGCTCCTAGGAATGTCTGTCAGTCCACTAATCTTTCCCACCCTGCTCGTGCATAGCTCACCACTACAGCGTGTCATTAGCGTATATGAAAGATTTGTGTTTTAAGAAGGAGACGTGTGGGAGGTGTGTGTGTCTGTTACCGTCTTTGATGTTGTCAGGTACTGGATGTCTTGGTGTAAAAAAAATCTGTGGTCAGAGGAACAAGTCATGACAGTTCCCTGCTAATCACAGAATAATTGTTTTGGAAGAGATGGTAAGGCTTGGATTCTAAACAAAGGGGAATGTAAAAAAAATGCATTTGAGAAATATTTAGCTTAAGATTGATGGCATTGTTTTATACCGTCAATACATAGTTTCAGCATCTGAATCATGTAAAAGGTGTTTCTTGTAGAGAGTATAAACTGACTCTGTAGTTCCCCTTAGCACTACTCAACTTTTTAGCCTCATTTAGGTATTTGTATTGTTTTTACAACTCCAAAATTCCACTCTCATTGACCTTGTTTCCGACAGTAGCAGCTGCTGTCAGCAAAGAAGCCCTGAAAAACCCAATGTAGATATGTCTTCTTCATTGCACCAAAAGGCAGACGGATGAAGTTAGCTTCTGGTTACTAAAGCAAGTCCAACATTTTCCTGTTCGGTAAATATGAAGTTACTGCAAGCACCCGGTGAAGGCAAAATAATCAACACATTATATCCTGTTTTTTGTATCTGTACATTAACCTAGCCTATATGTGTAAAAACTCAATCTTGTGGTTTTACAAGGATTTATGTGTTGGGCTAATTTTTGGTCAGGTGCAGGAACCTCCTTTGGTCACAGTCCTACAGACACAAGAGTGGAATTCATCTTTGCATATAGCTTTTGGCAAAAAAATAAGCAAATAAGTATATTTCTAGTATCTCCTTAATGTAGACACAACTCAAAATGAAAGCGAATGGTTGTGTTTCTGCCCTATGCCTTTCAACGCTTCAGCCATTCTAAATCTCCTCATATACTTCAGCTGGCCAGAGCAAAATAACCCCCTTCTTTCTCTTTTTCCTTTTCTCTTCATACAATTACTCTGCCTTTTTTTTCAGTTCATTCTTGCTATCTGCTCTCACCTACAGTATACTGTACTACACACTTTTTATCAACAGCCTCCTCCAAAAGGATCTTCCTCTAACCAACCCTCTCTCCTCCTCTCTTGTCTCCATCATTCACTCCTCCTCCATTGCACATTTTTTCTTTTAATTTTACCCCAAACCTTCCTCTCCCCCCACCCCACCCTTGCGTGCGACGAAGAGAGGTACTCTTTCGTCAAGCCTGCACAAGTGGAGGGGAGAGGGGGTCAGAATTGAGGGGGAGGAGTAGGAGGGCTGCTGGGACAGATCCATTTTCAAAGCGCTATCTTCTCATTTGTTTTCCTTCAACATTTCCCTGCTATTTAGGAGGACGAAAAAAGAGAGGATGAAAAAAAAGGAGAACCATACACATGCTCTCTCTCACACACACATAGACACACATAGACACACAGACACAGACACACAGACACAGACATACACACACACTCACACACACACACACACACACACACACACACACACACACACACACACACACACACACACACACACACACACACACACACACACACACACACACACACACTGAGCACACACACACACACACACACACACACACACACACAAGATTCCCTTTATGAGTGATGGCCCAGATGGCCATCACTCATAAAGGGAATCTTTCAGGAACGACTCACCAGTCTATCTACCATGTTAAGACAAGACAACCCCCCACCCCAACTAACCGCAGCTGCCAAATGGGAGATTTATATCTTTGCCTGGGAGAAAAAAGCACAACGCTCCCATCCACATGTCACCCTAAGTGAGCATCAAACGGGACTCACCTGTAGTCGCAGAGTGCTTTCTTTTATTTGAAACTCAACCGTTCCCAGAAGTACTTCCCCACCCCTCGTCTTGGCAGGCAACACAGACCGATATCTGTCTAGGATGTTCCTCTTTTCTTAAATCAATCCAAGAAGCGTGTATTCATCCCCCCGGAGGCTGCTTTTAATCCCCTCATCATGAGAAGAACCACAAAACCCTCCTCATAGTTGTCTCCATTCCAACAAGCATGCTTGGGACAAAAGCACATTCTCATTCATCTGGAGAGGAATCTCTTGTTGTCAGTGACAGACTATTGTGAATGCACACGAGGATGGAAGGATGGAAAAGAAGACCCAAGTGTGGAAGTGCAAGAAGGGCAGGGGAAAGGGTCACCGCTCCCAGAGTGATTACCTCAGTGGTTAGCACTTCATTACCTTGTGTCTCACGTTGTTTTATGTGCACGGCTGTGTCTTAGGTGGGCTGTAATGGGATAGTGAATGTCAGGCCCCACATACTCCTGGGAAGTTTTTCCCCCTTTTCCTTTAAAAAAGAGACAACGGTGGGTGGACCACCCTGACAGGGATCAATGTAGACAGAGGTTTCACTACCAAGTTACCTGAATGCAGCGAGGGTTAAAAAAGGTCAGACAAAATAATAATTTAAAAAAATGCGTTCCCGCATGACATGTGGTTAAACATGCAGTAGGTGTCCTGAGCAGATTATCATAATGGACTGACAGTACTTTCCCAAACATGCTGGTGAAACATGAGACTGGCTGAATTGGATTACTGTCCATCACGATGAATGGACTGGATGTGGAAAAAAAGGAACAATCTAAATTTGTAACGATGGGTTGAAATCTCAATTCAGTTTGGACTCCAGAGTAAATATGGACTTCCTTCTGGACTGCAGTTGAGTTACTTGGAATCATTGAAATGCGAATACACAAAGGCCAACTGTACTCGGATATGACATGGTTTGTTTTCTGTTTTGTCACAGCAGTTTGAACAGACAAAACATTGAACTCACACTTGGAGTCTCATCAAGCCCCCCTCCGTGGGAAACAGCCACTTCTGGAGAGCAGCGGAGGAAGAGGAAGCAGGACAAGGAGTCCACACCTGAGCTTATATCAATCACTGCAACGTCACTTTGAGGATGGCCAGTCAGTTGGCATAGATGATAAGGCCATGCAGATATTATTAATGGGGTGGCAGAGCGTGAGAAAGTGTGATAGTGGACGTTGCAACATTTTGTGCCAATGCAATGCCACTGCACAGAGGCAACATAGTATTTACTGTGAGCTGATTCAACACATCTACAAATCAAGAAGGATTATTGCTAGACATTTAAATCAACATATTTAGAGAATGAAAAAAATTAGTTTTTATGGTCCTGAAGTGGCACTATAGGACTAAACTGGATGGGAGTTTCCCTGGACATTTTTTTTTTGGGGGGGGGGACTATTTAAATTCACATGAAGAACAGACAGGCATAAAAGCCAGAGAGGAAAATAGCTATGAATGGAAAGTGAGTGGAAAAGCAGAGGGAGGGGAGGGGTGAAGGGGGGGGGGCTTTAATCACAGAAACACTGACCCATAAAAAAGGAGAAGCAGACACAAGTGGAAACCAGAGGAATGTTATCCAGCTGGGGGATCCATCCATCCATCCATCCATCCAGCCACCCATCCATCCATCCATCCATCCATCCATCCATCCATCCATCCATCCATCCATCCATCCATCCATCCATCCATCCATCCATCCAGCTCTTTCTGCTGTATTTTTACTTAAAGCTATACGGGGAATTGGATTGGGGGTGGGGGGGTTGGTGAAAGAAAAAGCCTCCGAAACAAAAACCAAATTGAAGGATGAGCTAAAACCAGCAGTGCTAAAACCCTGTGGCCACGGGATTGGGTCCCAGAGCAGCCAGGCCGCACATCTCTGAGCTTGTGCCAAGAAACGACTTTTGCTTCCCAGCCCTTTCACACTCTAGACTAGAGAGAGAAGAGAGAGACAGCTAGCTCTCATACATACAGAGTGCCTAAGGCCTGTTTAATAACCTGACTGGCCGCTTTGCTGGACGACTCATGCCACAGCGTCTGACGGGCTTCCTCCCAGTCTCTCTGCTCTCTTCTCTTCTCAATGTCCTAGACTCGGGGCCGCAACGTACTGGAGCTTAACCCACCACATCCCCTTATTGGGAGCCAAGGCCAATTAGCTGCACCCATTGCTAACAATGCTGACTGTTCATTTCTTTTTTATTTACTCGCCTGTGTGCATCCTAATGCTAACAAGAACAAGATGTTTGGTGATGGGAATTCTTATCAGTAGTAGCTCGAGGATGGGCAGGATCCAGAGTTCACTAATCTACAATGAAAGGGGTTACATGCCATTGGAGCATTTCCTCCTGTTGGCTCCTGAGGAGGCAAAGGCTGCACCAATACACCTTTTAAAAGACTTGGCTTTGTCCCACTGTGTTATTTTTACACCCTTCTTGTTTATTCACAAATCACTTTGGCCCGCGGGGGGAAACCACTCCCTCACCGGATGAACTCTCACTGCCATTTTTGGGAAGAGCAGGTTTTATCTCATTAAATATGATGGAGATGTGTGTAAAATACACCTTTTGGATTCAGACTGTCAGCCGGGGGGGAAACATCTACAGGGCCATGATTTACTGGAAGTGCAAGCCAATATTTCTGTCATGTCTGAATGTCAGTCTGAGTGATAGAGAAACGTGAGCAGCACTGCCGACTCCCATTGCTTAGCAGTTGGGGCATGCCTAATAATGTACTTTGCATTGTAGTACATGGTCTCTGCTTTGGTAATCTTGTGGAATGAATGGGCCTTCCAGGTCCATTGATGTTATTGAGTGGAATACTGCAGTATGTCTCTCGACAAGGTCCAGCTCAAGCGGATCTCTGCAATCATGAGCAACAGGTGGGCTCGAACAGCGTTCCCTCCACTGCAAACAATTTTGCTTTGAAACCCCTAAAGGCTGATCCAAGACAGGAAAAACTTCCCATTAGTGCTGCTTATTTTCTTTTCATGGACCACACACACAAACACGCAGACATACACACGCACACACACACACACACACACACACACACACACACACACAGCAAAACATGTAAGGAAGGCGGCATTGCTTTGACTTTCATTCATTTCCTGGAGACTTTGCAAAACTTTAACTATAACCATGACATGCCAAACCCTCGATCCTAGCTTTTCCCCTTGAAGAAAATGTTCAACATGGCTTTCTGGTAGCAAGGTACAGTATGTGGAGGATGACAAAAAACACAGACAAAAACCAAGATCCAAAGGACTGGGAGAACGGGTAAACAGCTTGTCTGACTCTGTCCAAAGGTCCACCTACTAGCACCTCCAAAGGTTGTTTCTTTAACCTGTTTAATTTGATTACATTATAGGAGTCTCGGCTGGTTGCCTAGCATTTGGTCCTAGCCAAGAAATAGTCCAGCACATAACCCCTTATAAAGCAGCAAATTGTTTCTACACCTTGCTTTGTTCACAGATTCAATAAATACAAATATATAATGTGTTTATTGGAGTTATTTAAAGGTGATGGGAGTGGATTTCGTCACCTTTGGGGGATATGAGACTGGTATCAATCTTCTCATCTAAATCTCCGCCAGAAAGTCAATAATATTTCCCAGATCTATTTTTTTAACCACTAAGTAACCAAGTGTAATCCCTCAAATGTATTAGTTAACCTTGTACAGACTGGACGGGAGGAGTGTCCCCATACAGTGTGAACAGTTCAGATGTTTTGTCAGTATAGGCCTACATATATCAATACAAGTACAAAAACCACGAAAATTGATAAACACAGATAAATTATCAGTCATATATGAAAGTTTGTCAGTGTTACAGGACAGAGGAACATTCTCTCCCCTCACTCTAGCTTTGTTTCAGCTGGAATAAGAGTAAGCTATGCTACAGCTAAAGCTACAGCGGGCTTAAGGTTGTAATCAGAGCCCTGAGCCGTCCCGCCCTGCGCTGGGACTCTGGAGTGGTTTGAGAGTGGGCCAGACATTCCATAAGAGATCGCTGCCCAGACACCCAGCAGCAGCCAGTCAGCAACAAAATTCCAGAATAGCAGCACTGCCTGCTAAAAATAGTCATCTGGACAGGAGAAGGGATGGAGAGCTGCTTGTGTGTGTGTGTGTGTGTGTGTGTATGTGTGTGTGTGTGTGTGTGTGTGTGTGTGTGCGTGTGTGTGTGTGCGTGCGTGTGTGTGTGTGTGTGCGTGTGTGTGTGTGTGTGTTTGTGTGTGTGTGTGTGTGTATGGATGAATGATAGAGGAGTGGAAGCTGAGCAGGAAAAGAGGGTGGTTTATTCCATTCCATATCCAGTCACAATGTTATCACAACGGCGCAGAGGAAAAGGAGTCCTGCAGGGATATGAGTTAGGTAACCCGTATGAGTGCAAGAAAGAACGAAAAAGGGGACTTGTAAAAAGGTGCACATGTGTGTGTGTGTGTGTGTGTGTGTGCATGTGTAAAAAAGCATGGAAAGCGGCCTCTCAGACTTTTTATTTATAAAACAATGTGTCAGCTAACCGAGAGGGAACACACGCTCCACTGTACTTGTGACTTTCTTAAGGCCCGGCCCTCTGTTTATTTTTCCTGCAATGAACGGGGCAGCTCGGTTTACAACAGCCACCCTAAACCTCCACTGTGGAACATCCTGCCTGCAACAGCAGCCTAGACGCGCCAAGGCAGCACTGACCTCGCCAAGTTCTCCCCAAGCTTTTTGCTCAATTTGCAGAATATCCCCCTATAGGCCTACTTTCCCTCACAAGAAACTTTCTCTCTTTTTTTCAGGGAGACAAAAGGAGTTGTAAACTGATTCGAAGCGCGTGTAAATTCTTCAGCTTTCATGTCCCAAATCCCTCTGCGTGTGACGGGCTTTTATCCGATGCAGCTCGAGGGGGCTCCGAAAAAAGAGAGGCCTCCTTTCAAGTCTGTTCTTCATGCTGAAAGTAAAGAATAACTTATATCATCCAACATTATGCAGACCTCCGTATCTGCAAGGCATGTAGTCAGGGTCACGTTAAAGGACCGGATGGAGTGGTTAGGGAGAGGGTCTGGGGTTGTTTGGCATTTTGAACGTGTATGGTCGGGTATGCCGTCTCCACCAATAAACCCCCACCTCACCTTCTGCAGATGGAGGGAGGAGGAGGGTAAAAGAGGGAACAGTTCAGAGGGTCTAGCAGCTGGACTTTATTTAGGGGTCAAAAAGTGAACCAGAAATTGTTCTGAAGATATAAAAAAAAAAATCCCTTTGAAACTCAGATCATATCAGTGTCAGCGGGTGCAGCCGTTGAAATTTCAAAAGAATTGTCCCATTTTTCTCTCTGTAACACTGACTGTGAAGACCTTTGCATACAAGTGACAATCAATTACCATTGGTACTTAAATTGTTGCACAATTGCTTTGTTATTGTTTTTCTTCTGCTTGTTGTGTTACATTGGAACTTTGTTCTTGCCCGCCTTATAGACTAATGGAATTTTCATAAAAACAAAAAGGGTCCTGTGTATGTTCCAAGGATCATTATCTCTTTAGAGAAAACTTCCCAAAAGAAATAATGACTTTCGAGATGATGATTGATGTAATTTTCTGTAGTTGATTGTCAGACGGACAAGAATGAATATTGATGTAGGAGGGATTTATAAATAGAAGGCTTAAAGGCTGCCTTTACATCCCAGACTGGCCTACAAAGGCCAATTTCAGTCTCGGGATAACAGTTTCAATGTGTGATTGAGGAAACCTATAGAAGTATTTGATGTTGTCTTCTTCCAAGGCCTGCAGCTTGTGTCTGGCCAGCACAAGCTGGGGGTGCTGTCCCGCTCATCAGTACCAAAGCCCCGAAAGGCTGCAGAGCTTCCAGCCAACCACCCACTCCCCCTCGCAAAAAATGTGGCTCAAATGAACCCAGTGGCAGCAATGTTCTCCCTCGACAATCAATTGACTCTCCAAGTCTCAGGAACAGACACTCGTGTTCCTGCTCCAAAGCCAGACATGAACTGTGTTCTGTGCTCCGTGTTGTCTGCTGCTGTTTGTTTGACTCTGTCAGTTTTCTAATGACAAAAAAATTGCTTTTCTCCAGAGACTGCTTTACAGTCTACTTTTTTAAATAATTACCCGCAGGTGTGCTGGGTCCAAATAAACAACACTATTGAAGAGGTAATATCAACACTTCTGTCACATAACTGCCCCGGGGGTTTGTTTTATATTTGCTCTACTTCCAGCATTGTTCAGGTGAGCCACGACTTACCTGTTGGTTTTGGCACGAGTCATCTCATTAGGGTAACAAAGTTGTCCATCATGTAATTGGCAAAGTATCTCAATTTCCTCGATTGGGACTCGTTGTCAATCAACCACAGTCCATTCCCAAGAATGTTCAAGAGGATCCCAGTGTGAACACAGGTCCTTTTCTTCTGGGTATGAAAACACTTATTTTCTTTAGAGAAATACATTTCATGGATGTGCCCTACATGGAGACTATTTAATTCAATAGTGACGAGTTTTAGGGGTAGTATTATGTCCGTGTTAATGGCTTGACCGGAATGAACTGAAACCAATCTGTGGATTCATTGGTGTGCGGTTGACGATATAATAAGGATGCCATGCCCCAACAGAAATGTCTCAACTCCTGCAGTTGCATCAGTAACCATTCTCTGCAGCTGATTTACATTATGTTTGCTTGGTATGTTTAGACAATTTTAATGTTACCAAACTATGGCTAAATAAGATGATTTCATCTCAGTCCTCCTCACACATCGCTCACAAGAAGGCATGTAGTTTGCATACTTTGTAGCCCACACAGCTTGCTCTTCTATAAAAACGGTTCTGTCCCAGATCAAGACTGTTAAAAAACGATTTTGAATAGAAATAAGCGCAAAAGTGACTTACAAACTTTACTAAAACTAAAAGGACCATGGAAATCCAACTCCTATAAAAAATTAACAAAAGAAAATCTGCTGACATCAAAATGTACCTATATGAGCACATATAAGCACTTGCTGATGAATGTATCACATTTTATAGAAGGTAATTTACTGCAGAACTAATTGACCTTTCCTCCACAGTGCCCATGGCTCTCTCTCTCTGCCAAGAGGAGATAATACTGCAAACCTGTTTTCACTATCTCTGATCTACGCTAACATGCCAGGCATAACAAACAACAAGCAAAAATAAACACACACACACACACACACACACACACACACACACACACACACACACACACACACACACACACACACACATAGTACCGACCCTATTCAACAGATCATAATCCTATATGATTCAACAATACAACAAATAAAACAAGCTTGTGTTGTTAATATAACCCGATTTATTTGCTGAACTGAAATATTGGACTGAAATCAATTATTATTATTTATTTTTTAAGATATTTTTTGGCATTTTTATGCTTTATTGATAGTGCAGAGACAGAGGTGAAATGGGGCAGAGAGGGGAGTGACATGCAGAGAACGACCGCGGGCTGGAATCGATCCCGGGTCCGCTGCTGGCCGAGGCCCATGGGGGGGACGCCCTACCAACTGAGCTAAAGGCGCCCCCTAAATCAATTATTATTAAAGACCTGGGAGGTTGGGAAGAACAGGGCCAAGTGAAAAGGGAGAAACAAAACCTTATCACGTTTATTTTGTTTTTTGCTGGCGTCTTTCTCAAAAGTCAGTCACTTCTTCTGTCCAATGGAGGAGCAGGAGGCTCCACTGTGAGTTTAACAGGGTTGTATTGTATGTGAGGAATGAAATAAAAATGTGTGCCTCTGATATCTTGGCAGAAATATGATGTGTGTGGAGCATTGTGAGCCTACAAATGTGACAGAGACCAAAATTGATTATCCTGCATAAGTGATTAAAACCCCTCTATGGCTGTTTTCATTCTTGTTTCCACTGAGAAAAGGAATGGAATTCATTGTAACCGACAAGCTGCTTTGCTCTGTGAGGGACAATACAGCAAAAATGTTTACAGCCACCCTTCAAGCCTGCAGGCAATGACTTTTAAATACTTGAGAAAAAAAGATTTTGGGTGGAGTGTCACTTTAACATCCATCAAGTTATTTTAAAGGCTCAGGCAAGAGTGGAAAATCTGGCTAATTTCAGTGCCCAGAACTGGCCAATTCTCATTGGTATTTCTGCTTTGGAAACGCTGGCTGCCTGCTTCAAAAACAGGCCACAAGAGCCTTAACAAATTAATTTAAACTAAGTCAAAATTATCTGTACTTTTTCAGTAAAGCATTTTGGTCCCTTTAAAAAGTTAAATCATTATGTCAGTGTTGAAGATGCAAATAGAACACCCTTCTGCAATATGACCTTCTTTAAATGCACTAATGTAGGTTTTTGGGTCACAAAGTCCTAAAAAGGAAAATTAAATTAGGACATTTCACCAACTTAAGTTTGAATTACGCTTTTCCCTTCCAAGAAGGAGAGCGGTAATTCCCCTGGGACTATTTGTGTATGCGGTTCCACCACTGGATACAACCCAAAATAACTTTAAGATAATAAGGTTTAGCATATTCCCATTAGCAGCCCTTGTAGGTCAAGTCTGAACTCTGGAAAACATGAAAGGGACAATAGTTTATGAGGAAGAAACAACAGTCCTGGAATAGTGACCTAGTTTGTGAATGGGATGGGAGATATTTATTCTTGTATGAATTTGGGTTTCTCCTTGTCCACTTCAAGGGAATGTCCTAATTACAGTTTGATGTGACCCAGTTGTTGAGCTTGTAGAGAACTATGTAAACTCAAATGACCACACGCAGCAATAAAACAAACACGGTAAACTTTCAAGATCCATTTATTTGAGTTGATACAGTACTACAGAGGCATTGTGATGAGTAGAAATACCACCCAAATGGATGAAGTAAGACATTTCTGTTTACAGGATTTAGAGGAACTCTAATTGATTTGTTACTCTTACAAAACACACACTTGGCCACTGCCTTCACAATGAGATGATGCCACTCTATTTTTGAACAAACACATTTTTTTTTGTGAGTGTGCAGTATGTCCTGACCGTCCAAAGCAGGCCAAAAGCATGAACAGGGAGTATTTTTGACAACAAATTAAATGGCTTGATCACCAATAAATACAAGTATAAAAAAAACATTGATAATAATTTTCATTATCAAAAAAATTAAAGTTCAAAAAAATAAAAAGATACCAAAGGCACACGACTTACTCCACCTTGGCAGTCCAGGATCACCAACAGATAAGAAAAATAAAACCAAAAAAACTGTGGCTAAAGCCAACAATAGTAATGAGCCATAACAGAAAATAATACTTAAATAACATAATAATGCTAATTTATTATTATTGTCATAACAATATCCAGTCAAGTTTTCCTATGATTAGACTTTCTGCTAACTAACAGATATGCACCACTTATTTCCAGTTTGGCAGAGTTAATGTTTCATCATCAGATTCTTTCCATTGCTTTATTTCCTTTTTCTCCCAAAGGTTGTTCCAGCGTTTAGGACCTTCCCTGCTTTGGTAAGAGGTTGAAATGCAATTTTTAAAGGGTCAGCTGTTGATATATGCGTAAATATTTTTGCATTTTGCCCCACTTTAATTAGTTTATGAGAGTTTACCTTGATATCTGGAGGTTGTTAATGGGCCTCTCGTACACACAGGTGTATGACAACAGGGTAAAAACCAATTTCAGATCCGATTTGTCTGATTCTAAGGGAGAAATTCTGACACTTCGAAGATGGAAGTATTTTCTGCCATAACATAAAGCAATATAAAAGTTTCTTATATTTTGGAAAATCAAAAACAGAAGCATAATAAAACAAAATACTAACATAGTATAATTTTCTCACTGTAAATCCAGTTGACAATAAAAATGCAATACAAAAAAAGGCAATAAAATGCAATATAATACGCCGTCTTTAAAATCATTACCCAGGACCTTTCCTTTCGCACGGGGAGAACCGCTGAAAACATTCAACATGTGATTCATTTCCTCAGGGTCCATCTACTGCATGGTTTTCCATCCACATCATTTGATATTTTGGATGATGTCAGTCACCCTTCTCCCACTTTTTTTTTTTTTTACTGCTGTTAAAAAAAGAGTAACACACTTTCTAAGGCAATACCAGAACGCACAAGGCTCACAACCGACTGACCCTCAAGACAAGCTGTATCAACAGCCTCCGGCACCTCAAACAAAAGCCTCAAAAAAGAATAATAAAACAAAGCGTGAGGTAAAGCCAATATAGGGATGATTTCATTCGCCAATGGGGATTCCCAAGTCAAAAAAAAAAAATATCCAAAGGCCTCGTATTTAGTCCCTGACCCATCCATTCCTCTGAATCATGTCAAAACTTAATCACCACATCTTTGGTATTCAACAAAAAAAACTTTCCGTCTACTCTTTATACACACTTTCTTTACTTTCACTATTCTACATTCTACAATTCCTTCGAAAAATAACCATCCAACTCCTCGACTTTTTCCTGCGTATACTGCGGGAGAGTCCTCTCTGATCTCGTCACATTCCCATCCTTCACACTCCTTTTTCTTCTTCCTCTAACGCTATAAATCTCTACGCCTCTGCCTCTCACTTACCATCAAATGAAAACAATAGCTGGCTAATTGTGCTTGCTTGACATAATGGACTAGTATACACAGCTGGAGGGGCTGAGCACGCACTGCAGATCCCACCTGTGCTGACTCGGTCTAGGGCCTGATAGCGATCTCGAGCACCAACACGTCTCCAAGCCTTTTGTCTGAGGAATTTGCTGTGTCATCAGCCCCGGCTAAAACAAACCACCTTACTTGGCTCTTTTGAAGCGCTCCGGGGGGTGAAATATTAACTAGTCTGACAATGAAAACCAGCTTACGTTTCTTTGGTAAAATAATTTAAAAAAATCTCGAACTACAACAGCTTGTTTTATCAAAGTAGCCTTGAAAATGTGAAACAACCAAGGTTAAGAGAGCCAGGCACATTCCAGGACTGTGAGATGGTGTCTGCGCCATCTCCCTTGACTAAATGTCCCACTAGGTGAGCCCCTCCAGGCCTTTTGGTGCTGCCAGCAAATCTGGCCTCAACCAAGCCACTTAAAACTGCTGACAAACCCAACTTTAGGCTTAAGCACTAACAAATAACACATAACACAGAGGGGGGTCTTTTCAAGGCAGCCTGTGGAATCCTGGCATATCTGTGTGTGTATGATTCTAGGAACTGTGGGGTGAGGGGGGAGTTGGCTGCTTGATCTCAACTGTCTGAGATTGACCTCTGAACCCCCAAAACAAGTAAAGCTAGTCAGCTGTGCGCTAAAGGCCCTGGGTCTCTCCACATTCACAAACAGCATAAAAAAATAAAAAATTAAATAAAAAGCACAACTGGTGACAGGTTGGCATGGCTTTTCCCTCGACTTTAAGGAAATGACATACATAATTGTTTATTATGAATCAAAAAAGGCACTTCCTACATATTCCCTAGTATCATACACATATATAGGACATACGCTTTTATGAAGGTATATTTTTTGCCTGCGTGTTTTACAAGCGCAGACATACTTATATATGCTGAGTATATATATGTTTCTCATCACTGAGTTACGTTATTATATATGTCAGTTCCACACAAAGCGTTGGAGACAAAGGAGCTTTTACCACTCTTCCAGTAACAGCCGGCGCCAACCAGTTTTGCACTTAAAAACTAAAAGCTACGAAAATATCAATAAATAATCAGCAATGTCAGTTATTTTTGGAACAAGACCCTGGTTTGTTTGTTTCATCTCTTTTTTTTTTAAAGGAAGTAAAGATCACAAAAGCATGTGCTCTGTGTGAGTTTTAAGGTGCTTTTGTAAACTCAAAATGGGTGGGGTACACAGGGAGAGCCAACCAATCTCTGGTTGCTGCGTTTGTGATTCTAACTTGCCTTCTTGCTGAATATGTAAACATGTTGAACACAGCAAAGTCTATGGGCGGGCCAAGAGAGCAGACTGGGTGGCATTGTCTCGTGCCAGCTCCTTCTCTCTCTTGTTCACATAACCCCTAACTAAATTTCCTCTGGCCAGAGAAGTGCACCTTAGTGTGTACATCTGGGTGTGTACGTGTATGCGCAGACATATAATTCCCATCAAGATTTTAACCCAATTTGGAAAGAAGAAAAAAAAACTCCCCAAAAGGTGTATCCCAGTAACACACTGGTCGTTAACGCCACCCACATACATCTGTACACGCACGTACACACACACAGACGCACACACATTCACATTCAAGTTCAATTCCCTCTTGCTTGTTCTCTCTCTGCCACCCTGTCTGTTATTGGGTGAGGTTGCTGCTGATGTCCAGGGCTTGCTGGTACACCTGAGTCATGTCCTCCAGGTCCCCCAGCATAGAGAAGCTGCCATTGTCCCCCGGGGAGGAGCCTTTCATTCTGGAGCCGCGGCCGAACTTGGGCCCCTGGAGCGGCGGGGCTGCCTGGAAGCCCTTGAAGTTGGCCAGCTGCAGCAGGTTTTCGGCCGAGACGCAGGCCCTGATGTTTGGGCGGTGGAGGGGGGTGGAGGGGTGCCACTCTTGAGCCCCGCTGAGGGAGCTCGGAGACAGGGACAGGACGGAGCTGTCGTCCCCCACCATGCTGGAGGGTCGGCTCTGACTGCGAGACAGACCAGAGTCTGTTGACTGAGAAGGAGGAGGCTCGCCCAGGACTGCTGCTACCGCCGCCGCCGAGGGAGGCCCGCTGTAGGTGGAGTACTTGCCGTTTCGCTTCAGGATGCCCTTCCTCCCCATGGCTCTCTTGGGCGGGGAGGTGGCCAGCAGAGACATGCTGGCGCCCCCTAAGATCTCGGAGGACTCGCTGCGCTCTGGCGAGGAGTAGTACCCTGATTCCCGTTGTTGGTTGTTCTTCAAGATGCCTTTCTTGGGCAGTGATGGTACCGTCTTGGCCGGCGAGCCTCCTCTCAGAGTGGCCTCCTCTTCCTCTGGATCTGGACTGGAGGCCTCTTCCACCCCATCTGCTTGTAGAGACAGCGCTGCCTGGCCCGACTCCACCTCTTCCAGACTGGAAGCAGACTGTTGTTCCTCAGTGACCCTGGTCTTCAGGATCCCTTTAGGTCTCTTCAGACCGGGCTTGTCTTCTGCTCCACAGTGGGTCTGGCCCGCCTCAACGTTTTCCTTCTTGGACTTCTTGGGCCTCTGGCGCAGCAGCGAGGGCATGGCCAAAGCTTTGCCTCCAGAACCACGTGGCTCAGTGCGGTTCTGCCAGTCGATGAATCGGGCCAGCATGGGCGAGCTCCCGTGGTCGCGTTGGCTCTCGCAGTCACACACGCTGTTCTTCCAGCCCCAGTTCACCCACCAGTGGTTGGCTATGTCCTCCACTGTGGCCCGCCGCTCGGGGTTCACCATCAGCATCCAGCGGATCAGCCCACGTGCATCTAGCAAAGGAAAGCAGAACAAAAACAATCTGTCAGCTTGTGTGTACTAAAAGCTCATGTACTTAATGCCACTATAAGCTATTACTGAGTACTGAATGGAAAATTTAAGTTTGAGTTTGACACTCTAATCACTACTTCAGGCTGTCTTTATTCAAATATGCTGGAGCTGGCCACGGTTGGTGAGAGGTTTAATTAAATAATGGAATAATTAGGGCTGTATGAAAACATTTTGTGGTTCAATTGTTTATGACATTCCACTTATTTTGTTTTTCTTCAAACATAAGTTGCAATTATTCAATTGAGAGGCTTTTAAAAATAACTACAGTGCTTTTATACGCTCACAAAAAGTATTAGTCACTAAATATTTTACATAATTATTCCAATGTTCAGTGTAAACCACAGTAATGCATCCTCAGTTAAAGAACACGAAAAACATGTGGCGGTGAAAAGATTCACAGCACGTGAGGGTCTTTTTCAGTTCGGTTACATTCACAAGACAATATTAATGAGAATAAAAAACTACATTATTTTTAATTTTATTTATTAATTACTTTGAATGTTGCATTCCAGAGTCAATGATATAAGTGAGTTCCTGAATAAAGATGACTTATGGTTAGTTAAATATGAATACGTTAAGAAAATGAATGTGTGGTTTGCAGCGTAGGTGCTATTATTGAGTGTCTTCATACTGTGTGGACAGAAGAGGGCATTGTGCGTCATATGTAATGGATTGTGCAGATTCTACATAATGTGTACACTTAGAACACTCTGATCCATTCAACAGTTTATGAACCAACGTGTCAAAGTCTTTAAAGTATTTCCTGGAATTCAATTTACACAAAGGAGTGAATCCTGTTTTTATAGACAGAAAGTCAAAAGGTCAAGGCTCTCAGTTTCTGCCAAGTGGCGCACCTCACCGGCTCTATCTGCGCTCCAGATGAAGTACATTTGCCAAGTGCAGTTTATGATAACGTTTTATAAAGGGAACTTGGATCAGGTGTTCTTTCCTTGCATGACAAAAACCCAGGACAACTGAAAAACAGAGGTTCCTGCCGTACCTGAGGACTGAGTGGGCTCTTTGTATTCGCCGTTGCTAATTTGGCGAATGAGGTTCTTGTGGTCTCCCCCATCGAATGGCATGGTCCCATAGACCAGGGTATACAGCAGCACCCCCAAAGCCCAGCTGTCCACCTGGTGAAAATAAACACATAAATATGGTCACAAACTAGTTCATTCAGTCATACGCAAAAACACACCCTGCCAATCGCACAAGACACTGTACGGCGCATGAAAATAAATAAAAAAGTCGAGGTGTAATAGATCTGGTGTTATGCAATGGAAACGCAGTCTTCCAAGTCCTTGGTTTGATTTATGATTCATGGCATTAAAATGAATGTTGTGGAAGCTCAGCTATGTAAAACATCAGAGCAACAACCTTGAGGTTCGCTCATGAGTTTACTTTGACTGATAAATAAGCACCATGATCGCTTTTCTTTTCACCGTAACGTCACATGAGAGAACATCTCTGTTAAAGAGCTTGTGACGCTGCAGTGCTTCTCCAATCCAATCCATCTTTCATAAAAAACCATGACAAATGCCCGTACTCTGGTGGGAAATGGCCTGTTTCCACACAGATAAACACACCCACCCCACCTCATCCCACTCCACACCCATCTCTCAAGAACTTTCTGACCACCAACCTAATCCAATGTGGCTTTCTAAGTAAGCGCAGTTACATAAGACTTTGTGTCTGGGGCATGAGGAGATGCAGAGCCACGTGGGAAGTGGAGGGTAATGAGTACGGCAGAGCTGGCCAGTCGTGATATCCTGGACCATTGACTACTGGCTGGAGACTCCCTGTCATTCAGTTATCAGCAGATGACATGTTTGTGTGTGCTCTAGCGTCTGTGTGTGCGTCTGCCTATGTTGCCGTTTATATGTGGTCACCGATGCAGATCTGTGTGTGTGTGTGTGTGCATGTGTGTGTGTATATGTGTGTGTGTGTGTGTGTGTGTGTGTGTGTGTGTGAGGGAAATGAGCTTTGTGTGCATTAGGGGAGGATGAGATGTCCTAACTGAGGAATGTGCTTCTGATGGCGGTATGGTCGGAGCCTTGAGACTATATAGTCTAGGAAAAGGAAATCAGATAGGGCCAGTTAAGGAGTTGGTGTACTTCCTCTAAGGATCTGGACCCACATCAGGAATGTTTCACTAGCCTGTTGCCATTGGTCCATTCCCAAAGGCGAGACATGGCACGCACTATTGTTGTGTTCTATTTTTGTGGCCTGTGTTTGCAGTAATTTGTGGCCTCACCCCAACCCGAAGTTCTGTAATTTTGATTGCGATCGGGGCTGCTGTAGTTTTTAGCACTCTGGAGTAAATTATAGTGAATTACGCTAAATTGAACGGTTGGACTTGAATAAATCTAAAAATGCAAGTTCCTCCTCTGTTTCTTTGTTTTATGTAACTGAAGCAATTTCAGTGAAAACGCCCTTCAGAATGACTGTGGAATTCCCAGATTAGTGGACTTGGGGAGACGGTTTCACTTTTTCTTTCACCAAAACCGCTTGACTTTGACCAGCGTCTTTTTCTTTAGTCTGCGGAGCTCATTCGGAGCCCATTAAGATGAAGAGAGTGAGCAAAAAACTATCCTCCAGTTCCTCACATCAAAGCACCCAGACATTGTAGGAAGGGGAGGACGAGAGAAGAGATGCAGATAATATGTGAGCTGGCCCACTGTGGAGGTTGCACTGAGAGACGGACTTCCCTTTTGACTGGAGACTCATAGTAATCCCATCAAAGAAACTGAAAATAAGGCCTCTCCACCTCTTTGTGTATGGCCTTTATGTGTTGATGATAATCACTAGTGAGATAATAATGATGAAAGCCATACAAAGCTGAGATATCTGGGAAGGTCACGCCACATTTGGTAGGACGACAATGAGGTTGATGGAAACATAAAAAAGGGGAATCGTGTACTGGAAATGAAGTTCACACACAAACAGCTGCGTATTTTTAAAAAGTCATTGTCAGTGTGTTTGGTTCAGCGGGCAGCCCCTCACCTCTGGGCCACGGTACGGTCTCCCATTGACGATCTCTGGTGAAGCGTAGAGCGGGCTGCCACAGAAGGTTTGCAGCAGCTTGTCTTTATGGTGCAGGTTGGACAGCCCAAAGTCAGCAATCTGTGTAAACAAGGGGTACTCGTGAATTGCAAATCAACGGCCATGTGATTGTTATTCCATCATACAAAGATCATTTGAGGTCAAGATCAAGGGTTCAAACATACCTTAATATTACAGTTTTCATCCAGTAGCACGTTTTCCAGTTTCAGATCCCTGTGCACCACTCCATTCTGAGAGAGACAACAAGAAACAAAACAATATAATTGATTAAACCATCAACGTGTTAATCATGAGAGATCGATTCGATGAAAGAAAACGGGCCATTGTACTAAGAGATGATTTACTCCTACAAAGCTAGCTTGCGGTTCTCGGGGGAAATCAAGACAGCCTGTTGGTCTAGTACTCTTTAATTGGTCCTGTCCCCTCTGGGGTCTTTACGCAGACATCTGCTGCCAGCTTTCTTTGTAAAATCCACTCACATGTGTCACATAAACATGAGCCTGTAATTACCACCCTGTATGAATGATGTTCTTACAACATCTTGGGATAAACTTTGATTTTAATGCCTCGGTTTAAAAAGAAAAACCCCTGGAATTAACATGTGGTATACAGACAGACAGAACCCCAGCTCAGATGCGGAGGAGTGACTTCACACTATCAATGCCCTCCTTCTGCGTGGCCTCTCTCATTGGCTAGCGCTCGGCAGAGATAACATGTTTGCACGAGCCTGATTGGTTAGATACAAGGAATAAATGGTAGCTTGTTTGTTTGTGTTGGTGACTCACATCAACGCCACCCCGCGGGAGGCTGCGAATGGTACTGATGACTCATCATTCAAGGCTGTCTGGGACTCTCCTATCTGAGCACCATGACATCATCCCTATCTCCAGCTGGGAGGAGGATGACACGCGGTGGGGAGAGCCAATCCAAAACAGCCCTGGGACCTTGGGGCTTTTTTTTTTTATGGGAGTTGGTGAGGTGTGGTGGAACAGTGGGTTGAACATGGGTGTGTGTATCTGGAGCTTAAATCTCTAAGGGAAAAAGCTTTGGGGGGGTATCTGGGGACAGCCATCAGCGTGTCGGCAGATGAGGACGGAATGAATGCAGGGATTGTTTGGTGCACTGTAATCGGAGCGTAAGCTTTAGAATTAAAACTGGCCTGCTCTCCATCTTCCCCTCAGAAACAGATGACTCCGTAACGCAACGGCGGCGCCAAGAAAAGCATACTGAGCAGGGGCCTGCGAATTAACAGGCTATATGGCTGACTATGGAGGTGCATGGTTAACGTTACAATAGACGGGCTGTGGCCTGGAAAAAACAAAGTGTGTGTGTGTGTGTGTGTGTGTGTGTGTGTGTGTGTGTGTGCGTGTGTGTGTGTGTGTGTGTGTGTGTGTGTGGCAAAGAGAGATTTGAGGTGACAGAGAAATTGAATGTTCTTTTTCCCCCCTCAATGTACTAGCAAAGGCATGTGTTTTCTCTCACCTTGTGGCAATGGTGCACGGCGGAGACTATCTGCCTGAAGAAGTGGCGCGTCTCCCGTTCGCTCAGGCGCCGGCGCTCGCTGATGTAGTCGTACAGCTCGCCCTTGCTGGCATACTCCATCACGATCACGATCTTGTCCTTGTTCTCAAAAACTGTCAAATTATAAGAAAAAGCACATTGGATTGCATTAATAAAATACAGTACATATAAATACATTGGGGGAGGGGGCACAATTTATAGTCATTCCAGGTTCATTCAATCATGTTAAAATCCCAAAAAGACAATGTTATGTAAAAGAAAAAGCAGAGTAAACCGGTTCACCCCCCCCCCCCCCCCTTATTAGATTTTAAACTGGAATCCAAATTTCAGTGGAGCATATTACATACTCTACACTTCTTTCTTTCAGGGTTACATCAACCAAACCCCACCTCATGTGTCAGGCTCCTACACAACACTGCAGGGAGGGACCGTTAACACAACCAAACCCACCCCTGTGAGACATCAGAGCACGTGGAGAGCAAGTGAAAAACAGAGGGAAAGCAGGTGCCAAATTATCAAAGAGGGGAAGAGTTCGCTTTGCAGACAAGAGGGCAGGCACACTGCCGTGTCAAACGTAGCACTTCAACTTCACATCGTGTCAGCACGTTTACCAACACACTCCCACATTCTTAACCACCATACGGAGTGTCCATCTGATAAATATCACAAACACTGTAGCTGTTTATTGTGCCGACACAGTGCAACGTCCCTTTCTCAAAGCAGATTAGGGCTCATAGTACTCACTAAGGCATGTATTACTCAGTAATTCATGACCCAACACTAGTATTTCACTTTAATTGAAGAAAATCACCGATCGTTTATTTCCTGTCATGTGTTCCTCTGTGCGAATTACAATGGAGGCCAACTAATAATAGAATAACAATTTTTTTTCCATCTACACTTGTATATATAACGGGCATGCAATTTTTATCTGACCAAACCCTTCAGGAATAAGGATAAGAAACAAAGGTGGATAAGTTATCTTCATACCGACAAGATTAAAATTATTTTTTGTTGTCGACATAACTCACAGTATCCCTTCAATCCAAACGGAGACTTGTTACACATCTGGTGACTGGCGTGAGTAATGTTACTACAGTTGAATTACCCTTACGCATGCATGACTATCCAACTGCAGTCACCAAACATATAATTCTGTGTCAGTATTTAGCCTTCTGGTGTATAATTTCAACTTGGCAACATACTTCTCTCCCAACTCATTGGCATGGAGGGAATGAAAAATGGTTAGGCAGAGAGAGAGAGAGAGACTGAGAGAGAGAGAGACTGAGGAGATGACAACAACACAGTCGGCCATGTTGCTTGGTATTGTGTGGGTGGATTTTCCCACACAGCGGGGTCACAGGGGGTGAGGGCCTCTGCTTTCTGCACCCCTGAGTGAGCACCTTCAGAGCTTGTCACACCACTTTCCTCACCGCCCCTCTCAAGGTCCTTTTTTAAAAGACATAATCCTCTACAAAAACACAGAGCTAGTTAGTGTGATGGTAAAGCTCCCTGATCGCAACTGTCTGGCTGCAAGGGGAAAGGAAGAGACGGGGTTGGGGGGGTGGATGGGGGGGTAAGCCCGAGCATAGATCTAGCCCTCTGATTGGCTGGCCAGAGAGGTGACCTGGGGTGACAATCACAGTGATCCGTGGTGGGGTTTGTGCTTAAAAAGCCAATTGTCAGCTTGCACACCCATTTACCTTTGACCCCATGGTTGGTGAAGTAATTACCTGGCTTACATAACGTGGGTTTGTTACAGCCCATTGGGTGCGCCAGCCTCGCTGTCACTCACCAGTCTTTTGTTCACAGATCAGGCCCTCGCATCTGACCAATTAGCACCTATTGTCCTATTGCCTATGGACTGATGAAAGACCCGTGTGGCAAGCATTCAAAATGCACTCAAATCAGAAGACTTTAAAAAAAAGGGTAAAACAGAAGACTGGTTGAGATATAAGCACTGAAAGCAGTTTTTTTAATGCTGTTTGCCTTCAGCTGGTTATTTCTTACACAGATCTTATTTACTAAACTGAGCCATAACAAAAGTTCCTTGGAGTTGCTGATCTAGGCTTATGTCACCCTTGGAAAATGCAGTGTAATGAATACAATAGAAATCTCTTCAGTCTCAGCTGAGTCAATTATTTTATGTCTCCTCCCTTTTTCCATTTTCCCCTCACAGAGGAATGGTTTGACATTCTTTTGGGAAATACACTTTAACACACTTGCTTTTTTGCTGTGTGTTTAGATGAGAAGAGCGATAACACTCTCATATCAGTGCGGTAAATATGACACTAGAGCCAGGCCAGCAGAAAAGCATTTCTTGGCAGGAAGCGTTTATTAAAAAAAAAAAAAAAAAAAAAAAAAAAAAAAAAGGAAAGGAAAGTACCATAGTTTGGCTTAACCAAGCAGCTGTTGGCTGAAGTGTGAAACTATTCCTTACAGTTGTGTCAGTTGTCAGGCTTAGCTTCAATGTGCCAGTCACTAGATACATGAATTGTCAACATTTTAGTCGGATGTGTCAATTTTTTCATTCACAGCATTCTTCGTGGTCACTATTTGCTTTTTAAAAGAGGGGCACTGGGGATACTTGGTGATGCCTGAGGAATCGAGAAGGAAAATCCACTTTTTAAATGCCCCGCAAAGCATGCTGATGGATGCAGAATGTGAGGGAGTGGAACAAATCAATCTTCACAGACACATCTGGTTCAGCTTTCCTTCACACAAGGCAGTTAGCAGGGACTGTTGAAGAGGGTGTTGCCGGATACACAAATCCCGGGGCCTCCTATATATATCTAAAGCAAGGCTAGGCAGAGGCCAGGCCACAACAGTAAACGCTAGGTTTGAGAAGAAAGAGCGAGGGCAATGAGTCTGGTCGAGTGCGCTGCTTATAAAAGAAAAGCAGCCCACATAGGAACACCACACAACTTTCCTCAGAGTTAATAAAGCTGGGTGTTCGTTTAATCATTCCCCAACAAAACACTTAAACCGTGGCCACTTCAGCCCTCCAGCTGACTACTGGCACGTTCCCATGACAAATAGTGGTGTTTGTCACACATTCACTTTGCTGATAACGACCTGGGGACTTTGAAACTGAACAAAGGACAGTGGGTAAGCCAGTTTGGGCAGTGGCACACAACTGGCTGCCATTGTGCCAGGGCAGCTCTCCTGAAAGGGGCATTGAAACGGTTGCCTTGTTGACACAGGCGTAAAAAAATAAGTCACGAGTCACAAATCATATGAAACCGACACACACTGCAGCGCCTTGTGACCTTAACTGCTTGCTCATATAGGCCCAGACAGAGACTATTATAAGGGGCGATTAATTGCAACTAATATGTCATAAGAATTCAATGGGAATTGTTCAGCCTTTCCACTTGCCCTTAATTCTTATCTACGTTTTCTTCCGGTGAAGCTAAGGTCATTCAAAATGTCTTAAATAAAAAAAGGAGATTCCACTGAGGAAATATGCGAGCCGCTTAAGACTGGCTGACTCGAAGGCTTTGATATTTAGAGAGTTGCTTCCTGGAGTAGATATATGTTGATGTTGCTTCAGGGAAGGCTTAAGCCCTTTCCCCCCTCTGCATAGCGCTGGACCGGGTGCAGGCCTGGGTGACTGGGGTCAATCCAGTGTCTCCATTGCTGCACACACACAGACACACACAGGCTCACACAAATATACAAAGACATACGCACACACACACACACACACACACACACACACACACACACACACACACACACACACACACACACACACACACACACACACACTTAGAAGAGCACAGTCTGGTTCCCAGCTGCAGTTGTCCCTAAATATCAGCAGATGTCTGGCCTTGAGATCAAGACCAGAGAAGACAAGAGATGAGACCTCTCAGATGTGGGAAAGGCAATCCCTTAGAATACCACCACTCGTACACACACACACACACACACACACACACACACACACACACAGACACACTCTGAGAGATCCAGACGCACACCGTCAAAGCCATCCAGACGTCTTTCTGGCCCAGGCAGCTAGACAGAGCGGAGAGGATGAATAACATCCCAGAGCTGTAGTCCAGGTCTTATTATGACATCTGCATGTCATAACATGACAATCCTGCAGCCTGGCATCAAGTGCTGAATGAGCTGAGGCACATTTTGGACATTTGTGTGTGCTTTTTGTTTACGTGTGCCCGAGTCAAACGAGCGTGTGCGATTTTGCATGTGTGTGTTTGTGCACGTTTTGGTGACATGCAGCAGAGCCTCACCTTCATATATTGAAATGATGTGTGGGTGGCGGAGGGATGACATGATCTCAATCTCTCGGCGGATGTGAACCATGTCCTGCTCGTCCTTGATCTTCTCCTTCCGAATCGACTTGATGGCCACCTGGAGGCAGAGGACATGAATACGCTTTGATTATCGCATGATCATAACATTTGGATTTCAAAGTAATACATGGCTTGAGTGCATCATCACGTGTAACAGTTTAAAAGACATTTTCTCTTTTGTGTCACTTAAACTGATTGCATATGTGATGTGTTGATTGAATCTGGAGAGGGAAATGAAAGCAAAAAAAAAAAAACAGGATCAAAGGACGACACGTTCATTATCTTATCAGTGGACTTTAAAATGTGCATGGCTCTCGCAGGGTACATGCTCTACACCATGTGATGTCTTGTCTGTCTCAGTACAAACATGTGAGTCCAACTCTGGCTAAAACACTCTCCCTGAGTGCTTCAACCTCGTTTACCTCTCCTCTCAGGGGCAAAACAACCTTTGACCTCATCACCAGGCCTTGCTGTCATGCCAGCAAGATGAGTAAAAAAGTATAAGGAGTCATCTAAGCCTCGCACTGTGTAATTTACTGTTATTGAGTAAATTCCATTTAAGTGGTGAAATGTAGGATATCCAGCGCACAGAAGCTGCCATGCTCATAATGACAAGGCTGATGTTTAGGTCATAATTTGATTAAGTGTGTTAGCTGAGGTGCTATCATATGCTCATTAGCACTAAATACAAAGTGCTGTTGATGCTGATAGGAATGCCAATAGTTTTGCAGGTATTCCGTCATTAAAGTCATTAAACAAAGTGTTGCATGTTGGCCTGATGATGGCGACAGAGTAAGAGTGGGAAAAAAAAGGTCTGTAGTTAATTTCATTGCGATCCATCCAATTGCTTTTGAAATATTTCAGTCTACGCCAAACTGAATGACTGACCATTGCTATCCATATACAGCCAAAGAGGAACATGAGTATCATGAAAAAGATGTAAAGGTGTAAAATGTTCATGGTAGGATGGTGGTGGTGGGGCATGGAGGTCAGAGCGCTCCTCTATAAATCAGATGTCGTTATTAAAACTTCACTGCTGTTTCCATCCCCATCAAAAAGTCCTTGAGAGGACATTAAATCACTACCCGGGCTCTTATTTTTAGACATTCTGATTAACAGCTAATGGCCTCTGCTTTAGAAATAGCCTGAAAAGCTGGGGCCTGCTGGGAGTTTTATGGCAGAACCATGAGAAAGAGCAGAGGTTGAGGAAGTGAATCAGCCTTGCCAATGAGTCTGTCACCAGTCAACAACTGCACTTGATTTGGTGATTTTTCACTGTCATGACAAATGCCACCGGGGTAAAGAGTCAGCCACAACTGGATGCATCCGATCCTCCAGCCTTGCACCCCTTAAATGAGAGGTTAGCGGCTTTCTCCAAATAAACCCAATCGAGAGCAGACAGTCATTTCACTGTAATTGCAGCCTAAACATTCCGGATCGAGTCCTGGGTTTTGCTTTGATCAGGCCTGGATAGAGTTGGTCCGCTCTGAATTCTGTTAGTTTAAACTTTTGTCCTCTCCTTGCTAAGCGGTAGTGTTCCGAGGAGCCCAGCTTTATTCCAGAATTGTTCTCTTCCAGAGCACGCCTTGATTGCACACAGAATTTAAAGAAATTACACCATAATAAACACGGTGGGGGGGGGGGGGGGGGGGGGGTCCACACATGCTGTGCACACAATGGATAATAGTTGTTTGTATCCTAAACACTGATGTTTTCCTTTGCCTCATCCGATTCATCAACACTTTATCACTGATCCCCAAAATGCAAATAACATTTTGGTGTTTAGCAAGTGAGGCAGAATGTTGAGTCACCTTTCCTGGGTTTTAATGTAGGAACTAATTCAGGAATTCATTAATTTGGAGGAACGACCGAGGAAGGACCAACAAAAAGCAACACGTGAACTTTCTCTGTATTTGGCTGGCTGTAGCCTAAAACCAAACCAAAATTGTCTTTTTCTCCTACCAGGGGTAGCAATTAATCTTTAACAGCCATGATCACAATTCCACACTGTGTGCTAACTCAGGGAGTTTAGCCAGCTCTCCCACATTGGGGCTTGAGACACAGCCAGGTATCTCTATGTGTATCTCTCTCCTCATGTTCCCCTGCCCTGACCCCGATGTGGATCATTAAACAGGACTGCAGATCAGCCACTTGCCAGCTGGCCCGGGCCGGCTGACAACAGCTACGCTTGTCCTTAAGTGGATCCCTATTACTGTCACTCAGAGTAAACAGGCGCTGCACCATTGCCCACGCCGGCCCCTGCCAGGTATGGGGCCAGTCTCGTCTGTGCCCCCTCCCTCACCCCCTCAGCCCCACCCAAGAGCTTGTTTGAAGTGAAAGTCCATGTCGTGCTTCACTGGAGCCTGACATCTTCCCTGCGCTTTCTCAGGCCATTAAAATAGATGAAGTATTCATCACAAGCTCACCCTTTTCCCTGCCTTTTCTAAAGATCATGATCATCCATTGTGTAGCGTGTGTGTGTGTGTGTGTGTGTGTGTGTGTGTGTGTGTGTGTGTGTGTGTGTGTGTGTGTGTGTGTGTGTGTCTGCGTCAGAGTTAAGGGTTTAGGGGGGTCAAGAGAAAGTGAGTGGGAGGAAGAGGCCCGTCGCTCTTTTCTAGAGAACTATAGTCTCAAACACAGACAGGAATCATACTACCTCATCAATGGCACCACATATAGCCGAGGAATGTCAGTGTTTTCCCCTCTCGCGTACCTCTCTCCAGTGAATCCATTGTTGGCCACTGATGTAATCTGGTGCTTTAAACTCAAATTAATATGACTCTCTAACCCCTTTAACTGAGGCTGTCCCTCTGCTTGTTATGGTGGTGGTGGTGGGCTTCCCTGTGTCTCTGTGCTAAACTGCCCCGTCCCCCCTCCCAGTCTGTGATGGATCCCCTCGTACAGGATATTAACCTTCCCCTCCAATCTCATTTCCTGCTGTGGATGGCCTTTCATGTGTCACTACCCATTCTAGGCCCTGCTGTCACCGCAACCTTTTCACTATAGTTATCTCTACATGGCACACACTGCATTAAGACACACACAGTCTCTCTCTGTATACCCGTACAGAGTATATACGGGTATGAAACACATCTTACGAAGGCATGCACAATGACATGCGCTCGTGCATGCATCTCCCCACTATGATCTCTACGATCACATTGCACTTCATTTAATGTTTGGGGTTTCCACTGAGCTGCCAAGCAGTACGACATATGGCGTCGCAGATTAAAGCAGACAGTCACTCTGTTCCACTTTCGCTGACACACTGAATATGCCCGCATCTAATCAATCTTCCTCGAGTGCCTTCAGTTCATTCCACACATGTGCACACACACAACTTCCTCAGTCTGTCTCCTCACTCACTCACTCACTCACTCAGCTCTCTCTCTCTTCTGCTCTTCTCATTGGGATTTTGTGAAGGGAGCGGGGCCAAAAAGGTACAGGGAGTCGAGGTGATTGCATAACAGTCTCTTCACCACACTGCAGTATCTGTCATATGGACACCAGGGACTAGCTTTGAGTCAGAGGTCACGTAAACTCCAGCAAACGCAGTGGTAGACACACGTGGCCCGGGAGGTGGCTCTGAGGCGGTCATGCTCTGTCTGTTTTTCTGCATGTACTCCTTCTGCATGAGGTGTTGACTCGCAGAGGACTTCCATAAGATACAAACTCCCATCACAGTGGTGCAAGGAAGTCCTAGACTTGTGCTATACACAATGCTATTTTAAGTCTGAGTGCTATGTGGATATAGCAACAGATTACATGAGAATGGAAGGCGTTAGGCCACTGAGTTTTGATTTGTTGTTTACGTCTAGGCCTATATTTTGATTTTGCCTAGGAGATGGAATTTTTCTATACATCAGTCACAGGAAGGTATAGTTTATTTCATGGTTTTAGAAACCTTACAAATTCAAACAAGTGTACAACTTGTGTGAAATATTGTTACTCCCTTCAAAACAAGTCTTCAGTGAATCATCTAAAGCCAACTAGTCGAGCCAACTTGAGTAATCTTGGGGAGACAGTATATCAAACTCGCCCATATTAAAATAAGCTGTGCGCATTGTGCAATTTCACAATGCTAGTGAAAGTCAAATAATTCACGTTAAGGATGCTGCCATGGTAACAGTGAATGAGAAAACACACTAAAGAAAGGACAAGGAGCCAAGTGGGACAGGCAGAGGGAAAATAAGGCCTACCAGAGGGGTTTATGGTTCCCTATCAAACATGCATTTGCCAGGAGCTATGAAAGCCTTAGGGGACTTTGTTGACCTGTACTAAATTTCCCCCTGGCATTCTCAGTGCACGGAAAGTTCTTCATGTCCTGCCAGACTGGGCTCAGGGGGTCAAATTTTGCCACACGTGGAAATATTTGGAGGGATGTGCTGGTCTTCAAGGACACACCAGCAGATGGTGGGTTTACTATGGCAAAATAAACAACCAGTAACTTTAAAAAATAAAAATAAAGAAAGAGAAAGTGGTGGACTCACCCATGAAAACACACTCACACCCACACAATAAACAAAACCAAAACCAAAAGGATGCAGGCCATGACTAAAACACTTAAACCACTGAGCAGAAAAATGTGAGTGGGCTCTAGAGGAGTATCTCTTGGGGACTGTCAGTTGTTTTCCATGATGCTTTACTGGGGTCACTGAAGTCACATCAGTCAGTAGCAGGATTTTCACTGCAGCATCCGGTCGTGAGGCCCAACATACAAGGCGTGTGCAGCCACAGCTCACTGGCCCCATGGGCCCTTTGGAGCATAAGGGGGGATTCCCAGTGGAAGGACTATGCACACGCCTCTGACAGCAGCAAAGCACTTATTATAGGGTTAGAGCAACGTTGTTTGGAGTGGCTGCTATTAAGGACCTTACAAAAGTATGCATGCACAACAAGCGTCTGGAGCCACTGAAAGCATCTCGACAGATGTTAACAGCTGTTCAGCGCGTCACTGAAGTGGCTCACCTCTCGGCCGGAGTGGCGCTCAATGGCCTTCTTGACTTTGCCATAGGTGCCTCTTCCCAGCGTCTCCAGCAGCTCATAGCGGTGTTTCAGGTTGTGCTTGTGGTGGTGTTTCTTCACGCCCGAGTTCCTCCGTCCATCGCTGCTCGTCGGGCTCCCTTCGGGCGAGATGCCGGCGAGTAGGGGAGGGGAGAGGTCACCCCCCGCCGGTTTGCCCGCAGAGGTTTTGCCTTTCTGGGCTTCAGGACGGGCTGCCCCCCGGTGGGGCGATAAATAAGCGGTTTCCATCTCACTATAGGGAAGTGTTGAAATCAACCTTCCCACTGTTAAATATTTCAAACTAACTATCTACCTAAAATAAAATTGATAATAGGCTATAATACTTATAGGTCTAATAATAGTAGCCTAATAATAAATAAATAAATTACAAGGAATAACAGGTAACCTACTACTCATATCATTACATGTGGAAACTAACATTTCCAGATTGTCTCCATTGATCTATTGGATTTAATCAAAGTGAAACAGAGATGCCTCCTCTTACCTATTCATCTTATTATCGCTATATAATCAAATCTACTACGGATTAAGCACAACAAGTCTTTAGGACATTATCGGTCTATAATTGCCTGATAGGCCTACATATCACAGTATTTTAAAAAAAAGAATAATAATTCTAGTGCCAATTCTGTAATAAAATATATGTTGTCAGATTTCGACAGCAGGCAGCATGCCGAAAGCTGAACACGCTTTCGATTTAAAGATGATATATTATTGGCTATTATGTGTGCGCAAGCTCTATCCCCCCAAAAAAAAAAAAAAAAGACTAAATAAAATTGATCTAATCTCCTCACTCCTCAATTGACTGGCATGCTCTATCTGTGGCTATCTGTGGCTCGTTCACGTCATCTGTCGTCGTACACGCTGCCAACATCACCGACTCACGTCTAAAAGGCGAGAAAGCTGCGACGAAACCGGCGTTTTGGATGAAGATGACCCTCATTTTGTCCACGGCCCAGGTATACGGCTCCTCATTCATCTGGACTCTGTCTATTGTGCGGCTGCATGCTCCGTGCAGTGGTCGACGGCGGTAGAGGTGCGCTGTGATCGGACACTATCTCAAGCTGAGACGTTTTGGATATTGCCATGGTCGTTTTGCTGCTCCCCTTCTTCTTGTTCTTCGTCTTCGTATGCCCTTCTGCTCGTTTCAGCCCTTTCTCTCTCTCTATACTCAACGTGAGACGCTGTGAATAAAGGACTGCGAGAGGAGCCGAGACAGGAGGCGGAGTTTACGCAGCTATATCTCCTCCCTTCCTTCCTTCACTGCCTTTTCTCTCCCCTTCTCTCTTTGTGCTCTCTTCCCCAGTTCTCATCTCTGATATGAATGCTGTGTCTGCTGAACAGGGGCGTAGTTGGGAACAGGAGGAGACCCCCCCCCCATCCATATTTCTCATAATGCAGCGTTAGTCACTGATCACAATGACACACCTCTTCATCACTGATTAGCCTGTAGGCTGTGATAGGCTACTTTTACTTTACCTGTGCATTTCCATCATCTGCTTCTTTGCACATTATGCTCCACTACTACAAACGGATACACTGTACTTTCCATGCCAGACACATTCATAGCCTACAGCATTTTTTGATTATAATTTGAACATTCAGATTGATATACAGGCAACACAATTAAAACAAGATTCTATGTTTTCATTCCCATTGGATTTTCCAATTTGCTAGTATATACTTTATAGTTAATTGATAGATTTTCCTGTTTTATAGTTAAACACACAAACACACAGACACTCGACACTCGCACACACACACACACACACACACACACACACACACACACACACACACACACACACACACACACACACACACACACATTTTACAATTAACATCAGACCTACCACACTTTTTTCACTTTCTGGCCCAGATGAGAAGACAATAGGCTACAGCTCCCATGTCTGTCCAGTGATTAATTAAGCTTCAGTCACCAGCTAGTTAGCTTAGCATAAAGACTGGAAACAGGGAAATATCTTGGCATGGACTTTTGTGGTTACTGTGAGATTGCGAGGGAACCAGCCAAGAAATTGTGTATTTCCCAAAATGTTGAGCTATTCTTTAAATTGATAGCAGGTGCTGGGTAGAGGTGCACTGAAATACAAATAAATACCCATGCACACACTGCTTATTTTCTTGCCATATATGTACAGTAGACACGATAGTCAAAGGTTCTACCAAAGATGGTCTTTGTCGATTAAAATATGAGACGTGTGAGCAAACCTGTACATATTAACAACTTCTGATTAAATATCACACCATCATGGTTGACCAATTAACTTTATTGCATTGTTCAATGTAGGACAAAAAGCTCACAGGCAAAATATTTGGCTTTCAATGACCCGTGTCTATTTCTGTAAACAATTTCAAAGCCTATATTTTTTGGGAAAATCAAGTTCCAGTTTGTTTATTTATCATATGCACAATGAATACAGGCAAAACCATTGGCAATGACATTCTTAATTCTCCAGCTCCCTCCCACAATGCAACATAATGAAAAAGAAGAGAATGTTTTAGAAAGTGCACCAAGAGAAAAGAAGAAGAAAAAAAGTTCAATTCTGGATCAAGATGCAGATCCAAAAAAAGGGAACAATTTTATTATCAAAACAACAGAAAGATTGTGCAACCTCAGTGGAGGTATGTGCTCTCTTACAGCTCTATTTTAAAACATAGGGCACTTACCACAACAGCACTGACTGCATTTACATATATTTAGGCATAGTTTTTTTTAAAGGTACTTTAACCTTTTTATGATGGTTGAGGATCTGATGGGATAGTGTGGAAATGGGGAGAGAGAGGGGGATGACATGCAGTAAAGTTCTGCAAGATGGATTTGAACCCATGACTTCTGCGACTAGAACAGAGTCAATAGGGTAGGCGCTTACCCACCACGCCACCATAGCGCCCATATATTAAGGTATAGTTAAAGCAAATTCCTGTCTCAAACAACAGCTGCTGTATTATAGTTTAAATAAGGTTTGGCTGCAGCTTTGTCAATTTCAAACAAGAAAAAAATATCAAAGCACTGAAAAATGTCAAAATATACACAATGAAAGATATTTTAGGTGTGTAATTTCATACAGTACACTGTTGTTCATTCATTCCAATATCATGAACAACAGACGTCAAATATTGGCTCTGTGTGCCACTGCAATATTCCTACACTTCCCCCTGTGTTTAGCATACATTCATCATGCAAAATGAATTTCACGTTTACATCTGGTTTCCATACTGAGGGAGAGAATGGAGGCAAATCTCGGAAGGGATTATCTAATTAATCTCACTGTTTTCATGTGGACTGCATGATACACTGCAGACTGCCGTAAACACACATTTTGTTTGTTACCTGAACAAACAAATTATGCTTGACAGATTGTTAACCAAAGGAAAACTCCAGTTTAGAGTTTGATGACTGACGCCTCTGAAACGGATTACTTTCCCCCTCTTTACTGTGAAGAGATGTTTCCCTAATGACAACATGTTTTGGCAACTCGAAAAGATCTCAAATAGACATTTTAAATGTTAAAATGTGTTTATTTCCCTTAAGTTTTGAATAATTTGAAACATCTGTGAACATTTATCTCTTGTTGGCCTGCCCTATTCTTCGCAATACGGGCAGGTAGCCAGCCTCTTCTTTAAATAACTGCAGGCGCCCAGAAGATAACCTGCTGTGGCCAAACTCTGTACTACAATCAGATTGTCTCCTCCACTGTACTGTAGCTTGCCGATACGCTTGCTTGTTGTGTATTTGTGCTGCTAATTACAGAGGGGAAGTCTAGGCCCACAGTCAAACACAATCTAATTAAGGAGTGAATCTGTTTTTCCCCCCATGGTTCCTCACAGTAGCTGGCATCATTTCTGAGCATTTGCTATCAACGTAGGTAGAGTTTCTAGTTATAGCAACACACACAGTATCTGATCTGATTCCTCTCTTGGCCTGGTTTGCACTCTGAAGTAACAGACTGTTGTTGTTGTTTTCAAAGAGTGCCACCACTGCCCTCTTGTGGTAGAAGTAGGATCATCACATCAATGTCAGAAGAAAAGAGAAAGTATTGACAGCACATGGCCTGAAAGCAATGTCAGATGATATGAAAACATTAAAAGCTTCCTGAAATATGTGAGCAGAAACACAAAGAGCTTGAGTGTTGGTTCACTGTATAACTGTTTTTCTCATTCCGCAGCACTCAAACAGTAAGTATGACCACCGCATGTGCTCATATGATTCTGGGCAGCACTCTTGGAAACGCTTTAAATGGTTCATATATAAACTTGCAATGTTAATGTGCTGTCACTTGCCACAGTATCCCGAAGGCACACAATTCTAAACCAACTACATAAAAATGCTTTCTGGGAAGAGCTGTAAATCAACATACAGTAACTGCTCTGCCATAGACCATATCAGTGTTGTTGCATATTTTACTACCTTTTAAAAGTCTATTAACCACAAATCATACATAGCTCACTTGACTGCTGTGTATTTTCCAAAGCCTCCCCCTTTTATTATTATTCTTATTATTATAAGACTTTGGGATTTTCTTTCCGATATTTAAGGCAGTGTGAAATCAACTGTCTGGTGGAGATTTGATGATTTGCACAGATAAAAAATCACAGTGAACATCATGTTTAAATTTGGTTAGTGTATTGATTGTGAGACCCAGTGGCAAAATATTAGCCAACATATAGTGCATTTAAATATTTTTTTTGAGGCTGTGCTCAGACAATTTTGACTCAAGACCTGTGTATTTTTAGAATAATTGTCACCCTGGAAGATATTACATGTTAATCCTAACACCTAGAAAAAATGTACCACAATTTGTGGTACAACTGGTAGTAATTTAAAGTAGTGATATGTAGTAAACAGATAGGGTTACTTGAACATACTGTAGAGTATGTCTGTATGACAGAGGAAAAGAGCCAGAACATCAAAGCCTGACAGAGAGTGACAGAGTATATGCTTAACCTCGAAAATCCCTGCCTTCAGCTATACTATCAACATATGAAAACATAGACAGTTTTTACAGTGAATGCAAAACATCCCTAATATTTATCCAACTCTTAACACCTACAGGAAAGCTGCCAAAACAAAAACAAAATAGGACAGGTTTATAGTCTGTTCTATGCTGTATGTTGCACACTTAATAACACTGCCTGACATAGGCCTACATTTCCAGAGATTCAAGTTGCAAACACTGATTTTATTTATCCATGGATTGGATTTGCAAAATCCCTTGCACTCAAAAAAGGATGAAGTAATGTTTTCCTTACAGTGATGGTGATGGTGAGTATAAACTAGATTGGGATGTAGTTTCAGCTTGATTTTGATAAGGTGGATTCTGTATGAATAGGCTTCTATGAAAAAGTGGAATTAGCCATTTGCACACACATTTCAAATATGTATGCATGGTGTTTCTAACATATTATATGGAATTTATTTTGCCTAAACAAACTCTGGAGAATAAAATACAAACATTTTCAAGATATGTACAAAGATAGGCCTACTGACAGTCTTCTTAGCTGGATTTATTTATTTTTATTTAGATGACAATTCGGTGCCATTTATCATGCGAGTTTCCTTGGAGCTTTTTCAGTTATTTCATTATTATTAGCCTATTATTTTAAGAAAACTGTTTCAAACACGAAGTAGGCCTAATTCAAAATGCATGATTCAATAGGCCTATGTTTTCTTATAATGCAGCTCTCAGTATTCAGTTTATTCTGGGACAAAAACTAAGATAGGCCTACTGTTAGAATATCTAGGCTACATAGTAGGCCCTACTGGATTATACAAGAAGATATGGAAATTTGAAATACATGACAAACTAACAGTGGGGGGAAGCAATACACTGTAGATGCGTCTAGTCCGGATAAAAGAAGAAGTTTCTTCTGATAACATTATGATAACAACATTTGAATGAAATGACACTCCAGACAATTCGCAAATGTTTGATTTACCTTTGAATTTAAATGGCAACTTAAATGGATACGATATTCTGGCCTCGTCCAATCCTCCGCATTCACAGCGTTCTGGTGAGTTCATGTTCACCAAATTCTTCATAGCACCTCTCCTCGCCATGTGGACTGTTTTGCGCGCCCGCGCACGTACGCGTACCCGTAAAGTGCGTCACCTTCTTGGCGAAAACAGCGAAAACAGGATTTGTGCCCAACACGTGAACTGTAGTTCAATATTTGTGCAGAAAACGGTTGTTGTACCTGTAATTTGCTTTATTTGAATCTGCCTTTATCCATATGACACCCTTTGCGCTATAGCTAAGGTAACTTTGAGCAAACATTAACTTTCAATGTGTAAAAAAACCTTGTCTTTACTTCTAGCTAATTAGCTTGGCTAGCATTGGTTTGCGAACTGTAGTTATTTAAATAGAAGAGTTATTTTTTATTTTTTGCATTAGCTACTTGTGGTTACTTGGCGTGTTAGCCACCATATTATAATCAATCCGTGCATCAAAATAACAATTATGAAAAAGTTGTGTTCTTTGTGTGCAACGTCAGGTAGACCTTTTACAAATATGCTTACTGCTGTGCGGTGTATGCTGTCTAAGCTGGTTTCTCCATTGTGGAGGACAGTTGAGGTGGAAGGAGACGGCCTTTTTGCCGGTGGAGAAGGTAATTGCAATATTCCCTCAACGTTTGGCTGGGTAGAGTTCTCTCAGTTAGCATAACCGCTCTGTATTTTACAATAGCAACGACTCAACAGATTCAATGCCATGTTGTCATTTGGTCCTCATTTCATTTGCTTGTCAGGCATGGAAAACATTCGCCACCTGCGGGGCAGTGTGGTAACCCAGCTGTGCCTTGACTATGGCATGATAGACGACACAATCTACTACACAAGTGCAGAGGTTTTGGGAGGGATGCCACTGAAAGAAGGGGACAGTGTCAACTGCATAGCGGTTCGAGACGGTGCCCAAGGGGGATGGAAAGCTGTGAGGGTGAGCTCCTCCTTTGCTTTACTTCAGCATGAATTTGCAAACAACTCCCAATTTGTATACTTACGTGTCAGGAAAGTTGTGTGTTTATTTGGGTGTGTGTTTGTGTATGGCTGTGAACTAGGACAGACAATATTTTCTACATGTGCTCTGTCTTTAAAATAGACAACATCCACATGCTGGTGGATCTCTTAAGTTAGTGTCGTCCGAGTGAATTAAGCGCATACCTGTTTATTTTTCCCTCTATTTGCAGTGCTATCAGTCAGGTAAATACTAAATAGGGCCATCATAACGAGTGCTGTCAGATATGCAGCAGTAGCACCATTTCTTCTCGTAATTTTAGGTGGAGAAGAGTGCAGATGCTTGGGAGGATGGAGGAACGAGCTCTCTAGAAGACGACGCTATGCAGCTGCGACCTCTCATTGGCACAGTAACGGCATTTGATGGAGATGGCGGCTACATAAACCAGACCACGTTCTTCCCACTCTACACTCTTTGGGATGGTACCAGTATTACTGTTCTTAGAATGCTGCAAACTGTGAACTTCTTGAACACAAAATAACTATGTTTTGTATACACACCCACACAGCTCTTTCAGTCCCAGAACTGTCCAGCATCTTTGATCTACAGCCACTTGTATTCTTCTTTTTTTTTTTTTTTTTTTTTACAGTTCATTTTTTGACAAACACACAGCCCCCACCACACTTTACTTGCACTTTGCTGAAGGCTGATGTTAACTCTGTATATTTTCTCTCCTTTTTTCTTTAGGTTATGAGCCAATGAAAGGAGACTGGGTCCAAGCTAAATATTTTATTAACCCTACTAAGTGGACCACCCAGGCTCATTCTGTGGCCCCTTTACGCTACTGCCGCCTAGACCAGGTAATGGCATCGCTGAAAATGTATGGTTGCATTGTACTCACTCATTGTAAGTAGATCCTGTTTTCAAACATTCTAAAACTAACTTAGTGTTGATTCTCCAAAAGTCATTCATTTGTGTCTAATCCAATTGAGATATATTGAACCCTTGTCTGGTTTAAAATGTTATGACTTTTTTTTAAATTGTGCAGGTGCGTGTGACCAGTGTGTATGGCAACAATGGAGTGGTGGAGGACAGTGTGTTCTTCTGCCTGGACTCTCTGCTGCTGCCTGCAAACTACCAGCCTTCAGTAGGGCACATGGTCAACCTGGTGATGGTGGAGAGCAGTCAGTCGTTTTACTGTTGGAGGGCCTTGTGCATGGCACCCTGCCTGGAGAGGTATAAACCACAGTTTTTTTTTTTTTTTTTAGTTGTGTCTGTTATAGGGCTACAATGAACAATTATTTTAATCAACGATTAATCAGTCATTATTTTCATTAACTAACAATAACTATTTTCATTAATCATTTTTTTTTATGCATAATTGTTTTGCCAATGACACAAATGCCCATCACAACTTCTGTGTCCAAAGTGACGTCTTCAAAGGTCTTGTTTAGTCTGACCAAATGTCCGAAACTCAAAGTTATTAAGATTACCATTTATATAGGAGAAGGTGGAACCTTTTAGATTTTGTATTATTTCTGTAACAATTTTTTTGTTAAATAAATTACTTAATTGGGAAAATCATTTCAGCTCTAAAATCTTTATGATCAGAAGTCAAATAGAATTTTCCACATTTGTTCAACTTTTAATGTTGGCGATGCAGATGAGTAGTTTGCTTTTTTGTATTGTTGTTGCAGTGGGGATCTCTCTGCTACACCTGTCCCAGAGGCTAAACTCAAGAGCATTTTGGAAAACAAAGGGGGGCTGGAAGTGACAGACTACGGCCAGTTTGGGAATCTGATGATTGGGGAGAAACAAGAGCTGGTGCTCTGGATACAGTAAGTGACCAAAGAAGGAATAAAATAAAATAAAAGAGAACCTCTGTAAAATATAACTATAGTCCTGGTAAATGGCATTGATCATTGTCAAAGACTTTCTTTAAATAAATATTTATTTCCTTTATTCCAGATAAGACAACTGTATACAACAACCCGTTCTAGAGAAAATCACTATATCCATCAGTTGCACCCCATCAGTACTGTGCAATCTTCATCTTTTTCTCATGACAGAAATAAAAGTCCAGATGTCCACCACACACTGAAGTGCTGGGACTTTGCTGGCTGGGACTCAAAAGAACAGTTCACCCTGGTTACTGTCAAAGGGCCCAAACCACCGAGACAGAACAAAACGCCGCTGCAAGAAACCTGCTCCGAGTCGGAAAAAGAAAACTCTGAAAAAGCTGTCAGTGATGCAAAAGAGGAAGACACAGACAATGGAAAGGTGCTGAAGGAGACCATCCATCCCACTGGCGTGAGCAGCGAGAAAGGAGAGCTGGATATTCCCCCAGGAGAGAGACTGTCTATTGTAGTATCCTGCCAAGCAAAGCAAGTCATTTTTTATTCTTTTATAAATCGTTTGTAGTGGCATGTGTGTGAATAATTTAAAAAAGGTGACTATTGAATGGAAAATGGAAACTTCACCTTTGTGTTGGCTTGTATATTTTAATATGCTTGTCTTGCCATTTAAATAAGCTTTACTTATTCTGTGGAGCTCTTGGTAGTATGTTTACTGTACCACTGAATACTACTATGTGGGACATTTTTGCTCAGGAGCCTGGGAAGCTGTTCCGAGCTGCTGTTGCTGCACTTCTCCTCTTTCTCCATCGGGAGGCGCCTGGAGGTGACAGTGGGCAGTGAAGAGGAGACCCTGCTGCAGCCCAATGTGCCCTACTCTCCCTGTAACGCACGCACTCTTGTCTCAACCGAGCCGTCTGCTCACGTGATCACCGTCGCTGCTCCAAAAGAGCCACCAAGGTATCAACAGCAAGCAAAATCCATTGCTGCCTGAGGAAGATCACCAATCTTGACATTAATCTTTTACCTATCTGATAGCTACTGTAATATGTTCCACTTACTCTTGTCTCAATATTTGATGTAACTATTCCTTCCATAACTTATCCCTGTTCAAAGGCAGTATTTAATGACAAACTGATTATTTCTTTCATCTCTCACTGGTAGACTTACTAAGCGGCGGATGCCAAACTTCCTACCTAACTTCCCGGTGCCCCAGGCTCTCAGAGACTGTGTGGAGGCACAGAGCGACGTGCTGGTAGTTCAGCCGTGCCTAGGAGAGGTGAGCTTGCCCATGATGGTGTTTAGTTGGTCATATAGAATAAGGCATTAAAAGCGGAAGGTAAGCTTGATTAAGCCACCTGCACAAGAAATATGTTATTGATGGAGCCTAGCAATATCTATTTATTTGATGAATGTGCCTCCTGAGTCATCATCTTAACAAAGGACCGGGCCACTGTGTCTCTAAGGAGGGTGATGATATTAAACAGTCCTTCTATTGAAAGAGGACACACACAGTAAGGCAAGGCAAGTTTATTTTAGAGCCCATTTTTATATTTTATACACAGAGGCAATTCAAAGTGCTTTATATAAAATATTCAAAAGAGAAAGGAAAAAGAATGATGAATAAAAGGGAGAGAATAATTGAAAACCGAGGATGTACTGGGTGCATGAAAAATGAAAGGGGCCTAAAGGTCGCAATGGGTAGAAAAAAAGTGATTTTATATATTTATTTTTTAACAGCAGATGTTGCAAGGTAGAGACATTAATTTAGGTCTCTTTTAAGCTTTATCAATACAATTGCTAAATTCAGTATCAGGAAAGGGACTCCAGTGGCTGCTGTTCTTCAATATCATATTTTTTTCATCTCCCACTGTGTCTGTTTTGCTCAGGCGCTTTCAGCATCCAACATGCACTTACGTTTCGCGACCCTTCTGTGGTTGGAAGAGCTGCATGCAGAGAGGGAACTGAGAGAATTCACAATCTACGGCGCCCTACTCAGGAAAGGAGCTGTCTACCTGCACCTAGAGGTCCTTGGGTTGGCAGAGGGCAGACCCAGTATCAATATAGGTGAGGAGGCCTCAGCTGTTTGTCTTCATTATTGCTGAACCAATACAAAGGTTCTTGTTACGGTATGAGAATGATTTTGACTCTTTTGCTCCGCAGGTGACAGAATAGTATTGAAGAAACCACAGAGTATCGGAGTGGTGATGGAGTATGTTTGTTATGTCACAGAGGTATGGACATATTTGATTCTCATCATATTCAAACAGAGACACTTTACATTTTATATTGAGTCTATTGCTCTCTTGTAACTTAACAGATCCACGATGAGGATGTAAGTTTGAGAGTGAACTCAGATTTTCAGCGCGGCTACCTCGGCGAGCCTCTTGATGTCGAGTTCTCTTTCAACAGGTTGGATAAAAGAGATTAGTTTTATGATTTCACAGGCACAATGTTAAAGCATTTCAACCAGACATAATGTGTCATAGTTGTAATATGAGTATTTTGACCACTTGTTTTACCAGATTGACCATGAGGCGGTGTCACAACTCGCTTGAACAGACCAAACCGTTTGGGGACAGTAAGTGGGGTTTTTATTCATATTCCTTGAAGTCTTTACAGAGTGTGCGTCCTGGCATTTAAGACATTATGAAGACTGGTATTTACAGGTATATTTTTATGTTCCTCTAAATTCTGGTAGAGTTCCCATCTGCTGATCTTTATTTTAGTGGCAAACCTATGCAATATATTGAAATGCAATCCCTCAGTTGGAGGATACAGTTACGCGCAAAATTGCCTCCAGAGGGCGTTGTTTGCTCTTAACCTCATCCCGTTCTGTTTTCCATAGCAAAAGCAGGAGAAATAGAATTCCCCCCAGGGATGATTTAAATATCAAATTATACTTCTCCAGTAGTGTCTGCTTGCTCTAGTGCTTTATATTTGGGCAGCCAAAAATGACATTATTTTTCTTTTAATATGTCTGGATTCTATACACTGGAGTGCTATACATAGGCTCTCCTGATAGGTAATGTTGAAAGTAGTCCAGTGAGATTTAAATTGCTGTCATTCCCACATTTTTGTGCAGTTCTCTTCCCCTCTCAAGTGACGATTCAGGCGCCTCAATGGACGGGAGAGTGGGTAGACGGGCCAGACCCAAACAAAGCATTGGGAGACAATGAGGTGAAAGAAAGAGAAATGCAAAACATTAATGGTATTGAGTCTAGCTTTGCTTAAGATTGTATCTCAACTCCAGACTCCAGCCTTGAAGAATGGAGAGGTTTCAAGCATTTCCATCGACTTGAAGTCAAAGGGCACACAGACTACAGGTACATGTATTAGATTTCTGCTTTGCATACAAGCTTTTCCCTGTACACATACCTGATAACATTGACGGCATCAATGACAAATGCGTTATTAACTTTTAGATGGTAGCGTGCCTTCCAAACCCATCCCCACCCAAGGGCACTTCTTTAACCCGGCCCTGAACCCCCCGCAGAGAGAGGCCGTCAAGAGGATCCTTTCAGGAGAGTGTCGGCCCATTCCTTATGTGCTGTTTGGACCTCCAGGCACTGGAAAGACCATCACCCTCATAGAGGCCATACTACAGGTACAGTACATACCCGTTAGCTGAATATAGTCGGCAATATAAGGCCCTGTTCTCACCGAAACCATTTCCCCTGGTAACGCTGATGTCACGGCTCCACTTCACGTATGCATAGTCTATAACATTTGCTGTCAATACCCACACGGGAGTTATAAAGTTAGAAGACAACATAACGTGCAGGGCTTAAATAGGCCTATAACACTCGCCAATTTAGTCTGTAGTCTATTAGTAAGTTATTGATACCATGCACCCGCCACTTTGTCTGGGGAAAGATTTGTGCTCTGCCGCTTTTTCTAGCAAAATAAACTTGTGTACACGGCTCTCTCTACATTAAAAAACACTATCCATAGTTCAGCGCGCAGCGGTTAAGTTACTGTTCAACAAAAGGAGCATTAAGGCTACGGCTTCACAGTAAAAGCATTTCACTGGCTAAACATTAACAGCATTTCACCGGACAAACGTGAGTTGACTTTTATTTTGAGGTACGCCTAACAGGAAAAGTAGCCGCTCACAAAGCCCCTTTACTATCAGCATGTCTTCTGTTTTCACGAGTTCAATGCGGTGAAATAAGAGGACAGACAGCTTGTCATTTACAATACTTATAACCCCAAGCTTACACCAACCGCTTTATGAACGTTAGTGGCATTCATTTTCGGTTTCAGTAAGGTTTTATGCATCAAATTGTACCGGAAAAGCTATCTACTACTACCTTGTACCGCCAACTGCTGGCCTGGCATGCTTACTACATCGATTTCGTCCCGTTTCCTCTGAAAACATGTGCACAGGTGAAGATGTCAGATAAATTGTGTCTGAACGGGGTTTTTTTAAAAACCAAAAACGGGAAAACTGTCACGTTTTCACCGTGAGAACAGGGCCTAAGACTCCTGTGTTATTGCCACAGTGATTAGACAAATGTCACACAGTATTCTTGAACAAGTACATACAACATGTTTTTCACATTATGCTGTAGTGTCAGATAACTTCTGCATAAATGCGATCAGTTTGAGGTTGTGTGTCTGTCAAGCTTACTCCCATTCTGTTCCCCTGCTTGTGTGCCTCTCTAAAGTATTTCCCCCCTCCAGGTTTACCACTTCCTGCCCAGTAGTCGGGTCCTGGTCTGCACTCCTTCCAACAGTGCTGCCGACCTCATCTGCGTCCGCCTGCATCACAGTGGTTATCTGCATGCTGCAAGTTTGGCTCGTGTCAACGCATCCTGCAGGCAGCACGAGGTACCAAACGGCATCAGGGAAAATACCTTCACTGTGCAAGTGTGCAGGTGTTTGGCATGAGACACATTATTTACACTGTGTATGATCGAAGGAAAATAATGCATGTAAGTGTGCAGTAAGACCGATGCCATTGCCATTTGCCAACAGGTTGGGCGGTACAGTCGGTAATCCTATTAAAAAAATGGATGAGGTTATAAAAAGACCCTCTGTCTGCACCTACCTGTAGTACATAGCGTTATCATGTAAAACATTTGAATGTGTTTTTTTCCCTAAGTCCATTCCAGAAGTGCTGAGACTGTACTCGAGGGCAGGAGAAGACATCCGTCATGCCTCTTTTCACAGGATTGTGGTCAGCACCTGCTCCAGTGCTGGCATGTTTCATAATATAGGACTACAGTAAGGCCTGGCTTGGAATGGGAGTAGTTTACCAACCATTTTAGTGTTAGCTTCTATCTCCTACTTTTAAGCTCGGCTCACTAACAGTGGATGTGTTTTTCCTCAGAGTGGGACATTTTACCCACGTGTTTCTGGATGAGGCGGGCCAGGCTACAGCCCCAGAGTCCCTGATCCCCATTAGTCTCATTTCAGAGAAAGATGGACAGGTCAGTTCAAAACGCACATGCAATGACTACATTCAAACCTCTCCAATGAATCTGTCAGTAGTCAAGACAAGGAGTAGGATTCCCAATGTATTCCCAGCTCAATGAGAGTCCTCGCTCATGTTTTTGTATACTTTGTTAATCAGTTAAACAGTGTGTGGTTTAATGTGTGGTATTCTTCTTTTTTTTTATATGATTAATAATGACTTTTCTCCCTCCTTGTCTGCTTAGATAGTGTTGGCTGGAGACCCCTGTCAGTTGGGTCCAGTGGTGAAGTCCAAACTGGCCACTGCCTTTGGCCTGGGCGTGTCTCTGTTGGAGAGACTTATGGCCAACCAACTGTACTCCAGACACGACTGGGGATACAACCCTCAGCTGGTTGGTGCACTGCATAGAAAATTGTTGAATCTATTGTTGAAGCAAATTGATGTTATTTGGTTCAGCTGCAGATTGGTGCTCATAAAGAAAATATATGCTATGCTATACCCATCTCTTTATTTTAATTTATTTTATTTTAGTGTTATTGTTGATACTAGCCAGCTGAACAGGATAAGCACAAATGGCTAATCTTTCAGGAATGTATAGGATAATACTTGATTATAAAGTGTCTTATTATTACTACAGGTGACTAAGCTAATCTACAACTACCGTTCTCATGAAGCCTTGCTCACACTGCCATCCAAGCTCTTCTACCACGGCGAACTGTGTTACAAGGCCCCAAGGGCCGTAATAGACTCTCTCTGCCAGTGGAAAACCCTGCCCAAAAAAGGCTTCCCACTGCTCCTCCATGGAGTTCGAGTAAGTCATCTTTATAATGCATGAAGAATTTTAAGAAATAGTATATTTAGGTACATCTGTAATTCTTGTTATGATGTTATGGTTCACTGTGTTCAGCTCTGAACCAAAACACTGGTACGCTTGGTGCCCGAGCCGGGGAGGTGGTAGAGATAGCACAAGGTTAAAACACAGCTCTAAGCATGAGATTGTCAGAATTGAAGTGCAAGTCTCGAGAGTTGCAGTCCGGTTCTCCTTGGCCAAGTCTGTAATAAATATTGCTTCATAATTCATCCAAGTCTCCTGAAATATTCTTCCACCTGAGTTGACCTCCAATGTGACCTAATGTTATTAGGATATTCAGACCCATATATTTATCTATTCCTCTCTGCCCCTAGGGCACAGAAATGAGGGAAGGCAACAATCCGTCATGGTTCAACCCAGTGGAGGCTGTTCAAGTCATGCTCTACTGCTGCCAGCTGGCCAAGAAGCTCTACAACCCTGTGGATCCCTCTGACATAGGCATCATTGCCCCCTACAAGAAACAAGTAAGACTGCATAGTTCATCAGTGAAATGTGTATTGGGCTTATTCACGTCATGTCTCATATCAGAGCTTTAAGTGACTTTAGTTGCACAAGTCAAATCTTCTTGAACACTGTCTTATAAAAGCAAATCCCAGTTTAATTTAAATTTTGACCCCGAGATAGCTTAAATGGCTTTTAAATGTTTAAATGGCATAATTATTATTATTATTATTATAACTTCTCAGTGTGAGAAGATTCGAGTGCTGCTGGGTAAGGTGGGCCTCTCTGACATCAAAGTGGGTTCGGTGGAGGAGTTCCAAGGACAAGAGTTCCTGGTCATCATCATGTCTACGGTATGCAAAAACAGAATGTGCTTTCTTCTCAGTGAGACATCCATTACTTTACCTTAAATGGCGTCTGCTTAATCAAGTTCTGTACATCACAATTTCTTTCCCGAGCAGTATAACAGTAACTGACCAAATCCAAATGTGTCTATAGCACCACTTTCTGGTCAGTTAATGTATTTTTTGAAATATGTGTTGCAGTTTCAGAGATTCGATCATTTAAATCCCATACTGTCGATAACACAGGACATGTAAACAGTTTCCTAGTCATAGCTTGTATACTATCGGATAAAGGTGACGGAAAAATGACATTGACAAGAAATGTTCTCTCGCTGACTCCACCTTGAATTTACCAAAAATGTGCTGAGTTTAAAGACATTAAATGATTTATTTGGAGGTCTTTTTGAACTAAAAACAAAATGCTTTCTGCTCAGCTATAGAAATGATAGACGGTTATTTCAGAATTAGTTGACAATTAATGTTAATTAATGTCTTTGTTTTGGAAGCTTGTGAGATGACTGAAATCTAATATTCTACACTACTTAGTAAATGGAGAAACATTATGAACTATGGAAAATGAAGCACAGATTGAACAACATTGAATAGTGTTCAATTCGAACCATAAAATACTCAATGATAATAACTATATATGTGTGTATTCATTCAATACAATTATGCATCAAGGCTGAAATAACGAAAAACCCAACATTGCACCTGTAACTACAGTAAAAACATCACATTTGCGTTTGTTTTTTTACTGAAAAAAGTCGTTAGTGTCGTACTCTTCGGAGCAGACCATATGAATCATTACCCTTCCCATGGTGTTTTAAGTTTATTTCCTATTTTGAAGATTACTCAGTTATTTTCATTCTCTTAAAATGTAGGTACGCTCTAATGAATCGGTACAGAGCGATGATTTGCAGAGCGCGCTCGGCTTTCTGTCCAACCCCAAACGCTTCAACGTGGCTGTCACTCGTCCCAAAGCCTTGCTCGTAATTGTTGGAAACCCCCACATTCTCATTAGGGTGAGTAACTAAACGCAATATTTGATCCTAGGTTTTGTAAAATATATATTTTTTTTAAATATATATTAGTGTCATACAACTAGCGCATTAAGTCCTTTTTTAAATGTCTTGATTTCTTTCCAGGACCCATGCTTCAGGGCTCTGCTGCAGTACTGCTTCATCAATGGGGCATATCTGGGCTGCGACCCTCCCCCCACACTAAGAGACACTCAGGTGTAAGTAAACTGATCAGCTATCAGAAAGTTTTTATTCATTATGGATTTTTACACTCATTTCAGTTGTCAATGTATTAGGAACAATTTCACAATCTGGTGCAATCCAAAACAATTGCCTAGGATGTTTGGGTTTTTTGACAATCAAGAATTGTTTTAGGAATGAGGTCATAGTTAATGGTTGCGTTGTACTTTGTTTCAACATATATTCGGCCCTACTCATGTCATCAAAAAACCCTCATAAACTTTGTAAAAGTATAATTGAAGCCAGGGCTGATGTATTAAATTACAGTAGATTGTACAGGTGTAATTTATACTGTATACTGTATATTTGACACAAACACGGGTTTGATTGTTAAGATAATGCATGCCTAATCTTTGCTGCAAACCAGTGTTTTGTGCATGAACTTCTGTTTGCTGCAAACCAGTGTTTTGTGCATGAACTTCTGTTATCCAAGTCATTTTTGACTATAAAGAACATTAAGTTATGTTTTTATCAGTTGTTGGCCAATTATGAACCCATCTCTTTTTCTCTCTCATAGGGTTTCACAGGAGCAAAGGAGTGAATAAGAGGACTATGGAGTCATGGATGGTGTATCTCAGCTCCGTCAATCCGACTGTCTAATTATGTTCTAAGATTTTTTTTCCCTCTTCACATTTCCTTGGCTTGTCTCTGTTTTGATTGTTTGCAAAGTGAGATATAGCTGTCTTGATCAGTGAATCACTGAATTTGTATGAAAAGGGAACATTTCTTGTTTCTGTGAAAGCCCATTAACAGTTCCACTCGGGCGTAGAAATAAAGATGACGCACATGAACAATGCACTTTTTTTCCTTTTTTCTGTGTTCTGTAATCATTAAGCTGATGTGCTTGACAGTGCATAACATTTTACAGTGAAGCTGAATAGAAAATGGGTTAAATATTGTGACTTGCATCATAGCAGTGCCACTTTGGTCATCTGCCAAATGCTGCACTATAAATGCTACTAAAAGCCAACAGCATTGTTCCCCTGTGCTTTACTATAATAATTTTGTTGAGAATGTGAAAATAGAAGACAACATAATAACTTGTGAGTGCATTACCCTGGTTTCGCATACTGAGTCGATCCACAGATCACAGATAGATTCTGGGGGGGGAGTTGTCTGCCTCCCTTGGCGTGGCAGCGTCTGCCCACAAGGTCCGGAGACTGGATGTGACAATTGAGTGCTACACACAGTCTGAACAGGGCTTGTCAGTCCCACTGGAGCCCAGCAGGATGGTGAGGGGGTGTAAGGGAAGAGAAAAGAAGCAAATGGGGGTTCAATCTTTTAAGTTAATGAGCCTCTGATGTGCAGGGAGGAGACTGCTTTTATCTGAGTTTAGTGTGTTGCGAGGCAGGCCAGCTCAGACAACACACCCCACCCTTTGATGTATGTCTCAGGTGTTTGTTCTACGCACGAAAAAGCACAAAACTAAATGGTGAATTCTTGTTGCAATAGTGTTTGTTAAGAGTCAAAGTGACAAAACACAGTAAAATGAAGTAGGATGGTATAGTTATGTGTTTGGCAAACTATGAGTCAGTAGAATACTAAATCTCGTCATCACAAACAAGTCATCTTTTGTTCAAATGTAGGTTAAGTAGAGTTATCTTACCAAATACTACCTTAGCAGACCAAGACCCAACCACTAAAAGCTCATACTTATTGAATTGAATACATTTATTTCAGACATATCAAAAATACAAATCAAAACGAAAAGCACCAAAAAACATTACATATATTCCATCAACCATCATTGATATGCCTGAAAAGGAGATTGAAGAAGTAGAAACGTATTTAATCTTACCCCTTTTCCACAGCTCAATGATTATTTTTTATTAAATGAACTTCCTGCTTACCATATGTTTTAATCTCTATATATTTGGGCTAATTCTTGTTTGTAAAGTGACAACAATATGACATTATCAATTTTAATTTATTGAAATAGTTTGGCATTGTCACGAACTACATTTTTAGTTTCCTAGCAATATTAGCAGTAGCAGGATGATATGCACTAGCAAAGAAGACATGAACATTCAAACTCAATGAAGATGTTGACCTGTAGAGCAAAGTTTTGGCTATGAAACATGTTCTGTCATCAGTATGTATTGATATTGTAGTTATGCTTGGTGCCTCAAAGGATCATTGGTTATTTGGGTTGGCCTGGCATCATTTTTTTCTTTTTAAGATTTTAAAGTTTCTTTCAAATGCCAAGCACTATCTTTGCAAAATTCTCTACTGGGGCTGTGTTGGACAGACAGGTGCCCAACCACTCAGCTCATATCACCTTCTCATTAACTGGGGCAGGAGCAGGCAACACATTAGCAAGACAGACACAGTGTCTACAGGGCAGCCATTAGGCTCAACAACAGACCCCTGCTGGGTTCCTGGCAGGGGGAGCTTGTTAAATGTGTGGACCTATTGTTCTCCCAAATTGGCCTGTGACTCTAATTGCCCAGTTAGTCCCATTTTACGGGCTGTACTCGTCTACCCGAACTGGAACCAGCCTGCCCTCTTCAGACCAGGCTGTAAAATTAGGCTGAGCAGGGGCCGACGAAGGGCTCTCTGGCTCTTGCCTTTCGAGAGTGCAGTCCTCGCTGCAGACAGGGCCGGTATACAGGCTTAGAAATAGGAGTCAATCAATCAACATGTATTTAATTTATCCATTTATAGCCTTTAAAAAACAAACATTAAAATCGATTCTAGAAAAGAACCGCAAGGCAAAGGAGAGAGTAAAGAATGGGGGTAATGTGAAGAGTAGGACCAATCAGAATGACCTTTACAATGGCATGTCTGTAGCCACAATGACCATGAGAGGGCTGGGTGGGATATAGACCTCTTGATTCATGAGGGAAAGTCCTGGAGGCATCAGCCCAAGATAAACATCTAAATCTTCAAACAGATGACATCCAAACAAATACGAATATGCTGTTACGTAGTTCTATTGTTAGATTAAGATGCTTAAATACACACACAGACAGAGTGAGCCAAATTAGCACTCATGTCTGTGCCACCGGTCTGCATCTCAGGACGAGATCTCTGTTCTATTGAATGGGATGTTATGATTGGATGTGTCTGCGTCTGCCTTACAGCAGATGTTGCATGTTGCTGTGGTTTTCTATTGTAAATATACTATTCAAATAAAACATTATTAAAAAAAACTTATTTAACATATTGTATTTTTTAGTACAAATGACAGCTTCTCATATAATCTTGTATCAAGGAAAGTATAAGTCCTTAAGATTTAAGAAAGAAAATATCCGTAAGAAATATATCCAGTATCCAGCTAAAAATTGCATGAACTCATTCCAGAGCTGCGTATAACACCGATTTGAGTCTTTTCATGTGAGTGTTGTGTACACTAGCGTATGATGCCAGGATGTATTTGTTGTTGATGAGTCAAACAGAGAAACAAAATAGGGAGGCGAAGAGTGTTTCGCATGTGGATCTGAGTTTTGAGTTATTGGCAGATCAAAGCCAGGTAAGCCAGAAGAGACACTGCTACGCTAATGAGAACTGGAGGCTCTGCAGATGAAACCCTCCAATTAGGAAGAAAGAGACACATGAAAGAGACTAGCAATATGAAGGAGACTGTCTGTCTGTCTACCAAAATCTCAGATTTATTTCTGAAGGACCTTTCAGACATGCAGTTTGTGACCCTCAGCAAAATTTGTTGACAAGATTGGGATGTTTTTCCATATCAGTCGATGCAAAAGAAAAAGGCTCATCCTTTCATTGTGCACAAAATGGATATAATTTAGAGAGGACAAAAAAAATAATAAAATCATTCCCTTTTGAGGTAACTAAGCTATTGCAAAACTAAGATTGCACTTCAAGTAGCAGAACAGAACCTATCAACCATGTATCGTATACTTTGGACTTTTAGAGTTCTTTTCCATGAGGTGCCCATATCATTTTATTCTGCCTCCTGGACCTTAACAAACTAATTCAGAGGATCTTCTGACTGTGCTTCACTCAGTGAAAGCTGGGCAATAATTGCCCACTGTTACCCCTCCCTACTGCTCCTCACACACCCACCCTCCATCTGTTAGCTGCCCCCCTCTCTGTCTGCAGTCATCACAAAACAAGCCGTTGTCTCCATACACATCGTCTCTGCGTCTTTGATATGTAGTTGATAACAGACTTACAGACTGATGGGGCTGGCTGACCTTGCTGTATATAAGGCCAGCAGCAGCAAACCTTAAGCCATTCAAGGACAACAGAAGCTTCTGACAGCAAGCAACCTCACTGAAAACTCATCAACCAACCTAACAAGACTTTCTGGATTTCTCTTCAGTATGGCCCTGTTCGTGACTTTGGCTCTTCTGGCTATGGCTTGTCCTTTAATTGCATTTGACATGGGACAGTCCACTCGCTGCGTCACCATCCCTCACAAGATGAAGATCTGCAAAGATGTTGGATACTCAGAAATGCGGCTGCCCAACTTCTTGGGTCACAGCGACCTGGAACGTGAAGTGGTGCCACGTTCAGAGGACTGGAGGCCTCTGTTGCAGACAGGCTGCCACCCTCAAGCCCAGGCCTTCCTCTGCTCCCTCATTGCTCCAGTCTGTCTTGCCACGTAAGGACATTTTATCTTTTGTACTTATTCTTCTTAGAGTCAAATCTTCTTGTAATTGAACTTCATTTTTACTGTACTTTTGTGTTCATTGTCTAACGTTTGGTCCATCTTTACTTCAGTTTTATCCAGCCTTGCCGTAGCCTGTGTGTGGCAGTAAAGGACAGCTGTGCCCCGGTGCTTGCCTGCCAGGGACATCCATGGCCTGAAGCACTTGATTGTGACCGTTTTACTGTGGAGGATGAAATGTGCCTCTCTCCCTATGCAAAATTTAGCCGGTTTGCCAAAGGTATGCATGGACCAAAGACTAATTATCAGAACTCTGTATTACTTCACTGACATATCATCCCATTGGCAGAATGGACTACCATGTGCTTGCTCTTTTACAAGTCCTTATATACTTGTACTATGCCCCACACCTTTATTAAATTATGTTTGTCTTTTTTTATTTCATCAGACTTACTCAAACCTGCCTGCCAGAACTGTCCTTCTGTGGAAGAGGCTCCTTCAATGAAAACAGTCCTGAATGCTTTTTGCCAGCACGACTTTGGTAAGTTTCAGATCTCTTTCAATAAGCATTGTTTTTTACGTGTATCCTGTGTATGTTTTTTCCACTATTGTTTTTCAAAACCAGACGATTAAAGTTTTCCTGTCTTTTCCACAGCTGTGACTGCCAGAATTCATCGCCGTCGTCTACCTTTGGGAGAGCCAGAGTTTGAGATTGAGGGCCGGGTGGAGTTTATCCGCCAGGGACCTTTGCTTCCTTATGACACCCAGCACCTACTCCAGCAGTGGCTCCTCATCAACCTTAAATGTGCCAAGATTCTTGTGCGCCCCGGACGGTCACAGCATTACGTCCTGACTGGTTCAGTGCAGCCTGATGGCGCCCTCGCTCTCACCCGTCTTTTCCCTTGGAACAAAAAAGACGCAAATGTTGCAATGGCCACTCGCAAGTGGAAGCACCACAGATGTTGAAAAACTGGAGCTCTGAGTCTGTGTTTGGAGGGGAAATTTAGAGTTGGAAGGTTTCTTGGCATTGGGTGTTGGTGAAATTTTGTGAAGTAAGCAACATTTAAATTGATTTAAAGACCGAGCTGGACTCTGACTACAATACCCTTTGCTACTTTTAGCAGCTCACTCTCTTATGCTCTGACAGCACACAGTAATATAATGCACTCAAATCTGTATATAATATTAATAAGTGTAAATTGATTGTATATTTTATTTTATATAAGGCTTTTGGTGTATTTATGACATATTTTATGTGCATCTCATGTGGATAAAGATGACAATAAAATATTTGTTCTATGAAAATAAACTTGAGTATTTGTAAGTTACATTTATTTTGTGACCATACTGCTTAGCCCTTTATAGCAGGCCCTGTTAACAAGTTGCCTTTTTTAGTTTCCATTAATTTCACCACAAGGTGGCACACTAATGGAGGTGCAGAGCACTGATTTAATACTGTGGGGCCATGCTTCTTTTCAGTAATGAAAAAGGATCAGGAAGTCATTCAGGGACAATATATCATGCAGCATAAGAATAAAAAAGTATTCCTTCATTTCAATGTGGATTTCATCCCCTTTTCACCTAAAAACTTCACTTCATAATTTTGAGCATTTAATTTACAAATACTTAGGTCCTTCCATTATGTGGAATGTGGATATGAATAAGAAGTCCAACTGCTACGAATGAGTCATGACTGTACTTGCCTCAAACGGCCTGTGGTATTGACCTACTATGTGGCACTAATGAGAAGATAAATCACTGACTTTACATTTGAATAGTCTCAATTCCACTACTAGGCTGAACAGTTCTTGCCAGGGTTCGCAAACAATGGACTTATTCTATACTTTGTTGTGATACTATTCTCTTTGTGTTGTGCCTCTAACCAATCAGAGCTGTGGTGTAGTTTAAAGCAAATATGCACAATGCATTTTTTCGAGTGATTCACTTTCCCAAGTTAGGCTAATTAGCTCTAATAAATTATTTTTGCATGAATAAATAAAAATTATCTAACTTTTTTGTCATGCTAAAGGGAGAGAAATACAACATTTGTAAGGATGAATTTGAACCTAACATTTTTTCATCACACCAAAGCCAAGTTTTTTTTAAAAATCCCATACACATGTTCATTACATTAATCTGACAAATTAGCTCGTTTACAATGTTTGTCTGCTTTCGGCTGAGCAGATAACTTAGCGAAGCGTACTGTGTGACGTGCAAAGGCTAATTTGTTAAATCAGCAACGTCATCAACCTCATCATCGTTGGTGATAGCTTCTGCACGAGGAGCTTTGGCGGGACGAGAGTTTTACTCATCATCTGATGCTCGACTGCAAGAAAGGAACAATGACAAAGGGTAAGTTGGCAAATTGACAAAAAAAATGTAATCAATATTTAGTGTTATAATTTTTAGTGACACATTGTTTTTTTTGCCCCCTAAGTTTGGTTTGCTGTTATAGTGGTGTACCTGAAGCTTTGGATGAGGGTTGGAACTGCCCCAATCTGTGCCTATGGGGAAGCGGAATGCCATGTTCCTTCACTGGCAGATCTCTTTGACAGGGTCATACAACAGTCCTCAAGAATGCATGGCCTCTCTAATGATCTGCACTCTGAATTTGTGAGTTCTTTTTTATTTATTTTTTTCATCTCTGACATCGATCATCCATCACCATCCATCACACTCCGACCTCCATTCATCCATCATCAATCACACTTGTTTCAGTCGGCTATTTCTCAAGCGCCAATATAACTGTGGGATATATGTGTCTGTCCTTGCAGGAGAAACATTTATTTCCCAGCAGGATCCTCATAGGAAAACGGAAGTGCCACATGTACGGCATCGTAACACCAGATGATAAGGAGAATGCACAAAGGCTAGGGGTAAGCATTTTGTGTTTTAACTACATAAGATCATGGCTAATCCTGGACACATAAGTGATGACCTTGCATTATGTCATAGTTAACATGAAGAAAATGTTTGCATGGTGCCTGAAATGTAGTTGATTGATTCCTTAATGTGCAGCGAGAACAACTGACAGAGGTGATCCTGAGGCTTCTGGTGGCCTGGGGTAAACCCTTGACAAAACTCTACCAGAGCATGTCTCAGGACCAGAATCCAGACGTCAACCACTACAGCTTCAACAAGGCACTAGAGATCAGTGATATAGTGCATGAGCTGAGGGATGGAGTCGCAAAAATGGCTGAGAAGGTAACAATCATTAATGGTTACTGTTTGGGTATATCGCGATATTCAATTGTTTATGGATTGTTGTTGTATTTCTATTCTATGCTCTTCTATGTATTTATATGTCTTTATGCATTCTTCTGTCCATCTCAGATGAAGCTATTGGGAGTGCTTGGGAACACTGTTGGTTACATCACTGCAGAGACTTCAGTCCCCTCTTCTGCCTTTTCTTTCGAAAAACAAGGAGAACATCACTCAATGGACCATCATGACGTACTCTACTGTTTCCGAAGAGACTCAAACAAAGTAAAAAATTATCTCCGTATCTTGAAATGCACCATCCTCCCCGAACTGGACTGTTAATCCTGATACTAAAGATATCTGGTGTATTATCTTTAAATGTTGGCTGACATTTGATTTCAACAACACATCATGTTCTCACTGTAAGTGCTATATCCTTGTGGTGAATTCATTTCCTGTAGAGGATTATGTGTGTGCCTCTTGCATTATTATTGTCTTAGGTAGACAAGAATTTTACTTTTGAGCATTGAGAATGATGAGGTCAATAAAAAAGAATTTAAGTAGACCCGCATTATTGTTTTTTTGTCATCTTATTGTTAATGGGAAGCACAAGCTCTACATATTTATAGTAGTAATTCATAGTAAGTTCATTGTCCTGTAATGTCCTGAATTTGCTGCCGGAGAGGCAACACGGTAAGAACAAGCAATGTGGAAGTCAGGATTCACTCAAATGCTTTATTTACAGTTGTACAAAAATATTTACAAAAATATACCAAGAGAGATTCATCTTGAAAAAGATTTTGGATTATGAATATTAGTGTAGCTGTTTAAAAAAACATGGAAAATAAAAATGTAGATGCATTAAATTAAGTCACTCGTTTTTGCCGTTAACTGATTGCAATGACAATTGAAGAGTGATGATATTTCCTGGAAAAACTTGTCAGTTTAATCACCGAAACAATTGCTCACTGAAGCCAGCAAAATGAAATAAGATGATTGACCAAGCAGCTGAGCTTAATTTTTTTCTTTCTAACATTTATGAGGCAACACAACAGTCACGCACATTGAAAAGTTATTACCAGTGTTAGTCTTCAAAGACAATGTATTACATCCCTCTTAGTACTGCAGCTTTTTTACATGATTTTGCGATTTTTTGAGAGAGCCATTGCTGCCTCTCATGTGTCTTTGAGGCTTTTCTTTGTTTTTACATCGCCATGATACTGTGATGGTTTTTTCTCTTCCTGTGCAAGACCTTGGGCCATGAGCTCATCCATTGGGGAATGAGTGTTGTGAACCTCCTTCTCCTTACAGTTCCTCCACTTCATCCGTCGGTTCTGGAACCAGATTTTTACCTAAAGCAGCAGCAGAAGAAAGGAGAGGCATTTTATTTATGAAGTTGTAATCAATTTGTTTTAAGCCGTGCTAGTGGTGCAGCGTAGAGATGCCAATGTCTGTCTGTCTAATTAGTTTTTTTTCTGCCTTATGTCTTTAAGGTATAATTTATGTAATTCAAACTAGATTACCTGTGATTCCTTAAGACTGAGATCAGCTGCCAGTTTGTTGCGGTCTGTCTTGCTGATGTATTTCTGTCTCCGAAAAGTTCTCTCTAACTCCTTCCGTTGTTCGTCAGAGAACACAGCTCTCCGAAGGATCCCTCTGCGTGATTTAGGACTTATATCAGCAGACCACATTTGAAGATTTGCTCCCTCTGAAACATTATTTGGGGGGAAAAATATAAAGTATATTAATTTCAATGTGTTCACCCAAGCTACTATGGCAATGTGAGTAGGTTTTGGGTCATTGATTAGTAGTTGTCATTTGTGGACTGTGGACACCATTGTTAAATAAGGTAGATAGATTACAAGTCCCATCTGGGAGAAAACAGATGCTGTTTGTGATGAGTTTAAGTGAAACAGTGCTTCAGGAATTAGACTATTTGGATTTAAAGGCACAACATCCCATTCGGTCCACAATTAATATGTACACTTTACCAACCATTCCACATTTCCTACCTTTTCAACCCAAGATTGTGCCTGTTTTGGTCACACTCACTTTATTGCTCACTTTTGAATTCTTTTTTCTATTTGTCCAAATTAACAAACTGGGGGTGACTAATAGTATAGGAAGTCATTTCAACTGAGAAAAAAGGGAATTGATGAACTGTGAGAAGCAATCCCACGCTACTTCACTCACAGGTGCAGGCACAACAAAAGTCAAGTGGAACAATTTATCCAATCCATTCAATGTTGCCTTTTTAATCTGTAGGACAAATCTGCACATAGACCACCTCTAGGGAGCACATAACCGGTTTGGACATGCTTCTCATTTCTCTATTGGGACTCAATGGCTTTCTCTTAAATAGCTGATTACCAGGTCATTCCTGGGCAACGTGTGTGTCTGCCCTAGTGGGCCAGCTATAGAGCCCTGTGGGACACCAACAATAGAGCCGTTCAATGGAAAGGCCATTACTCGATGGCTCAGTGACCAAACACTAAATCTTTTCACTTGCAGGTATGAAGCCAGTTTGTATGTGAAGATGAGCTCGAATAAGTCTATAAAAGTCAGTTTCATTGAATGCTTTATGTCCTAGTCAAGAAGTCTCCAATGGGCAGGAATGAGAGTTGAAGGACAGGAGAAAAGAGGGGGGTCGGTGAACCGAGCTCTTTAGCCACACAATGGCTGGGGGATGTTCCTAGTCCAGCCCACTTCTGTAGAGGAATGGGCAAGTTTTTTGTGCCAAGCGGGGTTCATTGCTGCAGTGAAAAATTGCAGTAAGGTCGCGTGTGGATGGTGGAGTGAAAGTGCCAATTGGTCACGGCCAGGCCTGGCATTGTTGTGTTGCTCGGCACTGTGGGAAAGTGTCAGCCTACTAAGAGGACTCCAAGGACGTGTGGGATGAGGTCTTTCTGATTTGCTCTTTTTTTCCACAACATTTGACAGGCATCATAGGTTGCAGCAACTAATAACTTCCAATTGCTGTGGCACAATACCAAAATACGATAATGCAAGTCTAAATTAAAACATTGAGTATTTATAGAACTAATACTTTACAGAAGATTTAAATTATATAAACCGAACCATGTCAAACAATTTAAAAGAACATTGAAGTTGCAATTACAGGTTTAGTGGATGTTTCAAATTTCATGCAGCCTAAACAATTTAACTCGAAAGATGTTGGAATTCACTTATGAATGTGCTGAGGGAGTACTATGCTTTGAAACAAAAGCAAAAATAATTTACACTTAGCAATTATAATCTTAATATGACAGAAGACAAGATGTTTATTAGCCTTGCATATTTGTGCTAGTAAAAGTGTGTATTTGCAAGAACAAAATGGGGGGCCCCAGGGACCCTTAAAAGCCTTGCAACACACCCCTCTTCCCCGTCCTAAACAGCCGTGAATAGTTATGAATAGAGCTGTGCAGAGTTGAGTGGAGAATTAGCTCTTTGGCATTGCATCGGTAATTAGCTGTGGAGAGCATGGGAGACCCTGCTGCTAATGCTTAGAGAGTAGCTGAGGCATTGCTGATGAGGCATAAAACACTCACTGGAGAAGACAGGAGGGGGGCTGGAACCACCGCAGCATGCCAGTAGATACTGCGGGCTCCGCAGGAAAACACCGCTCAGTACACCTGCAAAGACAGATAGGAACAGTCAGATCTGTTCACGTAGAAACTAGGTGAAACAAGTATTAAACATAAGGGACTGTACCTGGATCACGGCCAAAACTGGCAGTTGGAGTACTACAGTTGTTTCTTGTTATCACATTTTTCCAGCAGTGCTTATGTGTTGTTCCCTTTTTATCTAAATGTTGGTCCAACGGAACTAAACTTTAGGTGGTGCATTGACAATATTTTTATTTGACATTTTTATGTTTTGGCAGTCAAATTGTATTAAAACTACCCATCTAAATGATGAATTTATTTACTAATTCAGTTTTAGGATGAATTACCTAAATTATAATTATAATTGGTCTCCATTGATAACATATAAGAAATATATAATTAATTATTTAATATAATTAACTTTGAACAGGTTTATAGTGATTTCATTTGAAAATGTATCTTATCTTTCTTTGCACTTTTGTTATTTCTTTAAGTTAGGTCTTAAAGCATATATTTTCTGAAATATAAGTTATAAGATATATATTTTCTTTTATAAATGTTTTTATTTAAATAATACTAAATGTCACACAATTCTGTTACATTTTAAGTTCCCACCGATCTTGAAAATTATATTTTACAAAATGCTTAAGGCGTCATTCATTACACAGACATAATGTATGTTACCATTTGAAAATATCATGATTAAAGTTATAGAAGAGTCTTTTAAGTCGGTCTTTGCTTTATGGGTAAACAGAAGTATGTGAGGAACTTAAAGCAAGGCGATAACATTTCAGGAGTTCAGTCTATTTCAAATCAAGTATTTTATACAATTTAATTAAAATACATTACTGATCTGCTGATACGTTATGAACCGTCCAGAGCCCTTAGGTCGTCTGGGACAGGTTTACTTACAGTCCCAAGAGTTAGGACTAAACGAGGAGAAGCAGCTTTTAGTTTTTATGCACCAAATATCTGGAACAAACTCCCAGAAAACTTGAGGTCTGCTGCAACCCTCAGTTCTTTTAAATAGAGTCTGAATACTTTTCTGTTTCCATTTTAACCTGTACTTTTTATTTAATTTAAATGTTTTACTTCTTTTCATTCGCTTTTAAATGTCTTTTAATGTGTTTATGTATTTTAATCTTGCCCCTGTAAAGCACTTTGAGTGGCCTTGTGTTTGAATTGTGCTATATAAATAAACTTGCCTTGCCTTGCCTTGCCTAAAATGTCTGTGTATATTAAACTGCCTTTTTACAGAGGTGAATAGTGAAACTAATTAATCCAATATAAATTTTTATTAAATGCACAACTAATTTCTTACATAAAAATGGAGAATGTTTTCCACGTCTTTAATAGTCTCTTATAGCCTAATATGTTAGAAAGAAATAATATTATTTATATTAAAAAAAAAATATGTAGGGGAGAGTGGCCTAAGTTGTGCCACTTTTTACTCAAAGTGATTTTAAAGTGAGGCCTTCGCAGTTATGTCTCCAACTCAAATATGTACATATATTTCAGGATGTTGTGCATCCCTGGCAATAAAAACTTTGGATCTGGAATAAACTGTTTAAGAAATATAGCTTTCGGAAAAAAAAGTTGTTTTGTGGCACAACTTACACCACACCGTGGGCATGTGGTGTAAGAAAACAAGAGAGAATACCATGGGGTAAATTGTGCCATTGATATATATCTCATAAACTGTAATGCAAGACAAATCCATAAGACAATTATTTATTTAAGGTTTATTTAAAGTAAATAAAGTAAATATTTTACAAAGATTGAAGGTCAATTTTCGTAAACAAGGCCTAGCAGATCTAGGTGGTTTTGCCTGCAAAGCTCACAATGACAAAGTCACCATTATCATCTTTCTGGCCATCTGAACTCTCATCAGTGGTGTCGTTAAGTGGAATGGAGATGGTGGTCTCTTCTGAGCTACTGTAGACAATCACTTTCTTTTTGGTGACCAGCGTATACAGCCATGCCACTGGCACAACTCTCAGAAATATACTTTGCACTAGTTGCTCCGTGCTTGTGACTGCCACCTGACAAATGTGATTCCCCCTCCATTTCTGCCTTTAAATCGAGGCTCAAAACCCATCTGTACACCCTGTTTTTTCCTCCCCATTAACTATCTTACCTCTGCACTACTATATTTGTTTATATTTGTGGATGTATGGGCTTTATGTTTTTTATTTTTGTTCTTGTTATTTTACCTTCATTGTTTACCTACTGAATGCACTATGTACAGCACTTTGGACAGTGCAAACTGTCATAAATGTGCTTTTATAAATACATCTTACTTACGTACTTATAACTCACCTAGGCCCTTTGGCACAATTCACCCCAACCCCAGAATTTTGGATAATAGGCATGATGCAGCAGTTTAGGGCTGACATCGTGCTAACTGTATAGATTCAAAGTGTAGCACGCTAAAGCACTAAAACATGTGTAAAATGTTTTCAAACTTGTCTATAATTGTTCGGACACAATAATCAAAAAACCTTGATCATGGAAATGTTACTTTGAAAGGCAAAAAACGTTTTTCTTTAGCTTAAATTTGCTTTAATCTTATTCCTTGTGTCTCCCTTCTTAACAGGATGATTCAAATGGATGGCTCTTCTTAAATATGTGGTCACATTTTCAATTTCTTCCACGGATTTCTAGAAACAAGGGGTGGCACAACTCCCCCACCGGCACAACTAGGGCCACTCTCCCCTATATATTTCAATAAAAGTCAAAAGTCAAAGCGTAACTTAAAAAAACAACTAACTTTTTAACCCTTATAAATACAGTGTATATTAATTTTATTTTTAAGTCGACATGCATAACACATTGATTTACCTGAGTGTGGCACAAGTGGTCCTCCTAAATCTTTCACCTGCTGGGGACTGTGGGCCTGGCTTTGGTAAGCTGATAGCTCACAGCCCCAGGTCCTCCTCTGACGTTGGCATGCTGCTAGTCTCAGGTGTCCACTTGCCATCCCTTCTGGACGGACTGGAGTTGTCTGTGACTGCAGCAGATTGTCAATAAGAAAACTCTTTCCAGAGTTCCCAAATCCTGGTAAAGCAGGAGGGGAGCCAGCCATATTCCTCCTGGTGCAGCTGTGAACTACTGAGACCATCCTGTTCACACACAGTGACCCGAACACTTGAGTTGCCTCTACAGCAGTCACAACTCAGTGACACTAAATTCTCCTTTAATCCCTTCTTGAGTGACCAGGCCAACTTCATTAAACTCTGAGGAAAACAACAGTTTTTCTGCTCTTCCTCTTTTCGGGCCTGCACTTTGCTACAGGGCTCTGTCGTGATTGGCTGAGAGGCTCTAATGTGCTTCTCAATTCAGATAAGGCTGGGGTTCCTTTCTGGAGTGGCAGAAGGTGGGTCTGGCTCATTCATTATGTCAACTAGCCTATTAAATGATAGACACCAGAGACAATGAACTGCTGGCCAAAGTTTAACATGCACCAAACAGTCCTCTGCAGTAGTAAATAGTTTTCTCTTTTCTCCAGCCTCCCATTGTGCCCCATACAAAACCCTCAGCAGTTCATTTGCCATGTGCTTTTTTCCCAGTTTCATTTCAGAGACATTGCTCGATGCAGGGTTTTTGATTGTAAAATGATTTAAAACACAGGCCACAAGTGAAAATAAATATGGGTTTACAAAATAATGTAAACAAATGTTTTCCCTCTAAAATCTTTAGCAAAGTGCAATAAACTGATGGAAATACTTTTTTCAAAGTTTGTTTTTTTCCTATTAAATAATTAAATAATAAGAAATGCATTGGTAAATCCATAACGCTTTTCTTGTTATTTGAACATATTTAAAAATAAATGTTTCTTTGGATGCAACTGCGCTTTACATTAAAAAAAAGCAATTGTACTATAACATAACGACAACCTTCCAAACTGTCACGCTTTGGTTACATATTGACAAGTTTATTTGCCAGTAAGTAAACAAAATAATTTCTCAGGGATGTATGTCCTGGAATGAGTCAGTTGTAAGTCAGCATCAGTCGTCATGTGGTGCTTATCTGAGGGTTGCAGCTGTAGAACTAAAATGTTCACACAAAAAACACACATGCATGTAGTGATTTTTTGGTACAAACACATCCAATGAGAGGCTTGTGTAACCTTTCACACTGCAACTAATGATCCTCAACATCATAATAGAAGAGGGGCATCAAGAGGGGCCAAAGACCCGGAGTTTAGGCACAGTAAACAGGCATATCCATGCCGGACGGGGGGTGCAGGGTGGCGGTGGCATGGGAGCTCCAGGCTGCGCGTGTAGATACCTCATGCTGAGCATGAAAATTGGCCCAGACAGCTCAGCCTATTGTGTGATGGACAGGGAGCCAAAGGTTGCTTGTAATCAAATTTGAGGTTTTATTCCTCAGACTGGTGGATAAGGCACAGCGCTCTGTCACTTGATGAGTGTTAGCAAGGCTGTGTGCACTATCTACTTTTGTGTAGTGAGAGTGTGTTAACAGGCTACAAATAGATCTGTGGCTGTGATGGTCCCCCCCAAGGCTTTTTGTTTGGTTGGAGAGTCCTTTGTTTTTATGACAGAGAGAGAAAGCATAGCTCTCAGTTGCCATTATTACGATAACTGTATTTCTTTAGACTGTCAGAGGATGCTGATTGTGGTCAAGGACTGTTCTATGTGATAACATTGAGAATATGTGTTTGGATTATTCATACAGTCACATGCTTTCGTTCCACCTGAAAGAGTCTTTCAACAACAAATAAGAGCCTGGGGCAGTTTTTTAAAAGTTGTTACTAGTGCCTCGACTAACAACACTCCAGAAAGCCTTATGTATTCTTGTTAAAACCCTATATTCCCTGTTCTCATTGATATTTCAGGTAGAACCTGTCTCACACGACTTTATGCACATTTTAAAAGGCGTCACTAAGAGCGTATCATCATTAAGATTCACTGCCTCATAATTAGCCAGATTCCGATAAAGCTCTCCAGGAGAGGGAGGTATAATTAGGCTATTCTTAAATGGAAGGTCTTAGAAACACCCCGAAGCAAGTTCATGTGAATTTATTTGATGTCCATCTCTTTTTAGAAATGGAGGGAAAAAAACAGGGGTCCCTTCATTCAGAATCCTCACAATGGCCCTGTTGAAAGCTAGCGCTCTGTAGACCGGCTGAGATCCCTTTTCTCTCCTTTTTAACCCCACTAAAGCTCTTAAAAAGATACCGGCCCATTGCACACGCAATTGATATTCCACCACTCGAACTTAATATCGTGAATGGAGGGCCAAGCTCTATGAATCAGGAAGACAATGCGCTTAGCTTAGCAGCAAACTGGCACTTTGTGTACGGTGTCTGTGTCCCAGAGGAGGAAGTTTCTAATGTGAGCCTCACAATTGTGTGTCTATAGAGTTCTAATGAGCTTCTGTATGCCGAGTGAATGGCTCGGGGCCATTCACCATGAGGGCCCAATGAGCCAGCTCACTGCACACATTGACAATGGGATCCAGAGGGAATGGGAGTGGCTGTGTGCAGCAACTGCACTGCATGGACAGTCTATAAAAGATCAAAATACGCATAAACATGTTTCGATGAAGAGTGCATCCGTATTAAGCTGGTTACATGGAAAAAACATCCTTTAAACTCAGTTGAATCTGACCGTCCATACTAAGCTGGCGTTAATTAAGGAAGTAGAGCTTTTTCCATAACTATATCCAGAGTGAATACCAGTTGTAATGCCAGCCTGTTACTTTAAGTGTATATTTGAGAGAAAAATATAGCAAAAGGATGATGGAAGGATCGCCAGATCACACTCAAGAATAACAAAAACAAAACATCAGTATAGCCTTTGAAATATGCGGCAAATTCCTAAAATTGCTGGTGCTCTTGGGAATAACTCCCAAAGACTTTAAAAACTGTCTCCCTAATCTGCAAGAGAGACAGTCTAAAGAGAGTGGATACATGGTCAAATAACTCAATACGTTTTCCTTATTTAAATCAAGTTGTTTGAGACAAGACTCATTGACCAAAAGAAAACACACTAGCCGTTGACCCAGCGCATTATTTATTTTGAGGATGCTAAATAACTGATTATATATCACATTTGAGAATTAATTGCCAGACGTTATTCAACATTGTAAAATTGGGCCACAGTCTCCAAAAAAAGCTGCATGAGCCACACAACACTGCTACTTCATTTCTCCACTGGTCATTTGGGAACCATACTTTCAAGCAATAATACTACGCAAAAGATCGACACAGTACCTAGTGAAAGGGCCACACAACCAAGGAATATTCAGCAAATCACATGTCACCTTTTTCCTCTACATTGGCACACATTTAGGAATCCAATTACTATCTGTTGGCACATTTCTGACATGGAAGTAGATTCAAAATAGGCAGTCTTGATGTCATCTCTTATATCCAGATATAATATCAAAATATTTTTTTTCAAGAGCAGGTACACTCTATGGGAGGCACACTGTTCCATTATGTGCACAAGGATGTTTATGCTTGATAAGTCAAAATAGATGTATTTAACATCAGAGTAAACATATATAGCCTTTACTAGCCCCGCCAAACATTTAACCTTTCAGGGAGGTCCTGTAGTGCAAAGTCAATTTTTCGTTTTGTTTATCACTCACCCTCCACCCTCATGTCCCTGCAGTATAACTCTGTGTTGCCCAAATCTCAGGTCATCAAGTATTTAGCCCTATCGGATGGTCCAAGAGTGACACTGTCTGTTGTGCCTCAGTACTGCTACACTCTGACACAGTCACTGCAAACCTATGCCGTGCACACAAGGTGGCACTGAGAGTATGAGAGCCATCTCTATTCCAGTGGAGTGAATCAAATGAAAAAGAAAATGTCATATGTTCCATGTTTTGGGTCATATTGTTGCTTTTTTATGCAATTCTTTGTATCGCTTTTCATTTATTGTTGTTGAGCCTTTTTAGTGTTCACAGTCTCTTTGAGAGTGTATGCGATACCATTTTGTACAACTGGTGGATGTTAATTGAAATCCTCAACTCTTTAGATTTAATCATAATGTATTCAGTTGGTAAACATTGGGACTCTCTGTTGTCAGCTTCACTCAAGTCCAAAGTTTCCTTATATTAAAATTTATCAGCATCACATTTAAACATATTATTAATAAGGTAGATTAAATGAATCGTTGGAGTGTGCAGTTTTTAATGTGACTAGTGAATGTTGGATTTGAAAGACAGGCAAGGGCCGCGTTTCCCAGATTCGTTAAGAGCCTCTTTGGGCTAAGTACTTCTTTGGAGCGCTCTTAAGAACGCTGTGAAAGAAGAAAGCGTTTCCCAGATTCGTTCTTAGCGAAAGTAGCTCTTTCACTAAGATGGAACTGTAAGACGGAGCTGATCCACTCTTTCAACCTTCTTAGCGACCAAATCGTCAGTGATCATGCCTCGTCAGGGAAATTTATTTCCTCCACTTTTCGAAATAATAAAACAATGCTCAATGCGGACCACTGGCGCAAGAAACATAGACTAATAGTAGAGAAAAAAAATGTTTTAATGAATTAGACGTTTACGTTTTCCACACACATGTGAGTTTATAGTACTACTACACATACAAAAAAACATCAACAACCATGTGGCATTTCACAGATATCAAAGAAACAGATTTAATTGAACTCAGCTGAACCTCATTCAGAGCGGCCCCACCTGCTAAAGGCGTTGCCAAAGTCCGCGCCTGTGAGAAACCATGGCTGCAATACAACACCTTCTCGCTGCGAACCAACAGCCTCGCCGTGCGCGAAGCCAGACGGTTTACATAAATGCATACGTGCGTCGGCACTTCTCCCCACTGGACTTGCTATCAGACCGGGCCGTCCAGGCAAAGTACCGGCTGCCCCGTGCGGAGATCCAACGGCTGATCACTCTAGTGTCTCCACACATCCAGAGCAACCCGCTGCAATTTTGCCTTCAGCCCGGTCCAACAACCCGCAGCCCCTACCTCTTCACCACCAGTCACCAAGCACTAAACCATAAACCCACAACCACCACACATCACCCATATCAACTCTCAGGCCTGAAGGCTGAAATAAATAAACAGAACCAGCAGATGTAGGCTACATGTAACGTCCTGCACACTATGATTATTGCTGCAGTGTCCGGGTGCTTTACTTGACAGTCTGGCACTGGAATGCTGTTGAAAGGGCGCACAATACGCACACGTCATTAACCTACGCTTAGATACATTGCAAATTGCCTGGGACTTTTTGTTGCTAGGTTTGACACCTTCATTTCAATGCAAAATGATCCACACAATCAGGGCCGGATCTAGGCATAGGCATTCTAGGCACGTGCCTAGGGCCCATTTCCACTAGGGGGCCCAGTGAGAAGGATAAAAAAAAAAAAAAAAAAAAATGTTTTTTTTTTTTTTTTTTTTTAGTACGTGTGTTTGATATTAACATCATATTATGCAAATGTAAGTTATCATACAAAAAAATGAATACAATGTTTTGGTCTGGATAGTTAATAGCCTAATAATTGAATCAGTTCATCCGAGGTTAACTTATCACTCGGTATTGAGTTTATTTAAAAAAATTGGAAATGGGGCTGCCCTCAGTTGCCCATGCACTGTGTATAGTCTATTTAGCCTATAGCCTATTTCAGCCTCATCTGTGGAAAAAAAAGATAGCTGGACAACAGAGTTCTTCTGCTACGTTCCTCTCACTGCATTTAAATGCATTCATTAAATTACAGAGAAATATGTCCCATAAAAGAAAAAAAAGCACCAAGCCCATCCCAGAGGACACTGAATTATATTTTTTCTATATTAATATTTTTATGGAAAATCCATATGTCTTTCTTCAATAGCTTTTAATTCTACTTCATTTGAGCCAGTATCTCCAAATTATTTGTTCACAAAAAATTCCTCAGATTTAGCCTCTTAATTTCCCTCTCAAAGTGCACCAGATTCATGCATTTCACTTTAAAAAGGTACAAAAAATCTCCCGGGGGGGCATACCCCCGGACCCCCCTAGGAGAGTCAGGATCTCGGCTAGCCACTATTTTCACTAAGCTGGACATTGGAGGCACTAGCAATGAACTGGGTGTGTGAATGACATTTAACAATAGTCAATCATTTGGCCACGATAACATTGGAGAGGGGGGCCCTAATCAAATTCGGCTTAGGGCCTTATGAAGGCTTGGGCCGGCTCTGCTCCCGGTTATTATTTTAGCCGTCAAACCAGTTTTTCTGTGCGGCGGCTCACACCGGCGATGTCTCATCAATGTGAATTTCGCCGTTACCCACCACAGAGTTCCACGCCAGTTTTCACCAGGTGAATCGCTGCTTCGCTCACGCAAGGCTTTTGTGTTTAAATCTGGCTTGCACGAGTGTTTTAACTTTATGCTGAATAAAGCATTGCATTGCACTGTTTTTCATCCAGTTTGAAAAATTGCTCCTTACCGCATGGGCAAAGTGGGCACATGTCCAGGGCCCTGGCCAATAGGGGGGCCCTTGAATTTTTTTTTTAATTAAAAAAATTTGACGGGGGTTTCCCCCCTGGGTCGTAAAAAGTCGGGTTGTTTTATATTCGGGGTCTTATATTCGGCCGGGACAAGCGTGTGTGCGCGACTCATTATGTTGCGAGTCAACGTGTCAGAGGCACGAATCGACAAAGCGATCGACCTACCGTGGCTTTTCTGCTGTGGCAGTTGTAGTGAGGAAAGTGTGCTAACTGTGCGTCCCCTTTACGCACCAGTACCAGTGTAACGAGCGAGGCGGTTGTTTCACTTTACAGTTAGTCGGCAGTGAGATTGGGGATTGGGGTATCCAGGCTCGGGACATGCAATCAGATCGCGGAGCCTGTCCCCTCGACACCCGTTAACGTGCAGGAATCCCCTGTGATCATTTAGTTTTAAACCACAGAGTGTGTCTGTCTCACTGTGAAGACACCAACACATCGTTTCACGGGGTGACGCGCTGCTTCGCTCAGACATTGAGTGTAGGCTCCGAGGGGGGCGAAAAAGCAGGCGCAGAGATCTTACAAAGGCAAAAACAATCTGTTCGCGCGCTAGAGCGCGCTCGCATCGTCGGTGTCTCTGCCCTAATCTAACTGTCTAGTAGACTCCGGCGCAAAGACTCTCTTTCTCTTGCGCAGCACCAGAGAGACTTTATAGAATTGTATTTCGCTCTATCTCTCTCTTTCTCTCTCTAGGCTGTGCGCTGCATTATAATGTGTGTGATTGTGGATTGCACGGTGTGCTAGTCCGTGTATTTGCGTGTTGGTAGGGGTCCATGGCTGGTTTGTGTCCAGGGCCCGTGGTCATGTTAATCTGTCCTTGCACACTGGACTCTGCACGCTCTTTACAGAAGTGCTCCTGCAGTGCGCTCACAAACAGACGTGAAGTCGCACACGGTTACGTTTCTCTTTACTCCCGTTTACAAACGCGCAACTCTTAAACAAATGAATGAGCATAATACTCTTGTGGCAGTTCAAATGTATGTAGTTTTGTCACTAAATCGTGAAGTATCCGTTTGGAGGGGGCCCGAAAAAATGCAGTATGCCTAGTGTAATCTTTCCTCTTAATCCGGGCCTGCACACAATACATGGTTGAAAAGAAACCAAAATAGCTTATTGAAACCATATGGGGGAGGGGTTACTCCGCGCTGTCTTTACTGGGCGTCTGCATCACCTGCAACGAAGGGAGATTGATAAGTGAAACCTTCTCACTCTTCCTTTTTGTTTGGTTCAGGAACTCCTGCCACTTCTTCCTCACAGCACGCCAGTCACGCAGGCCACATGGGCTGGAGGGGGACATCTTTTCGGCTACGGTTCTTCACCGTGATGTTCTTTTTGCCCCTTGTTCCCCCGAATAAAACTCCCCGGTGCTGCCAGACCTCGTCCACTAGGCCAGGACACACCAGTCCGACTTGTTCCGACTATGCAAAAAATGGAGTCGGCCGTTTCAGGAAGCTCCAGTCTTCCCGTCGCGGCCAAAGAACACACCGAGTCGACTGCTTATTTTCCGTACGCTCTGCGCTTGCGCGGGACGTAATGTCTCCACAACAGCAGGCGGCGCTAATCTGTATTGTGGCCCGAAAAAATACGAAAGACGGAAATGATGGGACAGCTCTCTAGAGCATAAACATAGATAGAAATACGTATTTATATTTATGGACCATAAGAGCACAATTTTTAGCAGAGAGTGTCGAGCATGGTGTCGAGCAGTCAACAAGGGTTGATGCATGTGAGTACTCTCAAAACGAAACGAACAAACACATTAAAACGATGGCTAGCTGTTGTTAGCTGTTTGTGCTACCCGCCTCACTTCCTGGCTTCACTGATTCGCTAGCCCTCCACCAATCAAATTGCTCCAAATGAAAGACGGTCGGCCGTCGATTGAACATGTTCAATCGGCGGCCGACAGGCTCAAAACAAGCCCGACGCCCTCTACGTCGGCCGACGTCACGGCACACACCAAACAGATTCGTCTTTTTTTTTGACGACGGCGATTATTGGGCTGGTGTGTCCTGGCCTTAAGACGCCCATCTCCTCCGCGGTAAACGACGGTGCCCGCTTGTTTCTTTTGCTGCCGCTTTCTTCCATTCTCACATCACATGTGTGTGCCTATATCCACGGGGTATACATGCGCTAATGGGCTTGATTACTACTTTGATACACTTGTTGCCACACACACCCGCACCCCCCCCCCCCCACACACACACACACACACACACACACACACACGATACATGCGTAGCCTAATTCCACCTGTGTGGGGGAGACCACGGGGCGCTGTGTGTGACTTATGCGCTGATAAAGAGGTGGGTGATCGATTCGCCTGGCATCGATTTATTCAGTTTCAGCACGACCGCGATGGACAGCTCCCACTAAAGAGCTTCTTTCGCTTCAACTTACGCGTTCTCCAAAGATGGCACTTAAGATGGCATCTGGGAAACACCCGTATCTTAGCGCTCCTTCTTAGGCAAACCCTTCTTTCGACCCTTCTTTGTTCCCAAAGAACGATCGAATCTGGGAAACGCGGCCAAGGTCACTATGACTTGAATTATGCGACAAATGAATCCCAGGCGAGTCCTCAAATCCTTGCAGAGCTACTTCAAGCGATTCCTCTTTGTCTACGGTATTAGTATGTCTATATGGTGCAGTTATGGCCAAAGTGAATAAGCCCCTGAGAGCTTTGTAATGCATCACCCATCTGGATCTTTTAGATATCAGCAAAAGTACTTCCACTGTTGCTATGCCCTTGCCATGAGAGATTTGGTGTGTATACGTGCACAGCCGGAAAAAAGCTGTGTGTCTGCGCTGTGTGCGTTTATTACTTTTCATTCTTGGCCGGGCACATGCTTTAATGACTCTTATTTTCCTGATGGCACTTTAGGAAATGACAACTTGTGGGCAATACAAAGTAATTACATTTCCTGTGTCTGCACCCAGAAGAAATGTAGTATTATTAATAATGAATAAAGGGTTGGAGGCCTTTTCATACAGCGGATGTGACACTGCATGGAGAGCGAACGCCTGCTTTTGTTTTATTGACAATCACCTATTAGCTGCACTCTGTTTACTTATGAAAATAGTAGTCTGAATTGGAGACGAATAAGCACCTATTTCTCAAGACAAATGCATATGAATACATTTGCATATGAATAATAATTAAAACACAACATGTCATTAGCATAAGTGAAACCCTTTGGAAGGAGAGGAAAAAGACAAATAGGTTGGTGTGTAGTAACACTATACAGTGCGGTCAAGTAGCAGATCACAAGGAGATATTCACTGATCTTGACAACAATTGTTCTGCAGAATAGTTGACTCCACCTTTAACTGGGGTCCTTAGGCAGGATCTGGAACTGTCCTTATAATCATATTTACTGGCCTCCATGTGATGATGGCCATAGCTCAACAGACCAATACAACCAACAAAAGACTCCCAGCGATCTAACAATTCGCTGGGCTTGTTGTGGACTTGGGATCGCCTCTGAAGAGGCCAAAAGGCTTCTATCCATGTCCAAATGGCAGGACATTTATTAGTATTGAGGGAAAATATAACTATTTGTCCTGCTCTTTAAAAAGAATCCTCAATTGTATGGCATGGCTGCTGATAAAATGGTTATGTTTCAACATGGTCATTAGTCCCATGGATGAAGTAGATGCAATAAACAAAGCACAAAGCATCTGTGCTCTATAAAATGGCATTAACGAGGCTGAGTCGCAGAGACAGCCAAGCACTCCATTTTAATTCATTATCATACCACCTGCCGAAAAGCGAAAATGCAACTTTACTGGATGGCTTAACTAATTGAGAGGATGAAACTGTATGCTTTCAGGAGGAAATAACTCTGATCATAAGACATTTCAAGTATTTATGGCACACTTGTAAACTTCATGCTTTGAGACAGCTTTTCTCTATTAACCTGTGTCAGTAAGAAAGATAAAGCCTCTTGGATCAGTGCCTTGCTTTCTGAAAAATATAATCTGTGTTTTTTGACTGCTAATGGTGAATCTCCTTTCACTACACTGTAAACTCATAATATTTAAATTTTTTTGTTAATTAATTGCTGTCTCTAAAAACCAACACAATGTCATCAGCATATAACAAACTATTTCAATTCATATCCTCAATGATCATATCTAGATAAGCTGTCATTCAATCCTACAAAAAAGGCAAACTCAAAACATAATACATGGTTCAAATACAGTATACGATAAGGCTTCATTTTTAGGTCTGATTAAGAACTTCCAAATAATGTTGGAATTTGGTAATAAAAGTAATTATTGATTTCCAATGGAATCTAATCGAAATAACTTAGTTTGAATTGAAGTATTTTTCATCATTAATTTATACTTGAAAATTGATTCTGTTGAATTATGAACTTTCTAATTGACAAATGTCAGCTGTTGTAGGCTATAACCTTTACTGCTGACCTGCCTTGCACTAGCCTATGTCTTATCATTTAACTGGAATTGATTAACTCTTATCATTTTACTCATCATTTTGCCAAAAGAATAATTGTATGCAATGCATGCTTCCAAGAGAATTGACAAGGAATTTACCCACCCATACCAAAATTATGTTTTTTTTTTTTTTTTTTTAATTTATTTATTTATTTTTTATGATTAATAAGTTGCACTGTATTTGCAATCAACATGCTCAGCCTGTTTCTAGATTCATCAAGGCATCTCTCATCTCGGGCCACAAGGGGGCTTCATTGTCCCTCTTGCTATCCTTCTCACTCCTCGACAGGCCCCCTCCTTTCCCATATTCCCTCTCTCCTCTCCTCTCCTCCTTCCACGGCTGCAGCTCTCTCGCTCACGCTGCTGTAAGAGCGTCTGTTCAGCTGGTGGTAAGGCGGCGGCTGCTGGCTCTTGTGCGTTCCTGTGTTACCCACCTGTGCCGCGGCGGATGGTGCTTACGGAGCAAACCCCGTCTTACGTGGAATAATTTTGTCACACCGCTATATTTTTTTTAAATTAAATCGTCTCCATTCGGATTTAGCTTCTTTTTTTGTTGCATCGTTGGGCTTCTAAAGTTGTGATGATGCCTCCGCACGGCATTTGGGATTGGTAGGATCGCCTTCTGTGCGAGGGGTGATAAATCATTCGCATGTGATTGAACAACAACACCGTCTCTCGGAAGTGGACAGAACATGGACTAATTATTATAATTTTTTTTTTTTATTTGAACACATTCACCATGGGATTATTACAGCTATTTATGGTTCTCGGCATATTTTGCGCCTCCTCAGGTAGGACACAGGACTGTCACTGATTATACAGTAGCCTAACCACCTCATGAAATGTAGCATGCAAGATAAGATACATATCTGTATTATTATTTTCATTTGCCACCTAGGGCTTCTCAGAAATCATCAGACCTGCTTCAATCTAATAGCTTGTAACAATGCTTCCCCTGAAACCAGCAGGATGTTTTGCATAGCATCACAGGTGTCCTTGCCTTCTCATAACAATGACAATCTTGTTCTTGTGTTTGCAAATTGCTTGTAGGTTTTGGGGTCGACCCTGCCCTGCGCATCAGCGTGTTTGATGAACTAATGCTTGAAGATGGCTTTGATGGAGTTACTCAGGTCCAGGGCTTCCACAGCGAGTCGAGAGCTTTCCACTTCCAGGGTAAAGTGACACAGACACATACACACACACACACACTCCTTGTATTTTTGTTAACAGATTAGACATAAAATGCGTTCTGATGAGGCGATCGGCATGTTAAGCAACGTTGAACCAAACTGCTTTGAATGAAAAGAAGTGATTGTCTGTTCCCTTTTCACATTTGTTTTCAACAACTTGTCAGACCAATAATGTGGGACTGTACTGGGTGCAGTCCAGTAATCCGCAGATAAGCTCCCCCACTGGGATGCCTTTTGGTGAAAATGTCAGATCATCTGATAATACCATAGCCCGTACACTTGTATATGATTCTGTCTGTCTGTAGCACAACTGTGTACAAGACCAGCAGTATACGATGGATTTGCAGTTTCGCTCTATAGTAGGACTTAGTTATGGGGGGGCCTTCAGACTGCCACCTGCCCCAACAATAGGCACAGTTTGGGGTTCCCATGAAAAAGTGGTTTGAGCAGGGCCTGCAGAGGGGGAGAGATTGGGTGGATCATGCAAGGAATCATGGACAGAATGGGGCATAATCAGATTAGGCCCGGGACAAAAAACCCTGTGCGCCTCACGGAGATGTGTGACGTGAGGGAATGGGCCCCTTCGCTAGAATCTACCCCACTGGTGATCATCTGGAGGGTATAAGCAGCCTCAACTCTTTCTAAAGGCCAAAATATGAATGTGTAGAAGAGTCAGTCTTACGTCTTTGTCATTTGATGTCGGACACACATTACAATCCAACTGAGATTGTTGACAGCCCCCCCCCCTCCCACACACACACACACACACACACACACACACACACACACACACACACACACACACACACACACACACACACACACACACACACACACACACACACACACACACACACACACACACACACAGACAGGGAGGAAGATGTCTGTCATAAAGCCCAGCCAGAAGAAGCTGAAGAGGAAATTTTCAGATCAGTGGCAAAACCATAGACGGGGGCGACATCTGAAATCTCCTCTCAAGTGGCATCTCAAACATGGATCACGTAATGTGCCACTGCCAAAGTATAATGTTGTTTTGGAACAGGGAAAAACACACCAGAATCATTTGTCGACAGTTTTCCCTCTTCCCCCTCCTATCCTTTGCTGATATCTTCTAATCTCCCCCTGCACCGTCGGCTGAGACAGCAGCACTTCTTGCATGTAGCAGCAAACTCCAGCATCTCTGTGAAGGCAGCTGCCATTTGATGTCCTCTCTGTGTGCAGACACCACTCAGAAGTGCTCTACCCAGGCAGGCAGGCAGGTAGCAAGAGGGAGGGAGGGAGAGAGCGAGAGACCACAAGAAAGAGTTTCAGAAAACGAGAGAGAGAGAGGGACATGAGAGAAACAAAGGCAGTTATGGCACAAAGCGCCCATCGCTTTTGTTGCCAAAAAAGAAATAGAAATGAAAGGAACACGACTGGCAACTTCTCCGTCATTACACACTCTTTATTTCTCTGCATTACCTTTTTGCTAAGTACGTTCAGTTACCCAGGCGGAGCTGGCGGCGCCTTGTTATTTATGGCTAGGCTTGCCTCCATTCTTCATTCGGGATGTCTATGTTAAGTCAGTGGTGTTGTGTTGGGGTGAGGGGGAGGCAGGAAGAGAGGCGCACCAGCAAAGGCAGACCCGGGCCTATGCTTGTTTGTTGATCAGAAATAGACATACATAGACATACGGTATACAGTACATAATCAGAGGCACAAGCTGTGGAGATGCGGAAGGAAGGAGTGAGAGAGGGAGATGGAGAGAGAGAGAGAGAAGATGAGAAGGAGAGAACCGGGGGGAGAGAGAGAGAGAGAGCAATAGGGGGTTGCAGAGAGCTGCCTGTCTGCCAGCTGTTTGATAGACTGTGCTGATTCCACGTGTATGGATGCTTTGGCTGGCTGGGACCAGGGCCCACGGTGACATTCTGACGCTCATTAGATAGCAGGCAGAACATATCCATGGCTGTCCTCTCCACTGACTGCCTGCCTGCCTGCCCGAAGGGAAGGCTGTTATCTCTGGGTGCTGGGTGGAGGCAGGAGGAGGGGTAGCTGCTGAGAGCTAAAAGGAGAAGGAGCAGTGCAATTCACAGTATAGAAATGTGTATGTATAGTGTGTGTGTATATATGTATGCATAGTTTGTGTGTGTGTGTGTGTGCATGCGTATGTGTGTGTGTGTGTGTGTTTGTGTGGATAAGCAATTGTGCTGCTCGGTTCGCTATGTATCTCTGTCTGCCGAAGTTTATATATATTTTTTTTGTGTCTGAGAAAAAAGAGGAGAGCAGTTAGCAGTGTAGGTGGAGGTTGTGGGCGGGTGTGTGTGTGGGGGAATTGCTGTTTAGCGCACCCCTGCTGATCCTTTTGAAGGTAGCTGTCAGCGCTGCATTGCATGGCATTAGGAGAGGTGGACCTGGGGGACGGGCATAATAGAGAGAGAGAGAAAAGCCCCCGGGCTAGAGCTCCTCTCATGTCCCGATGCTGAGGTGATGCTCAGCTACGTCACACACGAAAATCAGCACACATCATTAGCACTTCCCCCTCCCCTCTCTCGCAGTTTTTAATATCTCCACATGCCGATTTCTATCTGTGTCTATAGAAATGAGCACAGGGGTGCCACACCCAGAACAAGCACTCCCTCCCTCCCTTCCCCCAACACACATGTACACCCACACTCACTCATTCACTCACTCCCTCTCCGGCTACTAGCGTACGGACCAAAACTCTCGTTCGAAGTGCAAACAACACAATTGCTAGAAGCATCCTTGCAGCTGTAGCGCAAGACTCCCTTGTAATTGTATCTGTCTGTCTTTGTGTGTGTGTGTGTGTGTGTGTGTGTGTGTGTGTGTGTGTGTGTGTGTGTGTGTGTGTGTGTGTGTGTGTGCATGTGAATCCTGTCTGTCTCGGAAAGCATGTTCTCGCTCAGACTTTTTGAACACTGCCGGTGAGGTGTTCCTGTTGTGGTGATTATGTCTCTGACTGCAGGATAGAAGAGACTCATTTATAATACAGCAACATCATGAGTGTGTGTGAGAGTGTGTCTGTGTGTGTGTTTTTGTCCACGTTTTCTTGTGAATGTGTGTGAAGCAGTGAGGAAGGCAGAGGGGACTATACGATACTATATATTGTTTGTCTGCATTAATGTCTGTTTGTGTGTAACAGATACAGTATTAGTGTTTGCAGAGGAATGAAAATAGTGTGTTTCCGTTGTAGGTACTATGCACTGGCGCTGCTCGTGTACATACTATACACTGGGATACTGCACTTTAGAAGGATGTAATGCAATAGGTGGGAGGGCAGCTTTTGGTCCTTCAACTGTAGAGCCTAGTTTTAAGCGTTTATCAAGGAAAGGAGCTTCATAATGAGCATGGGCCTGTTTTGCAGCCAACGCTATACTGTAAGAAAGTGCAATGAGAGCAAAATGAGAATTTACCTACAGGAATCAATAAGATAATTAACACAGACAAAAGTGGTTTGTGTAACACTCATGCTTAACCTCTATGATCTATATGCTGTGAGGTGCTTTTAAACAGAGCCACAACTAGCAAATGGAATACACCCATGAATCCACAGTTTGGTGTATTTTTTTGTTATTTGTCTCATTGCTGATTCTGTTGCACAGAAGGTGTAGTACAGGTAAAGTAAAAACACTGCAAAATTCTAAAACTTCTAATGAGGTAAAAACCTGTACAACAATCTAGCCTTAAATTAGGCCTTAAAAAGACAATGCCACTTTTGAATTGTAAGTTAAAGCAGCTTAAATAATGTATTCAGAGATTATGATCATTGAAAAAGGATATGAATTTCTACGATGTTCACCCTAGTGAAGAGCCTAATTGATAGGTTAACTTTTTTTTTATTGTCTGAAAACAATACTGATACAGTCATATGAAAAAGTTTGGGAACCCCTCTCAGCCGGCATTATAATTGACTCTGCTTTCAAACAAAAAAGATAAAAGTGGTATGTCTTTAATTTACCAGGAACAGCTAAGTACTGGGATGTTTTCCAAACAAAGATTTTTTGAAAAGCAGTATTTAGTTTTATGAAATTAAATAAAATGTGAAAAACTGGCTGTGCAAAAATATGGGAACCCTTGCGGTCTTGCTGATTTTAATGCATGTAACAGCATGTAAAACTGAGGACTTTAAACACAAAATTGGTTGGATTATGTTGTTAAGCCTTGAACCTCATATAAAGGTCTGTTTAATCATGATAAAAGGTATTTTAGGTGCCTAAATGCAAGTTCCACTTCTCTTTGACTCTCTGCTGAAGTGAGACAGAATGCGATCATCAAACAGCTCCCAAAAGATCTTAAAAACAAAGATTATTCATTGTCATGGTTTAGGGGAAGGCTACAAGAAGCTTTCCCAAAGGTTTCAATTGTCAATTTCTACTGTAAGGAACATTGTCAGGGAATGGAAGGACACAGGCACAGTTGCAGTTAAACCCAGGTCTAGCAGACCAAGAAAAGTACAAGAGCGGCATATGCGGCGGATTGTGAGAATGGTTGCACACAACCCACAGATCACCTCCAAAGACCTGCAAGAACATCTGGCTGCAGATTGTGTATCTGTACATGGTTCTACAATTCAGTGCAATTTGCACCAAAACATCTGTATGGCCAGGTGATGAGAAGGAAGCCCTTTCTGCGCCCACGCCACAGATACAGTTGCATGGAGTATGCAAAAGCTCATTTAGACAAGCCAGATTCATATTGGAAGAAAATGCTTTGGACTGATGAGACAAAAATTAAGTTATTTGGTCTTTATAAAAAGCAGATGTTTTGGTGCAAATTGTGCTGAATTGTTGAACGATGTATAGATACACAATCTGCAGCCAGATGTTCTTGCAGGTCTTTGGAGGTGATCTGTGGGTTGTGTGCAACCATTCTCACAATCCTCCACCTATGCCGCTCCTGTTTTTTTCTTGGTCTGCCATGCCTGGGTTTAACTGCCACTATGCCTGTGTCCTTCCATTTCCTGACAACGTTCCCTACAGTCGAAATTGACAATTGAAACCTTTGGGAAAGCTTCTTGTAGCCTTCCCCTAAACCATGACAATGAACAATCTTTGTTTTTCAGATCTTTTGGGAGCTGTTTTGATGATCCCATTCCGTCTCACTTCAGCAGAGAGTCAAAGAGAAGTGCAACTTGCATTTAGGCACCTACAATACATTTTCTCATGATTAAACAGACATTTCTATGAGGTGCAAGGCTTAACAACATAATCCAACCAACTTTGTGTTTAAAGTCCTCAGTTTTACATGCTGTTACATGCATTAAAATCAACAAAACCACAAGGGTTCCTATATTTTTGCACAGCCAGTTTTTCACATTTTATTTTATTTCATAAAAATAAATACTGCTTTTCAAAAAATCTTTGTTTGGAAAACATCCCAGTACTTAGCTGTTCCTGGTAAATTAAAGACATACCACTTTTATCTTTTTTTTGTGAAAGCAGAGTCAATTATAATGCCGGCTGAGAGGGGTTCCCAAACTTTTTCATATGACTGTATATGCCCATTAGTCATTGATTACACGGGATATTAGCAGCTGTCATTGTTTTTTCTTTCTAAACTGGCTGGATATCCCTTCATAAAGTGATTAGCTGAAGTTAATATGAGGCGTCTGCGGTATGAGTCACACAATTCAGTTGGGTTTCTCCTCATGTAATATTTTCTCTTTGTGTTGCAGACAGACAGCGTTTCCTTGCTGAGCTGCAGCAGAGGGATAGTTACCAAAAGCTTTGTCAAAGTGGAAATTGTAAAGTTAGTTGACTGTAACTTTGGAGAAGATACCCAACTGATTTGTTTAACTCGGATTTCAGAAACCTCACATTAGTTTGAGGTGCACTGCAGTATTTTGGCCCAGAAGAAGGATTTTGGATTTGTACCACATCTCTTATATTAAAATAGTCTTCAGCTGCATGAACGTTTACAGCGACCTATAACTGAATCACTTTACTTAAAGGCATGGAAGTCCTGCATTAAGACCATTTTGAAAAAAATGGGTACGTGACCAGGAGGATGTGTCATGAATTTTCTAGAATAAAATAGAATTTTTCTTGGCATTATAGTGTCACAATCTGCCCTGTTCTGACTTTGTTCCAAGAAATGAAATAATTCTACGTGTCATATTTTAGTAGAATAATGAAAAAAAATAATGAAAAAAAATAAAAAATAAAAATAAAAAGGAAGAAAATACACTTAAAATAAGACTTAAAAGGACACAATGTTGGGCTTATTTCTTTGTTTTTTAATAAACCAAACAAAATGAAAAACACATGTACACACTTCTTTCAATATGTGCTGTAGATCTTGCAGTAAATGATCTTGCTTCGACCTGAAAGTCACCCCACCTTTCCAAACTGTTGACTGACTGACTATCCCCAACTCCCTGCGGTTACAGTTTGTTTTGCTTTGCTGCTTTCTGAGGCGAGCCTGATCCCACGTTCCACACAGGGCCAATGACCAAGGGAGGGAGAGATACTGTATTTCTATCCCCCCTGGGCAGCTATACAGTTGGGTGGCCCGAAGGCTGTCATTAGCTCTGTGTATGTGTGAATGTCAGACAGGCGGTCACTCACTGGAGAGGTGATCTGAGAATTGGGGGGAGGAATTTTGCTGGCCAAAGCAATCCTGGAGGTGCCCTTGGCTCAGTTTAGCATTTGTTCCAAGAGAGCGGAGACACAGAGCGAAGGGGAGAGAGGGCCCCGTTGCATGCAGATTGACTAGAATATTCAGGAGCTGTAGCCACCAGCTTTTAGTAGCCGATTGTATGTTGGTGTACGAGTGCGTGTGTATGTTTGTGCATTTATCTTTGTATTAGCCCATGTTTCTGAATAACTTGGTGTCCTTCTCTCCCTCGCTCTCTCTCTCTTTGTGTTGACTCAACGTTTGTTTGAAAGCTGCAGGCCAGACACAATGTATATGTGCTCTAGCGTCTGTGTGTGTGTGTCTGCCCATGTTGCCGTCTATATGTGGTCACCGACGCAGATGTGTGTGTGTGTGTGTGTGTGTGTGTGTGTGTGTGTGTGTGTGTGTGTGTGTGGACAGTAATGAAGGGTTTGGTGTTTGCTGCCACTGGAGAGTTTATCATCACTGTAATCCCACTGGAGAGATATTCTCTTCTTGCCAACCCTCCCACACGTATCCTTCTTTGCACTGAAGCCGGCGGCGAATGTGTTGTTTGAAATATGCTAGGTCATTTCCTCTAACGGGAAACATTATGCAATAATAAGAATAAGAAAAGTAGTGCCTTTTTTACCTGGGTAAAGCAAGTATGTTGTCCCTATCTCTGCTGATTGGGTCACTGTGTTTATTCCTGCTACTGTCTCCGTGTTTATTGTGAATCTCGTGATTGCTCACTGTTTCTAATGGTCAAGAGATGTCTTGCTTTTTGCAAAATTGTTGGAGGAGGTGTTATGTTATTCTGGCAATCCTTGTGGGACCACAGAAATAAGGTCCTCATTATTCAAAAACAAAAGGGCCTGTGTTTTTCTTATCTAATAGCAGTACTACTGATTTTAGTCACAAGTTCCTCATGGCAATAAATAAACTACAAGCCAAACTGACACATAACACAAATATACTTAACCTGCTTCAGGAGTATCTTGTTTTTGGCTTGAAGAAAAGGGGATGCTGTACACCTCTCTCCAGTACAAAAAAAAGTTATTTTCCAAAATACAGGTAGAAGTGCAAACAGCGTGTGAGAAAAGGATTGTGGCAAAGCCGGGGTATATCTGGCCTCTCAAGCTGTGCCGCGGGGCACCTCTTCTAAATGCTAAATGTGTGAGCAAGTGATTGGTGCAGCGCTGCCAATGTACTTCCATGAGAATGCAGTGATGGAAGTGTGGGGGGATTAGGGCTGTGGGGGTAGGGGTCAGACAAAATAAAACCATATTAGAAAGTTTGAGATTAGAAGTGAAGCGGAGGGATGCGGCCTGAGTGTAACCATTAAAGCGCAACATACCCCGGATTTAAGATTAGGTTGTAGTCCAAAGCTGCGCATCCTAGCGATGCTATTGAGCTGGAGGCTTTTTGGAGATCTCCAGTCAGCTCATACAACTCTGTATATGTCTAAAAAAAAAATTCTCACAATCGGCCTGTACACAACTGGGATAGATGACAAGAGCTCTGTTATGCTGATTGTAATGATATGAGCACGATCATCATTTTCAAGCTATTTTGTGTCAGTATCTCCCATCAGAGTGGTTATTAGAAGCAGGTGGCTGGCCCATCCATGGCGCCTGCCAATAGATAATCGAGCATTGGGGAGGGCCACATTGATTTGGGAGAAAGGAATACTGGCCTTTCTCATCACAGCACAAACTCATCTCCTGTTCGTTCATGTATGTTTTTTAGAATTCAGAGCTGTTACTGCTGTGGCTGTCTTAATCTTCGTTTGAGTGCCTGTAAAGAAGGATTGAGACCATCATTGTGCTTTTCAAACAGGCATCTCCACACACACCAATCTCATTACTCCATCTAATTGAGAAGATGCGTCCACCCTCCAATCCCCCATAGTCCCATTTGAGGCAGCCCCCCATTCCGCTCCCAGTATAAAGAGTGGTTGATGAGAGTCAACCACTCATTGATCAAAGGCTTGTAGCTGCCAAGCTCTGGACCAAAGTATAGACCAGTGGTAGAGGTTCCTCTGTCCTCACAACATCCCCCCCACCCCCTTCAATGCCTCATCAGCCTTCTCTCAGTGTGGACCCCGCCCTAACACCTGCTCCCACTGCGCTCATTTCCCCCATGATTGAGATGTCAGTGTACTTTCATGTTCAACACATGCCACGGCAATAGTCTGACCACAAATATTGTCGTAGTCGTTGTACATCCTGTAAAGGCCTGAGTTCAACTTTGCTTCAGAGAATTTCTAAAAAGATAACAAAAAATCAAACTGAATGTAAAAAAAAAACCCAATTTTAGCTTGAATAACAGGTCAGTAATTTGGAAGAAAACACACCCTAAAACGAAAAATAAATTGCAAATGATTATGTCAGCAGTGGTGATTTTGATTTGGTTATTTAGAGTGGGATCTGGCCATGGCAGCAGATTATTGCTAGGCAGAGGTCCTGTAGCAGTCATTGGACCATCTGTCCCTCGTCTGCCAATGACACTGGAATGTTACTCCGCTGGCAATGCAATATGCATGAAATTGTGTCCTTTGCATCTCCTTTGCTGAGCATTTTTTTGTTTTGACAGAAAATGACTCAAAATGTGTCGCTGATGGGCTTCAAAGTCTAGCATAGACAGCCCATGCAAGTCCACACAGACAGTATTCTCAGCATGCCGTCAGTGTACCCTATATAAACCGATGAGTAGGCTACACTGTGTATTGCCAGTCTTCATCATGGCACTGCTGGCTGTTTTGCGTTTGCATTGTGTTAATTGGCTACTCCCACCAGCTGTAAGTAATGGTAATACACTGAGGAGGAGCTGCCACGCTAGCTTCCTGGAGCGCTTGAATGTGCCAGGGCATCTTGCAGCTGGAAGTGAACTCTTTGACGTGATTGCTTCTGAGAAACGGCATCATTTATTGATAGCTTCCATTAAAGTAGCATGGAGGGCCTATGTGGAGTTGGAGACGAGGGAGGGGTCACACCAGTGGGAACAGGAGTTTACGAGCTAACTACACAGAAAAATGCCCTCCCATCCAAACCAGCAAACATTAGCCTTTAGCTTCTTCTTGCCAATATCCATCGGCTTCCTATCTCAAGCCTTACACCAAACACTAGGGAGAACACCTTGGATCCACAGATTCAATCTTTGGCTAGCTAGCTGGTACAATCTAAAAAAGTGTATATTGCGAGAAAAAAAAATGGTTGTTATCTAATGGTTTAAACGAGTGGATGACATCTTGAAAACACTCAAGCTTCAGAGTGTCTGGCTACTTTCCTAAAACCCATGAATTTGAAAAAAACATCATTATTATTTTAAGAAGTCTTGAGGTTGAAATGATTTTAGAAGTGTTATTGTATGAGTAGATAGTGTTTGACATGTAGCTTCCTAAAGTTTAAATGAAGTGGGTTTGTTGGGGAAACAATTTTGAGCCTTGTAAAATATGTATCAAATGTTGACTATGAACAATTTTTACAGACAGTACACCAATATGACACATCTTCTTGACATTTTTAAACACATCATGCATGTTTATTTGGTTTGGAGTTAATTTCACATTTATACATTCAAACTTTCCTAGAGTTTATGTGAATACATAAAATATACCACATTTCCCATTTTTAATACTACATATCTTGACAAGTTACGTACACTACAGCATATTTCACCATCATGTACTCATACTAGAAATCTATTTTTCATACAATTAAATAAAATAGACCTCTGGTGTTCATTTTACTGAGAGCATGGAGGTCATTTTAAGTTGAGAAAATGCCTTTTTAGCAGTATCAATGTAAAATTGCTCATCTTAATCCACTGTAATGTTCCGATGTGTTTTAGTATTTCAAATTCATATTCAGAAGTAACCTTGAGCTGAAGCTGTGATGTGTAACTTTAAAGAGTCTTTATGGGGTTAATAAAGAATAGCCTACATAAAAACAATACATTTTCCGTCTTGTTTTTATTGTCATTATGTTTCTACCATGAGGAAATGTCTCTTAATAGTATAGTTCATTGAAATAGCCATAATATTTCTAATAGCTAGCAGCTTAATCCAGTTAAACTCCAGGTTCTCCTGTCCACGGCTTGAAGTGTCCTCAGCAGAGACGCTGAAACCCAGACTACTCCCGATGGTTAGGGCAGCACATTCTGTGATAGCTTGTCTCCCTTTTGTGTGTGAGTAGCCTGTGTGTGTGTGTGTGTGTGTGCGTGTGCGTGCGTGCATGTGTGTGAATAGGTGGCAATTTTGTAAAGCGCTTTGGATAAGAGCGCTAAATAACTGCCGCCAATTTCCTATTTAGCCATTTGAATAATATCAGAGTTTTTCTCTCCTCATTCTAGGGTCCTCCAGGGAAGTGGTGGCTCCTGTTGACGTCTCTGAGAGAATGGTCCAGAAGTTGAGAGGCAAGAATGAGTTTACTGTGCTGGTGACTCTCAAACAAGATCACCTCAACTCCGGGGTGATCCTCTCCATCCATCATTCTGAGCACAGGTACTGTATATGATCTTCTCACATCTCAACTTATGTTACATAGAAAAAAGTGTAGCCCAGGCCATCCAATCAAAATATAACATACTTTTTTTAGCTGACATATTTCCAAAAAGCCTATTTAACTGCCATGATCACAAATTCAAATCCTTGCCTGTATATAATGTGAAAAACTGTGATAATGCAGATTCTGGCAAACATTTAAATACTGTGAAGTTAATTTGAGATGCGTAATTTAGCAGTGCGAGACAGAACCACAGCCCACAATGGCACATGGAGCACAGGACAGTAAAGCTAATACAGTCAAAGTTAAGGATGCTTCCTAAATATTCCACGCTCTGCCTTGTTACAACAGCAGTAATGTTTTGATCGAAAACATGAATATTTGCATTTTGATGAAAAGCATTGGGATGGTTTACACGACAGTGTAGTAAGCAAAGCAAATCAACCTGGTATGCCAGCGTATTATTCACAGTCCATCAACGATCCAAACATTGAGTCTGCAGTCGTGGATGGAAAACTGATGAGATGCTATCTGCCGTTAGCATGCCAATGTTTTCCCATTAGATGTGTGGTAGCTGAGCCGTTGGATGATCAAAACGGCAATCTGAATCCCGCGTAATGCGTTGATTGAGCGGGTTTCTACATTAAAGTCAGTCCTGAGAGGAGCTCACAGGGATGTTAATGACTTTCCCCCTTCTGCTGATTAGCTTTCCCAGCTATTCACATGCAACAAAACAGCACTGCATGGTTTCATTTGGAAACATAGTAAAAAAGGTCTAAATTTCGGCGTCAGAAGTCTTAGCTAGTGCGTTTATGGAGCAGGGATTGATGTGAACGCGCGGAGAGTTAATCTATTAGATTTGGTTTGCAGATAAATCAATTCCACTGCTACTCTTGTGTCTATTTTTCTTTATGAATAATGTTCCCAGCCAGTTTAAATAAGTCTGTCTTTAACGGCGGCTCCTTCCATTAGTGTCACTCTGCTGGGTGGATCTCAGTTGTGCGGTACAAGAGGAGTCTGTGAGAATACTAATACGCCAATGTAAAAAGAGTTGAACCTCCGCACGGGAGCTTTTGTTGTGTGTTTGCTGATGTTGCACTTAACCGCCATACATAGTGCTATTACGCTTGAGTAGTGATGTGATTAAAACATTCTAAATAGTGTTGCAAATCTGAAAGAAATATGGGTGCAGGCACGACTTGGAAGATGAGTGACATGTTTAAACCTCTGAGCTGTGGCCCAGAGGTTCCCTGAGTTTAGACAATTTGGTGATCCATGCATGGTGAGGATTTGTGAGAAATTAGGATTTGCTTCCATTAATGCGATTTTAATGCAGCAATAATGTACAATGCAAGGCATGCAGATTATCAGATAAACCGTAGCTGGTACTTTTATTTTGACAGGTTCCTGGAGCTGGAGAGCAGTGGCCAGCGCAGTGAGATTCGTCTTCACTATCGTACCAAAGGCCAACAGGCGCACACTGAGGTCTTCCCTTACAGCCTGGCTGATGGCCAGTGGCACAAGGTCTCTGTGGCTGTAAGCGCCTCTCATGTCATTCTACACATAGACTGCAACAGGTAAGATGCTGCTGGAGATTAATTGCATTTATCAGATATGACATGAAATGATAAAGGGCTGGTAGATTTGGGAGTAACAATGGGATCCACACATTCTCCACTTTAATATTACATCTGTAGCTGTCACATAGAATCTCTTGTTTTGATAAAAGTTAAAGTTTGGCATTTCAATTCATGAAAAACTTGCAAAAAAACATTGTAGATGCCAGCTTTGGCAGGAAAGTCTCAAATGCTGTATTGTTGATGGGGACCTTACTGCTCTTTTGTCATTATCGAAGAACAAAACAGTCCTTAGAAAGGAGACTTATACAGTTGCTCTAAATGTTTTAGACCCATTTATACACCACACACAAATTCATTGACCCAATTCCTTGGAAGTGGAAGGAGAGAGAGAGAAAAGAAGAGGTGCAAGCATACAAATGGACTGAAAGTCCAAGATGGAACTCAAACTTAATGGGTAATTATTCAGTGTAATTAGATGTAATTCTGTGGTTTAGTAGGTTAAGTGAATGGAAATACACCACAGACTTGAGTCTCTGCATACAGCGACATCCAGAGAGCAACCTCTATCTCGTCTATATACAGTAAATGGGTCTAATGCAGGTCTTTGTGCACGTTGGGTTGAACTGCATCATCTGTTGTATGGTAGGGGTTTGTTACTGTTTGTGTGTGAAGAAGCATCCTGGCAGGATAATAGAAGCAGACGGCAACGCCATGTGACTCACACAGAGCATGTGGCTATCTTTACCCTCCTTAGGGAAAGAATTGACACAAGGATTTAACCGGGCAAGACCTGTGCCGTGCATGCGGGTGGAAAATGGTTGTTGTTATAAGTTAGAAAATTAAAGTCATTCAAAATCATAAACAGAACTCATAAGCTGCAAGGGGATTCTTATGCGCATTGTGTTTTTATGTCCTGCAGGATCTACGAGCGGGTGGTCGAGGTCCCTTATATGGACATACCCGAGGACGCTTCCTTCTGGCTCGGACAGAGAAACGCCGCTCATGGCTTCTTCAAGGTTAGCGCCTGCGTACAAACTAACTCCTCTCAGTACTCAAACATGTTGATGCCTTTTCCCCTGATATGCGATAAATGATTCAGAATGGCATGGAACAAGTAATGCATCTCGGCTTTTAGCCCCCCGTGTGCTCACTCGCAGTCTGTGTGTACTACTGTGTCTTCCTCCCCTCTTTGTTTGGCTTGTTTGCTTCTTATTTATTATAGCTGTAGGATTTAATTGCGTGCATTTCTCAAGGCTTACCATTTTAATGTGAGGATTGTTCTGCCTCCACCCTAGGAATTGACTTTCCTTTTTTCAATTTTATTTTTTTTTATTGTCATTGTTTGTTCCCTGCCTTTGCCTGAGTCTGCATCTAAGCCCTGTGCAATTATCTCAGCAACCCCCACATCGCTGATTTGGGAAGAGAAATCATTAAATAGCCTCTGGACTACGCTCATTAAGTTTAGTCTATAGAATTATTTATCAGGCAGGGAGACATGTATCGCCTCTCCCAGACTGGACTGCAGTCGTAAATTCACCACCTGGGGAGACATGGTCGGTGCACGATGTCAGCTTACAAGCAACCATAACTATTTTAATTTAGTCTGCTGGTGACTGGCTCTGTGTGTGTGTGTGTGTGTGTGTGTGTGTGTGTGTGTGTGTGTGTGTGTGTGTGTGTGTGTGTGTGTGTGTGTGTGTGTGTGTGTGTGTGTGTGTGTGTGTGTGTGTGTGTGTGTGTGTGTGTGTGTGTGTGCGTGCGTGTGCGTTTGTGTGTGTGGGTGTGTGCCTGTGTTAACGCTTTACACATTGTGTCCAGGCTGTTGAATTTCTTCTGTGTTAATTGGTAGATGAAAGGAGCCACAGAGGTCACCCGCTAATCTTGTCACGTAGCGGCATCTCTCCTCTCGCTGCTCTCTGAAGCCTTGATTAGTAGCTATGGAAGGCTTGTCTTCCTTTAAAACACACTGCTTCATTAGTACATATGCGCTCATACTACTAGCACGCTCACAGGCAAACAGGCACTGACTGTCTGTACGTGGGTGTCAGCTGGAGACGAGAAAAATCACACTACCGGTAGTAGTAACTGCACCTATGCTTCACATCTCTCGTAAATGGTCTCTTCACAATCCACACACATCGTGAGGTGGCTACATATATTTTAGCCTACTTTTCTAGTGACATCATTTCAGTGCTATATCAGCAGTGTGCCGTTTCAAACAGTATGATGATGTAGCAAATTGTTCTGCATGGGCGCCAGGTTGCCATGGTGACATAGTATCCTTGTGCTTATTGTGTATGGCGGGTTCAACCACAGGACTGAAGGTAGCTATCTATTGGGTCTTATTGAATCAAATTGAATCTCTATCTCCTGTTTATGCTTATCAGAGGGTGACGAGGAAAAATAGGAATTCAATCTAGCTACTCAAAACTCCCACATTATTGGTCCACTTAACTTCCTGCTGGTGCCCGGTTATGAGATGATTCATCCGAGCAGACATGTTCTCTCACGACTAACTTCTCCGTCTGTCACTCCCACAGATGGAAACAAATTCATTTGTACCAGCTCCAGATTTACTGCCGGTTCACTGTGTTCCGTTTTTTTATGATTGCGGCGGCATTTACCGAAGCCGCCATGAACAGGGTTGTTGGTTTTGTGTTTGCATCATGTCCTGCGTACACTTGGGTAACACATGTTAGCTCATGTGGAAAATGTACCATAAACACACTTAGACAGCAACCTAACCGTCTCCCTCTGGGTCCTTATCCACTTACTGTATATTAGCATGCTTCATCTCATGCCTATTGCCTGTCTGTGAAGTGTTATTCTTCTGGATTTGATAAAAGTTTGGTCTGTTTGTGTGTTTGTGTGTGTGTGTGTGTGTGTGTGTGTGTGTGTGTGTGTGTGTGTGTGTGTGTGTGTGTGTGTGTGTGTGTGTTTGTTTTTGTGCGCAGGGAGTGATGCAGGACGTGGAGATCCTGGTGATGCCACAGGGTTACATCTCACAGTGTCCTGATCTGAACAGAAGTGAGTGCAGTTAGTATCTTGCCTAACACATTGAGGAAAGCATTTGTGTTCAATTCAATTTAAATGGTCCCCTTGTGCTTATTTTGCTTGGCACTTGATTGCACTGCAATGATTTTTTTTATTTAAATTCTTGAAAGACTGTACTCACTGGAGTAGAACAGCTTTAAAAAAGCTCTGCAATAGGGGAACAATTCTTCCCTCAACAAAACTTTGGTAAATTAAATGTCTTGGAAAAAGTCAATCACTCAGAAAAATGAAGAATCTCAAAAGTTTCTCCTGCAGAAGTCTGGCATGTCTTTTATGTATTTTTCCATAATTTCGACAATATGCGGCTTACCTCTATTTTGTAATGCCTGTTCCACTACAGTGGCCATTGCGGCTCATGCTAACTATCCAGTTGGTTGCAGATTAACTGCTTCTCTTTGAAATAATTCGAATATGAAATGTATGTCCCGGCACAACCAAAGTGTGCCAGAAGACACTGCTTACTGCAGTTATAAAGTAAATGAGCTCCTCTTGCTGAGAATACACCTCAAAGTAGGTTCCCAGTTATAGAAAAATGAAGAGAGAAATTGCTGTGAGCTGCTGCTTGTGTCCCTTAAAGACAGAAGTGATGTAAAAAGACAGTAGTGAAATAAAAACAATTGTAAATTAGAGTATTTGTGCTATACATAGTCATTTTTTAAACCAATTCTAGCCAGGATTTGTGTAATATGGAGTTATAGATTCTATTTGCATCTAAGTTAAACTAAAATAAATCTGTTAAATCCCTATTTATTAAAAGAATCCTCTGCAAAATGTTAAACTATAAGGCTGTCTTCATTTTCAATATTCCTATATGATGATGAATGCATGTTATTGTGTAAATTGTACAAAATTAAAGTATTCTCTATTGTCTCTTGTGTCTCAGCATGCCCAACCTGCAACGATTTCCACGGACTTGTGCAGAAAATCATGGAACTGCAGGATATCCTTGCTAAAACATCCAGCAAGGTAAAGTCATGTGTTATCATAATGGGTCTGAATTGCACAGTCAGTCCACATAATCTTAAACATGGACAGCAATCACCGCTTTAAAAAGAACCGTTAATGTTAACTGCTAATTGTGCTGTAGCGTACAATATCCACATGCTAATGTGATGCTTTCATTACCATTCATTGCAACAGGCGGTCAGTGACATATTCACATTCGACGTCGGCCATTGTCGTAGTCTTTTCTGTTCTGATGCAAAGATCGGGCGTGAATGGTGTTAATGGTGTCTAATGACTTACTTTTGTGATGCTGTCGGTTCGCTTTTGAAACTCTTTTACATTTGAATATAGACACACATCAAGGCTGACTCATCTTCTCTCCTCCTTTGCCTTTGTTTTTTTCGTCTTCATTTCGGGCTGGTGGGGGGGATGGCGTGAGCAGCTGTCCAGGGCGGAGGAGAAGATGAATGGGCTGGATGGCTGCTATTGTGAGAGAACCTGCAGCGTCAAGGGGGTCGTCTACAGGGAGGACGAGGGCTGGACAGATGGCTGCAGGAACTGCACATGCTCGGTGGGGATTCGTACACGGGTGCTTGACTGTGTGTGTGTGTGTGTGTGTGTGTGTGTATGTGTGTATATGAGTAGTAAAGAGCATTGGAGGGCATGCAATTTTAATTAAGTGTGTGTGTGTGTGTGTGTGTGTGTGTGTGTGTGTGTGTGTGTGTGTGTGTGTGTGTGTGTGTGTGTGTGTGTGTGTGTGTGTGCGTGTGTACGGAATCTGGAGTAATGTTATTGTCATACTGGGTGATTGTGTGGTTATTTCATTCATAAATTCATGTGAGTTTGTCATAAAATAAATAGATATGTGTATGTCCATTTGTGTGAATGTGTAGGTACATTTGTGTTAGGTATGTGTGTGCGTGTGCATGTGTGTGTATGTCAGAGCAATACAGACAGGGAGAACATGCATTTTTTATCAGGTCTGCAACACAGTGTGTTGTTTTGTATTTTAGTGCAAACATTGTGTGTGAGTGTGTGTGCGTGTGTATGTGTGTTTAATTTTCTCGTTCATTGCTCCCATTGTAGGTCTTGGCTTTTGTTTTGCTCCCCTGTTCATCAATTGTGTGTGTGTGTGTGTGTGTAGGTGGGAGTGTATTTGGGTGTGTGTGTGTTTGGGCAGGGTGGAGGTGCAGAGTGCAGCGACCCACTGTCGACGGCTTGTATTCTCATTATTTTCTTGCATTAGAGGAGGGTTGCCCCAGTTACCCGAGAAAAGCTACTGTATTGAAAACCAGAGTTACTTCGGATTAGACACAACAAAAACAGTGCTTAGTTATGCTTGATTCTCTCAAGGGTCTACTTTGCTCTGCATAAAATGTGAATAATTGGCAAAAAGAGAATTAATAGCGATTGGAGATCTAGGGGTTTGTACCAAATCAGCAAACAGATTTCACCCCCTGTCAGTCTCCTCAGCTTTAGGAACATGAAACTCATTCGCTGCTATACTGAAACCCTACAACCAGCCAATGAGATGCCTTCGTACACACCACTAACCAACATGCAAAAAAAAAATAAAAATTGGAAATCACATATCTCTCAGTGCACCGAACCTAATTGCTCTTGACAGATGATAATTATCATCAGGGATTTGTTCTGCTCACTCAACCAATGAGATCGCTTCATTCGCTAGGAACGCTGTGTTGCCGTTCCCGCGCTGCAATTAAGGAATTAGAGGGGATATGTTCCTTACCTTATGTGTGGCATTTAACTGTGACCTTTAAAAATGCAAAGGTCATGCATTAAGATGTTATCAATTATGTGGATCAGTTTTCGTTGATGTTGCTGTCACAGTGCTTTCAACCGTGGAAGCAATGTTAATTACAGGCACAGGGAAACGCTGACGAAGGGGAGATAGCATTGAAATGTATGAGAAATACAGTTTGATGTGGAAAACCAACGGTACTACTGAGTAGATTTACAGTACCCTCGATTGATTTCTGTCAGAATCCAACCTTTTAGCATATTTAAAAGCATATGTGTGGTGTGTGTGGTGATGGGAAAAAGCTGCAAAGGCACAACTATTAATTTTAAGAATATCTGATTGACCATAGCGACTTGGAACACTGGTAATTACAGACTGACCAGTCATGAGCCGCTGCTGATGTATAAGAACAACACGAGTGGCAAAGTAATGTAAAATAACACAATGAATTGAAAATAACTATTTGCCTATTTCTTTAGAAATTGTGATACCACTAGAGAAAGCACAGAAAAGTTTATTTTTCTAGTGTGAAATGTCTCAAGGTCAGTAACTGTCATGGTCACAATTCTTGGCATCCTTTTTAAAAATAAGTGAAAAAGATAATACCTGAAGAAATGTTATCAGATATTTTTCTTCCCGTGGTATCAATGTAATATCAGTATCAGCCCCTTCAAATCCAGTCACTCTTTAAACAATGTGTTGTGTTTCTCTCTCATCAACAGAATGGCACAGTGCAATGTGAGGCCATCTCCTGCCCTCCCCCTCAGTGCCCGGCGGGCACAGCGCCTGCTTATGTAAAGGGTGCCTGCTGCAAGGAGTGCCAGCGTGAGTGGAGTACCCTTGACCTCGTCACCCTCCTACACGAACACACACACACACACACACACACACACACACACACACACACACACACACACACACACACACACACACACACACACACACACACACACACACAATCACCGGCACAATAAGCAACAGCAAAACAAGCTCCACCACCACCAGATTTAGAGAACGCATCACACACCCACAAGGGCTGCCTGACAATTGACCAGGGCTCTGCTGTGTTGCTAAGCTACCTCCTCCTAACATGCCTCTTGAGATGAGTCCAACCTTTTGCATATACATGGACTAATCAATTATTCACTAGCTGGCTTCAAAACACAGATGGCCACCAGTCACACAGACAAGAAGCCAGTAAATCTGGGGTAGCTGCGATGTGATGTATAAAGGAGTTCCTATTTGTGGAAAAGACATGTCGAGGCTGTGAGAAAAGTGAAGAACAAAGAAATGTTAAATGCCTGAAATGATCTTGGGCGATAGTGTCTCTTTTGTGTCCATTTTCTTAATTTGTTTCTTTTTTTTTTAACTATTGAGCTCTGATTTGTTCTTGCTAGATAAATAATTCTGTTTCATCACACATCTACATGGAGGCTCTGTTTTTTTCCTCACAAGACTCTGAGTTCAGCAATGAACTCTCATTAGCCTCCTCACCGCAGCCCTCTGCATCTCATATTAGGGACTTTAAGCAACGACGGTTGAGAGGACGGCTACGGAGGTCGAGTAGAATTTTGAGCATTCGAGAATTTATGTCATCACCTCCTATCGCTGTAGTCCGAGCGAGTCAAAGCCGTAGTCCGTCTGTTTACAACGGCAGAATGGGTTTTTGACGTTGTGAGCGCTACACCAACTGCAGCAAGTAGCCGGTCGAAGTGTTGCTAGGTGATAGTGGAGTCCGTTGGAGGATTTCTGGCGATATTGGCTTTTCTCAACCCAAGGATTCTTCTGTTATTAACCCAAATTAATCTTAAAAGAGATGTGATCTATTTTTCTTCTTGAAGGCCGAAAGAGCTGCCAGTCAATGTATGGAACAAAATTCATTAGCTTTCAATACTCACCTGTGACTTGCTTACAGACCATATGAATGGTTTTGAAAAATGCAGCAGACTCTATGCATGCATAGTATTTCTTACTCCACACCGTGTGCGAGCTGACTTCACTTGAGAACTTTCTCACCACACACTCCCACACACTGCTGCTGCTGCTGCTGCCGCCGTTGGTGCTGGTTTAACTCTTTATCAGCGAGGAACCATTTGTCTTGGATACTAATCAGCTTGCGTCTGCATAAATTACCAGCATGGGTTTGGGGGGCTGGCAACACCAAGGGTTTTAAAAGTATGACTCCAAATCTGCTGCCTGTGTTACACCAATATAAACACGAAGCAGGTAATCCCCCTTTAAACTCAACACCCCTGTGCTTACTTATCTCAACGAGGTATATAGACAAAACACACACAGCTAATTACGCATGCTCCGCCTTTGGAGAGAAGAGTGCAGCAAGTTTAAGCACAACAAAGACATGATTCGCTCTCCAAATTAAAGCCCTTATCTGGCAGCACAAGGCCTTTTGCGGGGAGGAGTTCTGAGTCTGGATTTTTTTTTGATGATCTGTCAAGTAGAACGTCAAATGGCTGTTTTTCAGAAGTCCTTCTCTTTCATGATACACCGCTTAGTGATAGAGCCCCCACCCTGCGGTGTCAATCATTTCCCCTACCTCGTATCAGTCTGGATCGGTTTGACCCCGACTGCACATCAAACACAGGCTTACGGCCTTATGTGGATTTTTTTTTTTTTTTACCCATCTTACCACATCCTTATATGTGACATGGATTCTCCTTAGTGTTGCAGTGATGGGTGCTTTCTCTCTCTACATGTTAATGGTATTTCTTCACCTCCTCTGTCACAGCTTAACTAGGTGTTTTGTTGTGCTTGACTTGGTTTGACTCAATTTATCTGAGGGAGCTGTAAATAACAGGTGCATAGGTATATGTATATGTTCAGTAGTACCAATTCATGAATTCAATTTATATAAAAATCTTGAACATCTTACAGCGATATGCATTTTTAAATGCACTCGTGCTTATGTGCTGATGATGTGTTTGTGTCTCCAACCAGCTGTCTGCCTGTTTGGCGGAAGAGAGCTGGTGGAGCTGGGTCAGAAGGCTGTGCGCGACTCCTCCGGCAGGTGTCTGCTGTTTGAATGCAGGGTAAGCTTTGTCAATACAACACACGCACAAACGTACCATTGAAAAAATGTTTTGTTTGTGTAAGGACTTACACATACTTATTCAAAATGATTTAATCAATCCTCTGCATGGAGACATGCCACAATTTATTTATTTATTTATTATTATTCTTTCGGACAATTCCACACAATACACAATTTTCTCTTGCAAATATTCATACATCATACTTTGTGTTGTCCGAAGGGAGACGGAAGAAGCCAAAGGCTTATCAGGTCCCGCCCCCATTTTCATCAAATTCGGATTCAAATACACAGTTACTGTTACAGAAAATAAAAATAAAACAAACAAAAAACGTTTTTTTTATATATATATAGCTATATATATACACACATATATATATATATATATATATATATATATATATATATATATATATATATATATATATATATATATATATATATATATATATATATATATATATATATATATATATATATATACACACATATATATATATATATAATATTCCAGTGGGTTTGTTTTTATATTGATAGGTCAGAATAATGTCAAACAACCTAATCCAATCCATCATATAAAATCATGTTAATCTTGTGTGTATATATGTATATATATATATATATATATATATATATATATATATATATATATATATAATTTTTTTTTTTTAAGAATCTGCAGTCCAATACACAGTCAATTTTAATCTAATTGCTTCAGCTTTTAAGATCAGTTCAGCACAGTTCAGTTTTTCTGTGACAATGCCAAGTGTATAAAGTGTGAAGTGGCCTTGTATTTGGCCTGTTCCATTTCTTAACTGGTAGTCTAAACACTTCTGCAAAAGTATTCAAAAACAAGTCTGTCTGCTGGCCTGTATTATTCGTTACAATATTGTTATGAAAGTAACATCGACATTGTGCTCAGGTTATTAGCCTGTATTTTTCAATAATTTTTTAAACATAATTTGCTTTGAAATTGCGCAAACTGCAACTCCCTGTGACAACTTCATCAAGTCCATTCCACAGCTTAATACCATTTACAGAAATCGAAAAGGATTTAAGTGTGGTCCGTATATTTTTCTCAGTGAATTTATCTTTTCTTCTTAAATCATGCGAAACTTCTCTGTCTTCAAACATTACTTGTAAACTGTTAGGAAGGCTTTTTTTTGAAGCCTTGTAAATCATTTGTACTGTGTGGTAATTTACCACATCACGTAAAAAAGTTATTAGTGTGTGCCCTGTAATTGGCTTGGTAAATAATTCGTATTGCTTCCTTTTGAAGAATCTTCAACGGGTGCAATGTACCTTTGTAAGTGTTTCCCCATATTTCAGCACAGTAATGCAGATATGGGGAAACTAAACTCCAGTATAATACAAGTAAGGCCTTTTGATTGAAACAATGTTGTGCTTTCCAAAGTATAGAAATACTCCTGGCTATTTTGCCCCTGAGATGGCTAACTTGTGGTTTCCAGCTTAATTTATCGTCAATTATTACCCCTAGGACTCTGTGTTGCTTGACCCTTTGAATTTCAATCCCATTTACCTTGATTTTTACAGCGACATCTGATGCTCTCCTGCCAAACATCATGAATTTAGTTTTTTCTAAATTTAGTGATAACTTGTTTTGGTTTAACCACCCATGTAACTTAGTCAATTCAATGTTTGCGATCTCAACCATATTATTCAGATCTTTCCCCGAATAGAAGATGTTTGTGTCGTCAGCAAATAAAATTAACCTTAAGACTTTCGACACTTTACATATGTCATTCATATAAAGCAGGAATAATTTCGGCCCCAAGATTGACCCCTGAGGGAACCCACAAACAATATCTAAGCATGTCGATGTGAACTCCCCAAATTTCACAAATATTTTCCTGTCATGTAAATAACTTCTGACCCAGTCATTTGACAAACCTCGAATGCCATAATTCTCCAGTTTATTAAGAAGGATGTCATGATTAATAGTGTCGAATGCTTTTTTGAGGTCTAAGAAAATTCCTATAGATTACAATTTGTGATCAATAGCATTACTAATAATTTCTACCGATTCAGCCAAGGCCAGGGCGGTGGAATGATTCTTTCTAAAGCCGAATTGACTGTCATACAGAAGTTGAGGTTTAGTAATTAATTCATCAAGTCTATTGCTGAATAACTTTTCCAGAATTTTAGAAAATTGTTTTAAAAGTGAGACTGGTCTATAATTAGTAAATGAATGTTCATCACCATTCTTATGTTATGGTATAACCTTAGCTACTTTCATGTTAGAAGGACAAATTCCTGTTTGAAAAGATAGGTTAAAGAGGTGTGTTAGGGGTTTAATAATACTTTCTTGCACTGATTTGATTACTTTCATGTGAAACCCAAGTGCGTCTCTAGAGGTCTTTGTTTTCATTCCGAGCAATATCTCCCTTATCTCGTTGGCCTCGACTGGCTTCAAAAACATGGAGTGTTGAAGAGACGCTTCATTTTCGCTAGACTCCCCTAAACTCTTCCCACAGATCCCTTTTGCTAAATTAGGTCCAATATTAACAAAAAATTCATTTAGTTTATTTACCGCAGTGTTCATGCATTCAAACTTAACGTTATTTTCATGGAAATACTGAGGATAATTATGTATTCTGCTGTCATTTCTTAACACTGTATTTACTATGTCCCACATTTGCATTTGTTTCTAACAACTTACCATAATATTGCTTTTTACAGTCTCTGAGAATGCTATTTAGCTTGTTACGATAGATTTTATATTTTAACTCCGCCTTTGGTGTCCTTGCTTTTATGAATCTTTTGTACAATGTGTTTTTCTTTTTGCAAGCATTTATCAAGGATTTAGTTAGCCACTGTTTATCTGTCTTTGCTTTAAGGCCCTTTTTTTTAGTGGACAATTTTTTTCATACAGCCTTTGAAATATCTGCAGGAATAAATCGAAACTTGCATTAACATCCTTCCCAATTTTGGGAAGGATGGACAGAGTCCCAATTTTGCGTCAATAATTCATTTTTCAGTGCTTCTATCCTCTCATCAGTTTCCAACCTTACGAATATATCTTTGTTTGTTCTCTGCTGCAACTTTTGTTTCCAATCGTATATAGCAAATACAGGTAAATGGTCGCTTATGTCATTAATCAGGAGTCCACTTTCTATTTCATCCCCCATAACATTCGTAAATATGTTGTCTATTAACATGGCACTATTTACTGTAATCCTGCTTGGCTTTGTAATTAAGGGCTGAATACCCATAACATGCAATGTATTTACAAATTCTTCAGTCAGTGAATTAGTAGTATTTAGTAAATCAATGTTTGTATCCCCACAGATAAATATCTTCTTTTGATTTGACTTAGAAAATAATTCTCCCACGTATTCTATAAAGTCTGCCATTTTTGAATCGGGTGTTCTGTACACACAGCTGATAATTAAACATTTATCCTTCATTAGAATTTCAATAGTCACACATTCCAATAGGTTATCATTTGCAGTGCACATGCTATTTACGATTTCAAACCTTATATTTTCATCCACAAAAAGGGCCACTCCTCCCCCTCTCTTGTTCATTCTGTTGACACAAACCAGTTTATATCCCTTTAATTGGAAGTCCATGCCTTTGCCTTCATTAATCCATGTTTCTGATACGGCAATGATGTTAAACGGGTTGGAGAATTTCTGTAGATATTCCTTAATCTGTGAAAAATTTGTGTAGAGACTTCTGCTATTGAAATGAATGATGGACAATTTCCCATTTGAATGAAAGTGTCTTATGAATTGATCCTCAGTATGGTAATGACAGTCTCTTTTCCCGATATTGTAGAAATGATTGTCTGGGTCAATTATTTCATTTGGGTCCGAAAATGTGGGTTCCACATAATGATTAGCTAATAACTCCAGACTTTCATGATCATTTATCCAATCAGTTGTGTTACTCATCCTCGCTGCTTGAGTCGTTCAGGTCCTCTTCCCTCCGGAATTGAACCAGATCTTCCTCGGTTCTGATTTGCACAATTTTAGCTTCTTCAGGTGTAGCTCCATTCATTTTGATGAAGATTCTTCCATCTCTCGTCCAAGTTTGTTGGACCTGTCCACATTTTTTTAACCCTCTTGCTTGATAGGCCAGATAAGCGTTTCTCTTGGTTAGATTTTCGCTCATTCCAATTTGTTCGCCTTTAAGCTTCCTGCCTTGACTGAGCAGATTTATCTTATGCTTTCTACTCACGAATTTCAGAATGACAGCACGCTTTTTGGCGAATTTTCCCTTCGGGAGAAGAAAACAGGAATCCACATTCTCCAGATCCAGACTAATGCCTTTGCTTCTCAACTTAACTCAACTCAACTTCTTAACTTGTGTAACCAAGCAACTCAACTCTACATGTACCAATTCACAGCTCTCTAAATACTCATTGCACAGTTACTTTGGCCCCACCTGAGAAGATAAATCAAGCCTCAATGAGCCAGGCATGCAACATTGTCCTCCTCTCAGCTGTATTTCATTGATCTGGCTTGTTTTCGTTTTTCTTTGTAATCAAAATAAATTGACCAAATCCATCCAATTAAGTTTACATTTGAAATGCCCAAGCAGTGCACCTGTCAATCAAAGGATGCCACCGCCATTCTTCACTTCCAATCATCAGATACCACTGTGGTCCCAAATTATATTAATTTTCCAATTATTCAGATTTAAGCTTTTGTCTGCCTTGCGCACCAGATGGGTGGGAGCGCACACGTTTGGGTGTAATTCACTTGATGACATTAATCTAGGCAAGCCCAATCAATCACAGAAAAGTGACTTAAAGGTTTTTTTTTTATTACCCAGCTCTATCATATCAACCCGGCTCCTCCATGAGTTCTGCAAAGCTCCGTTAGAGTTTTCAGATTCCGACAGCTGTCTGGCTTGCTTGCCCACACCTGGCCCATCTGTAGTCCCAGTTAACTGACTGGCAGTCCCAGGCAGATCAAAGAAATGGGGACGGGGAACGCTGTCAGTCAACCCACTGCTGCAGCCTCCTGCAGGCTTCCCCTGACAGCTGCTTGTCACGCCTCTGATCTTCTGTCTGCCTGCTGACTGCGGCTTGGTGCAAGTATCGGGTGGTGGGTGGCAAGAATTAGACACTGCAACTTGTTTGGAAAGTTCTTTGGGAGGACTTGGAAGGGAAGTTTGTTCTCCAACTCCATGCAGGCATTCTCAGCCCACGTACGAATAGAGGTCATCACACCTCACATAGACGACTTGTAGACGGACTGGCTTAAAGGTGGAGTAAGCGATTCTGGAGAATGCTTGTTGTCAAGATCACTTTTGTCAAAATCAGTGAATATCTCCTAACGATCTGTTTGCTTACGCTCCATACTGTGTGTGTGCTGAAAAAAAAATGTAATGTTAATACTCAGCTAAGAATCTGGAAATAGACATGTTGCTAGCTACGGCGGGCCCCTTTTGTTTACATGCCCATGTACAGAGCTTAGGATGACATTAACACCAGGTTTTCTCACAGTGAGTACACAGTATGGACAGGTACAGGATTGTGAGGAGATATTCATTGATTTTGACAACAAGCGTTCTCCAGAATCGCTGACTCCACCTTTTAAGTTTATCCCATAGCAAAATATTTGTGCATTACAATTTGATAAAGAAAAGTATTTACGGCATATTTTGTTGTGCAACTGTGTCTAGTGTTAATGACTATAAATTAGCATCAGTCACAGGGACATAGATGAGATCATTAGAGAGACCTGCCAAAGGCATGCTGGGAAAAGGAACCCCCTAATCAGGTTTTCCACTCCGACTAAACTCACATGCAGGGATAATCCAGGAGATTGAGTCACTGTTTGTATAATAAAGATGCATCATGAATCACGATGCAAATCATTGGGGATAACAGGAGGAAAGGAAAATACAGCTTCCAGAAGTAGCTTGTGGGAAAAAAAACTGCTATTGACCAGCAAGTAATTGGTTTGTAATGAACACACGGGTTGGGAGAGCGAATAAATAAGGAAACACAATTGATGAATAATTACCTTCATAATTGCATTCAGGCCCTTGGCAAATGAAGCAGGGGCAGAGTGGACCTAAGAAGTAGCTCATGAGGATTGTGTGTCTGTCCATCACAGGACAGGACCATGCATCGAGTGGTCCCCAGTGCTCCGTGTCCCCAACTCAACTGTGCAGAGTCGGAGCAGATCTCCTTGAGTGACCGATGCTGCAAAGTCTGCAGAGGTATGGAGGACACTTTTTATCCTGTGCTACAATACTGATTTTTAATACAACATTATACTTTAAAGTTGTTTTCCCATTTTGCTGATTTTTTACATGCTTGTAAATTCAATCAATGGCTTCCTGCTAAGTCGCAAATCAAACAAAAAAACACAGTAATTTAAATGATCTGTGATTTGAAAGCAAATATGCCGAAACTCGAAACTCGCAATTCATGCAATTTAAAATCACCGGTTCTTTTAGCTCAGATCAAATATACAGGTGCATCTAAAAAAGTTTGGAATATCATTGATAAATACCTTGAAAAAGTGGAACTTTCATGTATCCTAGATTTATTACACAAAGTTAAATATGTCAGGCCTTGTCTTTGGTTTTAATGTTGATGAGTACAATTTACAGCTCATGGATTGAAAAATCCAGGGTCTCAAAATGTTAGAATATTACATGATAAAACCAGTCAAAAAAAATGATTTATAATACAGAAATGTCAACCTTTTGAAAAAAGTAAGTATAGATGTCATTTCACTTTGTGTAATGAATCTATATTATATGAAAGTTTCCCTTTTTGAATTAAACTACGGATTAAATTACCTGTATTTCCAGTATGATGCAATATATTCAAGTCGGTTTTTGGGGAAATTATAGCACTTGAGTTTAGTCAATTTGCCCCATGTATGCCTTGGGAAGGAGCCACATTGATTCACATAGGGAAAGGTTGTGAGACTGTGTGACATCGGCTTTCCACCGGCACTGTCTGCATCTATCACTCTCTCTCTCTCTCTCCTCTGGGGCTCAACCTTTTCCTTGTGGTGCCTCCTGCAGGTCATGACTTTTGCTCTGAGGGCCACGGGTGTGTGGAGCACTCCGACTGTGTCAACCTGGAGGCGGGCGACTGCTGTGTGTGTAAGGATGGCTTCCGCCCACTGCGAGACGATAATGCCTACTGTGAAGGTAGGGCATGGCTCTGAATAACAAACCTCCCTGACTTTGAGCTGAAGTTTTATTTGCCCTCCAAGAGTGTTTTCTCGATGTGTCTGAGTTGTATCTAAGGGGTCATGAAAAGGGATTGGGTTTGTTGCTTCTGGGAGGACATGGTAGTTTTAATTTGGTTTTGAATTTTTTTTAACACTGAAGGAATACAGTTGCCATGGCTCTGACTGCTGGATTTCAGCCTGGTTTAATTCAGTTTCTGAGCTCAAAGATCATTCACTGTTTTTCCACTGACAAACGCACATTCCCACCACAAAAGGATTACAGACAACTAGAAAAACATCTTTGACACCGGAATAATAGAAAGCGGGAGTCGAGGGGCTCAGAGTACACCGGTCTTGAACTTTGGTATTCATTAATTTTTTTTCATTTAGAGATGCCCACATAACCATGAACAACACCTTGCACTAACCTCAAAAGGCAATTAAAGAGTTATTTTTCGTTTTATTTTTTAGTTATGAGGTTTCTCTTATCCTTGCCCGGGTCTTCTCACTAAAGCGAAGTTGGAGAAATCACGGCTAAGTTTTCACCTTTCAGAAGTGTGTGTCCTGCTATTCATCTTGGAACAATATAAAAAGATTCTTCCACAGACTTTCCTCAGGTCTGAGGTAGATACACTGTATGCAAGACCAAGATCAATCTTCCACAATTTCAGTTATACGTATATATTTTTTTAATGAACACAATGAATCTGCTGATCTGACACATGAAATAATTCCAATTTTTTTTTGACGTACAGGCTTCATTGACATTTGAATGACTTTAAAACAAATACATTTTAAACTTAGCAAAAGGAAATTCATACACCGTGCGTGGATTGCAAAATGATGTAGACTTTTACTGAAAAACCCATGAAAACACTTTGTCGAATTCATGCTTTTATCGCATAGCTAATCCTTTTGTGATGGGAAACTGTAATCCTCTCATTATTTGTGTCAGCAATTAGCGATAACGGCTTTTTTATATAAAAAGAAGCTGAAAGTCTTTATGGTTGTATGTAGCATCACTCCGCCAGTGGAGCAAGTCGGGTCATGCCATCTGTCATCAGTGAGGTCATTCATTTCTGATTGCACACCAGGACTCAGGGATCTCTTCAGCCATGATGCACTTTTAGGTGAAACACAATGCGATTTGATTATATCTTTTTTTTAAAAGACAATGTTTTACTTGATTGCCTTTTTACTGCTCTATCTACCGTGATTGAAAAAACATGCTCCATACCTCATTGAGCAGGTCATTTCATGGCGGTGGTGAAGCTGCAGGAAAAAATCTTGGTTCAAAGGTTCACACACTTAAATTGACGGTGCTTTAGCTTAATGTCTCTTCTCACATCTTGACTGAATTCTACCAGATGCACCGTTAAAAAATGATGACTTTATTATCTCTGATGCTATCCTGCAGTAAAATATGTACTAAACATCTTGTCATCACTGTTACCCCAGTGCATCTCTGGTATTAATGTGGAAAATATAACATCAAAGTTATTCAGATTCCTCTGCGAAAGGACCTTGACAGCTGCCCTGTCAATATCCAGCCCGCTTGATCTTCCCTTATTCATTGTGTGTGTGTGTGTGTGTGTGTGTGTGTGTGTGTGTGTGTGTGTGTGTGTGTGTGTGTGTGTGTGTGTTTGTGTGTGTACAATTTCACTGCATCTGTTTGTAAGTACAGGCCTTGGCCTATTTTTTTTATCTTCAGTCCACACACTTCCTGTAATATATTTTTGCTGTCACCTTCATCAAGATGAGGCCTTAAGTGTTAATCTGGCCACAGAGCTGTCTGTTGCTGTAACCAGGGTGGTAAATGAAAACAGTTATAGTTCACAGCTTCTGTAGATCTCACTTTATATTAGATAGGAGCAGTTATCCAATAATTAGATGGTCTTAGGGAATCTGCATAATTGAAGATGTTATCAGTCTTAAATTAACACTGCTGTTGGTTGTAGGTTGTGGTCCAATGGCAAAGGCTGGCCTCATTCTCCATCACGGTGTTAAATCATGTTCTCTCTGAAATTATCATTCAGACCGCGGTGAAAAGTAATTAACATTAACTCAAGTAAGGTGCTAAAGTAGGACAAGTTGTTTAAAGCATTTCTATATTATGCTACTTTATTGTAATACTATATGTTGCATACTCCACTAGATCTTACAGACTGAACCTGTTAGAAAATCTGATGCCTTGTAAAATTACCCAACACTACAAGAGTAGTTCAAATTTGCTCCGCATCAACCATCAACTTTAAAGTGCTGCTTCTATCTTAATACTTTGTATGCTTTAACAGTTATGTAATCATAAAATACATATACACGTATATCAAACCTGAATTTTTGCTTTTGATAATTAAAAAATGTAACTGCTTATACTTGAATGTACTTTTACATTTCGAAAAATGCAGGAATTGTTATTCATTTATTACTAATTAATTTATTAACAGTGGATCAAATGACATGTAGTGAGGAACTCAGAGAATCGTTGTTAGACTTATATTTATTAGGTGCCCAGGAACACAACACAACACAAATTAATGCTGATGTCCCCCTGTGTCTAAGGGATGTGAAAGAAATAACTGTTTTCCTGAAGCATCCACCAAAACAACTTTTCAAAGTGGCAATATGTCAATGTTGTGGATACGTCTTATTACACTGCCCCCAAGTGGCCAAAAAAGTACAATCGTTTAAACAGGTTTAAACAGTTTGAATGCGTCTCCGCCACTATGTTTGTGTAAACTTTGACCCCAATTTACTGCGGATGAGGAATACACAATCGATCAGTCTTTGAGTGAAAGCTAGGTTGTTTTTCCACTCGCAAAAACAACCAGAATATATTATCATCTTCTTTGCAGCTTGGTCTCTTTTTTGTTTCATGATGGAATGTGTAATATACTATACACGCTTCCCAGAAAGTTGCAGCATTGTTATAGAAATGAGGATACAGCAGTCCATCCCATTACCAGTGTGAAACTAAGGGTGTGCAGGCTTACACTAGCCTCCAACATCAACACTCAGACCAACCCTATTCATCTCGAGAGCAGCCTGACTCTCGCTATGAAATTGGATGGCAGTGCTTGTTATGAGTGTTTGCATCAGACACTGCACAGAGAAACCTGAAATTGACTCAATTTGCTGATGGAGTTCTCTCCAAAGCAATAGATTTTTTTGTGTGTGTCTATGTAACTCACTTACTGTATTTTTTTATTTTAATGTTTATTTGACAGGGACAATACATACAACATTGCCACAAAAAAATGGGAAAATGTGATGCATATAAGACGTCTAGCTTCAGCTAATTTGCAGTCTTTGTCCCTGGGTCAGGCTTTAAAATACAATCAAAGATACTAAATACAATAAATGCAGTGATAGAGATACAGTGAATAATACAATTAATAGGTACCATGAGTCAATACACACAGCTGTAGTTTTACATTTCAGATTAAAACACAATTAAATTTAGCATTAAACATTAGTAAAGTGCTCTATTAAAATAACTTGAGAAACATTAATGTTCACATTTCTGCTGCTGCTTGAACCACTGTTTAACTTTCACACTAAAACTCTTTAGTTCTGTTTGGGATTTAATCTCTGATGGTAGAGAATTCCATAGGTGTGTACCTTGCACTTAGAGAGATAATTGGCCAAATGTTGTCCTGCATCTTTACAGTTTTGTTTGGTTATACTCCTTGTCATTGTCCGGCAGTTGTCAGTCTTTTTAAAGATCTGAGACATTGCTTGTGGGGCCAGTCCATTTAGGCACTTAAAAACAACTTTCAAGGAACAGAATTTTATAAAGTTGGAAAAAGTCAATAAATTGTATTTCTCAATAATTTTACAATGGTGCCATTTCCGTGGCTTCTGGTCTAAAATTTTTAAAGCTTGTTTATAGAGTGAGAATAGAGGTCTAGTAGCTGACTCAGTGGCCTGGCCCCAGGCAGTGATGCAATAGGATAGATGTGAAAAAACCATGGCATGCAGATACAAATGAGATGCCTTAAAGGAGAGGCATGACCTGATAAGTCTAAAGCAGTTCAGACTAGTTTTTACAGTTTTAGTTAGCTTCTTTATATGTGAGTCAAACTTAAGTTGAGGATCTAGAGTTATACCTAGATATTTAAACTCATTTACCACCTCAATTTCTTTACTATCTATAGTGATGTCAAATTTCTCTAGGACTTTCTTTCTTATTGAGAAACACATTGATACTGTTTTTGTGTGATTAAGTGTTAAGTGATTGCTTTGTAGCCATTCTGAAACAGTAACCATCTGTCTGCTTAATATCTCTGAAGCTTGACAGGGATCCTTTGCTGAAACATAAAACACTGTATCATCAGCATACATCTGACATTCGGTGTCTGTGCAAATATTAGGTAAATAATTTATGTATAAGCAAAAAATAATAGGACCTAAAACTGATCCCTGTGGCAGACCAGTCTTACTGTTCAGAGGAGATGTTTTCACATTCTGTAAGCGAACACACTGTTGTCGATAATTCAAATATGAGCTTAGCCAACTGACAGTAAGAGCAGAAAAATTAAATTTATGTCTTAGTTTACTGACAAGTATGTCATGACTTACAGTGTCAAAGGCTTTCTTCAAATCCAAAAACACTGCTCCAACCACATTTCCATTGTCAAGGGAACATTTTATTCTGTCAATGAAGTGGCACAGTGCCATCTCAGTTGAATATTTTTTGCGAAATCCGAATTGCTTAAAATGATAAAACTGATTGTTTTCAAGGTAGGTCTTTAGTTGATTAGCGATAACCTTTTTAAGTACTTTTGACATTGCTGGGAGAATTGATATCGGTCTATAATTACTGGCATCAGTTAATGCACCAGATTTATAAATTGGGGTAATAATAGACATTTTAAAACTTTGTGGAAATTTCCTTTCTTTAATGGACTGATTTATTAGATGAAGTAATGGGCTTATCAAAATGGCACTATATTTTTTCAAAAATAAAACATCAATTCCAAATGTGTCTTTTGCCTTTGAGTTGTTTAAATTCATTATTATTTTTAGAATTTTTGTATGGTCAGTTTGTTTGATGTTAAAATAAGAAGTATTATCATAAGTTATGTTATTTAAGTTTTGTAATCGTTGAGAATCTAAGTTGGGTTCATCTGTGGTAAGAGTTTTTTGGAAGTTTGATGTAAGTTCATCTACCGATTGTATGAAGTATGTGTTTAATTCATTAGCTATGTCCTTGATATTAGTGGAAATTATTCCTTTAATACTGAGTTCCTTTATTTCTGCATGGTTCTTTGACTTACGATTTAGAAGTGTATTGATATGTTTCCAGAGGCATGAACTGTTCCCACCTGATTTTTTTTATTAGTTGCATGAAATAGTTTGTTTTGGCCTTTCTTAATTCAGTTACAATCCGGTTTCGTAGACCCTTATAGACAAGGGTATCTGTATGTAATTTTGTGGACAATGATTTTTTAATGCATGATCCCGCTTCTTCATCAGCTGATTAATGTCATTATTTATCCATGGCAGATTTTGTTTATGCTTCAAATTGAGAGGGCAAGTGAACTTCTGGATTACATCTGCCAGAGTATTTGTAAGAATATCACAACATTTGTCTGTGTCACTAGTTTGCAAGACATTATCCCAATTTAGATGTTTTAATTCATGTTCAAATTGATTGACTTTTTGTTTAGGAATTCCTGTTGGCACATACTTATGATTCTGTTTAAAGGAAAGTCTTTGAAGGCGTTTTTTATTAAGTTTCCTAATTATTAGGATCATATTATGATCAGATAATCCTGTTAACAAATTATATGTTTTTGACACTCTGTCCGGTTTGTTTGTAAATATAAGGTCTATTAGAGTTTGACTTGTCTTAGAGATTCTGGTTGGCTCTTTAATGATTTGGTGTAGTTTATGTTTGGACATAACTGTTTTAAGTTTTTGCTTACAGTTTTTGTCCAGCCAGTTTATGTTAAAATCTCCAAGTATCATGTTTTCCGATCTATGATTTAATGTTTTTAGCAAATCATCAAAATTTTGATAGAATGTTACATTGTGTTTTGGTGGATTATACAAGACAATTATATTAAAATTCATTTTAGGTGACAAGACCACATTTAAAATTAAACATTCTAATCCATATGTATCCAAGCTAACTTGAGTGCATTTAAAAATGTCCTTCATGTAGATTAACACTCCGCCTCCTTTTCCTGCCAGTCTGTCTTTGCGAAAGCAGGTGTATCCAGGCACATCAATCATGGCTGTAGGGGTGTGACTTGACAGCCAGGTTTCAGTCAAGGCCAAAAAATCCAAGTTGGAGTCTGTTAACAAATGCTGAATTTGATCTCTCTTTGGTATAATACTTTGTATGTTCAAAAGACCACCTGTGATGCCCTTCATTTTTTTCTTTGAGTCCCAAATCACTTTTGCATGGTTCACTGTTTGAAAATATTTTACACCTTTTTGCTGAAAAGCTGCTCTGCTGTGGGCCATTTTTTCTTTAAATCTGTCCTGCTGCAGAGGGCAGTGAGATAGTACGGGTGCTTGTGTCTTAAGAAAAATAGTTGGGTTTGAATCTTTTTGTGGGGAGAAGCTCCTGCTCTGCTTGATGTCTTGGGGGATAATTAGGCTCCCTTCAGTGATTGAGTCCAGCTGAGGAACTAGATTGAAGCAGTCACTTGTACCTGCTGAAATCGGAGAAGGTTCCAGTGATCCAGCAATCATTGTATTCAGCTGAGTGTCCACACCTTCGCAAGTGACAGTTCCTGTTGTTACTGTGTGGCCAATGTTGTTGATTGATGGGCCAGGATTCAGCTGGATATCACCACTTAGTAACAGCATGAAAAATAAAAAATACAAGATGTATCTTTTATTTTTCCCTTTGGTATGTTGTTGTTTGGTCTTTTTTGCTCCAAAAAGATGGTGATCTTTCTGCCAAAATAATGCGTAGATGATCAAGTATCCATGTCCAAAAAAGTTAAGTTTGGAAGTGTCCAAAGTATATTGTAACGTAGTATCTGAAAAGGTGCCTGTAGATGGTTCGTTTGATATGAAACACTGGCTAAGGGGGACACAGAGAAGCCATGAACAAAGCAGAAGCCAAGGATAAGCAGCCTTTTTGTCTCCATGTTGCTCTTGTAAAGTACTGGGCAATTGTGTAGTTGTGCAGCATACCTGGATGAATCCCAGACAAAGTGCAAGTGCCCACAGACAAAGAAACCATGTGCAGCCATATCCTCCATAAAAGTTGTTTGGAGCAAGTTTGAAATTACTCTTGGAATGTATCCTTGGTTGGCTGCTAACTTGGTTGTCTTTTACCCCAGCATCTTGAATTAAAGAGTGAGAAGTTTGCAAAGCCAAAAATGCAAAAAGAAAGAGGTTTTGTAGACGAAAAAAGGAGAGGAGAGAGGAGCCTGACAATCCACCCCTGCTCTCGGCAGCCATCTTAATGTATGTGTGTGTGTCCTGTGTGGAAAATAAAAGAACTGTCTCGCCAATGTATTGAGAACCCTGCTGACCAATGAGAGAATGCATGTGTTCATAAAATAGGTGCACTATTTCGTGGCTGCAAGGAGATATACAGAAAGAACAGTGAAATGGGGCTGCTTTCACAATTCCAGAAGAGTTTCCATACAGTGGTGTCTGCGAGATGAGATGAGACGACATGAATTGAGACGAGAAATCCAACTTGGAATCCAATTTTGTGTATTGAACACAGCAGGGAAATCACATCACAGAAAGACAGGGAGGCCCGACACACAAATATAGGATTTGTATGTACACACACGCACAGCCGCACCCGTACACTTTTTTCGTGGGTCTCGTCAAACGGCAAAGACAAACATCACAAAGAAGCAGAGACAGATCCTAGCTCTTTAAAACATTCCTAGGTCAGAGATGGGCTCGAAATAGCCGATGAGATCACTGCTGTGTAAATATTTCATAGAAGCAGCAGTAGGGAAAACTCAGGGGGATACTAGCTCTGCCTTTTGTGTAAGTCTGTGTGGGTATGTTGTGCAGGTGCAAGTCTGTGTGTTTGAGTGCAGAGTTCTCCGGCAGCAAAAGAGCCCAGTTTTTTTCTTTTTCTCTGTCCTCTCCTCACGGCACACTAAAAGGATGAAGGCTTATTTTGCTACATGCATGCGTTTGTGTTTAGGAAGGTATTAGACAGAGGGGCGAGCGGTGGAGAAGTGACAGACTGTGTGATTGTCTCCAAATTGAACAATCAGTATAGTTCAACGTGTTGAGATAATACCATTATTCATCTCAGCACTGTAGAAGACTGCGGGCAGAGGGACATCTCCAATTGCTGTCTGGTTCTGAAATGCCCTACTTTAGAAATTCTCTGTCAAAATTGCTCCGGAATAAGGGCTGCACGGGTCTTTATATACAGCATCCACATAGGGAAATGTGTAATACACAATGACGGTCTGTAAAGTAGATGAAATAGGAAAAGACAAAGTGTGCAATAGGATTGTATTTAGATGTCAAACATATTCTAGAAATTGTTATTTTCACATTACTGTATATAAAGATAGATAGTGTATGATAGGTCAGCAGGTTAATATCACAAATTGAGTCATTTAGTCACTTACTTATACTGGTGTCATGCAGATCGTGATTTGTCCAGGTTTTTCAATTTGTCTCTTGAGATTCCTGCCAATAACAATAGAATGGAGGGGGATGCAATTCTTTTTTTGGTGTTTACAGCATTTAAAAACGCACATATACAGGCTGGTGTCACTCTGTATTTCCCTTATGTCCAACTAATCCCCTGAAAACAACTCAAATGTACGGTGCATTAGTCCGTCTCTTCCCAACTTGCTGGCACCGTCTGTCACATCCCGCTACAAGTCCATTAGTCCATATTAAAGATGTACATTTTTAAAAAACAGGTCACACATGTTTCGCTTCCATTTTAGAAAAAGGCTCAGTGATATATCCTCCAACCAGACATTCATCTAGTGAGTATTTTACAGCACTGGAATGGGATTATTTTGGATTGACTCACCATGGAGCTTTGTGGCACAGAGGAGTAAGACAGGTATCGATACTTAATTAAGCCTAAAGAAACGTAAGATAAAAACATTTAAAGCAGGCATACATAGAGTCAATCATTTGAATTTATAACAAGAAATGGGATAGCCTGCTTTAATACAGTGAGGATGTGTCCCCTATAAGCCATGACTGTGAATGCGTGTGTGTGTGTGTGTGTGTGTGTGTGTGTGTGTGTGTGTGTGTGTGTGTTTGTCTAAGCATCGTGTGTGAACGTAGGGCGATCCGATTGCCACTGCTGTCTTTTGAATGTCACAAGGTGATGGCAGGCTAATTGGCTCTGACTGAAGAGCACGGCCCACTACCAAACCCAATCACTGCCTGCGTGAGCCCGCAGCCCCTAGACTCCCCACCACCTGCTATAGGGCCCACTGATACATCACACACACATACACAGGCAAACAAATACACATTCAGTCCGGTTGTGTGTGTTTGTTTATATACACCCCTCACCTCTTCGACCTCACTGAAATGTCACCCAAAACAGACAATCCCACCATCACCCAGACAGTACCCTGCAGTGTAAATAACAGTATCTGGCCGTTGCTCAACCAATATCCTTCAAATGGGAGAAATCTCCTTTCCACTCCTTTTCCAGATGGGATCACACTTAATTCACCCACTGCTCTTTACCGAGCTGAAGTTTTTCTTCATTTTGAATGAGACATTCATGACTGCTGGATGATTCTGCTGCATGCTTTATGTCATGCTTAGGCAGTGGTGTTTATATTAAATTAGCATTTCCACCATGACTGCACAAAACAATTGTTTATTTCTTGCTTGCTGTGAATCTTTCGTTATTACCATTACATCTCACCAATGAATTGAGAATTTACAAGCCCAGTACAATACGATGTTGTGGTGTAAAACTAATTGAGCTCTTTGATGGATGGGAAAACCTCTGCTAGCTATTTTCTTGCAATCGCACCCGGTAATAATCAGGCATGTGAAATGAATGAATAATTAACTTGATATCTATAGCCACATCTGATTTTTTTCTGTTTTCAATTAATATGCTGTTGTGAATATAATCCAAACATCCACTGAGGTCCTCATGTAGATTGCTGCAAATAGTCAAGGCAGTTTTATTGAACTAACACATTGTATTAAACGTTAACACAGTGCGCTTAACATTTAAATGAATTTGAATGCCGAAGAGTTGTAAGAGCTGTTTCTGCTTGAGGCTACTCATTGTTTAGACCTCTCTGGCCTATAGTCTATACACTCGGTCATAGATTGACAAGTGATGGATGATTATGCTCCATCGATTTACACGCAGTGAAAAATCTTTCCCAGATTAATGAGAGCCGTGATGGAGAGCGAAACCCCATTCAAGCGGCCGCACATAAACAAGGCCGCTTTGTCTATGAGATTCAGCGGTCTTCATTTAGGTCACGCCGAAGCGAAGTGTGTTAAGTGCATGTTTAATGTGACATATAGACACACACACACACACACACACACACGTAAATACACTTAAAGCAGTTGTTCTGAGCTGGTAGAGGTCTGCATAAAAGGATCCATCCATGCTTTTAGTTCAGATGAAACTTCATGTGGAAAGTGTCTAGGTTTTCATGTGTTGAATAGGCAGGGATTGTGTGCCCACACAAAAAAAAAACAGTAGCACACCTTGGAATTCCACTTGCAGACAGAAGCACACATATCCTCGTCCTCCACCTTTTCCTTATTTGATGCTTATTGTTGGAAGTCAGGTAGCAGGCTTCTAAGTGTTTTCAGTGATTGATCACAGTCTGACTGTCTGGTGGTATGTAGACAATGACTGCGCTCCCTGAATGCGGATTTTCACTTTTGTTGCTTCCCTAATGGGATTCCTTCCACTCAGTTATTTTAATTGGCTCCTGGTCCTTTCCAATTTGGCAACGATATTTGTGCAAATTTTTATTTTATTTTTTTTTAAGAAGGACTGATGTCTGGTAAGATAAAAAGATACAGAACAAGAGTTTTGCCTAATAAAAGTATACACATAGCTCATGTCAGAAACAAACTGCAGTATGATCTGTTCTGATTCATTTGAAACAAATGATTGTGATTTTCTTGAAAGCAGACATGAAAATAATAATTACACGATAAGACCAGTAAAGAAGCTGATTAACTAATTAAAGGTCACACATTATGCTAAATGCACTTTTTAAATGTGTTCTAACATATCCATGGGTCCACGGTGTGTGTAGAGACTGCCAAAATATTAAAAAAAATAACAATCTCTCCTTTTCTCACTCTCCCCCTTTCTGAAACCCCCACCCCTCCTCCCCAATATACTCCAGTCAGAATTCTCCTCGTTTCTGACCTCAAAAACTGGAAAGCCAGAAGCTTCCACTGTGCAGCCCACACCCCTATTTCTTATTGGTCCACGGCCCTGACAGACAGAGGGCGAGGCGTATCTGGCTTCGCTTCGGGAAAGGGGGCGGGGGGAGCTCAAAGATTGTATATTTACGAGGGGAGCTGCAGCTCTTTTTAAAAAATAGGCCATTGTGAGATTAGCTGAACATCAGCATAGTACAATAAATTATCTGAAAGTTTTTTTCAGCAAACAATTAAAGAAAAACGTATTAGGGACCACTGAGACCATATAATATGGTGTATAATAGAACCGAAAAGAGTATAATATGGGAGCTTTAAAACACAAACGTAGCCATTTACAGCATGTTTGTTTCTGAATGAAAAGTAATATTGCTTGTTGAACTGCATTTCTAAGACACAACCTGCAATATAATTAAAGCATTACAATGTGCTATATACTCAGGTACTCAGCAAATATAATAAGAGGAAAGTCTAAACCTGGACTGTCAACACAACTAGCCATTTAATGACTTTATTGACAATTGAAAGCACTTGTGGCTATGCTAACGGTCACACCCTTTTGAAATGATTTAATTAGACTAAAATATCTTATTCATTTTAAAAACGCAGTTTATTTCTATAATTGACTTTAATGATTTGTAATTGAACCGGCTAGCTGTTTCCTATCACTTCCAGTACTCTTAGCTTCGCCTGTCTGTAGCTTCATATTACCGTAAATACATCGTACTAGTTTGGAGCTCTTCATCTAACTCATCCCCTAAAATGTTTAACTATCATTGCCATTAAAGCCACCATGTGTTTATAATACACACTAAAAATAATGGATCCAAAGCAACACAGTATCCACATTGTCTTTTAAAATTGTTCCACTGTTCTAAAGATACATCACTTCAACTAATAAACACATTTTAAGACTTGATAACCACATACAATGCAACATATTGTGGTTTTTGAACCAAAACAAATCTTTTCCATACACCCCAGACCACAACTTTTACTCTGTATTTGATCCTATGCCCACTAGACTAGGCATCTTGTAACATCTGCTGCCACCTTTCTCCACCCACGAAGAACCATGGCCAACAGTGGAGATCATTTGTGGAGTTGGGCAGGGTTTGGCCAGCGGGGACAGCTCTTTGTCTCTCTGCTGGGTCCCTATGCCATATTTTTAAAACCACCATCTGAACGCTGGGGATGGATCGACGAGGAAAGGACAGACGAAAGAGAGATAGAAAGAAAGAGAGGCTGCTGGTGGAATTGCGCCGATTCTGCTGTGTTTGTGGGACATCCAAAGGCAATGCTAGTATTATCTCCCTGCGCCCAGACCTTGGTGTACTGCAATATGAGATAGTGAGGATGCCCCCTATTAGAAACCACATGTTATGCAAGCACAGAGGAATAAGCCGATATTCCCTATTTATAGTTGTGGGTTGACTTGGATGAGCAATAGCTGAAATATCATAAATGTCAGAATGTATTGTAATGACCTTCAACAATTTAACAACACTTGGTGATAACACTGTGTATTAGAATGCAGATATTTATACTAAATCATGTTACACAGGCAGTTTAGGAGTGCACCAGAAGTATTTTATAGATAGCCGATAGTCCTGATGCCATAGTGGGCTAGCTGTTCCACTAACTCCTGTAATTCAATGCAGTTTGATGCTTTTAGAAGGGGAAATGCTGAGGCCAACATGGCTAACATCAATGTTATATGTTTTGAATCTCTGGCAGAATGGTTGTAGATTATTATTCTACAGTCAAAACATGATCAATGCAGCTTGTTTCTTCCTAATTATTATAAATGTCCTAGACAGAATAATCAGACTTTAAAGATGTTGCTCCAATATAATTTTATATTCATCGATCTGTCTCTGTTCTCTGCTTGTGAAGAGGTGAACAATTCAAAACTCATTTTCCTGTGAAAGCAAACAAAAGAACAAGCTCCTATATCATTCCTCTCTCTGTGGTTTCTATGGTTTCCATGGACACTCACACGTTGAGCTACGAGGCAAGTTTAAAAAGTCGAACCGCCATGAACCCTGAATGTAGTGCCAAAAAGATCAAAAAAAAAAAAAATAAATCAGTTTTATTTGTATAGCCCAAAATCACAAATAGCATTCGTCTCAATGGGCTTTACAGTCCATACAATATGATACAGTATGGTACAATATGACACAACATGATATAATATGAAACAATATGACACCCTGCCCTTACACCCTTAGTTTGGCTGAGAAAAAACTCCCAGTAAAAAACCCTTTACCGGGATTAAAAAAAAATAGAAGAAATCTCAGGGAGAGTTGACAGAGTAAGGGATCCCTCTCCCAGGACGGACATGCTGCAATAGATGTCATAAGTAGAGAAAAATCACGAAGGATTTTGATCATTGTCCAGATGTTTAGATGGTAATACTAAAGTAAAGTGCAAATAGTATGGATGCAGGACGAATTCAGATGATGCCAGAGGATCCACACCGTCTCGTCTCGTCTCCACCAGGGAAAACTAAGGTTTCCAGCACCGGGATTTCACCCCACGTCTCCAGGTGGTATCTTTGCAGCATCTTACGCGTAGGCGATCCATTCTCAGATGTTGCCAGAGGGGAGACCAGATCCACACCATCTCACCACGACCAGGGAAAACTGGAAGAGGACAGACAAGCAACCAATGAGCAAAGCAAAATTGAATTTAAAGATTGAACAAACAAGCGAGTACTAGTAGTAGTACTATCCTGATGGACGGTGAAACAGTGCTGATGTGAGGCAACAGCAGGCGGGGAGCATCCGTTCCTAGGACAGCTGATTCCACACAGAGCTCGGAATCAGTCGAGCAGGTAGACAGGGGGAGAGAACCCCCAGGGCATCGCTCAGCAATCATGGAAGATAGACAGAAGAGCAAGAGAGAGAGAGTTAGAGAAATGGTATCAGTTATTTTATTTTGCGTCGGCAGGACAATTACTCAGTGGGAGGACAACCGGTACTCAGGCTCTGACAAACCGAGACCGAAGGCAGCTCATCAGGCTGATGATAATAACGCTATAACAATGTTCAACAATATGAACACAATTAACATTAAATAACATTGATTTACACTCTACCGTTCCCCTCCGACACACAATCGGCGCTAGCCTCCCAGACCCAGAGCCTGCCCCCCAGCACCCCGCCCCCAGAGAGCACGCCCCAGTGCGGCACTAGTCCAGTGGAGGACCGGGGCCGTAGATAGAGAATAGATAGTATAGAAAAGATGTGCCCGTTCACGAGAGTGGCAGCCACCCTCTCGTTCCCTGCTTTTTTTTTTTTAACCTTTATTTATACAGGTATATCCCATTGAGTCCGAAGACTCTTTTGCAAGGGAGACCTGTTCCCATTTACACGTTACCATTCACACACACATTCATACACCGATAGCAGGCTAACTATCGACATTCACACGAGGCAAGGTGGGTGAAGTGTCTTGCCCAAGGACACAACAACTATGACACAGGTGGCGGGGCGAGGATTGAACCTCCAACCCTTTGATCATCAGCCGACCCGCTCTACCAACTGAGCCACAGTCGCCCCAATGTTTACTTTGAAAACAATAGAGAAAATGGTTGCTGTCTGAAAACATTTTTCCCCTAATTGACCTTTCTGAGAAAGTGAAGGATGCTCCTGGAGTGCCTTTATTGTCAGAACCATTAAATGGATTGCCATGACATTTTGTACAGACTAGCATAGTCCCCATAGGATAGATCTTACTCGGATGAAAATCTGACTTGTCCTCAAGGGCCACCAGCAGATTGACATTTTGAAAATCTTCCTTGAAATACGCTGTTTCATTTCAAACAGATATTCATGGTTCCCAGATGATGTAGCCTATCCTTCTGCCTTTGGTTATCACTTCACTTTTCCTCTAGCACTGCCTTGAGTTAGTGTTTCTTAGCAAATGTTTACATGCTAATCCCATAACTAAAATGGTAATCACGGTGGGCACTGGGCATGTTAGTATTTTTATTGTGCACATCTTAGCATTCTGATTTTAGCATTTATCTGACAACCAAAATAACTAGAGCTCTCATAGAGTTTTTCCATTTTTGCAGCAGCCAAATATTATACCGGTATGTTAACTTCTTATCCTTCCTCATCCCTTTGTATGTCTCTTTCAATGCTTTTGGCTTTAAAGCAGCTGCGTTTCTATTTTTTTTTGCCGACCTTCAGTAGTTTGTTCATCTCAGCTTGCTGCAGTGATGTAGAAATGCACTGCAGAGTTTGTCAATACACTGGGACACAACCTTTAAGTTTTGACTACTACTAGTACTACACCGTTTTTACCACTCCACTCCACTTGTGTAGACTATGGAGTCAAGTCCATTATCGTAGCCACCCCTCCCCCCCCTCGACTGGCCTGCTATGGTCTTCAGCTTGTGAACATAGAAGGGTAACTCATCAGGGTAGATTTGCAAGGAGGAAAAATATAGCTGTACTGGCTTTTATGCACAGAAAGGTGAATAATATATAAGGTGAGGTCACCTTATATCACAAGTGGGTGTGGTGAGGTATGATGTATTGGACCCGCGAGCCCCTCCTGGTGTTATTAAGCGTGGTACTGTTGTGACACGCTACATCACAGTTGCTCAGGGTGAGGAAAAACAGCACTTAGTTGGCAGTGAAAGCAACAATATTACATGACTGTTGATCCAATGTTATGTTTTACTAGTCATTTGGATTATTACAAACGCATGGGAGATATTAAATAAGGTCTTTATTACTTTTGGATGTAGACGAGGGAGCCCTGATTTACACTCAAATATTAGCTGTTGCTTGCCATATATTTTTTTCTTTCAATAGGAACTGTAAGACCCCCCGCTTCATGCATATGAAGGACGTCTTTTGTCCTATTAATGCAGTTACGTTACCAATCTCAGGTATAACTATGATTGATTTCAACAGTCATGCATCAGTGCACAAAGGCAAAAAAAAAAGAAAAGAAAGCAGCCGTTTATTTTCTTTGAGCCATCCATCGTGGTGCGGAAAAAAGGAATGACCTAGAGCACTCCATTGAGTGATAAAAGCGGCTGCTGACTCTCGGTCAACCCTTCTTCTTTGCTTGGCGGCGTATCACGTGTGTTCGTCTGACAGGCCAATCAAGAAAATGGAGTGTGTTAATGGAGATGGAGATGGTGGCTCTCCGCCCACGCATACGTGAGGTAACCCCTCGTCAGCTCACCTCCTAACATATTGTTTTAGCAAATGTAACTGCTGTCATCGGGGGGCCAGGATGGATGTCGTCTTAAAGTTAATAGTCTCTAAATCAAAGCCGCACAAACGGACGGCCAATCAGAAAGCAGGAAAGCTGTCATCTAAGACCTCCGTTCAAGGTTAGCATTACGACTTCGGACGCACTGAATTTATTCTCGTACTTTTTTGCCTCTTCAGTACCAGACAGTTAATACCTTTTGCTGCTTTCTCCTCCACTTCTGTTCCTCTACTGGCATCCCAATCTCTTTCTCCTGCTCAATTGTTCTCTCTTGCGCACTCTCCACATCGTTCAACACTTTTACTTTCTCTGTTTAATCCACTACTTTTGCCTTGCCACTGCATTTCTCTCACTTAATTTTCCCAGTCATTCACCCTCTACCTGGCTGTCTCCTCTCCTCTTTTCTGTCTAGCTCTACAGTATAGCTTGTTATGACTCCACTCTTTGTTTTTTTTCCGTTCTCCCTCTGACCTGCCCCTCCCTGTGCCCTTCTGTTTCTCTCTCTTGCACAAAGCCAGTCACAGGGTTTAATTGGCCTCTTTTCGTAAAGTGAAGGACACGTGTACTTTCATAGGTGATCTGTGCGATTGTCTGTCCACTTCATTTTTCTCTGAATCGTCTGAATAGCTGGAGGCAACAAGTATTGATGGGACTGTGAAATGTGAATGCCTCAGTTGTAGGCAGGTGCTGAGCTTTTAGGCTGCATGTTGATGGGCGGTGCACTACCCAAGGACATTCGAGCCGAGTGAATGCCAATACAAATCTATTGAAATTCAATTTCAAGTGCTCTTTGCAAAAGCACCTGGCACGGAACATACCCATTGGTGAATGTCCTCTTGCGCTCTTACAGACACTGAATACAGTGAATGAATAATAAATTGGTAATGTCAAGGACTCTGGGGGCTCGTCTATCCAAAAATGCCTACATTTGACCTGTACTATCAACAGTAATAAGGTCCCGGAGCCTATTACATGCACAGCCGGGTTTTGTGAGGTTCAGCTTGTCTTTGCATCGTATTGCATTGGGTTGCATCACATTATCTAGATTATTTGTTTACCCTGGCAGTGTTGTGCACGCATCTTCCATCTGATGGTTTGGCATGCAGTTTAGAACCCAGGAATAGCTGTTGCTAGGGCAACAGCTAATATAGATCTAAATTTGGAGTCATGAGAGTGAGAAGGAAATACAAAAGACAATCTAATAAATCATAATCTTAGCAACACTGGATGAGTTTTAATTGCTATGGAGCCAAAAGCCTTCAAGACAAACTTGCAGAAACAGCACTGATATAGCACGGGTTTATTACGTTGTTATGCTGAAATTTTAGCACCAACATATCCAGCAGAGACACGGAAACATTAGCTTTAGCCTGTTCCTGACCTCTCACGCCCACATCACAGATTTTGTTCAGCAGTTCAAAAAGGTCTGGGGTTGTGTCTGTTGACGACTATTCCTAATGTTAAGAGAAACACGAAAGCTGTCAAAGCTTAAGTATTAAGGGTGGGGGCGTCATCTTCCCACATAGCTAGCTATCTTGCTTAAATGCTGCATGAACATCCTATTGCAGTCATAGTTCTGGTCAGCTCATGCATATTGAGGTGTGTTTTATATCTGGTTTGTTGTTCAGCAATTCCCAAAGTCCTGAAGACTCCAGTGTTTAGCTCACTTTTGTCAACAGTGACTCATCCTCTTCTTCCTTTCGCTGATTGACATTATGCAGGTATGGTACATATTGTTTATCTGAGCTTGTTCCTGGAAACAGCCGACTAAGATGAACTAAATGGGTAGTGGTGAGCCTCAACCTTACACTCTGTGACAGAATTCGTAAGCAAAATATCCACAACATCAAGCTGAAGGGGATATATTGAATAGAGCTGCAGAGTGGGTTGTTATTTCCTACTGGGTGCTAGTAAACACAGTTTTGACTGCCAAGGTCAAGTGTGGCTCTCTTCAGTTATACTGACTGATAAGACACGTGTTCAGGTTTAAACTGTGCGGGGCTATAATGGGCATTTTTTGGGGGAACAAAAAAACTGATCGTAGCCAACAAAATCAAATTATATGAAGTTACTACATGTGTCCAGTAACACAAGGCTTCATTGAAATGAGTCTTTTTATACATCCCCTCCCAATGATAGATACTTTATTGATCCGATGCAGGGAAGTTAAGGAAAAAAAGATAGTTTCTAAAATGGACACCAGTAATCTAGTGAATGCAAACCAGGCCCTGTAACAACTTAGGACATATGGATGCATACTGTCCCACAGTAACAGTAACAGAGCGATGAAGATGCATGGTCTGTGCACAGCCAAAAATATCTGAGCAGAGGTATACTCTGGCAAAATAAGTGAAAGCACCTGTGTTACAGTTTTTCAAAATTAAAGTTCAGGCTCAAGCACACAAATGACCAGTAGTGACCTGCAGGAAAGCAGCCAAGCCACAATATGGAGTGCTTTACTTTGAATAGATTGAAAATCGAGTAGGGCAACCGTAAGTGCTTTGGCGCCCACCTCACAAGGATCCCATGCATTTCGACCTCTGTCTCCCTCTGATGAAGACAAATAGCCCTTTCCAACGGGCAGCATAGAGGCCTTTAGGAATCCTCAGTAGCGAGAACCAATTAGGACAAACTGCACAAGGTGGTTCCCGGGATGGGGGAGACACCAAAAATAGTATTATGCTAGGGATGTCACCAAAACACTTCTGTAAAGATACTACCGAAAGAGAGCAGCAAGTCAGTTCAGCAAGTGCAGAAATGTTTACGTTGACAAAGCCCTCTAGTCGTAGTGATTATGACGGTATGGAAGAGGTAAGGTGCCAAAGATCAGACTTCAACACAAATGTCAGTTAACGTTGTTTTTTATAAAAGTATGGCCATGAGTTTCTTCAATGTTGATTTTGTAATTAGGTTGCCCTGCTGATAAAGGCGTCAGAACAGATCAAAAAGGCATATATGTATCAATACGGTGGACGTAGACAAACAACATGTTTTTGTTTTATTTTGAGGATGGAAAATCAGTCGGGTAGAGCTTGATCGTTTGTTCTAAGAAGTCAGCCGTGACTGCATGTTTCTTATACCTAATTAGAAATTAATGGAAGCCCAAGTCAATAATGGGCTGCTCCAACTCTTTTAATGAATTCAGGAAGCTCCTAAACATCAACAACAACTTTGTAGAACAAGACAAGACAACAAGACGGCACAGTCAGCTAATTTATTGACAATTATGTGCATCAACAAATATGATTAATAACTTCAGTGTTTGTGTGTCTGCACATCAGAATATTGTAAACAAGTTACAGCCCTTTTTTGTACAAAACAATTAACTTCAGCCTCTCCTTGCTTCCCCTCCCCTTTGCCTGTTGCACCCTTTTAAACCGTTCTATTTTTTTGCATAAAGTAAAACAAATGTAGTCAGTCCAAACTTCTTCTAAGACAATTGTGGATTCCCACTCCTCTCCCCATGGAATTACTACACAATGTATCATGAGAAGTACTTTTCAAAGATCCTTACTTAGAGAAGAGTCCTTCACCATTGCAAAAAGTGTAATTACAAATCTTAAAAAATCGCCTCACAGTTAAAACTTTACATAGGAAATGTATATCCAGGACCATTTGTAATGTGTTTCCAGAGGAAAAGCTTACAAAGTCACTTGGCAAAAAGGAGCTTTGAAAAATATCTAAATCGATCACGAGGCCTTGCACTCGAGGTCTGAGGCTTGAGGGTATCAACGCAGAACACTTGATTAAAAAGATATGGTTTGATCCGCGCCGCAAGAGGCTGTCCGCAATTGCACCAACACGCATCCGAGCGATCTCTATGCGATGTGTATTAATATATCGACATAATTAGCCATAGACTGAAATAAAACATCAGGAAAATATCCCTCTGCAGTTGGACTTGTGATAGCACTCCACATCTAACCCTGCCTCGTTCTCTTCCCCTCTCCCCCTTGTCTCTCGCCCTCTCGTCTCCAGACATCGACGAGTGCGCTGAAGGGAAGCACTACTGCCGGGAGAACACCATGTGCGTTAACACCCCGGGCTCCTTCATGTGCATCTGCCATACGGGCTACATCAGGATCGATGACTATTCCTGCACAGGTGAGTTCCTCCGCTGCCCTTTTGACAGGCTGAAATCAAGTGGAGAAGCCATAGCCAGGCACTATTTTTAGTCTGGCCTTTTTTGTGAGCTTCAGCTTCTTCCACCGAGCAACCATTTTATGTAGAGGGTTTGCTTGCAGCCCTGGTATACAGTACGAATAAGGGAAGTAATATGCAGGTGTAAAGAGATTCAAGAGTATAGTACGTCTTAAACTGCAGGGAAAGGTACTTTTATATGCCCGCATTAGGTTATTACTGGTTAGGATAGGAATTTAATCTGCATCTTAAGTGATACACTGGAGAAGGGTTTTTTGATTTCATTATGATAAAATCTGCTGCAGAGAGATGTGCAGACTTTTCCAGAGACGGGGACAGGAAGAGGCAGCCAGACATTCGGCAGACGTAGTGAGTCATCAGTGTTAGAGTGCAGAGAGAGACAGGATAAGGAAGCCCAGTTAAGGAAAATGACAAATAGACTTTAGTTCATCATCTAACACTTGTCAAACCTACTGTTAGCTTTAGCATGTGCTACACACCTCCTCCCTCTCTCTGTTTGCTGTCCCTCATGTTCCAGTCGGCGTCTGGTCTAGATGACTTGTCTGTGAATTTGTCATTCCGTGATTATACACAGTCTGTTTATTTAATATGCGAAGGGATTAATGTCTCAATTTTGATTTGCTCTTATTGGTTTTGCTCTGATTAGTAGTTCCACGTTAGAAAATACACACACACACACACACACAAAGAGAAATCAATACCAGCCTAACTACTTTATGATACAGCACAAGCAAGCGGTAAATAAAAGATTGAACACGGAGAGAGAGGGTGACAAATCAATTTTGAATTGCATTTTCTTTGTGTAGATTAGCAAACGCATATGTCCCTCTAATTGTTCAAAACTTTAGATACAACTCCATAATTTTATTCCATAGGAAGGCTTTAATACAGATGTCTTATCATGTTGTAAGAGCTGCCTGTTGTTTGTCATTTGCAACTCTGCGATTTTCTAAAAGACTTTCCATAGTTGGTGTGAAGACCTTCATCCCTTAAAAAATCAAAACAACTTCTGGCCTATTTTGGAAATGTCTTTCTGCATTGTTTGTGTGTGCGGTGTTCTTTTGGCCTTTGAATGTACTCACACTCTATATGGTGTGTGATAAGGAGAAAGAAAGTCACTGAGACACAGAGAGACTGTGAGTGGAAGCGGCAGGCCTATTTGTTCCTGATAAAAGTTTAAACCTAAGTCAATTACAGAAGCGAACAAGATCAATCTAAATAGATTGTGTCGATGATTCCTTTGTTCTGTGTCTTTGTTGTAGGGGGGAAGGCCCTTTAGCCCTACTAGTTCATAATAGCTTGTTCCAAGCATGTATGTTCTCAGGTTATGGCAGCATAAGACATATTTTTATACTGTGAAGAAAAATGATTATGGCCATGTGGGAAAAATAACATTGGTTTCAGGTGTTATTTATGTATCGATGCATCAAAAAGGTAGCCATGTTTGCAATCGCCAGCCAAAAAGTGTAAAAGCAACCTTCATCTGCTTGGCGATGTAAACACTGCGATAGAACATTGTGTCGACAAGTTCATTCGAAAACCAACAACAGCAAATTCTGAACAATCACAATGCAGCCCATTCCCCAAAATAGGCATAACAGGATTTGGTTGAGTTTGCTAAACACACCAAAGTATGTCATAGTAAAGGGGAATTTGTGGTTTTGGTCAAATAAAATAGCTATTCCAATATTGAACCAGGCTACTTCAAGTCTGAAAAAAAAACATATGATGAAAATAAATAAATAATAAGAAGCCATTAAGATGCAATGCTGGATGCCATACTGAAACACAGAAGGACTGTATAGCATGTGTCACAAAGTCACATTGTCTATTTCAAAGTTATGTCTTTGTTATAACGAAGATATATGCAAATGCAGGGCCACACATAGAGTAAAAATACACGATAAAGAAAAATCTGATTCAGTAATCCCTTCCATAATGTAATCTCCCTGTCCTTCTTGAAGAGTAACACGTTATTCCAAAGTGATGAGCGGCACATCTGCCTCTCTGCACTCCTCACCAGTTGTGTTTGCAGCTCGTGAAACACGGCGCTAAGTAGCTCCCTGTGTGCATCATCTCAGAGGAGGTGGCAACGCGCTACACTTCTTCTTCAGCGTCGGTAATTAAGAAAAAAGCAATTTGCACCAATGTAAAAGAACTCAGCGGCAGCCACAGTGAAGGGGGCCTGGGTTCCCGCACTGTGATGTACACTGGAGGATTTAGGGCCCCCACAGCCTTCCTGGAGTTTGAATTATAGAGCCTCAAGACTTCAGGAACACAACAAAACACCCGGTCAAAAAAAAAAAAATCCCCATTTCCTGCTCCATCTGGGGGCCCGCTGTAGGTTATTTCTCTCTTCTAACCGCCAATGGAAATCACAAAATATTAATACAGCAAAGATTTAGGATTCATGACTGTGTGTCCTTTTGTGGACAGGCTTCAGAAGGGCACAAACAAGTATAGGACTGAGATGAGCAATGGTTCTTAAAGGGGGTTAACAAATGGGCATTCATGTCTTTTCTTGTGCTCCTGTGATTTATTTTCGAGACAGAAACCTCCTTGCTTACTCAGTCTTTTTTCTCTTGTTTTCACATTATCTTTAGACAGCCACTGTACCTTGTGTGATTTCGCTTAGCTTGTTTCCTTTAATCTTCTGAGCTGCGGGCAAGTTTGATTGTTTAACTCATTTGTATTTCTTCCACCGTGTGTGCCCCCTCTCCCGATTCACAATGAAGATTAATACCCCGCCCCACCACCACCACCACCACCACACAGTGGATTAAATCGTGTCACTATACTTTATGTAGTTCCCTATTAAAATGCCTTTAAGTCACTGTGGTGGAATACACAGCTATGGGTCGCCTTATAAAAGTCAATTTGTGTGATTAAACCGAGGCTTATGCAGAGGCCTGATGTAATGACTTTTTCCCTGCTTCAGTCAAATTACCATCGTAATCTCCATGGCTGAGTTATTGGACTATCCCACACATCCCCTATCAGAGAGATAGCGAACAGAATCACCACTATGAACAAATTTCACCTCTCAGAACAATATGAGAAATATGATATATGGCCAAATTAGGTGTAGACAATAACGTTCTGAGGGAAAAAAGAATGGTAGAATGTTGGGAAAAAAACAACAACAGGGTGATTCAGATCAGGGCTACCCATAAGGGAGGGAACGTGGGAAAGCTTTCTAGGGCTCAGCCACTCGGGCACCAGAAAAATTAATTGAGAAATAAGTTGGATTCAGTGCTTGCTAGAGCAGAATATACAGAATAAGCAATGGGAATACAACACAAGTTTACCCATAGCACGCAGAGGAAGTGCCAGCACACTGTAGAAAGGTTAGATGAACACAAAACTCCTGATGTTGATGAAGGAATGAGCACATGCACACACATTGATACCAGTAAAGCATGAGTTAAGGGGGGTCCATTGAATGGACCTTTTCAGGGTTGAGCCATTTGCGTGAGTGGGCCTGCTTCTTCAGCTTTTAAGTGTTGATATATGCTGAGCTTGGTGTCACCTCTGTAGTCCTGGAGGCAGTTATAATTATAATTGACAATAAAAGAAGGAGGAATCTAAGCTAGTGGCTGCTGGAATCTATACTGCTTATAAATAGCAATTGAACATCTGCTTCTGTTGGTTAAAATCCAAAGGGAATGCTGATTCTTCTAAGTTGCCCGCGGAAGAAATATTACAGCTGCGGAAGGGAACATTAAACCACCCCTCCATTCGCTACCTATTGACATTGTACATTCGCATGATATACGAGCGTCTTTAAAATCCTCAATGGCTTTCACCAATTAGCCAAATGGCAAACTCAGCAGAAACAATATCCCGATATTGATAGCCATATTTCCACATGCATTACAGCATCGTACGTGATGTCAGTCTGCCTAGTAAAGAGGATTAAGTTGACTGTTTCATGGCTCAGTGTTTATGTGCAGAATAGTGGATTAAAAGGACTGATGGTCAGATTTAAGCCCGGGTGAAAAAAACAGCATGGAGCTCGTGGTTATATTTCTCCTAAGCTTGTCGGGGGGTCAGCGAGCTCAGGCAGAAGTCTGTTATTGACATCAGGACCAACAGCTGTGAGGGAGGTCGCAGGTTCAGAATCCAGCTGCTGTTAGACTGGAACATGTGGTGTGGACTTCAAGTAGTTTAAACGGAATACAGGGTCCAGAAAGGGTCTAGGGTCTAGAAAAAAAAGTAATGTCGTGGAAAAGTCCATTCAAAAAGTGAAACTTTCCTATTCTAGATTCATCACGCAAAGTGAAATATGTCAGGCCCTGTCTTTTTTTTTTAATGATTTGATGATTACGGTTTACAGCTCAGGGAATTAAAAAATCCAGTATCTCAACATATTAGATTATTACATAAAACCAATAAAAAAGGATTAATAATACAGAAATGTCAACCTTCATTTCATTTCACATCATGTGTAATGAATCTAGAATATCAATAGGTTTCACTTTTTTAATTGAATTACAGAGAAAAATTTACTTTTCATTGATATTCCAATTTTTTTCCAGATGCACCTTAATGTACAATCCGATGGGCAACTTTCTTTTGCCCCTTTTCTTTGACTGAAACTTTACCCTTGATCTTGAAGGTCAAGGTTTCCTCCTGGTTTCTTTCCCCTGTGCTCTACGCTCTTTTCCCCCCAAAGTGCCCGAGGTGCTGCTCGCTCTGTGAGATTAGCAGCTAATCCATGAAAGGGAGCGGATTGGTTGTGCTCTCCCTTTGAATGTTATTACAGGAGGCTGTCCTGCAGTGTGTGTGTGTGTGTGTGTGTGTGTGTGTGTGTGTGTGTGTGTGTGTGTGTGTGTGTGTGTGTGTGTGTGTGTGTGTGTGTGTGCTAGGAGTACGAGTGCATGCCGGAGGAGTGTATCTAGCAGGTGTGTGTGTGTCCTTGTTATAATCCTGTGATAACCAGACCCGGGCCCCTGAGGGCAGAGGAACAGAGGGAGGGCCGGGCGGAGAGAGGGAAGAAGGTATGGACAGGGGCCAGAGGTGGAGCAGGGCGGTTTATTTGACAACAACCGAGATCAGAAAAGAAGTTTAATTTCGGTCCTTTTTTTGTGGTCTTGTTTCCACCATCCTCTCTGTCATCCTCACACATGCAGAGTCACGGAGTAAGCGAAGGGGAGTTTTTTTTCCCTTATGAGATTATCTCGCTTTTCGGTCTGAAATTGTGAAGTCGAGGCAAGAATGATTTGAGGAACGCAGCCCTTGAGGTCAAACAGAGTTGTTGTTGTTGTTGTTGTTTTTCCTGCAGAAGGTGGAGGGACTGGAGCAGGATAGGAGACGTTTCCCTGGTGACAGGCTGTACATAATTGATTGTTTATCTGTCTACCGCCCGAGTAGCAGTCAGCGAGGAAATACATTCTCTCCCACTAAGACACACACACACACACACACACAAACACACACACAAACACTGTACACACACACACAAACATAGACACACACAGTTTACGGAGTTAAGGGATTCGGTCTGTGATTAAATTCAGAGTTGCTTACACAGAGCGCAGAGGTGTAATAAGCTTAACTTCTTAAATAACCAAAAACACGAGTAACTAATACTAAACTCAAGGGTCATGGTGATGATACACAGTTTGCACACACACACAAACATATGCACGCGTGCACACACACACACACACACACACACACACACACACACACACACACACACACACACACACACACACACACACACACAACGAAGCACCTGGTGGCTCTGCTGCCCTGTCTGTTCAGACTGACGGTTGGCTGTTCTCTGCTTCGGCAGATGTGACCTTGGGAAAGAAAAACACCCTATTCTCTTTTTTAAATGCCCATGAGTAGACTTTAATTATGTGTGTGTGTGTGTGTGTGTGTGTGTGTGTGTGTGTGTGTGTGTGTGTGTGTGTGTGTGTGTGTGTGTGTGTGTGTGAGTGAGTGTGGGACAGAGAAATGCGTGCAGCGACAAGAGCAAAGCTGCGGGCCTTCCTAAGTGCTCTTCAATACATCGTGCACACACACGTACACATACATCATGCCCCCCGACGGAGGAGCTCATCGCAATGTCACTTTCAATTTGGATGAGCCCACGGTCTGTTCAGGAGATGTAATGGATTGGATGATGGCAGAGCAATGCACGATGCGGTCCAGTTCCCCTCCAACAATTCACATTTGGAATCCTCTCACTCTTCTGGTGCCATCTTTGCACCCCTCTGTCCACACTGTCTTTCACAATGGCACGTATTTAAAAAATCCCCCAACACTCAAGGTGCTACACACGAAGATATTGTGTTTCTGTGTTTGAGAAAATTCTGAACAAAATATGCAAGAGGAAACAGCCGAGAGAAACTCATTTATTTCCTTGCCCTCCCAGGCGCAGGAATTCACTGAAATAACTAAAGCAGTCCAAACCGCCGCCAGATTAGGACTTGTTTCTCAAGAGTCTTAACCTTGAATTTAATGAAATAGATTTAGTTGACTACCTTTCAGGAGCCTTTGAAAGGTCTCTCTCTCTCTCTGTGGTTTAGCGAGAGAGAGAGAGAGAGAGAGAGAGAGAGAGAGAGAGAGAGAGAGAGAAAGAGACTTTTCATGCTTGTTTTTTTTGTTTAGCATCCTTCTGTGGTCATGGCGGTATACAGAGTTGTTGAATATAGAAAGAGAATATTTCAGAAGGTTGCAAGGAGTCCAGAAAAGTTTTCTGCTACTATAATAAGCAGAAAGTACTTATCAGAAAGCAATATTTATGTGCATGTCCACAATACGATTGCGCAAGTATTCTTCTTTTTGTGTGTATCGGGAGAAATAACGATGTGCCTTTTGTGTTCAGGGGGGCAGATGAAGGGTGTGTTTTAGACCGCCTGCTCACGCAGCAGGGGCCTCTGCTGCTGAATAAACTTATTTTCTTTAACTGTTGAGTTTCGGACTTGTGTCAGCTTCAGATGGCATTTTTAAATGGCCTTGCAGCTAAGTGTATGTTGGTTAGAGGAAGGATGAATATATATTTAAAATAAAAAAATCTCACCACATAAACAAACATGGAGGCTCAAGAGGATAAGGTCATAATGGATCAAAAAGTCAGCACAGGGTGAAACATGAATTGACACTGCAAAGGGATTGTCTACCAGTTTGACACATAGCAGTGCAGGAGTTAGTAGGGCAGGTGGTAACAGTTATATTGCTGTTGTGTCTGGTGTAATAAGGGCTATGTCTCGCGCCTTTGTGACAGCTGAACATCAATGTTACGTCAAATCAGTAGTAAAGTGTTTGCAGTCTCCACAGAAATCAAATCACATGTATCTGAGCTCACAGCCTCTTCACAATAACGTTCTGAAGATGGAACATTGGGGTCTGATCTGATCGTAAAAAGAAATATATTTAAAAGGACTGCTCTCCTGCGGATTCACATTTTCTCATTTGGAGCTTTTCATTTCCAAAGAGGCCTATTTATGAATGATATTCCCTTACTGGAAAAATATATGACATTTAAAGCAGCTCCGAGTAACATTTAAATATCTTTTAAACAGCTTCATGTTTCCTCACATAATCATAAATTACCTTTAACAGCAAACGAGACCATCAGTGCAAAGAAAGACGTTTTTATATAGTTTTTATTACTGCATTTGGTCTGGTCGCACACCCAGTCCGATTTTCGGTTCGCTCGTGCAGGCTCTATGGTCACATATCCATGGTTGCAGATTTCAGTGTGGTGCAACAACGCGATTTGAGAAGCCTATCCCTCCAGGTGAGGGAAGGGGAGCGGGAGCCTTGTTAGAGACAGTTGTTTGTCGTCATAATGACTGATAACGGGGCTGAACCATTAAAGAAAAAAAAGAAAATGCAATGAAGAAAAGCTAAAAGGGAGAGATAAGCGGGCGGGAGGGCATTGCCAAGCAACGTATACACAATTTCACGGGAGCGAACTAGACTCCTAAATGAATGAGCGGTAGCCTACTAAAACAAAGTTTACTTTGCCTCACCAGCATCATCAGATGACCATTATTCATCTGAAATAGTCATTATTTACAACAACATAAACACATTACCTCATCGTGATCCATACTAACTGCCGTCTCTCGTTCATTCGCTTTCTGTGAGGACACGTAATCTTTCAGCTCCGTGAGAGGTGACACTGCATCAACTCATTGCAATCAGGTGTGTGTAGCACTGACTGGCATTAGTTGATGCTGTGTCACTAACCACTCTCACGGAGCCGAAAAGAGTCCGGTGCCCTCACACTTTCAACACACGGACATGCACTATATTGCTTCCTGATCATTTGAATCTCGCACGCCCGGCACGAGCTAGAAAACAGCTTCACGAACAGCTGGCGTCGTAAAAATACTACCGCTTTTGTCCAAAGGGGACGCCAACGTGCCATGTTACTCGTAGTGGCTTTAAGTGTGAAATTCCTTATCAGTTATTAGATTTATTTCTTAGGTAGCACAACAAGAGGAGCGCTGTATTATTATTGGAAGATCCCTTTTAAAACTTTGAAGTTCTATCCAGCAGTAGAGAACTAAAGCATAATTTGTTCCCTCCATTATTTGGGTTGAGTTATCCACCCAGCATGAGGTTATTATAGAAACAGAATAAAGACTTATTGTTGTTCATTTTGTATGTTAGAGGCACATCACTCCGTGGAGAAAACATTAACATGTGTAAAAATCTTTCATTGCTTTATAATTCCACTTTTTGTGCTGTTGTCCCTGTAGGGGCTTACGGTAAATAGCTGCCGACTGCATGATGCCATTAATATATTTTATTATAATAACTTTTACACATGTATAACACTATTACGGCACAATGTTCCTCCTATATTTCATTATACTCAAGCTGTTCTTACTTGTTTTTCGGCTTTACTCAACACTGAACTCAACTCATTATTGTCCATAAACAGAATTTACGGTGATCCAAATTAAGTTTCGTACAGACCAAGGGGCAAACAAATACAAGAAAAGAAGTAAACAGGGTAATAGACAAGGACCAGTGCAACAACGAAAAGCAATGCTGGACATAACAGTGCAAGATAAAGACAGTAGTTCCACAAAAACATATTTAAAGTGGCAGTGCTGATAACATGTCTGACCATTTGACAGTGTGCAGATTTCACAGTAGTACATTGTTCAATAATGTGGCTTTTACTTGGACTGACTGTATTTTTTTTTTCTATTATTTTGTGCACCTTTTATTACATCACAATTCATTTTCCCACCACATTCTCCTCTCCAGATTTAAGGAGAAGATATTTGTTTCCAGGTTGGATACAATATTTTGTCACAGGTGGTCGCCATTAGTCAAACCTGTCAGTGGTGCATTCATAACAAACCATATCACCAACTCCTCTGCAGCAGTAGAGATGAGAGCTCGGGGGACATTTCGTTAATGCTTGTGTGTGAAACAGCATAATTAACAAACACTGAAAGTTAAAGCTCATAAACGCAACATAGAGCTCAAGACAGCCCCCTCTTTAATGTATACACGCAGCCGGCAAATCAATTCATTCTCAGTAGTTATACATCTCTTATTGTTTCCGAAGAAAGCACAAATGACAGCCACTGAAACAATTCTTTTACGACAGATCGAGATCGGAGGTTGAGTAAAATCCTCCAGACGGCTGTTTGTAAGTGACGTCTCATTACCAGACTCACAGCTGTCTTAACTATCAACACATTTTAAATTGAAAGACTTAATGGAAAGTATAAACAAATCACCAGCTGGATGCGATCATTCCTCATATTTACAGGCAAAGTCAACACTCCGTTTTTCTTTAATCAAGTGTTATTTTCTTGATAGCAGTGGTGATTTGCAGATGTTGGGTTGACATTTTTTTCTGAACCGTTGCCGCTGCATTTTCCCCACTCCTTTAAAACAGAATATATACAATATAGTAAAAAATGTGTATGAGACTAAAGAGTTGACTGAGACGCGTGTCTGTTTTGTTGTCTTGTCTTTAGAGCATGACGAGTGCCTCAGCGGCCTCCACAACTGTGACGACAACGCCCTGTGCTTCAACATGGTCGGGGGCCACAGCTGCTCCTGTAAGCCCGGCTACACTGGCAACGGGACCGTCTGCAAAGGTAAGAAGCCAAAATCGTTAGTCGTGTCATAATGCTAGATGTCCAAGCAAAATGGCACAATTGAAGTTGGGAGTCAGCGATTCTGGAGAAAGCTTCTTGTTGTCAAAATCCCTTCTTGTCCAAATCAGTGAATATCGCCTCACAATCTCCTACCTGGCCGTACTGTGTGCGTGTTTACAGAGCCTAAGCCGTGTATTAACATCAGATTTTTTTTCAGCACACACACACAGTACGGACACGTGATATAGTGAGGAGATATTCACTGATTTGGACAAAAAGTGATTTAAGACACTTCTCAAGAGTCACTGACTCCACCTCTGAAGATTGTTGAGCCATTGTTCAGGCATATTCACAATTATTTTCCAATGTCGAATCAACGCAGATTCATAGCTTAGGTTCCCTACGTAACATCACCACTGTGTAAGCTAAATAGTGGTGCACAGACACCTACTGAAAAGCTGTCTTGTGTGACTCATGTTTAATGAGCGCTCCTCTGTGTTTGCTGCATTTGCTCTTACTAGAGAATTGACTTGGCCTTAGCAGGCTAATCAATCCCTTGATTAGAAATCTATTTAAATGGGAACTAAATAACGGTTTGCTCGTAATGGGGAGTAATGCGCATCCCGTGGAAGCATTTAAATTTCTACTTGAGAAGTACTTGCTACTTGAGAAGCTTTCAAAAGTTTGAAAGAATAACTATGGTGAAACTTGTATAATTTTCATGATCAATTGATCTTATTATTACTCCATTCAATGATCAGTTAAATGACTCAAAAAAGGGAGAAAAGAGAAAAACTTGCCGTTACAATTTCATAATGTGCCCACTCTAATGTCATCAAATTTCTTATTCTCCCAAAGCATAACCTCAAATGATTCAGTTTTCTATCAAATAAGACAATGTGCACTGTGTGGGACTCCTTTGACTGGATTGAGGCTTCCTTTGTTTTTTAATACTTCTCATTCTTTATTCTCTGGAGGCAGATTTGTGTGTATAATTCATTTATTCCCATTGTGTTCTGTCAGCTTCAATGACTTTTTTATGTTTTTGGGGACACATTAACTAATGGCCTACCCGTGGATAATGAACATTTTTGGATTAACCCCGGCGAGGTGCATAAATCACGAAACTAATATCGTGAGAGGCTGTAATGAATCATTCCACCAAATTAGCTCTTATTCTGTATGCAAATACATATGCCGCTGCTGGTCTAATTACATGGTTAATGCTCGTTAATCTTGGTGAGTAATAGCTCTTCTCTTCTGGTCCACCTCTAGCTATGTGTGACGGATTGTGCCAGAACGGGGGAACATGCATCTCACCCAACAACTGTGTTTGCCAGCAAGGATTCACCGGGAAGAGATGCGAGACGGGTAAGAGTTTGTTTGACGTTACACTCCTATATGTTTCTCTTTGACCATTCCTTTTTGACCAAATTTGCAGGAAGTGACTTGAAAAAAAGGAGGTGTAAAAGTGGGGCACTTTTTCACTTTTTTCTCATCTAATTGGAGAATGACAAATGTAAAGTGGGTAGTAGATGATTGTAGAAAGGTCATTAAAGATATAGTGCGTAACTTCTGTTGCCCCCATGAGGAATTCTGAGTAATAACAACAACACTGTCGGTGCATCGGCATGAGGTATGTAAGCCTTCGGTGGTCGCGCATGGATTTTATACCTTATGCTGTATGTCCAGGTTTTTTCTTAGCACTAGAATCAACAACTGATACCAGGGCGACTACACAAGTTTGTAAATGCTACCATACTGAGAAATGAAGAGAGAGTTTTGTGGAGCTGATAGGCTTAATCAACTTTGTGTAGACATGTTTGGCGATGAGTTGAATGTGACCGACATTCATTCATAAGAAAAATGTACGCACTGTAGCTTTGCTCTGACCGCGACATAACAACTGATCTGTAAATACTGAGAAGTATGTGTGTATGCGTGTGTGTGCGTGTGCACGCACGCACGTTGACTTTGTGGATCCGCGCTCCATGGTGAATAATGAGCTTGTACCTCGTCAAAAGGCCCGATGCAGCAGTATGGGAATTACCCCATATCACAGCCCATATTAATCAGCAGGCATCCCTTACGCATGGGCTCCACGCCCACAACGAAATTGCAGCTGCACACACTATCCTGTTGCACCATATGAGATAGGGTGTGAGGGCTTAACCCAGTATTAATTCAGCCTATATGTTTATAGCAAAGACCGTATCACCACTCGCTCTCATACATGGAAATATGTCAAACACACTGTTGCGATAAGACTCTGGGCTTTGGATTCCATTTAGCTCGTTTTCGCCCTGCAGTGCCGGTGATACAGTATAGGGTAACGGAGAAAAGACTCTAATCCTGGTGGTTGAGCTGCAACATACAATGTATGTGTAATCTACAGCAGCAACACAGTGCTCTCATAACCCGTTTCAACCTTTCGTGGCACGTCCTTCAGGAAACCGACAGGCCGAGCTAATAAAAAGTCAAGTCCTGACAGTTATCTGTGTGTGTGTGTGTGTGTGTGTGTGTGTGTGTGTGTGTGTGTGTGTGTGTGTGTGTGTGTGTGTGTGCCAGTGTTTGAGTGAAGCAAACTGATCCTCTCTCTGCTTGCTCATTGGTTCAGGTATTGATTGCACATAAAGGGCCTTTTATTTTTATTTTTTTTAACGAGGCGTCCGTTTTACTGCCCAGCTTAAAGTAAATGAATTTCCTCTCGGTGCCGCTCTAAGATGCTGAGGAAAAGGTGTGTGTGTGTGTTTCTGTGTGTGTGGTTGTGTGTGTTAAAGCTGTCTTCTGAGCTACTAACCATAATGACTTATCCTCCTCCTAGCCCATTTTGGGACAGAGAAGGGTTTTTTTCAGGATCTCGTCCCTTAGTTATGGCACGGTCGAGGCAATCACACATTTCATTACATTCAATTGTGTTTTAGATCCCTGCCTTTCTCTATTTTGTTTTCCTCTCTCACCTTCCCTCTCTTTTGTGTGTGTGTGTCCTGCCTGCGCCTCCAAAAAAACAAGTTGCAGAATAGTCGGGCAAAGGAGAAATCCTACAGAATGTTCAGCAGCTTTTTGTACAAGGTGAATCTATTCATCACTCAAAGCAGAGATTTAGAATTAAAAGTTTTGTTGGAAGCATTTCTTTGTTGTAGAGTTGGAGAGATCAATCGTACCAAGGTTATGTTTGGGGTAGGTATTTTTTTTTACTCTTAAATAATGGAATGAAATCTCTAAAAAGTCAAAGCACACCGCTTTGTTAGAGTAAAAAATAAAAAAAAAACTTTATTATAGTGACTGGCTACATGATTTAAAACAAGACCAACACCTATCGACCGCTCACTGGTCTTCTTCGGGGATCTTACTATCGCACACTTAAGACTGAAGAGTGAGTTAACAAGCTTCAATAATGCATTACAGCAATACTCAATACTCCATGAATAGACACTATACCTGCACATACTTTTTCTTTGAACTATACTACATACTAAAGCATGCTGGTTTCCATACTGCAAAATGCTACTGGATGTAGGAGGACATCCCCTATTTTTCGGCATACTGCATTTGACATGCATGCAATTGGGACATCCTAAATCTTTTTCTGGCATACTACATAGTATGGAAGTATGGGGATTGGAATGCAGGGTACGTCACAGATAAAAGACATGGGGAGAGGTAAACATATAGATTTTCTTGACCTTAACAAAACTGTGTGGCAGGACTTTATCCTAGGGCATTCAGTCCCTTTGTTGTGGACATTTATTTCTGACCTCTGTATCAGGAGCATCTGCTTTGTGTTACATTGCTGATCATAGAAGTTTGTTAAACTAGTCATTTGAAATTAGAAAAAAGGATTCTGAAATTATATTGTGTTCAGTCACAATGTAAGGCCCATCATCCGTTAAAATCTGGTATGCAGTCTCACAATATCACCAAGCCCTTGAACACTCCAACACCATTTCAAGGTTAAAGTTGAATAAAGAATAGTCCCTTGATTTGATTCAGGCAGACCCCCTAAAGAGGAAGTGGAACATTTCAACAGCAATGTGTCTTTCAAGGATCAGTGGTTGTGACCACTCTGGATAATCAAGAATGTATTTATTGAGACTAATTTTCCTCCATAGGGAAGCTGAGAACGCCCATGCTCCTAATTGTTTTTGATTCCGTTATCCGATAACAAAGTTACAGTTATCTTGTGATCACGGGATATCACAGCATAACCACAAAAATGTGGTATCGCTATCTCGCAATCTCAAATTAATTAACTTATTATAATGAAAATCAAGCTTTGTTTTCTCTAAAGATAATGAACATAATAAAAAAAAATGTTCGTGCTAACAACACCTTATACATATTATGAGTAATGATAGGATAAAAGCTGTGTTATCCTGTGATCTCCAGATAATCTGCTTTGTTATCAGACTACACAATCAATAACAATTTACATGCATTGCCATTCTCGGCTTCCGTACCTCCAATAGAAAGTAGTTTCAATAAAAACTTTTTACAAAAAGGTCTTTATTTTTTTAAGATTATTATTTTTGCTTTTTTTAGACAGTTTGGAGAGACAAAGGTGAAATGTGGTAGAGAGGGGAATGACATACAAAGAAAGACCACGGGCCAGATTTTAACCTGTGGTCTGCTGCTTCTGAGGACTGAGCCTCTATCATAGGGCGGGCGCTCTAACCACTGCACCACGGGAACCCCCCTAGTTTTTTTTTCTATGTTGAATATGTTCATGACTATGTTTTTAACATTTTAGGAAATACCCTAAATTGGGTCCAACATTTTGGGAAATCGCCTTATGCTTTATGCTTTCTTGCCAAGAGTTAAATGAGTTGGACAGTAATTTGATTTAAACAACCCTTTAGGATGTTTTTTTTTCCCTTTTTAAATATAACCAATAAAAACACCATGAGGAGAGGACTCAGACGATGATTGAATGGCTCATGGATCATGCTTTTGTTTTAGGCTCCTCTGTGCTCATCTTTGAGGCTGATTAGAATTTGACATGTGTGGACTCAATCGCAAGAAAGTCGCTCACACGCACACACGCCGTATCTCTCTCACCTCAGGCGACAAGATGTTTGTCACCGCGGCTGCCACTTCAGTGTGCATGTCGATCTTTCTTCTCTCTCACGCAATCTGACTCCGTACAATCTTGACCGAGTCAGCTTTGTGACAGCTACCGTTCCTCATGTGTTTTTATTTTATTTGATAATAGTCCAGCACCATCATCAGGGCCCCTATGCTCCAGAACTAAAGCCTGTGGGCACTGTTTGGAGACTTCACCAGTCATTCAGTGTGAAATGGGATGGTGGGGGTTGGGGCTTTTCACTGTCTCCTCAATAATGTGACAGGAGCTCCCAGTGAGGGGAAGTGTCTAGTGTGGAGGCTCACAGAGATGTATGGAGGTTAATGTAGTGCTGGATGTGCTGCTCTACTGGTGGGGGAGTGAGCGGAATAGTTTGGGGAGTAGAGAGTCTAGAGATGGAGATGTACGGAGAGAGTGACTGATGCAAAATGCAAAAATATTTCGGAGGGGGGAGAGAGAGAGAGAGCGAGAGAGAGAGGTAATGACTAGGAGACGAGGTGAGAGGAGGTGAAGTGGAAAGGAGGGAAGATACAGAGATGTTGGGGAAGAACTGACAGATGCAGCGACGGAACGGTGAACGCATGCAGGCAGAGAGAGGGAGGGATGGGTGGTTGTGGGTAGATGGGTAGAGGGGGACGGGGTTAGTGAGTTTTTTCCTCTGAATTTGGATACGGAATGAGGCCGGTGGAGAAGGGAAGAGAAGCAGAGCTGGGTGGATGAACATGGAAAAGCTTTCACTAAGTCTGGGCTCCCCCACCCCCCTACAACCCCAGAAACCCTGTGAGCTTTTAGAGCCCCCCTCCCCCCTCCCCACCCCCATGGGACTCCACCGCTCCTTCTACTGCTGCAGTAGACTGACGGCCTGTCATGAGACACGAACAACAGCCAGGCATTGTGGATTCACACACACACACACACACACACACACACACCTTTGAGCATACACACATACAATTACGTTAGAAAAAGCGCCAACCTTTTCCATATTTTCAACAACACTCCTCATTTTTGGATTCATTCCACGGTGTGCTGTGGTGAACATATGTGTAAAATGTTATGTGTGAAATTTTATTGTGAAGTATTTCGATATGTGTTTGTTTTTGTTGCGATTGCGCGTGCATGCTCGGTGGCTTGTCATCACTATTCAGGGGGAATGGATGGGTAGGGACAGGGGACACACTGCATTGCTGACAGACAGACAGCAGCCATTGGAGAACTCTTGACACATCATGAATTATGCAGGACACAAATGCGGCAGGGGCACATACACTTCAGTCGTGGATATAAATGTACACAGGGCCAGCCATGTAATGTGTGCCCCTGAACATGGCGCATAGTCAATATGATACCCCTCAGGCAAGCGCTATTCCTTATATGGCTCTGGTGAGAAATGGGCACACGCGCGCTGGAATATTAGCTTTATTTTTCAGCGAAATGGACGTTCATTTGCCTCCCTCGCTTGGAAGAAGCCAGAATAAAAAAATGTGCTACCATTTTCTATGAGGATGTTTCACAGTTTAGACATAATGTGTCTGTTAAAGCCTCAGATTATTATTATTTTTTTTTTTAAACCTTCGTGTGCTCAACTGCCGGTTGAAAGAAGTCATTATTTTGTGTGATTGATCACTTACCTGGGACTGAATTTCTCTTATGGTGGTAAAGTCATAACACATTGTCTCCTGTTGAAGCTGCAGCCGCTGTACAATATGAACGTTAATACATTTTGTTTTTCTGTTTCGATGTATTTGCCCCCAGGCCTTGTTTTCCAACCTAGATGTTTAGAGGTTTTCTGAGAACATTTCTTTGGACATCTTTACAAATATATCATTTGTGTTCGCTCTGGTTCTGTTTTGACTAATTCTTATTCAAGAGAAAGTACGAATGCACACAATTTTCTTAACCTGGGCTGTCCGTGGTGTACGGTACACTTAATGTTACTTTACATAAACCATTCTATATATGAAAGGTAGCTAAAACCGGAAGCATATTTGAAAAAAAGAGTCTTAAGTTTAATTTGCTTTATTTGTCATTCAACACAAGGAAGTTTCACACAAGGCTATTGAAATGTTTCTTTTTACATATCCCTCCCACATTACATACATATGCAGTTGTCCAGAAGGAGTCATTTTCTCAGGGTCAGCCATAGTGCGATGCGCCTGGGGCAGTTCAGGGTTAAGTGTCTTGCTTAGGGACACAATGGCAGACTCCATAGTACATGTTATACCAGTACATAGAATCATTGAGCCCATTATAAAAATGTAGACTTCAAGTCATCGATCAGTGCTTCCCATTTGCTTTATTTTATATGATACACATTTCTGGGTGGAGGTTTAACAAAGCATATCTTCTGTGCCTTAAACACATTAGAGGATAAATGCTGCACTTAAGAACAAATGGACCTTCAATTTGAGTGGAACATTTAAAAAAAGGTAAGTGAATAAAAGAAGAGATGCTATATACAGTGACCTTTTTAGCAAGATAAGATTATTACAATACTGAAGTCATAGGTTTAGTCATATGTGAGCAAAAAGCCCTGTACTTCAAGGGTTCACTGACAAATCAGGTTGGAATACATGAATACATGTACTGTATATTAACTTGGGGTTTTTGCAACAAAAAAAATCCAGTAGTTTTCACCTCTGTGTCTGTCAAAAGTGAAGTCATCATTGTGAAGGTTGCACTGGATACCATTGATCTGAGTTGCCTGTGCATTAGCAATGAAGCTAGTTGGCAGGTCATACACAATTCATGGCCAGTTAATGCAAATCAATGGTTTTTATAAATATTCACTCAAAAAAGGAGGTTAAAGACATTCTTCTTATCCTAAGTAAATTCTGTTTCCCCCTATGTCCGCCTGTAGGGCTATTTATTTATTTATGTTTTTTTTCCATTTAAAGCAATTTCACTCATGTTGCGTAAAAAGACTTCACACACAGAGAACACCACAGTGTGGTTGATAAAAAGTGTTTGCTGAATGAAATAAGTAAAACCATAAACCGCTTAAACATTAACATAAATCAGGCTACAAATCCATCTAATGCTAAATGTCCTGGAGGAACTTATAATCTACAAGACTTCAGATGCTAGAATATAACTTGCTAATAAAGAAATCTCACAACAAGGGTTTTATGATCATCAGAGCTTTAAGACAGGCTACTTTTTAGGAAACGGAGCCTGGGACTGTAAAGATTTTGCCCGCTGAAATAATTGGCTTTAGCGTCCGTGAACAACTCTCTTCCATTTTGCCTCAGATTCCTGTTTATTGACTAAATTGCTGAACTGTTCCTACAAGATGAATGGGGAGGAGGTAGCCTTTTGTATTTCCTTTATTTCCAGCTCATTATCTTCTCTTTTCAAGGCTCTCTAAGCTTGTTAGGGTGCTTTGGCCACCATGCAGTTAAAAAATGTCTGTCGCTATATAGACTGTCAGTTCGGTAAACTAATGGCCAACGCTGCTGTTCTTTGGCTGCATGGCTTCTTTGCTATATAAGCTCCTCAAAAGGACTTGGGTGTGGGTGGTGGGGCTTCTTAGGAGGGAGGAGAGCATTTTAATCAGATGGACACATCCCTTTTCATCTCTGCAGTTCTCCTGTCCTCACAAGCACTTTTTTTTTTAATCACACTGCGGCCAGTTTAGAAATCGACAATGTTCTTTTAGGGCACGACGAAGAGATAAAAGATTTTTTTTATGTTTTCGGTTAATGATGCAATTTGGATTTGTGACTCCTACACACTCCTGGAGTTCAAGAGGGCCATCAGGGAGCCTCGGAGCATTACACCTACACTGTCAATTGATGTTTCACGAGTTGGAATAAAAGTCAAAAAAAAAATTCTCAAGTCGTGATCATTTACCAGAACCCTTCTTCCTCCCAAACCGATGCTTTCATGAAGAGATTGAGATCTAAAGAGGGGAGTGATCAGAGCCCTGCCACATTCTTTGTTTCGCTAATGAATTATTCCATTTGCTTTTATAACCTTTTCTGATGCTTATGCTCTGTGAGTAAAAGAACGTGAAGGAATATACGTGATGGAAGGAAGAGAAGAGTGAGGTTTTGAAGAGGACATACAGTATATATAGAGAAAGATAGTTCAGTTAAAGCTAATAGTGTGTAACTTTTTCATATAAATGGATGACGGTTACATTCAAGTCATTGCCAAATGAGTTGACACAAAGTTGATTCATAAGCCTATCAACTCCACAAAACTCTTTCTCTATTTTTCAGTATGGCAGCGTTTACTGCTTAGAAAAAAAACTGGATTTACAGCAGAAGGTATAAAATCCATGCGCAGTCACCGAAGGCTTACCTCATGTAGCACAGCCAGTGTTGTTGTAATGCCTCAGAATTCCTCAGGGGGGTGACAAAAGTAATGCACTATAGCTTTAAGTGAAAACCAGTCAATGATATGTAATTACTTGGAAATAGCAGATGAGAGGATATAAAACTAGAGGTTAAAGGGGACAGGTGTATTAGGAGTTGGAAAAAAGAGAGCAATGAAGAAATGCAGGATGGGAGGACGCAAATGGAAGGCCAGTGAGTTCATGAGGAAACTTTGAAGGCAGGGATGGAAGCAGTGTGAGTACCTGAGGTCATACTGGGCATATTGACTATTAGGACAGACAGCCGAACGGGGCCAGACACACAATGTGTTCACCCAGACCTCATTTACATTGATTGGAAGCTTGTCAGAGTTTGAGACACAAATAAAGGGTCTAGACACTCAAACAAACATCAGAAACTGAAAAAGAACTAAACAGGATATAAACAACAAACACAGCCAGCCAGTTATACAAGCAGGAAGATAAATAGCCAATAATAAGAGGTAAATGTGGTCATGTACATAAATATAGTAGTTGGTGAAGATGCATTTGCATGAAAACAAAGGCCTGCTTAGGTGAAATGTCAGCAGACAGAAGAGGTGCTAGCGGTTGTTGATGTGATGTTGTTGTATTACCAAATGATAGGCAAGAAAAAAACATCAGCACCTCATCATAGTTGAAATCTCCCCGGGGCACCTCCCACTCGACACACAGGCACAGGTGTTGAATATTTCAAAAGCATATTAAAGTTCTCACCCCCTCTGACATCTCCCATGATGCCTTGCTGCAGCTCTCCCCCCTCTGCCTCCTTTGCATCGCGGTCTACCCGGCAGGCCCCGGGGCCTGTGACTGTTTAAGCTCAAGCGGCTTGTTTAAGCACAGTGATTATGTATTCATTATTTATTTAGAGACGGCCTTACAAAGCACTCACTCCATCATCCGTAATTAGCGTGTCTTAATTAGGCCCTGCTAATGGCCAGAGCCGTTGTTGAGCTGAGTGCAACCTGCTGCTTCTACCCAAATCACACATCTCCCAAGGATAGCTTGCTGCTATAGGGCTGCTGCAGTGCAGTGCACAGCACAGGGCACCGGACATCCACATTGCTTTAAAGGCCAATGGAAATTAAATAGCGTGTTTTGTTTGATTTCCTGATGGAACCGTTCCATGTCAATGTTTCTCTGGCTTTGGATAAATTCTTTCCACTTTGCACTATTTGTCACTTGGTATTTGCATAAATCAGTAAAACAGCCTGCTATTGCAACACTTATTTCTGTGGATCTAGGATCTACAGAGACTTTTAACTTTAACCCAAATTAGCATTAGGTGACTGGAGCTAGCACTGTCTCCTACAATGAATGACACATATCTTGTGTTGAAATTGTGTGTAAAAAATATAAGCAGGGCTATACAGTATATTCACTTTAGTTGCAGACATTCTTAGTGGATTTTCCCCTTTTCACGTTACAATTGATTTTCGTATTTATCTAAATAAGTTCAATTGATTAGTTCAGCTTTACACTCTTTTGGTTATAAGCTACAAGTGGCAGTTACCAGCTTGTTTATCATGTGTCTCGCCGCCCCTGTTGGTCTAGCTGTCAATCAAACACATGCATCCGTCCTCCCACTCGGAGGCTTGGTGACTTCAGCAGCAATTTCTGATACTATAACTCTATTTCATGAATAAAATAATCATTCTGAAATTCTCTTTTACGTGTTTCTTTGACTGCATGAGGCAGCTTACAAATGATGATTCCACTTGTACTGGCACAGGGTGGAGGAATTGTTGCGGCTATAGGTACTGTAAGTGATACAGAGTGATTGCATTCTTGTATGCGCTTGGAGCTACCGATTGTTCGCAAAGGCTCGTTTCCAATTTACCATGATTACTCATCCACTCTCGCGCTCAAGTGCTCGAAGATATGGATTTGCATTGCAGTGTCTGTTTCATCTTCAGGAACCCAGTGGGTGACTCAATTTGCCTCTGGGTTTCACCGTGATTGATTGATTATTTGAGATTGCTCTTTGGCTTAATGAAGACTGAGGACCAATGACAATCACTCTATCACACTTGACTGTTCATAAGAAGAGTATGGGGAACGGAATCCATCTCTTACCTTAACGCTGTGTATCACGTGCGTGCCAATACACAAAGCTCTATAAACGTTATTATTGACTTAAAGGTTATGGTTAAGCCCTTTCTCAGCCGCCCCTGTAAACAAGATGTGACACGACAAATTCAGCTCCTTTCATAATCCACTTAATGTCAAACCGCATCTGATTCACGAGCAGGAGCCGAAGGGATATAGATCCAGTTGAGATGTTTCTGAATTATTATTATTCCGGATTCCGGATTATCATGGTCAACCCTCCACGGGAAATGTAAAATCTGTTTGAATTAGGTTTCTGTAAGGGAGTTGTACGTATGGCAACGGTAACAGGTTTTGCACTCAAGTGATGCAACCCAGCAGAACGGCATCACATTGCCCTGGGCTGTCTGTCAGTCAAAGAACAGGGGGAAAAAAAGACATGGGCAGGGGAGAAGAGGTAAAAGCAAAGGACTGTACCTGAATCGTGATAGGACATGATAGCACAAAACTCTGCCCTTTCTGCTCAAGAGCGAGAGAGACAACTGCAGGGACGAGGACAGGTGGCAATGAGGTCATATCCGTTTTGGCCTCAGCTTTGAGACAGAAAAGTTACGCTCGGAAAAGGTGATGCCTTGGGATGAAGAAAGAGAGGAACATGGCAGAGTGGCTTAAAGAAGGAGGATGCAGAGGAAAGTCCTTCCGCCTATAGTTCCTCACTTGGTCCTCCAGAGAGCTGCCTTAATAGAGCCTTTGTTTCCAGGCTGCCACTCAGGATAACTAGTAGGATAACTGCAGTTATGTCTCATCCTCTCTCTTCTCCCTCCATTGCTTATTTCTCCTCTATCTCCTCCTTCTCGTCCTGCCTCCAGACAGAAAGACGGGTTCTTATTTTGTTTGTATAGTTTTTTTGAAAAAGACATGACATGGTTTATTTAACAAGTGAAAATATCGTGCCATCCCCGTCAATGCTTCAACGAAAGCCTCACGATTCAGTGGAGGAAGAGTTTCCTGCCAGCGCCCTTTGTCTGATTGTCATTGTTGATGATTTTATTACAGTGATCATCCGTGGTTATTTATGCAAGATGATAAAAAGAAAAAAAGGCGCATCTTTTTTCGCAAGCAATTTTTGTAGCCTTGTCAAGTCTAAGGTGAGCCAGCAACAGTGAGTTTCACAGTTTTTTTAAACATCGCAGCACTTTTAAAAAGTTGATTTGACAGCAGGCTGAGAAGCATCGTGCCGTAACTGCAGCTGACAGGTTTGGCTCAGATAAAAAAGAGAAAACGACACATCTTTTGTTGAGGGTGTAACCCTCTGTTGTTAGAGCCAGACAGTCAAGCTTTTAAAAAAATGCCTGAATGAAACTGGATGAAAATAACCCATTTGCATATTTTTAGAACTTACCTCACCATCAGTGTTTTGTATTTTATAAATAGTATCCCACTGCTCAGTTGCACTTTTGAGCAAATAGCACAGCATCATTGGGGAGAAGAGGATGATTTTACCGGCAAATGCACCTCTTTTTCCCTCGAAAATCTCCATGTGCTTTTAACACTGAAATTCACAGGCAACAAAGAGCATTGGATATTTCCCTTCAGGAGTTGAGGGGGAGAATTTATATTCATTTTCAAAGACAGGCTAGTTACTGTTTGCTGTAAATCCGTGCTTTTTAAGCAGTGTCCTTTTAACCCAGCATTGCTGTCCCAAGGGGAGAACATGTGGTGCACTGCTCTTATCAAACTGATGTAATTAGTGAAATGTATCAGGATGCCACACCAACAGAGAGACAAAGCTTCTTCTTTGTATAACCTGGCCAGTACAGAAAGTGAGGGAATATCTTTTTTTGTGAAATCTCCTCCTCAGTCCGATGAGCGTAATTTTGAAATAGATAATGCCCTAATCTGCGGGACATTTGATCAACGGTTAATCTGCTTCAGAAATTCTATTAAAAGGCTGAGTCTCATTAGCCAATAGATCTTAATCCCATTACTGTCTGGGAGGTGGGGGACCATGAGCCCGTCTGCCTGTCGCTCTATGGGGGATACTGTTGCAGGCAGTCATGGAGAAGGTCAGACACCGCACACTGCCATTTTCATAATGAGAGCAGAGCATCATGCATCATGCGCAATCATAAAAAAGCCATCACGGGCTATGCAGGCACATTTAATCACGGTGCATGTCTGGGGCTAATATTTAGAACTACTGTGTAATAACAGGCTTTATTTCCTCTCTCTCTCTCTCTGGTGTGGGCTTGGCTCTGGGTTTAATTAAATGTTAGCTGAAATATCAGAGTGATCAGTCTCTCGCTCTGTGTTATGCTCATTGTGGAAAATGATATGGGAGCTGTTCTCAGTTGATGGTTATTGGAAGGTGGCAAGGTTTGCTTGTTTAAATAAAAGGGTTGACTGTTGGCCGCTTGTTGTAAACGGAAAGAGGAGTGAGATAGTGAAATAATTTACAAAAATATGTAGATAAAAGAGAGCCAAATAGAGAAAAACGGGGCAAAATGTAGTCACAAACAAGAGCCGAAGGAGGAGACAGAGTCAAGGATTTTTCTAAATAGGGGTTTTGTGAAAGAAAACATCAACTCAATCTATTAACAACCACCCACAGGATGTGTTAGGTGTGTTAAAGCCGAGCTTCTGCCAACTCCTTATACAACCTCCGTATGCCCGAGCAAAGTTCAGTAGAAGTTTACACACGCCTCCAAAAAATGTTTTTCTGTAAATGTCAGAGGATGAGACCATTTCAAAATACCAAACTGTTAAATCTCTGGCTCCTTACAATAGGCTTGTTATACAACATCCATTCCTTCCCTGATGTATTATGTCGATACAGATGTACTTTTCTGGCTATGCAACTATGCCAGATCAATAAGCCCTACAGGTTCGATTCACAGTACAAGACACGTTGTTTTATTAGTTATGAATCAGTCCGTGTGGAAAGTGCTTACCAGGCAAGAACGGAGCTCAATAGCCCCATTCACTATAAAGAGCACATTTTCAAAGCAACACTATTGTGACCGTATACGGATGTCTTACTGTTGTCTTCTCTTCTCTTTTCTCTTCAGATATTGATGAGTGTGCAGATGGCTTTGTCGAGTGTGATAGTAAATCCACTTGTGTCAACTTGCCCGGCTGGTACCACTGTGAGTGTCGTGATGGCTACCATGACAACGGCTTGTTTTCCGCCACTGGGGAATCGTGTGTAGGTGAGTAGAATGACTTCATTATGTTCAGACAAATATTAAGAAATCGGCTTCAAAAATATAAGATTTGATTCCCTTGACTCATCCAAGTCACGGCAATCATATTTTTCATTTCTAGCTTCAAGTTACAAAACTAAGCACGGAAAATAGTGCCTTTGAATTAAAGGTGAAGTAAGCGGTTTATTTATGTTAATATAAGTGTTAAATCATACAATGATCACTTACATAATGTGCGCGTTTCATAAAGCCGATCTCTCAGTCAGCTGCTTTGCATGTAATCGGCAAATTAACTTATTGGAGGATCCCGAAATTTTTATCCAATCAGAAGAGAGAATGCTACAAACCGACACTTGTCTCACTCACACATAGTATATACACTCCATGGTCTCCCTGCCGGTGCACGCCAGAGTGTGAGTGTGTATGCGCCTACAATGGCGGAGCAGGTAAAAATCCTTCCCAATGTCTGTTTTTTTTTTTTTTTTTTTTTTTTTTTTTATGTTTTTATGTTTTTATTGATAGTGCAGAGAGACAGAGGTGAAATGGGACAGAGAGGGGAGTGACATGCAGAGAACGACCGCGGGCGGGAATCGAACCCGGGTCTGCTGCTGGGCCCGGCCCGGGAGGGGGACGCCTTACCGACGCCCCCACCCAATGTCTGTTTTGATGGTTTTTATCATGTTTTATCACACTTATGGATCTGAGATGATGCTAGATAACTCGCTGCTTGAAGACCGCAGTGCATTAATGTGGTGACGTAGGGACAAGCGAGGGGACTGCTAACTGCAGTAACTGACAGGAAGTTAGCTAAAAGAACCATTCCGCTTACAGCACCTTTAAGCAGATCTGGGTTGAAATACGTGAGTCACCCAACTATCAGAAAATTATCCAACTTTTGTTTCTACAAGATGTTTTGTTACGCTTGTGTAAGCAATGTTATGATTTAGTAGGTATGGCATTATCAGTATGTTATCCTCCCAAAACGTCAGTTTGCCTCTTTGCAGCCCGTTCTTTTCCTGGAACATTCTCTCTGATACAGCCTGTCAGCTGTCAAAGTGGAAACCCTCAATCTGCAGTAACATCCAAGCATTGGCCGTAACAATAGTGCTAGCACTGCTCCACTCGTTGACCCCTTCTTAGCTGTCAGTTTGAGCTGTGGAGAGGCTGGAGGGGAAAATATTTGCACAATAAAGGCACTCTCAAAAAACCCAACCTGTCCATGGTTTCACAAAGAAAAAGTTATCATTTGACCAAAAGTAGGTTTCTGGGTTACCTTACAGTTTTGTTCTGAAAAATATGTCCCCCAAGATCTGAATTGTGTTTGTATTGCTACATTTTACAGCTGCATTTGAAGCTTCGACACTGTTGTCTTTTGCAACTTATGGGTGCATTGATCAGTCATTGTGTTGCGTTTTTTTCTTCTTTAATTCTGTGACAGTACATGCTCCTTTACCTTGTAACCTTTACTTTAAAAAAAAACATCGGGGCTTGTTATTCACCATTTCCTCAAGTTATGCATAAACAATGTTAGCTGCACTGAGCATATGTATGATGTCATCTTTTATGTTGCTCCCCTGCAGATATTAATGAATGCAAGTCTGGGAGGAACACCTGTGCCAATGACACGGTGTGCTTTAACCTGGACGGAGGCTATGACTGCCGGTGCCCCCACGGTCACAACTGCACCGGCGACTGTATCCATGACAACAAAGTCAAGCACAGCGGGCAGATCTGGGTGCTGGACAGTGATCGCTGCTCTGTGTGCTCCTGTCAGGTAAGAAACAGAGGACACGGAGACAAAGAGAGGAGGAGAGACAGGCAGACAAAAGCACAAAGCGGAGCTAGATGGATTGGATGGAACAGACAGATAAGTGGAAAGATGGATGTGATTTAAGAAAAGATAGACAGGCAGATAGAAACAGGAAATTAACCCTAGTGCCAGAGCTAGCTGAGCAATGATGTTCCCTCCCTCTCTCTATCCGTTTCTGCATGAGCAACAAACTGCTCTTTGATTGAATTTGTTCATTCTCTCTAACTATCCAAGTGTCTAAACAAAGGCCTTGTTTCAACTGAGCAGGTGCAGTTAAGTATGGCATAGATTTGTTTGGGTTTCCACTGTCAAAAGTTGGGAACGGTACCACAATAACTAAGCAGAGCCACACCTATTTTTGTGACACTTTCATTCGGGTACCAAGCCTTACCAAAGGGTCCCCAGAGGATGAAGCTACACACTGCAGTTTGTTGATTGGTCGACAGAATCTTCATTTCCGAGCGAGAGATAAACTGCTGTGTAATCACCTCGGCAAGAGTGAAACATCTTGTGTTTCGAGATTAAATATCGGCACTTTGTTTATTGTGTCGGGTTCTTCCTCTTCATTTTATTAATTGGCGGGCTTCATTGTGTCCCAATGCTATGATGTCACGATCGCTATGATGGCCCCATGCTCAGGCCGCGGAAATCGCCGTCTTGCATATACCCCACCTAACAAGCAAGGGCATTGTTGGCTGTGGAAAAGTTTCATACCAAACCATACCTTACCAAACCGAACTGTACTGCTCAGTAGAAATGAGGAAAATCATTTTAAAAAAAGGAACTGGATACCTTTTCTCCCTCATAAATTATGCCATCCCCCACAGAGCCAATCAGCAACAACCGTCACCTTGTTTTGTCCTATAACCACACTGCTCCCCTTTGAATCAATCAGTGACTGTTTGAAAAGTACCAAAGCACAGGGGTGCATTGGCCAACGTGTTAAAGTTTTCTTAATTAATCAGACCTGACAAGTGACAATGGACAAAGGACCAATGTCATGCTGCCTTTGGGCTAATAGTGTTAGGACTGGAGTGACACAAACATAACTGACAGCACGCACTGAAATTCATTTAATTTGAATGAAACAACATCAGCGGAGCAGTTAAGTAAGATATTCAGCTCACCAGACGATCAATTCCAAGAGAATGCTAATGTTGTTCCATGTCTACTGAATGTATAGATAGGTAGACGTATGCCATAAAAACTGGGGTAGTCCATCGATGAGATAGTTGTTGCCAGGTAGCCATGAAAAATATCAGATATTGCAGGTTAAAGAAATCAAAAATGAAGATAAAGGCATGTCATACACACCAATAAGTGGAAGAGCAAGCAATGTGTGTACTGGGCTGGCTTGCATTGCACTTTGTTATAAGTTAACGAGCAAGCTAGCTCGCAACTACGCTAGCTAGTAGTATTGTTGCTGGTAAAAAAAAAAAAATGTAGCTGGTGAGCTAGTTTCTAGTAGCATCTGTTATATCAATGAAGGTATGAGGAATTTCACCCACACGCTAAATATTAGAATGCAGTGGCACAAATCATTTCCACAAGATTAATCACATTTTGTTCAGTAGGCCTATGATACATCTGTAGCCCTTCTCCAAGTGCAGGCATGGAAAGAGACAGAGTGAATGCAGGGAAAAACACTGGCACAATAAACCTTGATGTGACAGTGATGCCATTCTGACAAGCGATTTAATTAAAGTGCATGAGCTATACATAGTGATTTTATACGGCCGAGCAGAGGAAAAGCAAGGCTTCTTTCGATAGCGTTGTTTTGATTGATTTCTGACACCGCAATGACAATGCATCTGGGAACAGTTGATCCTTGAAAACTCATTCCATCATCCCAAACGCACTCTTCCTCTGTGATTATCAGGTCACGGACCGCTCATACTTTGCATTTCAGCGTTTAACTCAACCTAATGCCAAGTGTCTGGCAGTAGTAGAAGGTGATTATAGTGGATTAGTGTCGGTAGTGAATGATCAAGCAGCAAATTATTCATTTGATTACAAAAGGACCAGGGCAGAAATGGTTCCTTAATTAAATGAGTCATATTAATTGATTTGAGAAATTGAAGAGCTGCCTGTCAACATTAGTGGTATTGAGCGGAGGAGGGAGCTACGAAGTAAACATGTTATTGTTGCAGCAGTGGGCTCCTTGTTTCAATATGCTTGGAGCACCATGGGTGGGGTTCACTGCATCTAATTATGAGGTCGATGCATTCTCAAACGTTTCAAAACATTTTATATAGTTTGGGGGTATCACGTTACGGTAACTCTATGCATGGCTGCAGTTTCTGCACATTGAAGTTAACACTTTAAAAAAACAAAAACATTTTATACACTGTATATGACACTATTGTAGTAAGTTTTTTATAGCTGGGTCCAATGATAACAAATATTTTTCTTTGAGAATTAAATATTATTTTAAAGCAAATCACTGAAGTGTCAAGTGATGTGTGTGTGTGTGTGTGTGTGTATATATACCCTTTTATTATTGCAGAATAAACATAACTCCATTATTCATTTCCTTTATAACTAAGACAGTTACACATTAAAAGTGGCATCACCAGATGTGAGTAGAAGGTGAATTCATCAGAAACACAGCATGTCTCGTATGTGGAAGACAACTTAAATCATAGAGGCAACAAGACAGAGCCTTTCTTCAAACACCACGATATTGAACATTGAAATTCCTGAAGAACCGACATGCATCAGTATTCATGAAATATATTCCAATCTTGGCGTGTCTCATCTACTGTATGAGCTGAAACCGAATAAGCATGAAATACAACTTCAAAACAGGCAACGGGGGCCGCATATCCTTTTTATTACAATATTTATTATCAACATACATGTTTAATGATCCCATCAAACAAATGGCCCTGTCTATGCATGTGTATGCTCTTGAGGGGTGGTTAATGTTTAATTGTGTTCATGTTTGACATATGTGTGTGTTCCTCCTATACTCAGGCTGGCCAGGTGATGTGTCGCAGAATGGTGTGCGACTGCGACAACCCCAACGCAGACCTGTTCTGTTGTCCTGAATGCGACCCTCGACTGAGCAGCCAGTGTCTGCACCAGAACGGCCTGCTCACCTACGGCAGTGGGGACACATGGGTGGAGAACTGCCAGCAGTGCCAGTGTCTGGTAAGTAGTGTTGTATGCATTAAAGAATTAAAAATAAACTCCCACATATTCACGAAGAAGCTCACACAGTGTGCACACCAGCAATATAACAAATACACCCCCTTCTCCATGGAAATACTCATTAATAAAGAGATGTGCCTGGTAAAAGGAAGTCAAGGAGACAAGTTTTGTGTGAAGAGAGGGGGGGGAGTGATTAAGAGGTGAACAGAAAAGGTTGCGGAGAAGAGGGAGAAAATGAAGATTGCTTTTCATGATGTGGCATAAGCAGCGTAGGGAGTGATTAGTGCCATTTTAAACGATTCAAAAGGACGCTCTGCGATGTTGTCTGCTTTGACAGAATTATGCATTTAATTGAAGGATACTTCCAAGGTTAGTTGAACAGGTGTGTGTGTGTGTGTGTGTGTGTGTGTGTGTGTGTGTGTGTGTGTGTGTGCGTGCCGCGGCGAAAGTAGGAGGCTATAACACTGTGTATCATCTGTGTGTACTTTAAGGGGGGAGTGAAGGCTTGTGTTGATTGATGGGTATCTGCAGGGTGTGTGTGTGTGTATTTGTGTAGTGGCCAGTATCTACCTACGTGTAATCTTATTTCCTAGGCAAGACACAATAACACTGTGTTCGTCACATGAACCTGTCGCATCAAGATACATGTGCCACCTTTGTGCCCACACATCTTTGTGTCGCGTCGACCTTTTCCCAGCTTTACACAGTGCCGCTGTTCAAACAGCAGGAAATGCACTTCATAAGTGTTTCCCCAATAAAGCTGCCAGAAACAATAAATCCTACTTGTGACGCCCCTATCACAAGAAAGCCATATGCATTTCAAATGCAAATGTCACGCTTTACATTCTAGCCCACCGGCTGTGTGGCAAACACGCCCACGCCAGTGTCACTCCTTCTGTTCAAAGACTCGCAAATCATCTTCACTGTGCATCTCAGAAATGCACTTCACGCAAATCATTTTTCTTCTTCTTTCCCCCTCCCTTTTGTGTGCTTTTAAAGATCCACCCTGCTTGTAGATCATTTAAGTTGGTTTTAGTCTGACAGATTTATGGTCTGAGTAGCAACAGCAGTGGCATTTCACTCCCTCCTTCCCTCTTGGCATTGTACTGCTGTCCCGAAGCCCGGACCTGAGGGCTGCTTTTTTGGATTTCTTACAGCGGGGCCATTATAGAAGAGTTTGAAAACCACTGCTCAGCTGAGAGGCAGCGGGGAACGCACAGTGGGATGAAAATTGGTTCGCTCGGCTTCACTCTCGCTGAGGCTTCTGCTCACTGAAGGCACTTATAGATGTTGACGCAAACAGACACAAACACATTTGAGAAGTCAGGCTCGACGGTCGCAACACCAGAGCACACACACACTGACATGCACTATACAAACATGGGTATGTACACAGTGTGCACGTGTAAACACACATGTACTTATGTTTGAGAATGTGGGCACACCTGTCACCACAGCAACACATACTTACTGCATCTATAGATACACAGAGAGAGACACACTCAATTAAAGATGCAGAGAGAGAAACACGCGTGAAGCAGAGGACCACCAGCCAAGGCAGCACAAAGAGGAGCACTTGAAAAGGCGAGGGAGAAGGCTGCTGTGCGATAGCATACAGGAGGGGGCTCCAGTAGCGTGACAGGGACGTGAAATGAACCTTGAATGCTGCTACACTTAGCAGAGCCATGGCTGTCCGCATGCTCAGCAGGGGCCTCAAAATACACAGTGACAGCAGGCAGATGATGGGCAAAAACATTCTCCCCAGACCGCTAGATGTGAATCTTTCTCTTGCTATACCCCGTGCAATCATTTGAAATCAGTGATGTGGCCTTTGCAGAACGGGCCCCCACATGGGCCACTTGGGATTTTTTTCCATCTTGTTAAATTGCCGGAAGATCAAGGAAGAATGGAGTTTTCCTTAGCCATAGGTTGTTCTTTAGGTCCAGGCGCGTACTGTACATGGGAAAGATCAAGATTGCTGCAGGCTAATTCCCAGGCAAAAGATAAATGTCACTAATTGTAATCTCCTGGAGGAATTATGTAACAAACAGTGAAACCTCACATCCTTTTATTTGAAAGCAAACACATTTAAATTACAGCGAGATGTGCTGAATGCAAAGTCAGATTAGAATTATAACCTGAACTATCAGTAAATAAGTGAGAGCTGTTTTATTGCTTGGTTGATCAAGTCTCCACACACCCCACTGCTTCGTTCAAAAGGGCAAATAAAAGCTGATTGTATAGCAAATCTCTTTCTCCTTTTGTGATCGTAGGCCCCATCTGCATAAACAGACAAAGTTAACACTGTCCCTTTATCACAGTGTTGGTCTGATACCTGAGGCTACAGTCAACCCCTCCCTCTGGCTACGAGTAAAGAGTGCCACTCAGGGGATTTCCCTCTTCAAATGTTTACACACTCAATGGAGGCAGGCAGTGGGCATTAGCAACGACGTGAGCCTGCGCTTTACAGCCGGCCTAATTTACTTTCAATGTTTTTAAAATGCTGAGTCAGACGATTTTAGGGCGATATTAAATAACCCCGGTGGGACACTTGCATCGAACCTCTTGTAACTCTATGTACGTGTGTGCCTTTTGTTTCTCCTTGTTGGTTTTAAACATATACAGCACCGGGCTCATATTTCATTTTCCCCCGAGTAAGGTGTGAAGCAGAAGCGCTCAGGGATGACAATGTAGGCAGAAGTGGGTCAGGCCAGAATGATATAGCATAGGTAGGTAGGATGTGTAAAGTTCGCAAAAAAAAAATATATATTTATATATATATATATATATATATATATATATATATATATATATATATATATATATATATATATATATATATAGACTGTTGAAGAAATAGAGCTTTCGGGAAAAAAAGTTGTCTTGATGCACAACTTGCCCCCGGTGTGGTGTAAGTTGTGCGGTTGGAGAGAATACCATGGGGTGAATTGTGCCATTGATATATATCTCATAAACTGTAATGCAAGACAAATCCATTAGACAAGCACTTATTTAAGGTGTATTTAAAGTAAATAAAGTAAATAGTTGACAAAGATTGAAGGACAATTTTCTTAAACAAGGCCTAGCAGATCTAATGGTTTTACCTGCAAAGCTCACAATGACAAAGTCACCATCATCATCTTTCTGGCCATCTGAACTCTCATCAGTGGTGTCGTTAAGTGGAATTGAGATGTCACTCTCTTCTGAGCTACTGTAGACAATCACTTTCTTTTGGTGACCAGCGTATACAGCCATGCCACTGGCACAACTCTCAGAAATTTACTTTGCACTAGTTGCTCCGTGCTTGTGGAACCAACTGCCACCTGACAAATGTGATTCCCCCATTTCTGCCTTTAAATCAAGGCTCAAAACCCATATGTACACCCTGGTGTTTCCTCCCCATTAACTATCTTACCTCTGCCCTACTATCTGTGTTTATGTGGATGTATGGGCTTTACGTCTTTTATTTTGGTTATTGTTATTTTACCTTCATTGTTTACCTACTGAATGCACTATGTACAACACTTTGGACAGTGCAAACTGTCATAAATGTGCTTTTATAAATACATTTTATACTTATACTTACTTACTTACTTATAACTCACCCAGGCCCTTTGGCACAAATCACCCCAATCCCAGAAATTTGGATAATAAGCATGATGCAGCAATTTAGGGCTGACATTGTGCTAACTGTATAGACTCAAAATGTAGCATACCAAAGCACTAAAACATGTGTCAAATGTTTTCAAACTTGTGAACTTATTGTTCAAACACAATAATCAAAAAACCTCGATCATGGAAATTTTACTTTGAAAGGCAAAACACAGTTTTTTGAGCTTAAATGTGCTTATATCTTATTCCTTGTGTCTCCCTTCTTTACAGGATGAGTCAAATGGATGGCTCTTCTTAAATATGTGGTCACATTTCCAATTTCTTCCACGGTTTTCTAGAAACAAGGGGTGGCACAACTTCCAAAATGCACAACTTAGGCCACTCTCCCCTATATATATATATATATATATATATATATATATATATATATATATATATATATATATATATATATATATATATATATATATATATATATATATATATATATATATATACTGACTGACTGCTTTTTAAGGCCAATGGAAAAAGGCACTAGGAGAAATCCAATAAGGAGCTCTCTGTGCTGAAAGTTTGCTGCGAGATTAATATGAGAACAACAATAAAAAAAATAGAGAGGGGAGATAGAAAAAGTCAATTAAAATGCTGGAGCGTTTACCTCTATAGTCTGAAAGAAATTGCTGACTGCTTGGGAAGATTGCTCTGCTCATCTATATTTTTCTAGGTACTTTAACAACCTTTTTTTTCATACTCTAGCATGCAAATACACAGCGTCAGGAGAAATGTGTGTATTTTGCACGAATAACTTGTTTAGGGCCTGGGAAAATTCAATAGCAAAATGCAATAGTGCGGTTTGCAGGGATTTATTTTGAACTTTCTCTCCTTCTCTCCCCTCTGTCTATCTCTCTCAAATTGTTTTCCCAGCAAGGGCAGGTGGACTGCTGGCCTCTGCCGTGCCCGCCCGTGGACTGCGAGTTTACCACGGTGCCTGAGGGCGAGTGCTGTCCCCGCTGTGTCACCGATCCCTGCCAGGCCGACACCATCCGCAACGACATCACCAAGACGTGCACGGACGAGCACAACATCTCACGCTTCAGCGGCTCCTCCTGGATTAAACATGGCACCGAGTGCACTCTGTGCCAGTGCAAGGTAACAGCAAATTACAGTTTGGCCCCCCCAGCATCTTTTCAGTGGCAAGACAGGGACACAAGAGATAAATGGTTTAGAAAATGAAGAACCTCTTTGTATAATGCTCTGTTAGTCCAGGCAATTGTTTCTGCATCTCTACCATCTCATGGTTGTATTTTGGTTGATTTTTTTTACGTGATGATAAATATTGCTGTGCTGCTTTTGATCTGCACACAATGGAAAAGATACTTAGCTCACCGAAGATATTTTACCAAATTTTAAAAGGCAGTAATAGAAAGGGCCAAAAATGTAGAAGGAAATTAAGGAAATATGTAATCCCCAAACGATAGTATTTAGTTGACCAAAAACAGACACAGTTTAACATTAATTAGTTACTGCACCAAAAGAGAAAATCTGATAGTTCTACTATATCTTTCTCATTTGAAATCATTAAATAGAGCAGAGCTTATAAAAAAGAGTATGTTCCATTTCAGGATTTTGGTTTCAAATGTCGTAGTTTGATATCATGAGGGATCATAAATGTGTATGGCCAATTCATTGTAATTAACAAGAACACTGTGTATCTTCTATCACTTCCTCTTTAAAGCAGTAGGTATGGAAATTTTCTCATTAATTTTCTTGCGAATACTTTTATTAAATCTGAAGCTACAGTAAACAGCCAGTGTGTTTAGCTTAGCACAATGACCGTAAACAGGGGGAAACAGCTAGCCTGCTGGCACCTCTGAAGCTCACTAATTAACATGTTAAATATCTCCTTGTATCCATACAAAAACCTGAAATGTGAACAGGACAGGATGGGTTTTTTGACAGGGTTTTTGTGATAAACTATTTCTTGACTGTGGCCAATGATTTCCTAGAGTCAGCAAGAAAGCAAAATGTTGTATTCCCCAAAATGTCGAATTATTCTTTTTATTAAAAATGAACTGAAGCCTTGGACTAATAGAAACCCACAACAGTCTGCTCTCTACCCTGAACACAGATTGCTTAGGCCACAAAGTCCATAGATATTCTACTCAGGAAAATTTTAAAAAATGTGCATAATTGGTTCTAGTAAATCAGGTGGAGAAAGCTGCTCACCCCACAGGTTTTTGTTTCGAGACGTGTTGCACGGAACAATCGCAGAGAAAAGCAAACCATGCAGTGGAATATCCTGTTCATTATCAATTGTGAGCATAAAGTGTTGCCTCAGCTTCAAGGCTAATCCACCAAGACTGACTCCCTTGCCTGAGCTTCTAGAATGGAATATTCACTTTCTGCTTGCCTGACAGGAAATGATAGCACCCACTCGCAGTGGGCAAATTGATAAATATTCAGTCTTCTTGCCGTCTTTAAAAGAAAAATGTCAAAAAGATTTACATTAAATTCAACTACATGACTTTGAAATGAACCTTTTTCAAACAGTGCTGCTTGTGTTAAATGTCTATAGCATAACGTTTTAGTCTCTTTGGTGACTTAGCACATACAGAGCTGTGCCTGCAGACCTTTAGCGATTCGGGGAGTTTATCAGACCCCCCCCCCCAAGTTTGAAGCGAGATGACTGCGCACCCATTCACATTTGTATTCTCAGTTGAATGTCGCCACCCTGGATCAGTTGGTGCCAAAATGACACCCAGAGGAATTTTAAATGCCAAACCAAGTCTGTATGCAGCAGCAGCAGCAGCAGCCACCGCCGTCTGAAAATATCATTTGAGTTTCTAAAGGAGTATGAGTAAGGTTCAAGTATGATGATAATCCACTCATGTGTTTCTTTGCCTTCTCTCTAACTCTCTCTCTCTCTCTCTCTCTCTCTCTCTCTCTCTCTCTCTCCTTCCTCTGGTTTTCAGAATGGACACATCTGTTGCTCAGTGGACCCCATGTGCCTTTAGTCCCGGCAGATCTGAAGGCACCTACCTGTACAGTGTTCTCCATGTATAAAACAAAAAAAAGAAAACACCACCTCTATGTCCTCCTCACTGTCTCCTCCTCACAGGCGTCCGGTCACATAGTGTTTGCATGGTTAGGGGCTTTTTTGATTTAGCCTGCTGAACCAGATGGATGGGGCAGTTTACCGATCCAAATAATTTATACAATGTCACATTGTCGAATACAGACAATTTTACCCTTCAGGTACTGTCTGCTTATTTCTAAGTCTCATTGTATGTTCTATATATGGTTAACAAACTCCACCCATCTGGTACCTTGTGCACGTTAAGCATTAAGAGAGTTTTTTTTTTGTTGCAAATACTCGGTGACCTGCGTCTGCCTTCCTCAACTCCTCTTTTTACCAAATGCAAACCTTATGTCATACCAAACAGATGATGGACTAAAGTTTCAAAGTCTCTTTGTTCTGTCTCACCACTTAAAGAGTGACCCTTTAAGGGACCACCGTATTCCCACACACTTCTGAATCATCGCTACATGAAACTGTAAGATATTACTATTACTGGCATGACTGTGCTTGATGTCCAAAACATTTTTGCTGATTTCTAAACTTCTCAGTGATAATGATGATGATACCTTTAGATAGACGTAGGGCAGTTAGCATAAGGTTCCGTTTTTGCCACATTTTTGAGTCGTCTATATTATGTGGTGCTTTGTAGCATTTTGTTTTCATTTTTCTCTCTTTTTTGTAATTTTTTTTTTCCAAGCTTGTTATTGTGTTCTAGTGAAATAAAGTATTTCCATTAACATTTAGTTATTGTCTTTGGCTCATGTATGAGTGTTTCTTTTATTATTGGGTTGATTAACATTCTCATGGCGTATGCAATTGTGATTCCCAAAATAATTCCGATATTCGTCAAAATATTCTTAAAACTCTTTAAATGGCCCTGAAACAACAACAACAACAAAAAACCTGGTTCATGGAAACACTTTTTAAAGCAAGGATTTAAAAGGGTTTATAGATTGTTTATATAATAGGTTTTGTTAAATTCAGTTAAGTTCTTTAACATTAACAAAGCCATTGATTGCCCTATCAAACGGAGGTGCCAAGGTTTATATTAGAACATGTGCGTACATGTTGATTTTCCTTTTCCCTGCATCTGTAATTTCAAGTCTGTACATATAGTATTATAGCAAAAAAGGTCATGCTATATCTCTCTACTATGATCTACTCGCATTCAAAACAAGCATCCTGTTCATGTTGTACATTGGTTGACACAAGTGATATTTTCAATCTTTTATATTGCCTTAAAATGTAACACCGAAATCTATGTAGTCATTAGTTGTTCACACAACATCAATAAAGTCTTGATTGGATAGATCAATACATTGGCTAAAAATACATGTAAACAGAACACAACATCTAATACTTTACATGTAACATTGGTTATCTCATATTTCTTTAAAACATAGATATAAATCCACTTCTAATAGCGTGGTGCCATGTCTCAGTTTTTAAATGAGGCCTCTTGAGTTGAATACTCTTCCACATATTTGGATGCAGAGCAAATCCCCTAGCCCAGTAGTTGTAGCACACAGATTCTCCTCCTTGTTCCGTGCCTCTGGAGATAAGAAGTAATGCTTGTATCGCAGAAGAGCACTTAAAGCTCCTAATATAATTATCCATCAGTTCACAGCCACGCGGACAAATGAGTTCAGCCTGGAGATGGCTTTATTTCCCCGCGGAGTAGTCTCTCTCTCCTATACCAACTGGTTCTCCGACTCTACCTCGCAGCTGCTTACATTAACAAACACACAACGTAATAGGGCCCATTTATATTCCTACACACTCTCCGCTCACTTGAGGTTTTTCTGCCTCTCTCTCCCCCCCTAAAAAAAACTTTTTACCTCAAGACTCTAACCTCATCCCAGGGTTGAATAATAGAGCATGGAGAAGCGGGCAGTGGACAGTGAGATAGTTCGCGGCGGGATGATCTGCAGGTTGGCAAGGGCACCATCTGGCCTGCTTTGGTCCAGTGGCTTCTAGCTGCTGGTGGCATGCAGCCAGTGGGCACCTGAGTAGTGGTGGCACAGCATGGCAGACTGCTAGTCCAGCTGGCTCCTAAATGTTCAATTTTCCATGGCAGTGCTGAACCCCTCTGCAACAGATGCCCGGACCCACAGGGAGTCCACTTCACTGCCTGTCCTAAATTCATTGTTAATGACCGCACATATCATTGTGATCGTGGCAAGTGAAGCAGTATATAGAGGCAGAAGAAAAAAGTCAGTTTTACTTCAAGAGAGAGTTTGAATTGATAAAAAAAATAATGCATCAGCGTGCAATATTTTGTGCCGTATGAAAGAGCTTCCATTGCGTTTTCAGTTATTTTCGACTTGTTAAACTGCTCAAATTGATCTGCAAAATCCACTTTGCTGATAGACTGGTTTTCTGTGCACAATTTGACTGTCAAAAGTGTTTATATGTTTATGTTTTGATGCTGCAGTTACCGTCTTTACATTAAGTCTAGGAAATATACACAGACAAATGTAGTTTGAAGAATTAACTTGTCAGATCACACCACTTCAATGTGAATACTCTGTATTTATTCAGTTGACATAAATGTGCATGGTTCACTGAATGCACAGCCATATACAGTCATATGAAAAAGTTTGGGAACCCCTCTCAGCCGGCATTATAATTGATTCTGCTTTCACACAAAAAAGATAAAAGTGGTATGTCTTTAATTTACCAGGAACAGCTAAGTACTGGGATGTTTTCCAAACAAAGATTTTTTGAAAAGCAGTATTTAGTTTTATGAAATTAAATAAAATGTGAAAAACTGGCTGTGCAAAAATATGGGAACCCTTGTGGTGTTGCTGATTTTAATGCCTGTAACAGCATGTAAAACTGAGGACTTTAAACACAAAGTTGGTTGGATTATGTTGTTAAGCCTTGAACCTCATATAAAGGTCTGTTTAATCATGATACAAGGTATTTTAGGTGCCTAAATGCAAGTTCCACTTCTCTTTGACTCTCTGCAGAAGTGAGACAGAATGCGACCATCAAAACAGCTCCCAAAAGATCTTAAAAACAAAGATTATTCATTGTCATGGTTTAGGGGAAGGCTACAAGAAGCTTTCCCAAAGGTTTCAATTGTCAATTTCTACTGTAAGGAACGTTGTCAGGGAATGGAAGGACACAGGCACAGTTGCAGTTAAACCCAGGTCTAGCAGACCAAGAAAAGTACAAGAGCAGCATATGCGGCGGATTGTGAGAATGTTTGCACACAACCCAAAGATCACCTCCAAAGACCTGCAAGAACATCTGGCTGCAGATGGTGTATCTGTAAATGGTTCTACAATTCAGTGCAATTTGCACCAAAACATCTGTATGTCCGGGTGATGAGAAGGAAGCCCTTTCTGCGCCCACGCCACAGATACAGTTGCATGGAGTATGCAAAAGCTCATTTAGACAAGCCAGCTTCATATTGGAAGAACATGCTTTGGACTGATGAGACAAAAATTAAGTTATTTGGTCTTTATAAAAAGCAGATGTTTTGGTGCAAATTGTGCTGAATTGTTGAACGATGTACAGATACACAATCTGCAGCCAGATATTCTTGCAGGTCTTTGGAGGTGATCTGTGGGTTGTGTGCAACCATTCTCACAATCCTCCACCTATGCCGCTCCTGTTTTTTTCTTGGTCTGCCATGCCTGGGTTTAACTGCCACTATGCCTGTGTCCTTCCATTTCCTGACAACGTTCCCTACAGTCGAAATTGACAATTGAAACCTTTGGGAAAGCTTCTTGTAGCCTTCCCCTAAACCATGACAATGAACAATCTTTGTTTTTTAGATCTTTTGGGAGCTGTTTTGATGATCCCATTCTGTCTCACTTCAGCAGAGAGTCAAAGAAAAGTGCAACTTGCATTTAGGCACCTAAAATACATTTTCTCATGATTAAACAGACATTTCTATGAGGTTCAAGGCTTAACAACATAATCCAACCAACTTTGTGTTTAAAGTCCTCAGTTTTACATGCTGTTACAGGCATTAAAATCAACAAAACCACAAGGGTTCCCATATTTTTGCACAGCCAGTTTTTCACATTTTATTTTATTTCATAAAACTAAATACTGCTTTTCAAAAAATCTTTGTTTGGAAAACATCCCAGTACTTAGCTGTTCCTGATAAATTAGACATACTACTTTTATATTTTTTTTGTGAAAGCAGAGTCAATTATAATGCCGGCTGAGAGGGGTTCCCAAACTTTTTCATATGACTGTATCGAGCCTCAGCCAAAACAAGAAGTGAAGTCCCGTTGACTTGCCATATGAAAGCAAACAAAGCAACAAACAAGTACAAATGCTATACAGTCCCACTGTGCCTGTATGGATTTGTTTCACAGATTTCACTGTGTCGTTGCTGCTGACGCCGAAATAATCAGCTACCATTGATCAAGAACTGATCCACTCTTCTTACGTTACTGTAAATTTACCAAATGTTTGAATTAATTATTTACAATTCAAAATCACTAAATCAAACATCATGATATTACATGTAGACACTTTATTTAGCCACAATATCCCAGTACAACAACTATGGGATGGATTGCTGTGTCATTTTTTACACACATCTACACTCACCTCAGAATAAATTGGAATAACTCAACCCAGTGACTTTTCACTGACCAACAAAGAATCTGGCAAGGCTAAATCGTGGCTTTTTTATTACTTCATAGTGTTCCTTCAAGGTTTTAATAAATAACTTTCATGCTCATGAACAATGCGTTCAATGCTGGTGGATAGATTTCTGTCCAGTTTTTCTACACTCTCTATTTTCGCCATAATTGTCTTCACCTGTGGAATTTCTCATTTCAAAAGGTATGACTCACAAAAAAAATCCAATTCAAATCAGATAAATACAGAATTCAATAGCAAAGAGAAAGTTACTGTTCGACAGTGGGTTCTGTCAATGGTTGATAAAATCTTTTCTGCTTCCAAGACTTTCAGTGGTACAATTGTTGGTCCAAATATTCAATGCGAAAATCTTCACTGGATTTGACCAGATGCCCTCTCCCAGACACACAGGCAGACGCTATTAGCACAATGTCTAGGGGTTTGAAGTCCTCCAAGTGAGCCGTTGGATGTGTTGAGAGATTTACACCAGCCACACATTCCTCTGTGAGATATCAGATGGTATTACTGATTAATTCCATGTCCCAGGTGGTCACTGGGGACAGAAAAACCATCTCGGGCTTCGCTGAAAGGCCTGGTGTGTGTGTGTGTGGGGGGGGGGGGGATGGACCTGCTAGCTGGCTGGGACTGGCTGCACTCATATATTTCGCAGGTTCTCCAAGAGTCACAGAGCTGTCAGCACAGAGTGATGGGCCATGCCAGGACATGATACACTGATCTAATTGGAGGATAGCTCAAAGACAGTAGAGGAGATTCCAGTTGATCTGCTGCTGTGTCTTGCCTCATCTCTAGGGGATTCTTCTGGTTTATATTTAGCTGTAGACCAAGCAGGGATTTAAAAAACAAATAAAAATAAACTAGTTATTGTGTCTTTTGTGATGCGGTTTGTGAATAGAGGGAAATGGTAAATAATGTGAAATGTTCCAGGAATGCCTCCAGAAGCTGTAACAATGAATGAAAAAAAAGCTTCTGAAAAGCATTTGATAAAAAAAAAATTAAAAGCAGAATGCAATCTATCCTGAACGCTACCAATACAAATTAATCCACTTCCTTGAGGATGAAGTCAATACACTGGTAACACAACAGGGGCATTAGGTTACAGCACCCCACAAACATGTTTGAGACTCTGGTTTTGATGTGTTCTCTCAATTACGACATGGTCCTCCAAAAAATCAATATCTCATTTCTCAGCCCAATGGCAGACCTGGAAGAGACTTCAGTCAAACACCTTAAAGCTACTCTCTGGGAATGAGATAGCCTATCTGTATTTTCCCAGAAAAACAAGCAACAATAAGACACTCAGGTGTTCATATACAGTCGCTTGGTATTAACACGGTAGGTATTTTATATTTCACATTAAAAGCACATTGCTTAGGGATAATATACAACGAGTGGTGAGACTGAATACTGATCATGGACTGCTGTAGATTAAACCTATCATGGGCTTCCCTAGCTCACACCACTGGTATTCAACCATTTTTAGTTTTATTCTTCCACCCCTAAATTTCCAATTACAACCCTTGCCATAAGAGATGCATGACTATTAGGCCTTTCACACCAAAATGAACCAAGAGTCAGTTCCAGGCTGGTGTTGGGGTCAGTTCAAAACTGGTTACAGCCTTATCCCAGTTATGAACCGGTTGGTTTCACATCGACCGGAGACAGCCATGGAGCCGGCAAGAGAGCAACGTCATGACGTCACTGTAAACGTGTGTGTACGTCGCCCGACGCCGCTGCTCTTGTGGCTAACGCTAAAGCTACCGCTAGCTTTAAGCACAACAACAGCGGCGAATACGTCTTATTTTTACACGTGTTAGCGCTCGCTTTGCTTTCTTAACCAAACAGGACCCATACAGCGTATTCTCGCCGGTCAATTTGATCGCTACGTTCGGTAATTATGTTATGTTTACGTCTCGTAGTAGCGGTGTTTTTAAAGAAGGCGGGCATGAGGTTTTAGTTGGTCTGGTTGGTCAGGATAATCCCTCCCCCGGCCGCTGGCGCAAGCGGTTCACTTCAAACCCTGCTCAATCCTGGGGTATGAGTTGAACCGGTTTTTACGGCCCGGAGCAGGCTTTCTGGCGGTGTGAAACCAAAACACTGGCTCTAACTCCGAACTAGCCCAGAACTAGCACCGATTTTGCGGCGGTGTGAAAGGCCTATATGAGGCATGACAAGGATAACAAAAAAGTAATTTTTTTCTAATCTTGGACTTTTTAATTTAATAATAATAATAATAATAATAATAATAATAATAATAATAATAATAATAATAATAATAATAATTCATTTTATTTGTGGGCGCCTTTCATAGCACTCAAGGTCACCTTACAGGGCAGTGTTTAAAAAACAAGATCAACAATCATAAAAAACACAAGAACAAGATACATTGAAACAATTTAAACAAGTGGGGTGAAATGGGTGGGAGACAAGGAACTAGATTAAATATGTCAGTTTAAAAAGTGTGTTTTTAGACGGGACTTTAAAGTGGAGAGAGTGTCAGAGTTACGGATGCCAGGTGGGAGGGTGTTCCAGAGGTGGGGGGCAGATCGGCTGAATGCCCTGGACCCCATGGTGACCAGGCGGGCGGGTGGTACAGTTAGTTGAATGGAAGAGGAGGACCGGAGAGTGCGTGTGGGTGTGTTGGTGTGCAGGAGTTCACAGATGTATGGAGGGTCGAGGTTGTGGAGGGCCTTGAAGGTGAGGAGGAGAATCTTGAAATGGATGCGGGTTTTGACCGGGAGCCAGTGAAGCTGCTGAAGGACAGGAGTGATGTGATTAATGGAGGGGGTTCTGGTGATGATACGGGCGGCAGAGTTCTGGACCAGTTGAAGCTTACGGATGGACTTGAGGGGGAGACCAAAGAGGAGGGAGTTACAGTAATCAATGCGGGAAGTGACCAGGGTGTGAACAAGGATGGCTGTGCTATGGGGTATGAGGGATGGGCGGAGGCGGTTGATGTTGCGCAGATGTTAATAGGCAGACCTGGTGATGTTATTGATGTGTGCTTGGAATGATAGTGTGCTGTCGAGGATGACACCCAGACTCTTAACCTGAGGGGAGGAGGAGACTGAAGTGTTATCAATAGTGATGGAAAAACTGTCAGGTTTTGTCTGGGTTGATTTGGTGCCGATGAGGAGAACTTCTATTTTATTGCTGTTGAGTTTGAGAAAGTTGCAGTCGAACCAAATTTTAATTTCAGAGATGCAATCAGTAAGGGAAGTGGGCGGGAGAGTGGACGAGGGCTTGGTGGAGAGGTAGAGCTGGGTGTCATCAGCATAGCAGTGGAAATGAATGTCAAATTTCCGGAAGATATTGCAGAGGGGAAGGAGGTAAATGATGAAGATTAGGGGCCCCAGGACAGAACCCTGGGGAACACCTGAGGTGACGGGGAAGGGGGTGGATTTAAAAGACTTTAGTTGAACAAATTGAGTACGGTCAGAAAGATAAGAAGTGAACCAGTCAAACGGAGTGTCGGTGATGCCAATGGAGGATAGTCTGTTGAGGAGGGTGGTGTGACAGATGGTATCAAAGGCTGCACTCCAGGAGGATGAGGATGGTGAGTAGTCCAGAATCAGCTGCCATAAGGAGGTCGTTGGTGATTTTGACGAGTGCTGTTTCAGTGTTATGGAGTGGGCGGAATCCGGACTGGAACTGTTCATAAAGGCGATTGTCAGATAGGTGAAAATGGAGTTGGGAGGCAACTGTCTTTTCCAGGATTTTGGAGATGAAGGGTAGATTGGATATAGGACGGAAGTTGTTGAAGTTGGAGGGGTCTGCACCAGGTTTTTTCAGAATTGGGGTGATGGCTGCAGTTTTGAAGGATGTAGGGACAGTTCCAGTAGTAAGAGAGGAGTGGATAATTGCAGAAATGAGAGGAACTAGGGAGGGGAGGGAGGCCTTAAACCAGATATGTGGGTAGGGGGTCAAGTTGACAGGTGGATGACTTGGATTTCCGAATGAGTTCAGTGATTTCTGAGATAGCAGGGAGCTGGAAGGAGGAGAATGAGTGTGTGGAAGGGTGAAAGTCGGCTGAGATATTGAGATGAGGGGTTGATCCAAGGTGCTTGTGAATGATGTTGATTTTATCGATGAAAAAGGACATCATGGAGTTGCAGAAGGAGGTTGTGTAGAAGTGAGGGGGGAGAGAATCCTGGGGTTGGGTAATTTTGTTTAGTAGGGAAAACAGTGACTTAGAGTTTCCTTTGTTGGTAGTGATCATATTGGAGTAGTAGTGGGTTTTAGTGCTAGCAATGGAGTCCTTATAATGCAAGATGTGGTTCTTGTACTCTTAATCTCTTTGTGAATACTGAGACCAGTTTTCTTATGAAGACGTTCAAGTTGCCGACCTTTGGCTTTCATTAAACGGAGATCGGGAGTGAACCAAGCGGCAGAGATGGAAAAGGAAACAGATCTGGTTTTTAATGGGGCAAGGGGATTACGGATATTATTGAGTCCAGTGTTGTAATGAGAGACCAGATCATCAGGAGTAGATAGATTGTGAATGTCAGGGAGGCAGGAGGAGTGGATTCTTGAAGTGAGAGTGGCAGGGTCAATATTCTTTACATTACGAAATGAAATAGGGCGGGGGTTTTTTGAGATGGAGAGAGTGAGTTTAAATGTAAATGAGAGGAGAAAATGGTCAGTTATGGGGAGTTCATCAGCTGTGAGATCAAAAGGGGTGACACCAGAGCAGCAGATAAAGTCCAGAATGTGTCCTTTGGAGTGTATGGGGAAAGTGGTATGTCGTTGACATCCAACACTCTCTAAACAGGAAGTAAAGTCTTTGGTGAGAGGCAGATTGATATTGTCCATGTGAATTTGACTAATTGTACGATGCTTAAAATGGTAAACCTGTCAGTCAAGGTTTCAAGGTTTCTGTATTATCCCAGAGGGGCAATTTGGGCCACAGCCATGGTAGCTGCTAGCTGCGATGCCTTAATGACACAGCAGTGCTTTTTAGGTCATTCCTAATGTAAATGACAATGCTAAGCTGACCTTTAAGAGATGGCACAGCGTCTACATTATTTTATTTAACCTTTATTTATACTCGATATTTCATTGAGGGGTGATAGACAGACATGAAAACTTCCTCAATAATCCTTTTCCTACTAAGTAAAGGGAAGGTGGTTTTCTTCCTATAAAAATAGCCAATCTTTTGTCATAGTCGACAAACAAGATTTTGTATATGAAAATTAAAAGTGACTTTATCATCTAACCAGATGCTGAGATATTTGTACTCTGTGAATCTTTCAATTAAAAATATTTTTTTGTAAAAATATTAAAATCATTCAAATTTGTAGTTTTTGCTCTGGAGAAACACATATATTTGGTTTTTTCTGTATTAAGAACAAGCCTGAGGTCCACTAGACAGTCCTGCAGGGTGTTATAAAAGCCTTGTAGGTTCTGAATAGATTGATGCACCGAATCGCAAATGCAATACAGTACTGTGTCGTCAGCGTATAGATGGGCGTGACAGTTTTTTTGCGATGAAACAATGTTATTTATATAAATAGTGAAAATAACTGGTCCTAAAATTGAGCTTTGTGGGACACCATTTGTAACAGTTAAAAACTCAGATTGGTATCTTCCCATTTTAACAGAGAGATAGTCCCTAAATTATGTTTAGCTATTAAACAAATCGAGACTATAGTCCACGCAAACAGCTCTGTGAGGCTGTAGCCTACATAGGTATACCATTGTATTGAGCTAAATGCTTAAGTCAGCATGCTAACATGCTTAGCCTAGACATATTAACCACGTTCACCATCTTGTAAACATTTAGCAAATTAGCACTGAATATAGAATACAAGCTTGTTTGTTAAGGGATAGGCTACGTGGGTCTGGTTGGATTCCATGCAATTGTGTGCAGTGCCACCCATTATAGAAAAAGATTGACAGTGATTAAGAAACCTACTCTGGTAAAGGCAATCCATAAACTCCTACATGGCCAAATCTGCACCTCATTTCACACAAAACCACAAATGTCAGCCACAAAGTAACTTTAAAAGCAAAATATAAAAGATATAAGCAAAATCAGAAAAAGGTTTGAAATAGCAATAACAATAGCCTACTGATCTGTTGCACAGCACATTTTTCATTATTTCTTATCGTATATTACTCATCTCAGGGCCCTTCAGATCTTTCTTATGACCCCTTATAGAGTGGTGATGGGACCACTGGTGTAAACAAATTCTGTGATTAGTTCATTTCCACCTACATAGACTATTCCAACCCAATCTATTACTCATTTACACGTATTCATGATCTGTAAACAAATCACGCCGGGGAACAAAAGCCATTCAGATACAAATTGTTTCCCACAGGCATAAATCAAAGGGCAAGAGCAGGACTCGTACAAATCTGAGCCAGGTGTCATGTGAATGCATGCTACATATTCAAGTGTCCTTGTGAAGACGGTATCATTATTTCTCATATCACCCATATTAATTGGGTCACCAGCTGCAAGAAGCTTGACCTGTGCTGTTGCTTGGCGACAATTTCCCAAGCATATAGAAAAAAACGTAAAATGGAACTTTTCTCCCTGGGAAATTCGAAACAAGATCAGCAACCTTGTTCACAAAAGTTCTACTCGATTGAATCTCACAAAAATGATCAGAACAAATTAAAGTATTTAACAAATGTATCAATTTATTGGTACACAAGGTTGAACAGACAAACAGTACACTGAGCAAACACTGAAATATTTATTTTCGCTTTAAATAAAGCACAAACACACAGGAACTTAAGTGTCCGTTTTGCGACACAATTCAATGAAAAAAAGCCTGAACAACAAAGAGGAAAACCCTTGCTTTCATCCTACACCTAATAGATTACAAACATATAAGACCCCCTTCAAGTTCAAAGAGGGACTGCCCTTTGGTGAGACACTAATATCTACCGTCCTCGTAGAGCTGTAATTTAGAAAAAGGATAATTACAGAACCAAGAGCTACAGACCAATTATGCTAAAACAAACTGACCTCTTCACAGAATGGCCCTTTGTCAAAAAGCAAGTGTAGTAGCAAACACCTACGCACTTCACAAGCCTCAAGTGCACACATGCACGTAGCCACACACATTGTCACACACACAGACACAAACACAAACACACACATACACACACACACACACACAAATCCCGTTTCAGAGTCTGAAGTGTGCCACTGGAATAATTATTATGGTGTACAGTGTTTTTTTTCATAATCACTTCAAATATGAGGAAACTGAATTATTATTGTTAAATGAAATACTCTTCTTATTGTCATTTTACTTTATTATATAAATATCTGTTAATGCCAGCATATTTAAAACAGCCTTTTAAAACTAATCAATTTATAAACTGATTACAACAGCAAACACTGCACAAGTCTAATTATTGCGGTGGAACACGCCAGGCTACAATTCTGTCGGGGTTGGGGTAGTAGGGAAAAATGCCTGTCAAAAATACGGCTATTTTTGATAGTTCTTTCTTTTTGGGAATTCATTTTACAGGACATTATAGTACATTATAGTCCATTGAAATTCAGTGTGATACAAGAGTACATAATATCATTCCATTCTGTCAATGATGAATATATATCTCTCTTTTAAATCAGCATATCATCTTATGCAGCAGCGATATTTGTTTAAAATACTGGATTATTTGGTATCTTTGGTCAAATTTCTATGCAATGTATTCACTAAAATGTGACACATTTATATGAAACAATACAATTAGTAATGTAGTAATAATTCAGTTATTATTTGAACCTTACAGAAAGGGCCCCTTTTCAGGACCAACAAAAATCCAAATATATGTATGTGTATTATCTTAAATAGTCTGCAAAGCACATGACAATATTTTTTTTTTTAAATGCCATGAACATTTTAAAAGCCAGTGTACATGATGTTGCAGTTTTAAGTTGCATATTAATTTAAATCACAATGTTTTTACAGTAGGATGTTTTGAATAAATACATTTTCAAGCATATACCACGACTAAAATAAACTGCCTCTAAGACGTAAGGTTTATCTAGACATAAAGAAGCCTTGAGCTTTGGAGAAAGAGCCTCCTCTGCACATCAATGGCGTGTTTACGCCGAGGGCAAAAAACACCTTTCTCACTGGGTTGGTATTCAGTCGAGGTGCAGCAGCAATATAAGCAGTAATGAGATGGCTTGTTGGTTTGCTAGTTGATCTTTGCTGATTGCATTTATTATCTCTGCAACTAATATCAAGTGAGGACATGAATAAGTCATCAACGTATTACATTGATGTTTAGAATGATGTCATTTAAACAAGAATTAGACATTTTAAATTGAGCAAGAGAGTGGTCATGTGAGAAAAAATTAAAATGACGTCTGAGGCTCAAATGAGGTAACAATTGTCGGTATCGTATGAAAGCATAATTATACAGGACATTAATATAGCGAATCGTAACTATGACATCTTCAATTTTTGTAGTATAGACCGTCAGAATATCTTTGTGTCTGTATCTGAACATGTGAAATACCAAGGCACTAGTATATTTGTAACTCTGGATTGATACAATTAAATCCACCGAACAGCAGTGTAACGACAGTAGAAATACTCCTCTGATATAGGCACTGTTATAGTTTACCATGACAAAAATCGAAATATGAAAATGCAAAATCAGAGCAAAGCACCAAGTCGATTAAAACTTTTGCATTCCGTTTTAAAAGACGTGTTTTTTTTAGAACTTAAAAAAGTAGTTTTTACAAAAATATACTCAACGAAACACAACTTCAGTAGCCATCCGGAGGCTTGTGGATCATGTGACTTTGTCATTTTCCATGAACATTTTTATTTTTTTTTCAAATAGATCGTTTTCCGAAGAAGAGCAACAATCTAATATATTGAGAAACTCTATCTTGTGCTCACCAAGGTTCTTGTTCTCAACCTGTCCGCAGTTTAAATATTCCAACGTTTCAAAAGTTTCACGGAGAAAGCTTGTGCACGTCAAAAAACACCGCCGGCTCCTCCTCGGCTGCGCTGTCAATCACGATGCTCGGATGTGTCTCCTGGGTTTCCATGGATATGGTGGAGTTTGTGGAAGGCGTGGCTCCTCCAAAGTGTGGCCCGTCCACCGATAGCAGCATGGGCGTTCCCGACTGTTTCAGACTGTCCGTCATGGTCACGTGCATCTCCTCCGGCGTCACGCCCATCTCCTTGCTGTATTCCGACGGCGACTTCTTCTTGATCCTCTCGTACGTCTTGTCTGGGTTCTCGGGGAAGGTTTCGCAGTCCTGAAATCTGCCCAGCAACCAGACGAAGAACCCAAAGAGCACGAACGCTGCCAGGCTGGGGATAAAGGCCAGGCACTTGACGTCCAGGCTGGTTCCTGTGTAGCGGCTGTGCAGGAACATGTCTCGTTCCACGTAGGTGAGGTTGGTGCTGGGGTTGATGTTGGTGGAGCGCCACTCGTAGGTGAGCGTGCTGCGGTTGAAGTCCTGGAGCGTCTCGGGCTCCTCCACTGTGAAGATCTTCTCCCCGGGCCCCACGTACTGGCCGTACTCGTAGGGCTGGTAGAAGATCTGGTTCTTCCACATGTTCAGGTCCAGAATCAGCACCAGGAAGATGATGCCGTAGTTGAACCACTTACCTGTAAACAAGATAACGCAAGACATTTTAAAGTTAAGTTAAGTTGCTTTATTGGTCAATTCACACAACGCTACGTTGAAATTTGTGTTTTTCGCATGTCCCCTCTCAAGACACCATAATCCAGAAGAGGTCCTCGAGTGGTTAAGTTGGTGTTAAGTTGGTGTTAAGTGCCTTGCTCGAGGACACATGGTAGAGATAGTGGGCACCGGGTTAGGGTTAGGGTTAGGGTTAACCCTAGATGTAATACCAGCCACCACTAGTTTTTATAAGTAACACCCTGCTGTTCGGTGCAGGGGAACGAAACCAGCAACCTCATGGTTACTGTCCCGCGCCCCCCCCCTTCCCTTCCTCTCCTACCACCCTTCATTATTAACTAGGCTTAGACAGATAAGCAAGGAAAAAACACATCCACATCATGTTCAGATCATTTAACCAACAGGCAGATTGATGTTCCATGCAATCTACTCAAAACAGCATTTACAGGGCAGAGTCAGATAGAAAAATAAGCTGTCACATTCATTTATCAGGAATCCCTCTCGGTTTGCATAATATAAGGCTCATGCATCGTGACAAATAGATCCATTTGCAGGTGCTACTTGCTCTAGTATCTTCTAACGAGATCACTACATTACCATGAGACCGCCATCTCCCCCCAGAGTTCACTGATCTTAAGGCATATGTCTCCCTGGGTATACGTGACACCGGTCCCCTTCTTCCTCTGCCCAAAGATATGCTGTTAATAAGCTTTTAGTTAAACCAATCACGTTGCGGCGGGCGGAACCATTTCCATAATGCTTAATGGATAGGCAATGCATTAGGGTTAACAACCTTTTGCGAATCACTGAGCGGTTTGCTCAGCTTTAACATTTAGCACGGGAACATTGGTTTTTTGCCTTCTCTTTATGGTCATGAGTCAGCGTGTGCACGCGGGCGAAACAAGATGGAGGAAGCGGGGACGCCGATTTCTCGATTGGGAATTATTTATACTCGCTCACCGAGATCATTAAGACAGTGAGGCGTGAGTGATGATGAGAGGCGCGTCTCGCACGACGGGGAGGGACGTGAGGAACAGGAAAACACTGTTGCTGCGGCTGTGTAGCCACCTGCGTGCCACAACAGCTAACACATGTATTATAAATGGTTACTGTGGTATAACCATCAAACTACTTCCCCACAAAGGAGGGAAATGGAAAAAAAACTAGAGCAGGGAGAGAGCATGTTTTGGTAGTCACAATATGATTCAGAAGTAGGCCAAAGTTTCTTTCTGCTATCTAGTCAGTTTGTGTATGTGGCTATTAGTTTTTCTCTCCCCTGTTCTTTTTATGCAGCAGCTGTGACCCCCGTGCCCCCCCATGTCTGCCCGTACCTGTGATATGAATGTGATACTCCTCCTTAAAGATACTCTTGCAGACAGGAAGCTTGACCTTCACACTCGTCGTTGACATTCCCGGTAGATTCATATCGAGGTCACCCATGAATTGAGGGAACTCCCAGTCCTGAAACACACACACACACACACACACACACACACACACAAGGTCATATGAATTGAGCTTGCGTCTGGGATAATGTATAGCCTCAGCTTCAGAACACAGAATACATTTTAATAATTGCATCAGCATTACAAATGTCAACCATGTAAAGAGCTGTGCTGAATGTTGAACAACTGATTGAACTTTCTCATATTAGCTTATGTTAAGTCTCTGTGGATTCTCTTGATACACAGAAATGGAGGAGGAACGTGGTACCAGCCGCTGTAGACTGTGAACCACACGTACAGGCGTGTGGAGTGTTCTTATGTGCACAGGGATTTAAACATGTCAAAACACATTCATAGTGACATTAAGAAGCTGCCGTTTCACTTAGCTCCTATCGCTATATGTAGTTATATTTGGAGACTTTAGGGGAAAAGCATTCACTATCCCAAAGTAATTGGATAAATGAACCGGGGCATATTTTTCTCAAAACCATGCACCTTCAATTCTTAAACTTTCATGGGCAAAGACAACAGGACTGTGATCAGCATTGTGACAATGCTTTTTTCAGTAAATCCAGTCAAATTTGAGAAATGGTGTTAATTTACTTTAAGATGTGCTGTGAAACCATTCTTCCTCCAGTTTAACTGAAACATCATTGAAATTTGAAGATACGTTGTTTTTATCTGACCGTATGAGGACTTTAACTGGTTCAAATACAGTAGAGTACAGATTTCACCCGCTAATCTTACAAGTGCAATTACATTTTATTTTGTAATTTTGTATATACTTAAAAATGAACATTAACCCATGCACCTGTAGTTAGTTACTCTGCATTATGAAAGAATGTAAAGTAATTAAAATGGCACACACACACACACACACACACACACACACACACACACACACACACAGATGGCAATTAAAAAGAAAATGTTTTTAAAAACGTTTCTTTCTACTAAGCGGACTTAATCATATCACAAATGAGCTTTTATTAAGGCACAAATAATGTCAGCATTTTTTTTTCATTTTTAGGTTAGCTAAATTTCCCCATAGTTCCCGTAAAATTAATTGAACTTGCTGCATCGCATTAGCGCATGTGTGCATTCACTATATCCTCCTCTGAACCACAGTCTCCCATGCCGATATCTATGAACAGCGTTTTGGCTTAGTGATGGCCCCCTGGATATTAATTAAAAGCTCCACTCGTCTTCCATAGCTGCAGTTTTTGTTGCTATAGCGCGGGGCATGACATTTAAGTCATGCACTTCCCTGCCACAGAATAATGAGACAGTGCGACATAAGAAGAGTAAACAGGCAGGGTGTCTCAGCATATCATCCCCATATGTAAATGTAGCGATGCATATACACAAAAGGGACATAGGCGTCTGACATTCAGCTCGGAAAAATGCAGAAAAACAGCACAATTATACACAAATCCATGAAAGAAAGAGAAAAAACACACAGCTTGGGGGTGGAAAAATACAGACAGGTCACTAATTGGGGCATGAATTAGTTTGAGAACAATAACACCCACATCTTCTCATTATCTCAGATTATCCAAATGGAGGAGAATGAAGCTGTTGGGGAGGTGCTGCAGCGGCGGATGTGTTTTTTTGCCATGGACTGGGTTGGAACGTATAGCAATGGCTGCCGGTGCAGACTAACTCAACTCATAAATAAGCGTAGTAAACGTGCTTGCTGTACACTGTGCAGAAAATGAGAAGGCCCCCCGTCGTAAACAGATCCAAATGTGGGCATGATATAGCGCCAAAGTTTAAGGGAAAAGGAGGGAGTGGGGGAGTTAAAGGGAGATGTCAAAATAGAGAGCAGCGTGCCCTTCATGTCACATCAGGTCTGTGGGCATATGCTAGGAAAGATTTTAAAAAAAATGCTGGCTATAGCAAGACACCAGCAATGTAGTGAAGAAAATGCTTGTGTACTGTAGGCTGAGCTGTTCCTATATACATCTGCATAAGCACAATAATTGGCCTAAATGAGTGAGAAAAACAGCACATTGTGAAGTAATTGCTGGCCGCAGCAGCCACAGGCCCTCCTTGAAAATAACGAATGGTTTAAATAAATAATCCTCGAAATCACTTTTAGCGGTAGAGTTGTCTAATACTTATTACCATGGGAATTGTAGTGGTGCCCTTGCAAGCTTTCTGTGTATTTTGTAAGAGTGGAAGATGATTTCCCACAATGCATTATTGGGCTCTTAGTAATTAGCATAATCAGCAGGGTAGAAGAAACATATATTTAGCGGATACCAAATATTAGTCTTGCAACGTGTCCTCTTAATAACCACCAACAAAGCCTAGTGAATTAAGGTAATTAAGCGATTGGAGGAGCCGTGTTTAATTAGGCTCGCAGTCAAAACACATCCATGACTGGCCTGCGGTTCCAGCTCAGGGCTTAAAAAAGGGTGGAAAAAAGAGGCCTATTATCACTCTCTTTCTCCACCATACATCCATTTATTCCCCGGACAAACATACAGTATTTGCATATTCATGAACCACTGACACAGGCTTTACTGATGTACACACAGTCCTGTTGGAGGGAGGACATTGGGTGGGGAGAAAAAGTGAAAAACAAACTCCAAAAAAGAAGTGGAGGAAAGGGTCAGCACATGGCTATGGTCTGGGAAGAGAGGGAGGGATGTAAAGAGAGTCGATGTAAAGAAGTAAAACAGTTTGAATATCTATATATTTGTGTGTGTGTCGATGCCAACTGAGAGCGATCAAACAGTCCTCTCGCTGCTCTGTGCCGCAGTGCCCCAATGATGAGAGAGAGGGAGAGAGAGAGAGAAAGAGAGAGGGAGGGAGGGAGGGGAGGGAAGGGGAGAAGGGAAACTGGCAAGATGGGTAGCAGAGTTAGCCAAGAGACGTCCCAGCTCCCTTCTTTCTTTCTTTTTTTTTAATTGGCCACGGGGGAGCGGTGTACCTGCATGACAATGAGAAGGTCGAAGACCAAGATGAAGGAGGCCAGGAAGGCTCTGGAGACCTCGTCGCTGGGCAGGAAGCCTCGGTTCAGGTTGTCCCAGCTGATCCAGTCTGTACTGATGACCAGAACCACTACAGACGTGAGGGAGATCAACACCGTCCTATACAGAGAGAGAGAGAGTGAGAGAGAAGGGGAAATAGAAAGATAGAGAGAGAAGAGGGAGAGAGAGAGAGAGAAAAAGAGAAATAGAAAGATAGAGAGAGAATAGGGAGAGAGAGAGAGAGAGAAAGAAAGATAGAAAGATAGAGAGAAGAGGGAAAGAAAGAGAGAGAGAGAAAGAGAGAGAGAGAGAGAAGAGGGAAAGAAAGAGAGAGAGAGAGAAAAAGAGAGAGAGAGAGAGAAAGGGGTGAGAGAGACCATGAGAGGAAGAACAATAAAGGAAAACAAAAAAGACAAAAATCGATGCATGAATTACATTGAAAAGTACAAGACCTTGAGGAGACGTTGAATATAATTCTAAAAAAAAATCAAACTACATGAAGTTGCATTTCTAATATTGTAGTGCACATCTCAGAAGACAAACAGCTCCACTTCCTCATCCACGTCTAATGAAAAGAGCAGTATCAGTCTGTTTCGCTTGTCATGGACTGTAATGTATCGAGCCAAACTGTTACCTGGATTTGAAAAATGGCAGCAGATAAAGCTTCCAGGAGGATGAATGTTCTCAGAGAAGAACTGTGTTTGTGGATGCAGAGACAATGCAATTCAAAATCCCGACCGCATACATAATTCCATGTACCTCATTTCCATATTTTACCTGGGCGAAAATATTTCATTTACCAGTTTTCTTTCCTGCGTTCTTTTAACACACCATACATTATGTTTATGTCACTTTGCTGTAATTCTGCACTCACTGTTTACTGGAAAATGTTTTCTCAACCATGTGAAGAGAGAGGCACAATGACAAACAGCTAGAATTATTCTCCATTGTCTACTTTGTCTCAATGTCACCCAGTGACTACTGGTGCTGTTTTTCACACTACACATACATCGCGCCAGGCTGCATTGCAGATAGCGAATGCCAGCTCATATCCCATTTGGGCTTTTAGGGTAGATACATTTTGAGGGTATTCATTATTCCACTGTTGGACTCCTTTTTCCTCAGCAGAGCCGAATTTTTGGCACGACCCTTTAAAAAATTCACAGCAACCCTTCAGCGCATATTGACAAGACATATCCCAGCAACACATTTATCAATCTTATCTTAAGCTTTGAATATTAAATGACGGCTCGTCATTGATTGTGACCAGTCGGGGCATACGTCCGTCCATCAAATGAAGGGGCTTCATAAAAATGTCACAGTAAAATTTGTCCGCTTGCATCCTAATCTCAGGTGGATCAATTTTGTTTTTTTTAAACGCTGCGGCCAACATCTTTGAAGTTTGAAGAGATGTCTGCTCATTGCTTACATGTCAAACTCTTTCAACCGTACCCTCTGCTTCTTGGCATGCCCTTCCCTTGCTGCTATGACCCTAACATGAACCACAAGAGAGGCGTTTTGCATGTCCTATTTGACTGACAGCGCAGAGCCACTCTGGTGAATGAACGCCGCTGGGAGCTTGAGCGCTGCTGGTGTAATACATCTAAACAGGGGAGTGGCTCTACTTGGCCCCCGTCTGGTAATGGGCGTATCAGACATGGTTTGTAGCATTTGTTTAGCAGTTATTTAAGGGTCACAGCTTGTGGCGCAGGGAAGTAAAAAAAAAAAGAAGGAAGGGCTACGGTCTGCCCCGCGACCTTGCTATGTGTCCATTGATTTTCAACCTGTTCTTCTAATTAAAGGTGCTGACACTGAGTGAGGGAAGATTAACACGGCTATTGACTGCATGTTACCCTGCAACGGGGCTATGGAGAGCACATATGCATGCACAACACACACATCTACAGAGCCTTGTGGGAATATAACAGGCATTTCCTAAGCTTGTAGGTCAAGCACGCACAAGCACAAAACACACACACACACACACACACACACACACACACACACACACACACACACACAGTATGAGAAGGGTAAGTGTGTAAGAAGACAATATACCAGAAGAGAACAATCCTGTTGTTGCCTTGCTTCCAGAACCTCCTGGCTGCTTTGCCCCAGTCTGGGTAGTGCTGATCCTGGAGCATCATATCCGTCACCTGCAAAAAAAAATAAAAAATGCAGAAACAAGTGTCTTAATCACTTATTAAGGTTGTAAACTTAATCATGAACTGCATCTAATCCTTAGCAAGAAATTGAAAAAGCCTATTTGCTTTAATATTCCTTTGAGTTCAATCTTAAAGCTACAGCATACAATTCTCTTTCAGTCAATAGTCTTCTCACAACTTTGAGGCCAACATATGGATGAGAGCTTTTCTTATTTCAACTTTACAATGCACAAAACAAGGTCGAATTAATAAAAGGTTTTCAAATGTTGGGTGTGGAAGAATTTTGACTGGCCTCTGGGATGAACTGGAATGTTGTGTAATGTGGAAAGCCTTACCAGAAGAAAAGGAGGCAGACCAATACCCAAGTTATATGTTCATGGGCGTAATCTATGTGTCCACATACTTTTGGCTATGTGGTCAGTGTATGTGAATCAGCAATGGAAAAACAACAAACCATTACAAGTTTTCAAATACACTTTAAAGCTGATGGCGTTCATCCACCTTTTGGTTCACCAAAGATGAATGAATAATTCCATAAACAATAAATGTTATCAGAAATGGATATAACTGAATGAATTCATTGTTTGTGACTAACACTTGATATGTGTGATTAAACACTAATGGCTCTGTGCTTACCTTCAATAAAAAATGGCTTGTGCTTTTACAAATGTTGTGATTGTACATATCTTTCCACTGTTTAAATGCAACCTTAATGCCATTGAAAGCAATCAAAATAATATTTCTCTAAATTAATCTAGGAGTTGGATCATTTAACAACCAGGATATATACAAAGAAAAAATTCCCACAATATTCTTTGTGTTGGAGGAGTCGCTGCAGAGGCAAGGTCAGCCCGTCAATACAGTGCATTGACTGCAGATACCGTATAGTAGCTTGTGTCGGACAAAGGAATTCAATCGGGAAATCTATGGGATGGTTTCTGGCCTTGCAGCATTGCAAAAAAAAAAAAAAAAACTGCCATTTCCTGTTTTGTTCGTCTGGCAAAAAAAGAGCCTGAGAATCTACCACGCGGAGGAGACACAGAGGTCCTTTTCAAATTAATTGAATCTATAAAAAAAAAAGCTTGTGAGTAATGTCTGGGATCAGCACTTTGCACTGGCCTGACTTCCTACCTCTCCGCTCTCACAAACATCTCTGTCTATCCGATTCACCTTCTCACTCACTGACTGCTTCCTTCCGAAAAGATTTCCCCTTCACCTCTGTTTCTCACTCCTTAACTCCCCCCCCCCCCCCTCGCTCCCTTTCTCTGCAGTATGTACTGTAGAATACTAATGTGTGAGCGGTGAGGGAGCTTGTCAGGTTGTCTCAGCTGCTTGCATGCCCGGTGTCAGAGCCCTACTCCTCCCACCACAGGTAGTGCACTCCCGCTGGAGCTCCACACCTACTCGCTTTATGTTGACAAATGAACAGAGGTCGGTTATCCATCGTCTGGCGTACTCCTGTTATGTGCACACACTCTTTCATTGTTTCCTCTGACCCTCCTTTATTTCAAACTGCATGATACTCTGAGGACTTGGGTAGCAGATTGAACTGGATCGGAACAGCAGGCTTTTAAGTGTGTGTGATTTACAGCAGTTACAGAGAGGATACACCTGACCTAGAAAATTAGAAGAGGGTGTGAAGAATGGCTACACCGTGTATCTTCCAGGTGATATTAATTAAATTAAGAGTTGTGTCACTTGTGTATCTAAAAACCTTGGATTAAAGTAGCCCCGCTTATGGTCTTGCAAGGCTGTAGTGCTGATAACACACAAAAAATGCAGATGAATAAAGGCTTTTCTTGTTTCTTTACTGCCAGTAGGGCAAACGATTTGAAGTTAGAGCTGAGCAGTCGATGCCAGAGCAATGTCAATGTTGCTAATAAGCTAATTCAAAAACACGGTGTATACTTTGGCTCTGAAACGGTTTCTCCAATTGATCATCTCAAGCTGCAAGCACAGCAAAAAAATATGGTTTGAATGATGATATGTTTTTCATAATGCAGGTTGAAAAAAGTAAATGTCTGGTGGTCAGGATACATCAGAGTTGGAATCTCTCACCATCCACGCGGTGACAAAGTCTCCCATCCACGTCCCCACGGCAGCAATCTTCATAAAGCTCTCGTTCCTGATGCCCATGGAATCTGTCACCATGTGAGGCCTGTAAAGGACAGAAGAGATGAAGAGTGAAAACGACATTAAAAAAAAATGTAATGTTAGATTATGAGGGTTAGTAAAAGGCAGGCGGATCAGGAATGCTGCCAGACGACTGACAACAAAAGGGCCAACAGAGAGGGAGAGAGTCAGTGCGGGGTGAAAGAGAAAATGGTCACTGCTGCCACTAAGTATCATGATGCTAGCTGTCAGAGTCAATCAATATCAATCTCATCCTGTGAAAACAATGAGTGATGGCTCGACCTTCCCTAAAGCCCAGAGGATTGCAAACAATTACGCCGGGCGCGATGGAATTCATGCAGTATCACCGCTTTCATTTGCTCCTGTGGTGTTTGGCAAATTATCCCATTTATTTGGCGAATTTGTCTCACGTCTACGTTGATTTCAAATCAACACAGCCAGCCCCCCCCCCCACCCCCCAAAAAAAGATCCCCATTGTTAATGCACTGGATCCGAGTGAGTCTCAGTTAACATAAAAACTGCAGCAGCAGCCAGCACAGAAGCAGGGCATAGACGACTAGTGCCCTGACACGGCATTAGAGAAAACAATCTCTCGTGCAATAGTATCTGATAGGGAATTACATGCTTTCTTTGGAGTCCTAGTTATGCCTTCATCTCTGTACAGTAAAGTGAGGATGAGGAGCTTTTGTTCAGGCCCTCTAACACACACACACACCACCCTATTTTCTCCAGGTAATAGCACAGGGGAGGGAGGGGAAAGTGGGTCAGTCGCCTCCTATATGGTACTTTTGCCGGCTAGAGAGGAGAACAGAGGGGAGCGAAAGAGGTCTGTTTGATCTTCTGGCAGCCAATGTCTTAGACGCTGAGTGGAGCAGGTGGGCGCCCATCACCTCCCCCTCTAACCCCCCACAGGTCACACTCATGAATATAATAGATGGACGATGGATAGGGTGCTGGCTGTGCTTTCAAGGGGTCGTATTTGAAGTCAATGGCTCCATTCGTCTTTGTTTTTCCCTGCTCATTTTCTGGCCGCCGGCAAACACCAATAAAAAATGTTTTTCTATTGCACAGAGGGCTCTGTGAAATCTGGCCTGGAAGCATGCTGGTGTGTAGAGTATTTATGTTTGTGTATACAACACATATAGTATATATTACCCCTTGATGGTTTATGTAGATGTAATCTTTTAGCTGATTGCATTAGGAGTTTTATTTGGCGTGCTGTTCACTTTATACATAAGTCATTGTCAGGCATGCCTAATAGCAGTGGAGGGTAATCCCTTTGAAGATATTAAATAATGTAGCAGCTGGAATGGGTGTTACATTTTAATTAATGGTAATTGCTTCTGCCTTTTTTCGCGTTATGTACAAGTCCAGATCTGGAAAAAGCCTAAAATAAATGCTCACAGGCGCAATACAGAGCGATGATTTATTGTGACAAGCCAGTCACCCACAATGCCAACTGTTTTCAACTATCCATTCACTGCAATTGTGTGAGAGGCATCCTTCTCCCTGGAAGGCAACATTATACATCATATGTCATCAATAAAGCATGCATTTAACGAATTGGACAGGGTTTTATTGACGAAAAACATGCCATACCACAGGTGAGGTATCGCCCTCGCTCTAGCCTGCTGCAAATAAAATGGCCTTGATTGGAATGGCGATTTATTTCTGCATTAAGTCAGTTAGACATTCCGCGGATTGGCACGGCTCCAGTTACCAAGGCGATCCCATTGGGAGTCATTTACCCACAGAGAAACTCTGATCGATACTTCAGGATATGCTGTCTGGCACCACACAATAGGCTTTAAATATAACAAAATAAACTACCGCTGCACCAACCCCTGCCCTTCTGAAATATTTAATTGAGCAAATGTTACCCTTGTGCTGAATGAGTTTTTTCTTCTTCTTTTCTTTTTATTTTGCAGAGCACCCATGATGAGTTTGGGGATTCTTCATGGCACTGCATGATCAGAGCCAGAACACTCTGACTTATTCATGCTGACTGAAAATGTAATGGCCTTTAGAGCCAGACGACCTAATGATAGAATTCAGTGTAGTGGAACATCAGTACAGTAGCCCCATGAATAATCAGCCCCAAAATGGCTCCCGTGGCTTAATCGCAGAGCCAGTGGCAGTGCCAGCGCGGCCGGGCTCAGCCAGCTTCGACCCTCTGTGGAATGTTATCAGGTTTCCCACACTTCTTCAGACATAATGTTCAAGGACATTTCAACGCCTTTCAAAGTGTTGTTCCGTCACACGCAAAAAATTACAATTTTATGCTACAGAGGGTACGGAGTTATAGAGTTTGACCGTTACCCCTGTTCGACAGTAACGAACCACTGGCAAGGGCGGTTGTAACTGTTGCAATAAGGTGGTCATCTGCAAGATAATTGCTTTTTTTATTTGTGGCATTTTGAGGGCTAATAAGTCAAGGTGATGTTTTCCCCGAGTAATAACTTTTGTTGTTACTATTATTATAGCTATCCCTTTGTATTTTACTTTGATAGAGCTGCAGCGTCTGATGGTGCTCATCTTTTCCTTGTCTGTTCTAAAATAACAGCTCATATTAATATCATAATCCTTACATTTCTATTCATTCCATTCAAACTGTTGCCTTTAAAACATTACTAATGAAAAAGATTGCCTACTGTGCCCTGGATTGTTTCTTTATAATTACATATAGGTTTGTATTCAGAATGAATATATCTATAGATAATCACCCAGTGATGGATACATTTAATCATATCGAAAATGCAGCAGATTACTCCTTTAATTGTGTATAGGACTGTGGCTACATGAAAACCATACCGCGTCACCATGACAGTAAACTATTGGAGTGGCCTTGTACAGAAGTTCTGAGTAGATATAAATTCATAAAAAGCCTATCGCCTTCACTTTTTATTTTCCATTACAACAGCGATCCGCATTGCAGCAGGGGTGCCAAAAACACTTTTACAACGTCACACCTACATGATAAACCCGGCGCTTTCTACAACTCCATAAATTCATCAATTTAAGGAACTAGGTTTATGGTTCAATTTTATTGTCGTCAAGAGTCCCAACTCTATGATTTTCAAGGCCCACCACGGGTGCCCTGGTAACTAAGATTATAAAACAGCGTATACTGAGAGAGCTTTCACCACTCTGAGTCATCACTATATACCCTTTGTGGTCTCTATTCATTTGTTCACACTGTCCACTTGGAAGAACAGTATTTTCCTTCATACTGGGTTTTACAAACTTGTTTTCTCTTACAGCCAGACAGTGATTTAGTGACCGTGGCAACTGAGTGACCTCCTCTGCCCTGTAAAGGCCGGCCTCATTCAGAACATTAAATTGCGACCTTGGCCGGCTTCACATTGAAATGCATTGCCTGTCCCTTGGCCGTGCACTACAGTACCTCGACGTCCTATTTACAGTACACAACACTGAGCAGCAGCAGTTACCAAGGTGCATAAAGCTGTCAATACACACTCTCTGCACTATCCCCTGTGCCGTCTCTCCCAAGGCAACTTAAAACTTCAATCTCAATTCATCACTCAGCACAAGAATCAGCCCGGGTCTGCCATTAAACTGGCTGGAGATTGAGTCCTTTAGTCCTAATCATTCCCCCGGCTCAAGAGTGGCAGTGAAAACCGTCGGGCAAATAACGCCAGACAGCAGTGTATCTATTCCCCCTATCAGCCTTCCATTAGGACAGAAGGGGCCAAAACCAGGTGTGCAGGACGCGTATGTATTCCCAAAAGGTCCTTGAAATTGACTATACGCTCTGTTGGAACGATACATGGGGGCGTTTTCTGAACTGACATGACGGTCAGTCGATGTTTGTCGTCACATTGCATTCATAATAAAAATGACATTAGAATCATAGACATGAATACAGGTTTCTCCATGTTTTATGTACGTAAATGTCTCATTCTGAATATGATCATGTAAAAGTATAACCTTTTAAAAAAGTTACCATACATTTTTTGGGAGATAAATGCTGCTGGTCTCATTTTGCAGGACTTCTGCACTGTGTGTGCTTGTAGAAATTTAGAAGTTTGTGAGTTTTTTTTTTTTTATGGAAACATTATCCAAGGAAAAAAAGCATGCACAATGCTATCAAATGAAATGCTATCGGATATTCATCATTGGTGTGGTGAAACATAGAGAATAGATTACATGACATGGGTGGAGTGTGACTGTGTGGTACTACACACAAGAGTTGCGTGGATAATCCATCTGTCTTGCGCCTCATACATCCTCGCCAACCTCACACACACACACGCACACACACACACGCACACACACACACAGTAATATAATACATATATTGTACATTCCCCACGGGCACACATCACCGTCAAGGTTATGATGTTTATTGTTTACAACTGTGGCTGTTCCTATTTATGTGTCAGTGACGTATGTGGAGGGCAGCAGCCAGCGCCGACGCTCCTCCCCGCTGTCCCAGAAAACAGCAGGATAACACAGTCAGAGAGGGGGAATGACCGACTTCACTGCTTCATATAGCTCACAGTCTGTTCCATAGATATACTGAGAGAAAGAAAATGACTTTACATTCACTAAACACACGTGAGGCGTAATGAGTCAATTTTCCGAGATACCGACGCATCGTGCATGTGTAGGAGTGTGAAAGACAGCAGGAGTTATCCAAAGAGAGTTAATGTGGGTGTGTGTTAAGTATGACAGAAGCGGAATGAGAAAGGCAAAGATAGATCAATTAATCTGAACGGCAAGAAGGCATTTACTGCAATTTAGAGAAAAAAACAACAGGCTGAGGCTTCTCTATCAAAAGATAATGGTGAAATGGTTTCTCACAAGAATGGTAATATAATGACAACACTGAGTTCATTTAAACACAGAAATTGCTGGATAATTATTCACTATATGGCTGCAAATAATGATTATATTCGTTATAGATTAATCTGCCCATTATTTTCTCATTTTGCAAACGGAAAGCCGATGATAGAAAATGGGAACAAATGTCACAATTGAGTAGCTGGCACCAAACAATGTAGGACATTTTTACATGAAAAATGAAAAAGTGAGCGTTGCATAATCCACCTATTTTTTTATTTAAATAATCACAACACTTAGTTATTATGAATCTGGTATTTGCAATGTTTATTTTAAATATACTCTTATACAATCATCTATACGGAAAAAAAATCACATACAGTAAGCTGCTAGAATAGTTGATTGGTTTGTCTGGTCCCACCTGTCCTTTGTAAGTGGGCACTGGGTGGAATAATTAATCAGTTGGACATTTTGATCAAACTCAGCATATATGCAGTTTCATGGCTGCTGTTTATAAACTGAGATTGTCATAAGAGTACAATATAGATTTGATTTCTACAGTATTTTTTTCTTACTTACTTTTTTTTTTACATTTAGAAATGTAATACTTCTTCTTTGAAAGATGGCACGAAAAAGGTAAGTGCATGCTAACCAAAATCAAAACATTTCAGGACTGTAATGAGGCAAAGACAACCAGACAATCACAATAACTTATGACAAATAAAATGGTATGAAATACAAGACAATAATATAGAATTTGAAAAAAAAATCACAATCAGAAAACCAAGATAAAATGATATTGTGAACTGTTGGAAATTGATGAATTGTTTATATCAATTTCTTCGACAGCCAATTCTGTCTATTTGAAGATGTCATCTTGAGCTGCAGGAAATTGCAACAAGCATTTTTTAACTATTTTCAGACATTCTATACAGCACAGAAGTATTCCATGAATTGAGACACTATTTAGCAGATGAATTAGCATGAATTAAGTTTGCTCAGTTGTCATGGGGACGGATCTGTTGGCACGCAACCTCAAACACTGTTAGGATTTAACCGTTATCGCTCATGTTGGCCACAAGTCAAGCCACAAAAGTTCATCTTTGGCCTTGGAAACAAACAGTTGGACAAAACAATCCAGAAGCAGTGTGCACTTTATCACTGCTATGGCAAAACCTCATGTTGAAAGCTCCAAGAAAAAGATAGTAGGTAGTTGATCTTTAAAAAACTTTAATCAATTAGTCATTGACAAGGTAATTACAATAGTTTATTCATGACTGAGCAGAAAACAGTGCACTACATTACTTGTTGCTTTGTTTTTGTTACCTAGCTTTCAGCTCCATCAAAGGGGCCTTCTTCAAACTTTCACATTGTAGGAAATATTAATTGAGACATTGTTGTCCAAAAGGCATACAGCCTGTACATGTTGTAGCGATTTATTAAGTATCAATTTGCAGATTATAGCATTGGTGACTGAACAATTCTCTCATGACTTCCTGACCTCAGAAGATTGTTTACACCCCCCCACCCTCCAAATTTAAACAAAATAGCCGATTCCTGAATGTACGCAACATAAACACAGCAGAGAAAAACACAGCAATTGAGTAAGACAACATTGGAATTTCTGCTAGTCAAATATAATTAAGCTAGCACATCAAGGGGGAAGAATGTTCGCTGACACACAAAGACATTAACATTAACTGTTTTGTAAGACAGCGCACAATCCAACATTCAAATGTCAAAGCAGTGGGGCGTTAGTTGGGAGTAATTATTTTCAAAGTTGTTTATGGGTTATTGCTGCGTAGGCCGAATCGAGTCCCGTTTGGGAAATGCATGCAACAGGAGGCATCTGCATGCCACAACATGCTATTTATTCAGCCTTTTGAAATCCACTTGTCTGTAGTATTACCCCAGCTTAGCGCCCAGACAAGCAAACAGACAGACGAGGGGGACGTGCATGCAGGCGGCACAATGGATCATGGTAAAGAAAGACAATGATGGGGTCTAATCCCGCTCAGCGTATCGCTGTAGCCAAATGCCACATCCATCCCTCACTGCTGCTCATCCGTACGATATCAACCAACTGCAAACCCCTCCCTCCATCTATCCCTTGCTCCAGTCTTCCATTGCTCAGTTTTGACATCCATCCATTTTTTTTCCTTGGCGGGGCAACCAACAGAAACGGTCTCTGTCCCATTCCAGAGCCCGATGAGATCCCCACACACACACACATACACACTCACACTCCCCCTTCTCATACTTTACCGCCCCCTTTCTCTTAATTAGTCATGATTAATGTGTCCGCCACGCATTGGGCCGTCTTAATTAAATAACACCACCTAATTAGGGGCTGATTCTGGGCTGGTAATGGTAGCCGTAAGATGGCGGAATGGGTTTGTGCCGCGTGACAGAACATTCATGAAGTCCGTCAAACTCCCTGGGCGGTCACACTCCACTGGTTTCACACAAATACATCCCCCAAACTCCCCCCCTCCTTTCCTAATCTGACAGTTACATTAAAATGCAAATAGCCCAGATGTGAGGGGGTTCGGTAACAAGTGTGGATTACAACTCCCAGGGAGACACCATGGTATGACATAAGCCAGGTAACAGGTTGACAGGTTGAGAAGCTGTTGACATAGGAGGTGGCTGTTTAAATAATGGCTCAAACGCCTTTGGATGTGTACTGTCTTTGAGCTGAGAGATAATGGTTTTGATGAATCCATTTTTACATCACTCATTATGAATACATACTTGTCATCCAAAAAGATATACATTCTCAAGTCACCATCAGTGGACTGTTATTTACTGTCCTGACGCAGCAGATTAACTTCTAGCCTTGTGGATGTATCGATAGTTTTGAATCAAATCAAAAACTCAAAGACCGACTGAAAGGTCAAAGAAAATGAATTGCATATTAATGAGTGAAAGGCACCGGTAGCATGCAGCGTCAGGTTAGCGAGAGACAGCATGGGAGACACCAAACCCTGTCCCCCACCGCGCCAAACATTCAGAAGCACATTCAGAAGCTCTCTCTATCTCTCTCTCCTTCATACATGTACGGTCTAAATACGTGTACCAGCGAGGTGCGAGACGTGAACAATATGTGCTTGGGGTTGTGTGGGACACCTTCTTGTCTAGCGACCAGAACAGAAGAGCCATCCCCTGCAGTGCACCACCATGACCGGATGTCAAAGCCAGCTAAACCCATGCCAAAATACATACCCTTTTAAAAAAGCCCTTGGCAGTCATAATTCCTCACGGCGGCTTGTTTTTTTAGCACAAATGAAAAGAAAGGGAAAAAACACCATTCATTCTCACAGAGAGGGGGCAGCTGATTCCACAAAGGGGATATTGTACTTTTTTGCTTTTGTTCTGTGGTTAAAAAAGAGAGAAAACTACAAACAGCAATGCAGTGGTGAGGCACTGGTTGGAGGAGCAGTGAGGAAAAATGGGGTTTGGGACATTGATCAAAAGGCTTAAGTTTCAACTGCATAGCCAGGGGTCGGAGCACTTCTCCACCACTCCCCACCATAGAAGACATCCCTCACATCAGCCTTCCATCGGCCCGTCTTCTGAGGGGCGTGCTGGCAAGAGTGCGAACATTGTTCTTACATGTCAGTCTTGAACAGAGATGTGAACACTAATGCTTTTTGGCAGGGCCCGGGCCCCTCTGTGAACACATTGCTGGAGCAGAAAGAAAAACAAGCGGGGAGAGGGGGACACAGGAGGGAGGAGGGAGGGGAGAGAGATGGGGACAAGTATAGTGCAGAGAAAAAGGACCAAGAGTGTCTTGGCAGCTGGAGGTGTCACTGGCTTTACAACAGCACCCCCTGTCTTCGCGAGGGGAACTTTGCAAGGAATTACTGATGCCACCACTCATCAACATACATGCAAAGCAAATAATTAAGTATAGGTTTTAGTGTTGCCATTTTCAGCCATTTTCAAAGTTTAATAGGCTGTTACGGCTGCTACGTCTTACATCTGGACAACTGAGGCGGGTAAGATGAGATGGGAATGTGGGGACTTGAGCATGTTAGATGGATATAAATTATATATTACGCCTCTCAGAAATGTCTGAGTAACTCATTATTTCCTCCCTTAGCATTGTCTGCATGTCATCTAGAGGAACACTTCTGACAGTTTAAAAAAAAGAGGCTCTGACAGACTAAAAGGGCTGCGACGAGAAGGCAGTAAAAAGGATTCCTCCGTGTGACAGAAGCGCCCGGTGCGACTGCAAATGTAACTTTTCCCTGAGCAAGCAACATTTATCGTCTCGGCGGACCTGCTGCTCCCCCCCCCCCCCCCCCCCCCCCCCCCTCTCTCTCTCTCTCTCTCTCTCTCTGCTCAGCCCGCTCACTCACTTTCTCTTTCTGGGCCAAAGCTTAGAGAGTGGACAAGATGGATGCCGGTGTCACCGCGCTGGCCCGGACTGACAGATGGGCTGATTATACACACTGATCCCTCCGGCCATAGAAAAACACAACGCCTTGCCTGCTAGCCTAATAGCATTCACAAGGAATGCAACCTTATGGTATAGAGTGTTTTTAATATGGAGGAAAAGCAACATTGTATGGACAGGTCCCTAAACAGTCCTGGCATCCCACGCCACACCTGACAGCTTGTACCGGAATAGACACCTGCCATACGTTTTTTCATGTGTGTGTGTGTGTGTGTGTGTGTGTGTGTGTGTGTGTGTGTGTGTGTTTTCTTCTTATTTTTTTTAACAACCAGAAGAAACAAATCTGTAAATCACCTTGTGGCGAACTCATGTCTGGCCGTCTGGGCTTTTCAAGGGCATGTTTTCCTTCCTCCAGACGGACACATCGCAAATGCATAAACGGATTCCTGTCACCGGCCCTGATGTGTGGGTGTCAAGGTCTGCTGTGCACACTGGTTTCTCAGGAAGTAAGCAAGGGGGAGCTACAACAACAAAAAACACCAGCTGAGGGAGACATGGGCAAAAAAAAAACATCTTGGTTTCCGGGCCATGATGGAGGTGTCAAAAAAAATAAGTCAAGATCATGGGAGAATAAGTGTGTGTGGTGAAGGTGATCTTTCAGGATTAACCACCTCCCCCATGCATAGCTCCCCTTCCCTCCTGTGATTTAAGGTTTGGGCCTGATTAATCGGACTGGTATCGAGTCTGTGTTCAGGCGAGACATTTAGATCAATCATGCCAGGCAAAGGAGAGGGCGCAGAGGCGGCCCTAACAAATGGAAAGCAGCGAATGAGGGAAAAAAGGGGGCAGAAAGAGAGAGATGCAGAGAGAGAGAGAATGGGGGAAAGAAAGAGGGCCCTTGCAGGACAATATATTTTCACATGCCACAACCTGAGGGAATGATCATCTACACCAGGCCTCACTTTTTTCCCCCAAGATTATTAGTTTTCATTATGTAGCTTTTCTTTAGATTAATTGAAATACCTGAATCTTACTATAATCTATGTCCTATAATTTATATTACCATTATTTAAATTATTATATGTTACTTAACGTTCTGATTGGCCTTTTTATTTATTTGTAATATTTGTAATGCTTTGGCAATAATGTTAACTACAAAGCAGAGAGAGAGAGAGAGAGAGAGAGAGAGAGAGAGAGAGAGACAGAGAGAGAGAGACAGAGAGAGAATGAGAGACAGAGAGATTGAATGGCTTACTTCATGCTCCCAACCATCAGCAGGAAAAGGTTGTAGATGTGTGAGAAGATGAAGAGGAAGAGGATGGCGCTGAAGAACATAGTCATCCAGGAGCCATGATCCTCGCGGAACATTTTCAGGCGCAGGTATCGACCTAGAGAGGGAGAGGCATGACAAGGACACTGCTGTCAGTCGGGGGCTTTCAAACAGCATTACAGACCTGCTGACGTGCATGGCCAAACAAAATGGAGATGAAAGTAAATAAATTAGTCACACATAGATCAATAACGTCCTCGTCCGTCAAGAAAACACGTGCCCTTTAGGCAATGGAGATTAAAGGTCCCATATTATGCTAAATGCACTTTTTAAATGTGTTCTAACATATCCATGGGTCCACGGTGTGCCTAGAGACTGCCAAAATATTAAAAAAAAATAACAATCTCTCACTCTCCCCCTTTCTGAAGCCCCCACCCCTCCCCCCCAATATACTCCAGTCAGAATTTTCCCCTTTTCTGACCTCACAAACTGGAAAGCCAGAAGCTTCCACTGTGCAGCCCACACCCCTATTTCTTATTGGTCCACGACCCTGACAGACAGAGGGCGAGGCGTATCTGGCTTCGCTTCCGGACAGGGGGCGGGGGCAGCTCAAAGATTGTATATTTACGAGGGGAGCTGCAGCTCTTTTTAAAAAATAGGCCATTGTGAGATTAGCTGAACATCAGCATAGTACAATAAATTATCTGAAAGTTTTTTTCAGCAAACAATTAAAGAAAAACGTATTAGGGACCACTAAGACCATATAATATGGTGTATAATAGAACCGAAAAGTGTATAATAACAGTCTCTATTTCATCATCAATCCCACCAGAGACCATGGCACACATCATTTCATGCGTCTGTTGGACGTGCCGTCAGTGGATTGATGTTCGCCTGTGTTTCATGTTGTGAGTTCTGCACGATTAGAGAAATTATTCAAACGTTTGTGACCTGTGGTGTTTTTTTTTTAATACAGTCCTGGCTCGGGATCAAATTATAGAGGAATATCTATCTGGCAGAGCATGAGATTGGATTTGGATACACTAGCTTTCTGCAGAGAACACACTCATCTCAGAAGCTTGTCTTTCTGTGGCAACGCTCAGCAGAACTTATGGAGACAACAAGGCTGGAATAAACGACCGTTAACGTTTTGGTTGCTCTTTAGGATTAACAGAAAATAAAAGAAACATGCATACCTTTAATTCAAGGCCTAAAATTGTGCTGGTCAGAGTCTGATGAAACGGCATTACACAAGTACTGTATAAATAATTGAGAGATGTGAGAAATAACATGTGTGATGCAACTAGGTGTGTGTATTATGAAATTGTACAACTGTTAAGAGTCCTTGATCCTCACTCAGACCTGGGTCATAAAGGCTTTGGAAGGAAAAAAAGAGGGTGTACTCTGGATTTAGTATTGCCCTTTCATACAGTTGGACTTTGAGGACTCACAACAGAAAATGTCAATATATTGAGCTACAGAGGCTGAGATAACCTGATTTGAGTCCCTTGTATGTGTCAAGCTTAAAATCACTGTTGCCTACATTTACCATATTGCAACCAAAATAATTTCATCTGACTCTGATTTTTATTGACAGTTATACACAAGGGCAATGTGACTGACGGGCAGTGGCGTGCACAGACATGTTGGGGGGCAGGTGCTCAGTGCAAAAAAAGGGCACAATATATTTTATCGATTAATGACCAAATCATTTTAAGGGTACTTGTACAAAATCCCCCCCTGGCCTAATGACTTTTAATACCCGGCCACACATACAGTGTTTCTCAAAGGAATTTGGGAGACTGTGTTTGGGACCCTGGACCTTCTAGGGGGGTCCGGGGGAGAAAAATGTGAACCTTTTAAAGTAAAATTCATCAATCTGGTGCACTTTGAGAAGAAAGCTAAGGCTAAATCACCTGTGTCAATGTGGGCTATTTAGTACTATTTTCTGGAATAATGTGGAGACACAGAATTACCAAAAAGCAGAAAGAAGAAATGTATGTTTGAAAAAAAAACAGTCAGCTTCGGATTTTTTAAAATAATCTCTTATCCTGAATTCTCTCTTTGAAGTCTTCGTTAGGCCCCTGATCTCCGTACTAATAATATCCTATTAAGGTAAGATACAAGATTACTGCAAGTCTTGTAACATAGAAATAACTTATGGTTGGGACAAAATAATATAATTAGTGTATAGCTTCATGACTGATTTAGTACCACCAACCCACTTTGCATAGTTAAAATACAATGTGTGGACAGCTTTTAAGATATTTCAATAACATTTGAGGAACAGTTCAACATTAAAATCTGAGCTTTAAAAGGCCATGAACAGTTAACATGACTCTGGTGTTGACTCTGACCCTTCATCTTCATCTTCCTCCTTGCTACTGGTGGATGCTTTCATCCAGGAGAGCAGAGAGCTGCTCCCCTGGGCTGCCTGCTTTAGCTCCTTTCTTTTTACTTTTCAATCTTTCCTTACTAGGCATTATACTGCAATTTGTAAATAAAAACAGACCAACCATATGAATAAGACTGCTTGGTTACATTACAACAAGGCACAAGGCTACTTTTTCTGCAGGCAATTGGGAATTGCCTGTTTGTCATTTAGCAAATAAATTACTGCAAGTGAAGTGTTAATTATATAGCCTAAAGTAAACCTAACAACACTAAATATTCAGCATACTGATAGATTCACATGCTGTACCAATGACAAACTCCGCCAACATTAGTTGTGTTCATCAAGTCATATCTTTTTTTTTTTGGGCTAGCTTGTTAAGCAGGACAGTCGGCTAATTTATGCTCAGCTGTGTGGCGCTGCATGATAGAGGCTACTTTATAACAGAGACAAATAAATGCAAGTTATAGCTTGGCAACTGAGGCTTAGGGGGCAAACAATACGCTCTTGACGCCATTCAATGTATGTGTTACCTCGCTGGTGGGGCAGGGCAGGCCGGGGAGTAGGTGTGTGTGTGCAGCAGCTGTGAACTGCTGCGGCAACGCGCCTCCGTTTGTGTCCACTCTGCGCGTTCACGTTGACAAAGGAAGTGTGTGTGGAGGAGGAGGAGGAGGGGGGGCATATTTATTGGGGCATTATTGTCAAACGTTATTAATCTTTGAGCATTTATAGATGATAATGTATGTCGGCATAGGCCACATACACTGTAAAAAAAAAAAAAAAAAACTTTCAGATTTTTTTTTTCTTTTTTTTCAAAAGGGCACTTGATTGTTCCAGGGGAAAAGGGCAGGTGCTTCAGCACCACTTCAGGTCTACCTGTGCACGCCACTGCTGACGGGGACAGACGGATGAGAGAGAAGGCTTTTTGTTGTGTGTTTACTTGTTTTGTAGCCTACAAGAAAGGAAACAGTGAGATGAGGGAATAACATGTCTTTGTTCGCAAATAGAAAAACGCAGTAAAGCTTGATTTAAATCAATGTAAATCTCAACAATTAGTAGAACAATTCCCATGTCTAGAGAACTGATCTATACATGTAAAATCAGTATTGCCCTTTTTAAATGAAATGATTGACATCTGGTATTTCAATAAATATAGAAGGACTCAAAAAAAAACTTGATTGGTTCATCTATATGAGCAGTCAGCGGACCCCAAACATCAACTGCTTCAAGGTTAATCAACTGATAGGTAACTAATAAAATCCTCATATGACTAAGCTCGGCCATATATACCTCTATTTATTTATTTATTTATTTATTATTCTTTCGGACAATTCCACACAATACACAATTTTCTCTTGCAAATATTCATACATCATACTTTGTGTTGTCCGAAGGGAGACAGAAGAAGCCAAAGGCTTATCAGGTCCCGCCCCCATTTTCATCAAATTCGGATTCAGATACACAGTTACTGTTACAGAAAATAAAAATAAAACAAAAAACACATTTTTTTTATATATAGCTATATATATATATATATATATATATATATATATATATATATATATATATATATATATATATATATATATATATATATATATATATATATATATATATACACCCATACATTTTTTTTTTTATTTTTTTTTTTTAAGAATCTGCAGTCCAATACACCGTCAATTTTAATGTAATTGCTTCAGCTTTTAAGATCAGTTCAGCACAGTTCAGTTTCTCTGTGACAATGCCAAGTGTATAAAGTGTGAAGTGGCCTTGTATTTGGCCTGTTCCATTTCTTAACTGGTAGTCAAAACACTTCTGCAAAAGTATTCAAAAACAAGTCTGACTGCTGGCCTGTATTATTCTTTACAATATTGATATGTAAGTGACATTGACATTGTGCTCAGGTTATTAGTCTGTAATTTTCAATAATTTTTGAAACATAATTTGCTTTGAAATTGCGCAAACTGCAACTCCCTGTGACAACTTCATCAAGTCCATTCCACAGCTTAATACCCTTTACAGAAATCGAAAAGGATTTAAGTGTGGTCCGTATATTTTTCTCAGTGAATTTATATAAAGCAGTGGCAATATACCTCTATTGCCACTGCTTTACATATTGCTCACACACACACACACACACTTCAAGACTCTCCCTTAGCGTCGACTTTGCGGGCTGTGATCCGGTGCCAGGAGCGGCCATCTTCCTAGGAAGAACCACTCTTTGTTTTTTTTTCTCTTCTGCAGCTCAGTCAGCATCCCTTTGAGTTACAGCTCCTCAGAGAGCTCATCGCGTCAGGGTCCACACGCACAAACAAACAAACAAACACATGTACGCCGCCAGACAAGACAACAACGCAGAATGCTCCATTTATTTTCCCATTACGGCCTGGCTGGTTTATTCTCCTGATAGTTTTACATGCTGTTCAATCCCAGCATGCTCACTTTGAGTGGTTTTTTCCACAGTGCACATAAAAAACAAAAGATGTTAAGAGTCCTAAAGAGAGATGTGGATCTTTGTTGAGCTAATGTGCATTTATAATGAATGAACCTCCTATTGTAGGTTCATGGGTGCCACGCAGAGAAGGGCCACAAACATCGAAGTTAGCGACATATCATGTTAGTTTAAACTTTAGTAATGTACTTATTGGTCGCGTTAAAAAAAGAATATATATTTCAATATTCCTTTGTCAACGTAACATTTTTCATTTTTTTTTGCATTCTGTGGGACCACACCATATGTCTTTCTCTGTGGTATTTCAGGGCTCATCACAGATGCATAATTGAATTGACTTGCATGGGTGAACTTAATTGCCTCCAGTGCCAATGAGCCCTGGCTTAGATGTAGGAGCACAGTGTGTATCGGCAGATCTGACTTTTAAAGCAGCACGCCACACCGGCGATCACGGCCGCCCCTTCTCGCAGGCAGCCTACATGGGCAGGATTTAACTAGGGAGGTGATTCAAGACTATTCAGCCAAGCCGTTTGAGTCAGCGCACCTCCCGACAGTAAAAGACCCCGATAAGCAATGATTCATGAGCACCGTCTCTACTGCAGGGCTCAGCCCAGCAAGGGTACAACAGCAGCATCCCACATAAACATCAGCACACACACACCCACAAACCCCCCCCCCCCCCCCCAAAAAAAAAGAAGAAAAACACAAAGGGATAAAACTTATTAAATCTCTATCTTACTTTCACTCACCTACATTGCAAAAACACAACCACTTACACAGACAAAGCTGGTGTATAAATAAAGAGAATGCAATTACATTTTGCATAGTACTTACAGTCTCATTCCTCTGATGCTATTTATAATGTTCTGTTTGGGATGAGTGGATTTTCAAAAAAAATAATAATGTTGCTGTGTCTCCATCTAGTGGTAATAAAGTGAGACACACACACACACACACACACACAAACACAGTCGTCCGCCCGCACACAAACACACCAAAAACTGTGTAACATACAGACATACAATGTGGCATGGCAAAATAGAACAGAACACACTGATACAAGTATTTTGACTGGATGATTTTAGCTAGGTGTATGTGTGTATCACAGTAACTCTTAATTGCATTGCAAGTTCCAGCTCAGTTCAGGCAATTAAGGGGATTCAAGGCAGCCACAATATGGTTACCCGTCTGTTTCCCTGTCTGTTAATGAGATGCAACAACTCTGGGAAGTGCTCAGGTTACAAAGTCACCAGATGTATTGTAGTAAACTCACTCCCAGGAGATGCAGAATACCTGGCGCAAGAAACACAAAGGAATACAGTACGAACCAGCAGGGGCCATCAGTTAAACACACGCAATGGCTGAACATGGACAAGCAATTATAGATCAGATTCTGCTTGCTTTTCTCACACACACACACACACACACACACAAACACACACACACAAACACACACACACACACACACACACACACACACACGCCGATGCGAGAGCAGTCCCTGACAGAAGAGAAGCACACAGCTGGTGGAGGAGGACCTGAGATGTGAACACAGTCTCCATTCATCATGAAAGCGCTCTTTAACAGGAACCAGTCTGACACAGTTAAAGGAGGTAAGTTAACTTTAAAACTGAAATAGTGGTTTTACCTTAACATTTTAATATGATTCATGGCATAACCCTGACAATACTTTACTGAAAGTATGTGACACTATCCATTAAGAACAAAAACTGGTTAAGTTATTCTTATTCCTTGATATGAATGTTGTGTAAATGATGCCAATATAGTATTAATTTCATACTATCCTTAAACTTCCTAAGATTATGACTTGCAGTGTGGCTGCTGTAGCTGTATGACAAAAGTTGTGTGCTTTAATAATTTAATCTTATATACTTCATCTTCACAAAATAAGTACTTTTCACCCATTTTGTGGGCACTGACAGGGAGACAGGGAGACATGGGTTATAAAAATGTTGCTAAAAGTAAATTGTTCCGATCCGCTCGTCCATGCAAACTGAATGTATTATATCTGATGAAGTGCAAACAGCGCCCGACATAGTGGAGGCAATAAGTCAACAGTCCCCAGGTTTTATTGTTCGACGCAGACAGTCACGTATTCACTTCCTGGACACACTGGTGACACCCAGGGACTATGGAGACGGCAACTGTAAATAAAGAGAGGACCGATGGGAGACAGTGGGAGAACACGTCTTGCTTAAAGTACGCTCTGACAGCAGGGCTTACTGGCACACACAATAAAACTGACTACGACCTTACGCTATTATATGGAAGTGACATATAAAAACTTTCTAAAATATAGTAAAGAATATGCACAGTGTACAGGGCTTGAATTCTAGAGAGGAGATGGTATTAAAACATTTTGATTTACACACATTGCTTCTGCCGATTTTGGGATTGGTATGGTATTTGGCTTTACAATTATAACATGAATTTTCACTCAAAAGATGGTAAGATGTTATGTAGTGGTATTCAGTCACACAGGATATAAGCATTCATGTTGTAAGACATCTGGGTCATTAAAACATTAACTTATTTGTTGCTTACTCAATAGGAAAATGCATTTAGCACCAGAAGTATTCATTATATTTGATGTATCATTTTCAGTGACAACCAACCTGACAGATCTTAATGGATGTATGGTTTAAACTAAACCTCTTTGAAAGTTCATGTACAATAAATATGAGGAACACTTTGATAAGTCTTTTTTGACTCAGGATTTCTGTGGTGTTAAAGGGGCATGTCACCTATTTTTACATGTCAAGGTAAATTTAATAATCACAGGGGCTGATATGTAGTCTATGAAAACAATGACTTCTGTGGCTTTGACGGAGCTTTGACAAGAGAGATATTTACCCGAAAGCATGTGTGACAAACACGAAGGCCTGTCCTTGATGGTGTAAAAAAAGACATTATTGAAATGCAAAATGGGAGAAGTAGTAGTAACCAATGTGTCCGCAGCATTAGCTATATTACTAACTAAAACTCAAGGTATCTTGGCAAATGTTTTGAATTATTCTGTTTCAACCACATCACCAAATGGGATTGCCAAAACTTGACGATTCTCTGGATCATGGATTCTGTTCAAACACCAATGCTTTTACCTAAACTGAACTACCTTCTATCTTTAAATCCCAGATGTGTTTCTGGAGTTCCTGAACAAGTCACCCGTATTCTGCAGCCAGTTTGAGAGCGGCGAGTGGTATTGCTACATCCTGCTGGTTCTCTTCACTTTTGCCCTTCCTGTGGGGATCCTGGGAAACATAGTAGCTGTAATCAACTACACCTGCTTCAGGAAACCCTCAAACACCAGCAATGTTTTCTTGATGAACCTGGCTCTGTGCGACTCAGCCTGGATCCTCACCCTCCCGGTCACCCTCTACTTTACCTTCCAGAGGCCGTACCTCAGAGACATCGAGATCTTCTGCAAGTTCAAGAAGATCTCTTTCAACATCAGCGTATATGGCAGCATCTACTTCCTGGCCCTTATCAGTATGGATCGATACGTTGGGACGGTGCACCCTATCAGCTCTCTGCGCTGGTGGCATGTCGGTAAAGCCAAGCTATTCTCAGCGTGCACATGGGTCGTGCTGGTCCTGAGCTCCGTCCCTGACTTATTTGTAACTTTTGCCATTGAGCGACCAGAAAACATCACAGTCTGCATGGACCACATCCAGGGCCCCTTTATCTATGTCACGACAATCACCATTGTCAGAACAATATTAGGCTTCCTGCTACCGTTCTGCGTCATGCTGGCTTTTTACATCATGACGGTTCGTGTTTTGAGGCGTCTTCCGCGGGGTAGAGGGCACAGAGGAGCCCAGCGGGCGGGAGGGAAGCCTCTGCGACTCGTCACAGCCGCCATGCTGGTCTTTGTAGTTTCTTTCGTGCCGTACCATGTCATGATCAATACCCTGGTTTTCATGAGGATACGAAACCAGGTCACACCATCTAATACCAACGTCCTCTACGCCTCCTATGAGTTTGTTGAGGCCATGGTCAGTGTAAGTAGCTGTCTGGACCCAGTACTGTATATTTTGGCAAGTGAGCAGTTCCAGAGAAAGCTGCTGGCCTTCAGAAGAAACCAATACAGGAGGCTATGCTGCAGAGCCACCAGGAGGGTTGGGGTATGTGGGTGAATCCAATGACTTGTTTGTCTAGCTACCCAAAAATTGTGCCAGTGGCACAATGGTCCATTTATCTTGGCCAACAGTACGCTGGTAAATTGCACTATTATGGAAATGCAATGAAAAGAAAAAACATATGTGGCAGTTAAATTGCTATCAGTGTCAAATCAAGGTTATAACTGCTTCACTTCATGTTTTGCATTTCAAATGCAATATATTACAATTTTTAAATTCATTAGATTTGTTGACTTGCTGTGTTTTGTTGCCAAATGGCAATTATGAATCATCATTTAAAATTCTATTTAGTAGTAGTTCTGCTGTAATAGGACATTACAAGTGCAATGTGTAAAGGAGGGAATTGGTGTTTTACAGAACAGACTTGGTAGAAATGGAATATAATATTCATAAGCATGTTTAATTAAATGTATTATAGTAACTTCTGTAAATTCTCATTACAGGAAGGTGCCGACACAGAGCATTGCAATCTAGAACTTTCACTACTAGAAAATGTCCTCTATAATTTTAAGTTCCAAGTTGACATACTCAATTAGTTTGTTTTATTAGGCCAACAGTACAACAACAATTCCTGTTACAATCTTATCAAAAGAAACACTTTCCGTTCAAATATTGTGACTGAATTGCAGTGACACATGGAAAACGTAGTCATAGTCAACATGGAAAGAAGTAAACAACAGGCTTTAATAAACATGGCCCACGCAGTAAGTGATATCATCATATGACTCATATCCATATTGATTCTTGAACCATTGACACCGCAGCCTTTCCATCTTAAATCACTGCCCTTTGTATTCAAGTCGGTCAATTCACACCCATTACGTGCAAACTGCAAGGGCAGCTCCACGCTTTTTTCAAACATGTACTTCTACATCTATTTTAGGTTGCAGTATGCAGCCTTACTGGATCATGTTTTGATTGAAGCATCAGAACAACAATCCCGCCTTCCATTGGGATCCTAATGAACATTCTCCATCAACACACAAACCCAGAGTGCAGACACCATTATCATTAACACTCCCTAGATACTAGCATGCACGCACTTAGCATCCCCATTCATCATACATTTGCTGGGTCGAAAGCATCACCGCAGGCGTTTGGGAATAGCCATGACTACGGCCACTACAGTCCCCATAGCTGACGTCGTCTGTTACTAGGAGTCTGGATAATAAATCAGAGGTGGGAAATAACAACAGAACTCCCTCCGCAGGGAGACTATAGCAAGTACAGCCGGTAGAGCTGGCTGCTGGGCCACTGCAACACCTGTTCCAGTAAGAGGCCTGTTAGATCGTTCCATTTTGTTTTTTTTTGGCTTGGCTCCAGACCAAAGGAGTCATACATATCAAGTAAATAAGCAATTTCCTTTCGGCTGGTTTCCTTTTGTTTGCTAGCTCTCGTCATTACTGCTGCATCTGTAGTCGTCCCGTCTGCTGTGCAAACACTTTTGTCTTTTCAATCCTGTACTGTAAGCACAAGAACACAACAATTTTACGCCACAGGCAAAGCACATTAATAGAAACAGGAATATGAAAAATGACCTGTAGGCTTAAAAAAAATAACAATATACTTTGTGGATGGAAAATGTCAGAGGTGTTTCCTTTTGTACACTTTGTACACAAAGCAGTTTCCAACTTTGTTTCTGCCGTTAGGTGCTGCGCAGATGGCCCAGAGTAGGTTTGAAGAGATTTTTTTTTTACCTGAAAATACTGCATGGTGTCGCTGGAAACCGGAACTGCAGATGAAACTTCACACCTTTCATATTACACATACTGTAGATCTATTTTCCATTGTCATTATAAAAATATTGATTAGGGCAGCTAAAGTTCTTGAAAAAGCTAATATTATTAGACATCAAACACAAACATGACCTGGTTGGAAGCTCTACCGGATAGCATAGATTTCCAGACAAAATTACAACCACACATGGCAGCGTCAAGCCGTTTAATCTTAAACTTGGGGCTCAAGGGCACCGCAGTGCACTGACACCAGAGCAATCATACATTATTTACAGAGGAAGGAACCAAGCCAACCAATGGAGACTGGACAGAACTGAATGAGAGTGTAGAAAATACAGCTTTACAGGACACCATAAGGTTGTTGAATTATGAATATCCATGAGGCTGATGATTATGTAGATCGGCTGTATAGATCAGTGCAGGGTCATGTTGCTATTTGTGGATTCATTGGAGATGCAGAATACAAATGCCAGAACAGTGTAAATTTTTTAATATATTATAGACTAAATGAATACTCAAAAAAACAAGATTAATTGATAATTAAATACTCTGTAGTTATTGTACTAAAAAAAAGGCAAACTTATTTTATGTTTATTAACTGGAAACCAGTCCGGAAAATATGTGTGAAGGTATGCAAAAATTAATGGATGCAAATGTATGCCTTTAAATGCTTATTATGGTTTTTAACTGAAATATGAAAAGTATTCATTATATATTGTTACATATTTATAACCCCACGGTTCTGAAAGAGCCCATGGTCCAAAAATAAAATCAGCATTTTTATTTGACAAATTACTTCCAGATGATAAATCAAAAGAGTAATTGTTTGGGCACTTTGCATACATGTTCACACACACACACACACACACACACACTTCCTATCCTGCCACCCACCCTTTCACTCACTCCACTTTGACCCTGCAGCAACACAGTGCCGAACATAGTAAGCCATCTCGGCCTTTGCATGGCACAGTAATAACATATGACAGAACCCAGATGGCATCCTGCAGGCTACAATCATCAAGATCAGGGAAACAAGGAAAGGGAACGAGAGGCACTCCAACAACAGCACAACAACCGATGACATATCTCACCTTCTACACACACACACACACACACACACACACACACACACACACACACACACACACACACACACACACACACACACACAGTCCAACAGTGTTAACACCTTTCCATTTTCACTTTTTCTGGCACTGTAATGTTTTTTTTCCCTTGGACTTCAAAGAAGTGGAGATGAACCTTTCTGTTTGATTGATTGTAAGTGTCTGAAATAGTCTGTAATAACATGCAAAGAAGGGTCTAATCCGATTAGGACGGCGCTCCACATGACTCAAAATTACCCTTCAAATATACCTTTTAAAAGTCGCAAAAAGCCTTGGAGAGATAAAGGTGAATATATTATGCTAATCTAGGGACTGAGGCTGCACAGGAGAGCAAACGAGAAACCGTTTCACTTTCCCCATTATGGAGATTGGCGCTGAGATAGTCATTTACTGCAAAGGTAGTCCCATGGCATAAAACTTTAAGGCTGTGGTGCTGCATCACTGCGGTAAAGGAAAACTAGTTGTGTGTGGCATTTGGGATTCAATTGCATAACTTAAAACTAAATCCGTTACATTTAGTCAACTTGACAAATTCACTCTAAAAGCTCATAGGTTCATCTCTGTGGCAAAAGTGAGAGATTGTTGGTGATTGCGGGCAGCACATAAAATACCAGTTACCTAATGTGACTGTTACAAATATGTTCTGAGAAATTATAGTAAAAATGTAATAAAAACAATGTTTCATTGAATAGAAGCAGGGGAAAAAAGCCTGACTCTGTCCAATTGGTAACATAATCTGACTCCAAATCAGCCCCTCTAAAGTTGACCCATAAGCACATTGCATCCCTTTGTCTAATCGGTACATGGAGGACAAAAAGCGAATTTGTATTTGCCAAAATGCTGAGCTATTCCTTTAGCTATTCCACAGTAGATATAGTTTTGAATACCAGTCAATGGATGTCATATTATCTCTACATTTCACTTGTAGCGCTCTTCATTCATGGATGTTGTCAGTCAAGGTTTAAGCCTCCTTTGCTGACACTTTCCCCTATCTACGCAACAGATTGAAATCTGCCAATTTAAATCGATGGCTTGTACTTGATTTATCTCAAAATTCCTCTCTATCCATGTGTGTTTGTGTGTGTATTTGAGAGCTTTTGTTTTCGCTTGTGACTTATTGGCTCGTCTTGCAGCATCAGTTTCAGTCTCTACCAAAATTTTAAGAAGGTGACTTAATCTAATCCATGGCTGAACCCAAACAAAGCACACTCAAACTGAAATAGACAGCTCGCAAACCCTGCGTGACCTAAGATGTAATACAAATGCACAATGACAGCCAGTCTCACTCTGAATGACCAGAAGTCATTGGCTACCGCCTTCTCCATAAGAGAGCACACATAGCCTTGAGTGGCTAAATAGAACAGCATAGGTTATTCCTTGAACCTCAAATGTAGTCTTAAATCACACAGTCTGTCACAAGCTATTTGTTAAAGAAAGTGTTATGCGACTAATATTTGCGTGGGTTTCCTGGGGGGGTTAATCACATATTGTGGCAAAAACAGTGGGAAAAAAAACATAGTTGCAACTCGATGTTGCATTTTTTAAAATTTGCAAGGCAGATACACACTAAATGATAAATGTTGCAGACGAAGTGTCAGCTTTCAAAAACAATGTTTGTTTTAAGGTTGTTTTGAAGTTAAGCATAGCTGCAAAACAGCATGAGCTTGAAAATGACTCAAGTTACGCAATGGATTATGTAAAAAGGCATATCTCACTAAAAACCCAAATGTTACAGATTACTGAAATTGCATTTACAGGTACTCACACCTTTGCACGGACCGTGTTTCTATCAAGAAGTGTTCCCACTGCCCGCCTACATATTGGAGAGAGCAGCAGATATGGCGGCTAGAGATCTGCAGGGCTTCAGTAGAGGAAGGCATCATGATGTGCGCTATGTCGGCCTGTGACATCTCTATAATAGATGATACATTTTACAGTGGACCAACAGCTCTTATTCCCTAACTGGTTTGTGATTATATAACTGCTTTCGCTGGAATGTTGTGCAGGACGACGTCGTCTCTCCTCATCTGTCCTTTCTTACATGCTTAGCTTTTCAATGAACACCACACACAGACCTGTTTACTCTCACACTTGCAAACCTAGACACAGAAACACACAACATTATGTTCAGAGGCTTGTTCAAGCACATTGGTTGTACCCGACCGCTTAATGAGCTGCACTCTTTCTATGCTCAGTGTCAGTGTATCCACACATGGGCAAAATACGGCCATCTCAATCCGGCCCTCGAAGTCTTCAAAAATAAATCTAAACAATCACTAAAAAACAATCATTAAGATCCAGCACTTTAAATGAATCTCGAGGCTGCAGTGAGTCTATATTGGATTACAGACCTATTTTTTGCGATATATATATATACACACGTGTATATAATATTAACTTATCTCCATGTGCCCTGTATGTACTCAGCATCAAGTAACCTCATGTGGGGTTCTTCACCTAAAGAAAGATAACTTTGTAATAGATCCTTAGTAAGGAAACACGTCATTCAATTAAACGATTGCAACTTGAGAAGGTTAAACAGCTGGTATTATTATTATGTTGCCCTGTGTGCAGGGAAACTACAGTCCTCAAAGCCATTTTCCACTTCCCCCCTCTTAGTGAGTGAGTATTCTGTATTTGCTGAAAGTATCATGTCATCATGCACTATTGACTTTCTATTTATGCTCAGAGTACTTGAACATCCTAATATCCCTTCCTTATCTCTCTCTCTCTCTTTGTGCCCTCCAATTACAGTCATTAATGGTTCGTCCCAAGAGGATAAGCCTGGGTGGCCAATCATAATCATATCCGGGGCCTAAGTGAGTTGTCAGGTGACGAGCAAATTAAATGTGTGAGTTGAATGGGAAGTATTGCACAGTTTAAACAGATGATGGGCTGATGAGATTGGAATCACAGCTTTATGAGGTTGAGGCTGTGGCAATATGTGAGAAAGATGGCGGGTGGGTGAAGAAATGGAGCAAATGCATTAGGGAAGTGTGAGAGGTGAAGTGAGTGCACCTCATCACTTTGAAATCTGTAAACACGGAGGTGATAGATGTTTTGTTGCACATGTCAAAACGGGAAAAACACGTGTAATTAAAAAGCATTAATCAACGAAGGCAGCATTCCATTTTGGTCCTGCTAGAATGTACGCTTGTTCACTGGCATGGCTATCTTGGACAGCTAAGGTGGGCACCCTTTGTTTACATGCCAGTTTAAAGATCCCAGGCTGTTTATTCACACCAGATGTTTTTCAGGGCAAACACTGTATGGACAGGTAGAAATAATGAGGAGATATTGACTGATTTTGACAACAAACATTCTCCAGAATCGCAGACTCCAACTTTAATGGAATGAAGCCATCATCGATGAACTGTACTTTTTTTGTCTTCATGTTTATCTCTTGTCACTGCAGATGCTCTGTCCCCTTTAAGTTTTCCTGTATGCATTGTCCAATAAATGAGTGAGCATTCAAAATGCTGGGACCCCTCAAACTGACACAACTTAAAGGGATGTGGCCATTATTAAAGGGGAGTATTTCTACACATGCAATAAATTATGTATGAATCGCATTCACTTTGATCCTTTTTATTTTTAATTTGTTTTAACTTTCCGTTTGCAAGTATTTTAGAGGCCCAATGCTTTATTCTCTTTTAACGTAATCATTTCCACGTATGATTTTGCTGCTTGGACTTTTTTCTTAAGAATTGAATTGCCAAAGACTGCTGCTGTAACAGTTGTGCATATGACAACAATCGGTCTTTCATCTTGAATCCCTCAAAAGGACGAGAGCTGATTGTAAACCTGTTGATATCTGATGTTCATAACATTACTATTCAATGTGATGAACACAGCCGCCACAACAAAAACAAACAAGGTTTCCCTCCCTTCCGTGGAGCCCTTACTCTGCACATTCCACTGTGTTACTGTGCGCATGACTTACCAAAGAGCTGGCGGTGGAAGATAAACTTGCCGGCTAGCATGCCAGCGATAATGGCCAGTATCCAGCACACTACTTTCAGCACGTTCCATCCCTGGCCCGGGTACTTGTTGAACAGGAAAGAGAAGCAGTTGCCCACCACTATCATGTGGGCCTCTGTCTGACTGTGGGAGATGGGGTCCTCGGCGAAGATCAGGAAGTTGAAGAAGGTGACGAGGTAGGCCACGATGAGACGCGACCACGGGTGCTGGAAATAGTAGCGAAAACGGGCATCTATTTCCATCCTGCTCAGCCCCCCAGCCACACTACACCTGGGAGTCAGAGAGAGAGAGAGAGATACAGAGAGAGAAAAAGAGAGGGAGAGACAGAGAGAGCTTCTTAGTCATATAATGTTACACTCAAATCAGCAGGGCAGATTAGAGTAAAAACATCCCTTCAGATTGAGATTAGTGGGAGGAATATAAACTGAGGTTTGTTTGGTACGGATAGGGATTATGCTAAATTCAGTCACAAATGCGCCCTGTGTGCAATGTTCAGGAACAGCACCAATAATTCACCTACATGGAGATTTCTCAGTGCAAGGCAGGCTTTCCGAAAAAAGGCTAAGATAAACACAAAGGACAGAGAGTGTGGGATCTGTGTAGATAGTGATGCAAAAAAAATAATTGTATGAAAACAGATTAAACTGATGAAAAGGTAAGGTGTTAACTGAGCTCACAATGGACCAAGAAAAAGTTGCTCTTCAAAAGACTGAAGTTTAGGCATCAATGGTAAGTAAGTAAGAGTTCAGTTGTAATAGGTGTCGTACCTGGATATAAGGTCAATTCTTCAATCGCTTTAGCTGTAAAGCGCTGGTTCTTGGGAAGCGTATATCCTCCCAGCCTAGTCTGCTCTGTGCTCCCCTCAAACCGCTGTGGCTGCATTTGTTCTGACTCGTTCGCTTGGGAACACCTGCCAAGCAGCGCTCCAGTGACTGACTTCCCAACAACAGTCCACCCCTCTGTATTTTTAAACCCCGACTTTATTCATTAACCCGTGAACTCCACTGTGAACTGCCTCGGCTGTGACACTGACTCTGACTGGTCTGACTCCACTGGACTGAACAGCCAGACTCAGTTTTTCTGCTTTGACACAATTTCCTAAAATACCCCACAGGGGAAATGATGTAATGGTTTCAGGACAGGAATAGAGCTGCCCCAGTGGCACATACTCATTGTGGCTATTCAATTTCACAGGCATCATGTTTTGTCTTGTCATTATGTGCCACCTTCCTTGGGTGCTGCCAAGCTTGTGATTGCACAAATAGGTGGTAGATTTGCATCATTATACAAGTTAAATGCTGAATTAGTGTTCTGCCTTTATCCCATTCATTCTGACCATGAAAAGGAGTGGGCAAGCCTTCCACTGATGACAGTGCCTCATGGCAGGGGAGGGACCCCCATTAAGTGAGGGGGAGAATGTGTAAACACTACAGAGAAATGACTCATATAATGGAAGAGGTCTATAACATCATCATTGTCTTCATATCATCTGCATCCCGCTCATGTTAGGATACATGCTTAATCTCCCTGACTCTTCTCTAAACACAAATAGGCTATATTTGGGATGGCCCATATAAACTATCTCTGAGTGAAATAATAGGAAATACACCGACTGTCTCCACTAATGGAGCCAATGCGAGCACAGCACACACATCCGGTCTAATGTCATATCAGTGATGACGCCAAATGTCACATCACCCACTGACTCCACGTAGCCTATTTTAGAGATAACCCAAAGATCTTGACTGGAATTATCCGATTACACAATTTTGAATGTCGATGCACCCACCAGTGAGATCTGGGTCGGCCCAAATTCATGCACGTCCTACCTGCCTGCACCTCTGTATCATCTGTGCATGTGCGGTAGCCTATAAATCACCGACATCAACGCACCTGCTCCACGCCGTCTTTCCTTCTCAGTCGACAGGCAGGACGAGAAGCCCCGCTCCCGCACGGCTCTTCCCCTGCCACATCAAGCCACCGACAGCGGCGCTGAAATCATCCCAAATATGAGACGATACGTGGGGATTGTGGAGGAATTATCCATGCGACCTGTTGTTGGCATACAACAGAGGCGCCCACAAATCCTCTGCCATTGTGATGCTGCTGGAGCGTCCATATGCCGGGCGGGCGAGCGAGCTCAGCGGGCGCTGCTTAGTCAGCGGGTTCCCGTCATAGACGGTGCAGTTTGGGATGGGTGTAAATGGGACACTGCTGCTGCTGTAGAGTGTAGGGTGGAGAAATAAGGATACACACAGCGCTCATAGCATCAGTGTAACACAAATATAGTCAAACCTGAGCCAAACACGTTGATTCATCAGCGTCAAATTGGAGTAGGTGCAAAGGTACAACTTCCGCTCGTGCTTTTCAAAATAAAATATGTAGAATGCAAAGATCTTTTGTCAGAAAATATCATACAGTCGATGCTAAATATCCAAAATAAGTACATAATACGGTGGCCCCTGAAGGAAAACAATACAACATTTCATATAGGACTTTAACATTTGAGTAAACACAACAACATATTTCACAAAATCATCTGTAGCCTAATGTCATAGGCTTGGCTACAGTTGAAGTGTCTTGTAAAATGATGAGGTGTTTTTGACCTTAAGGGTCACTGTAAAGTTGTCAGAGGATCATGTAACAATTGTAATGACACATTGCGTAGGTTACTGCAGTTTGGAGGATTTTCTTTATAATAGCCGATTAGCCTATAGGCCGCCTATCACATATTCCTTTAATTAATCCCTGTCATAAATAATACAGTTTGTTTCATTTAACTAAAATTGACATAGCCTGTATTATAACAGTGCCTAATGCATTTCAGTAATGTCACACATTGTTATTTCCAAATGAGATATTATCTTAGAATAGGCCTAGTTTAATCAATGTTCTTTGACGTCTGTAGGCTATAGCTGAAAAGACTGCAGGGGCCAAGCACGATGTTATAGCTTAAACTTTGGCATACACAGCACTACTCTCGAAACCTATTACCACTATCTTCTATGCTGGAGTGAATTTCACATAGGCTAATGTTAAGCTGAATTAATGACATTGACATCTGTAAAACCAATATTTGGCTAACAATCGGTGACAACTCATAGCATTAGGCCTACATTGAAGAATTTCAGCGTATAATTTAGCCTACACATTGAATAAATAGGCTATAATAATAATGATATGTTATATAATTTGAATAAATTCAACTATGATTCGAGTCCTGTTCACTTCAATAGGCCTTAGCACAATTTACATTGGCCCTTATTTTGAAGACGTGTTTATGTTGTTTCCGGTATTACCCTTGCTGTGTGTCGGTCTGCGTGACAGAGCTGAGATCCCCTCTGGTGACACGATGATTTTTTGTGCTGTAAAATCTGGCCTATTTATATATATATATATATATATATATATATATATATATTTATTTATTTATTTATTTATTTATGTATGAACCAAAAGAGGAGTGGGAGGGACAGAGCGAGACAGGAAGCCCGGTAGCCTCCAGATGTTACAGGATTTCACGCCAAATAGGCATGATCTGCTGCCATTGGCGGATTTCTTCCGGTTGTTACAGATAGAGACCTAAATCAAAATGGAGAGATCAAAAATAACTGTTATGCTTTAATCGTGGTCTAACCATAAACCTATAGCCTAGTTAAATAAATTAATAACTGATTTAATTTCCATATATAAATAGATGCCTATAATATAGGCTAAATAGATTTAGATTAGGGGTGGGGTATGGGTTTGGAAATGGGTGCTGTAGGAAATGCATTGTCAATGAAGGTCCTCATAAGTATAGGAAGCCATGTTTGTGTGAGTGTGTATTCTAGAACACACACCTACAAGATTTTTTGGTGTGAAATGAACTTCTAAGAGGATGAGACCACTGACGTGCGATCAATTTAAATAACCTCTAAGCCTATGTTTTACCCTCCTGCCCCTCACTTTTTCCCTCTCTTTTATTTGACTATTTTCCCAATAAAAACAAAATCATTGTTGTGCTGTGCGATGAAACTGGTATGTTGTTAAGGACTTGAGTATTTCCAGTGATGGCCCTAGGAAAGATTTCAGCTTGTATAGTGTTTATTGAGTGATATTTGATTCAACATCTTGACCCACTTGGTTTTGTCTGGTTTCTGTAGGCTATGACAGAGAATACGTTGGCACAACTGCTATTGTTTGAAATTCTTAGTAGCCTATGTAGAACTCAAAGTTATGAATGATAAGTTATCTCAAGAAGAGATTATTAGTTTGCTCAATTGTAGGCAGTTTTCCTTCAAACGTAAGAGTTGTAGTCTCAAAAATCTAGCAACAGTTGCCTTAAAATTTTAAAGAAAAATAAAATATATATTTTTACAGTGAACATGCTCCATCAAAACTTGTATTGACTATACAGGTAATGACAATGTTGTTCTCATGCAAAGGCCCTAAGGTTGACAATATCGTATTAAGTGTTTGTGTGTGTGTGTGTGTGTGTGTGTGTGTGTGTGTGTGTGTGCCTTTTTTATGTGTCATATGGTGACAGTTCCCTTGCATATTTTTACAATCCACCACACACACTCGTTGCAGTCAGTACTGTGTGTTCCTCAGTGTCTGTGTGTACGATGTACACCTCTGTATGTGTACATGTCTGTGTGTGTGTCTTTATTATAGCCTACTATCTATGGTTTGTGTCCGCGCGTGCTTGCACGTGCGTGCCTGTGTCATGTGATTTTGAAGCTGATGACGACACTCTTGGGGTGGGTCGTGTCGATGTAGTCCACTTCCTGCTTCTCTTCGCCGCTTTCGCTTGATCAGCTGCATCAGCCCTTTATCCGACGAAAGACAAAATGTCTCATCAAACGGGCATTGAAGGTATGCGCATTTCTCTGCTCTCAAACGTCTCCATGTCTGAGTATGTTGCTGTGCGGGTGGGTGGCTGTGTGTGTATATCCTAGGCTTGCTTTGAGTAACTGCAGCGATGCAATGCAACGAGAAAAAGCTAGCGTCAAAGTTAGCCTACTGCTCCTAGCTAGCTTCGAAGCTGCCGTGATGTGTAAGTGATTGGTGGTGCCCTGTCTGGGCACTTTGTCGCCCTATGAAAACATAATCCCTTTAGCCAGTTTGTGAGCCGCCTGAATCAGTGCGCATTGTTTCACTGTACAACAGCTCATACGCCTGTAGTGATTTAGTTTAACAGAATCACGGTTATATCCCAAATCGTCACTTTAGCCTTGTGAATGGATGGGCGACGCCTTCATTTAAACAAGCTGCCTGGTCTGGCAGACCATATGCTAAAGGCACTGTTATTACCTGCATTGTGGTATTATGCCAAAGGTCTTTACTAGGGCGTGACATCCCCGTGTGGCTGCAACAGCGCAGAACAGTTTCCCGTGTGTGTTAATGTTATGACAACGTGCTAATTACGTGAGTTAATAATAGACAGATTGTATATATCTCCACTAACCCAATGCCACCGGTCAACTGGTTTTATATAGCTTATAATAACTTGAATATTTGATCATGATGTGTTGTACTTATGTGTGTTTGTATAGTGTGTGTGTTTGTATCCTTTTTGAAACTCAAACAAGGCTTATGTTTACTTTGGTGCAGACAGAGCCTCTTTAAGGGTAAACGTCCTCTGTTATCCTTTCTACAGCTCATAAGACTATACCTGTAGTGAATCCCAAGGCTTAAATGCACTTATATACAGTGTTGTAGTTCTTCTTGCATGACCAAAAATAGTCATATCACACTTGTTAATGTATTTGTAGTTGGAGCTGTTTGCAGCAAATATCTTGATACGTGGGTATATGTTGACAAAGCTAAATGAGAAAAAATAATGCTCTTTGTATTATCTCTAACATCTGGTTTTATTCACGGCAGGTTTATTAATATTCACAAAGCTGCCCGGTTGAAACTCACAATCCAGGGCTACGTTTGGCCATGTTGGGCGATAGTGTGTTGTTGTCAAGCATGGCAGCGGTCTCTTTGTTTAAACTAGCAGAGGAGACTGACTGACGACCACCTTCTCTGTCTTTTCTCAGCGGGCGACGACTTGAAGGAAATCTTTGCCAGCGCCAGGAACGGAGACCAGTATCGCGTCTTAAAGGTCGTCATTGAGGATGGTAAGCAGCAGCAGCAGCAGCAGCAGCAGCAGGGTCCTGGGATCATTTGTTTACAGCTTATTCTGTCAAGAAAACTCTCAAGTCCTATGTCTAGAACTCTGTCATGAATCCAGGCATTGCTGAAAACAGTTTTGTTTTATTGCACACATCTGCTTTTTCCAGAGCGGCTGGTTCTAGGCACCACCAGGACAGCATCAAAGAAGTGGGACCAGGAGTACGATTCCTCGGTGCTGCCCCTCTTGGAGGATGACGTGCCCTGCTACATTCTCTACCGACTGGACTCCACTAACAACCAGGGCTACGAGTGGATCCTGCTGGCCTGGTCGCCGGACAAGTCTTCTGTAAGAAAAAAAAAACCTGTCTTTTTTTTTTATTGGCATATGTCCACCTCTGCTTTGAGTATCAGATGGGTGGGGTAACCACAGCGAGGCTACAAGTCTTTGTGGATAAAAATTGGGGAACAGACTACAGAGCATTCACGATTTATGCTGGGCTTACACTACACAACTTTTCACGCGATTTGACAGTCGCAGACAATCTTCCAATGTCGGACTGAAATCACAGAAGTCGTGCTGGAGTTGTGGCGCGCGCACGTAATCTCAGTCGTATGGTGTAAGGTGGTCATCCGACCCGATTTCAGCCAGTCTTCTTCCCGTCTTGACGTTCCGACATTTTGAAATGACGTAAACACTGTCACACTCTCGCATGCACCAAGCACGACGCAGGAGGAGCGGCATTAGTCGCGACCTGTGTCCGCCTGTGTAGGCACTTATTTCGGACACTTTTTCCTTGAAGCCTCGGTGGGAGAACCAGACTGACAGCCGCGCAACCTTAACACTTTACTGTCAAATACAGGGTTAGGAGTTAAAGTTATTGGGGGACGAGATCAGCAAATAAAGATGATCAAATAACTAAAGGAAGTCCCCCGCTCAGAATATTGAATAAACCTTTTTTTTATTAAATAATCACTATCGCGTTTGTGGAAATAATATTAATCTCAAAAGGAATCTAGTTGTAGTCTTGCAATATGAGAACCCCTGTCAAAATCTCACTCTGTGACTGAAAACTAATGACTAGTTGTCTTCAGGTGTGAGTTGATTGTCTTCAGATGTAAGAGGGTTTCAGTCTTCAGTCTTTTCAAAGTCTTTTAAAAGTCCTCTAGTGTAAGCCCAGCATAACTAACACAGCCCTCTTGAAATCTTAATGTGGCTGGATTACGGTGCTTTCCAAATAACACTGCTCTTAGTCAAAAATCCTCCCATGCCAGACTAAAAAACTCACCCTCTCTTAGTGCTTTTAGTTGCCGTGTTGTTTCCCTTTCATGGAAATTGTGTGTTTTGCATATATCCCATGCTCTTAACTCAATGCCCCTTAAGTAATTTGGTTTTGCCGAAACCTGATGAAGCCCACGTGCGATAGAGCCACTGCGAAAAAGATTAACAATGACAAAGGAGATGTGTGGCAGTGGAAAGAGGAATGTTGAGACGAGAGGCCGAAATAAAGTGGCGTGCTGGATATTTGTAGCTCTCTAAACTGCATGGTGGAACTGAGCTCAACTTCACTCCCTGAAAAACACAACCGAACTCAACATTCCTGCCCTCTAGCTCAGAGCACATGGAGTCAGGTTGAGACTTGTTTGGAAGTTGCATTTGCAAAGTGGGAATTGGTCAAAATTGTGATTTCAATTGTGTTTGTATTCAGAGAAAGTGACTTCATTCATATGGCCCCAAAGAACAAATCGGTTTCAAATTGGGTGTGCTAGTAGGACTATGGAACAATGATTGGTGATTGGTAGCATGTACACATATAAGAATGCAAGTCTCAAAATGGTCAAATGGCTGCAAATGAAATCAAAAATATCTCCTTTTTTTACCTTCAAGATTTCTCAATGAAAACGATTCTCAATTTTTGTTCCCCTCCATATTCTCAACAGGTGCGACATAAAATGTTATATGCTGCTACCAGAGCCACACTGAAGAAAGAGTTTGGAGGCGGACACATCAAGGATGAGATTTTCGCCAACACAAAGGTTGGTCTTACCAAAACAATGCTTAAAGCAACATGTGAAGCTTTTCTATAACCTCAAGCTTCTCTACTTTAAAAAGGACGGTTGTCTTATTACATTCATAGCAACTGATATAAGCCATGATATAAGAGGGAGACTGTTTATATTGCTTTACAATGTGTGAAGTGTGATAATTTCTATCTCTCGGCCCCCAGGATGAAGTGAATCTCAGTGGATACAAGAAACATCTGACCTCGCTGGCTGCTCCCCTGCCCCTCACTGCTGCAGAGGAGGAACTGAGAAAGATTAGACTAAATGAGGTGCACACACACACACACACACACACACACACACACACACACACACACACACACACACACACACACACACACACACACATACACACACACACACACACACACACACACACACACACACACACATAAATCCTTCCGAGTCCTCTGTTCCGTTTTGGATAATTGCAGAGGAAATGATGCGCTCCATGGTGGCTGTGTACACAGAAACCTTTGCCTGTTGACAAGTTGTATGTCTGGACTCTGTTCTAAAGAGGGCTTGAGGATTGGGCCTGTTCTCTGTTTCAGTTCTGAAAAGGGGTGGAGAGCACTACGTCATCCTTACAGTGGTGGCGTCAGTGGTGGGGGGAAAACAATTGCTTAGCTCATCTCACAGTAGTATTCCTTCTTCTCACACCTCCTGTGTTTGAGATGAGAAACAGTGGGGTGGAGTGTGTCACTGAAGGCCAGTGAATCGCATCCGTCCAAACAAGCACAAGGTCAGCAGCATCAGTGTGCATATGCTTGCCCCGGCCGTATCGACACAGTGCAAAGATGCTGATGCATTATAACAGCAGGATGTTGGCACCAGAAAGGAATCTGTAAGGATTTCTACAGAACACACCCATAGCTTTACATGAACTCTTGTTTACACCAAAACCAACCCATTCAGGCCGAGCAGCAAAATGGTAAAAAAAAGAGAGCTCTTAACCGGCGTCCACATCTATCATTTCAATGTTGGAAAGAGCTCCATGCAAATATGAATGCTCTGTAGCTTTCAGTCATTGGCAGAGATTGTGCACTGAGCGCAGGTCAGCTGTACCACTTTTGCTTAGTCTTTTGTTGCTTGCAGTGATAAGATGAAGAAATACTGTAACGTGATATCCACTAGTTAGACCAGCAGTGTTTACTCTGCACATGTGAAGGGCTTTCGGGCTGTGGCAGCTAGGCTATAGCAGTCAGAGAGTGGGGGAAAAAAAGCAGCTCTTGGAAATGTTCAGACTTCCCTTCAGACCGTTCCTATATATGAACCCAATTAAACTCTTTTTGGTTTGGCTTTTTGGAGAAACACCCTATTCTAAATTGCTGCTCTCCCACCAGTCTGCCACATAAAACAAGAACCGTCTTCCTTACCATATATGGAAGTGCCTTGAGTCATGCTGTGTGCAGTCCCCTCTCCAAAAGTATAGTAAATTAGAAGCAGCAGCACAAATGGGAAGTGAGGTTTGTGCTTGTTCCACTTGACCAGCTGTTGAAGGAAGATAATGTAGCATTAATCTGTACCGCCTACATGGGTGAAAAAAAGAGGCTTTGAAATATTTATCATCGTTTGCCTTAGAGGCAGCCTGCCTCTTACTAAGCAGATGGATAAAAGACCCACAATCCCTTTTTTGTATGCGAGGTAGCTACATCGGAAGCTCAATCATGTTTGCACGGCATTTCATTTTGTGGGAACAGGGCACTATAAATAGATGGCAATCCATCAGTGTAATCCCACCAGCATTTCCAGTTTTCTGAGCGATTTGGTAGAGGCGCGTCCAATACAAGCACCTCATTTGTAATCATCGTGCCCCAGAATTTCAGGCTGCTTGTTACACTTATAAACCTTTTTTACTTTCTGATGTGTAAAATTAATATTTATTCAATTTCACTTGCAACAAGGAAATTAGCAGAAGTCTATTAATGTTCCTGACATGACATTTTTGATCAAATGTGTTCTGCCCATTACTTGTAATAGTCAGTATAAAGTAATGTCACCACTAAATGTCAACAAAAGTGTGTGTGTGTGTGTGTGTGTGTGTGTGTGTGTGTGTGTGTGTGTGTGTGTGTGTGTGTGTGTGTGTGTGTGTGTGTGTGTGTGAGACACATATTCCTTTGAACACAATAAGTTAACCCATTGATGACTATGGCAATCTAGGATGCATGTCCTTAATGCCTGAGGGTTTTCTGAAAAAATAGTAGGAATTGTCAAGTCTACCAAAACCTGAAAGCCTGTGTAGCACATAGAAACATGAAATAAAATACATTTAAAGGTTAAGGTTCACAGGTTTTATTTAAACATGCTCCCGTAGCGCTTACAAACCAACAAATATTTCTAAAAATCGTCAAAATTAGATGAATTAGAAAATTATTAAATATTATTAATAAATAGATGCAATGTGTTGTGTGATTTTCATCAGTAGTCTATAGTAGACCTTGATTCTGCGCACCAAACGCCACTAACTGTTCTGTCGCCGACATAGCCGGCGTATTTTTTTTATTATTTTGTTTTATTTTTTTATTTTTTATTTTTTTGATTGACGTGATTTTCGGCAAACCACACAACTTTTGGGTGGTCACGTGGTCTTAAAAAAATCAACAAAACCCACCTCATGTGTATTTGAACCAATGACAGTGCATTCTATGCTGGGAATGCCATGAAAATTAGATAAAGTAATAATGCTGCGCGATGCAGCATCAGGCAGGAGAGCCAATGTGGCATCGCGCAGCAGCCGTCATCAATGGGTTAAGAAAATGATAGAGACCACATACTTGCTGCTGCACAGTTATTAACATATGAACCTTACCTTTTAATGTATTGTATTTTACTGACCATGGCGGGGCTATAGAAAGCTAAAGTGTTGTGTGTGTGTGTGCTTTGGTGTGTTCAGGTGCAGACGGATATCAGTGTGGACACCAAACAACAGACTCTGCAGGGGGTGGCCTTCCCTATTCACCAAGATGCAGTAGCTGCACTGGAACGTTTTAGGGAGAAGCAAATCAACTATGTACAACTGGTGAGTCCTCAAGAGCAAATCATTAGGGGAGTAGGTGACCTTTGCTGGATCAATACGTTCAATAAGAAAATCAATCCTGCGTCTCTCATTACATACTGTTTGAAGAGACGGAGAGAGAGAAAGAGAGCTGTTTTCGGTTGGGAGATGTTTACTGACTAGACACAATGAGCCACTCATTTTGCCCAAAAAAGCCTTTGTTCTTCTCATTGAGATTCAGAAGGGCCTCGCGTCACAAGATCAAATCAGTGCAAAGTACAAAGGAATAATTGTGGCAGTGCTGCTGCTTTGTCTCAGTCCCCATCCGCTTTTTTAGTTTTTACCCAAAAAGCTTTTTAAAGAAAAGTAGTACGTTTGGTTCTATATATAGAACGGAAGGGTTCAAGGTGGAGTCAGTGATTCTGGAGAACGCTTCTGGTCAAAATAACTTTTTGTCAAAATCAGAGAATATATCCTTGCGATCCTCTACCTATCCGTTGTGTGTGTGTGTGATGAAAAAAACCAGTGTTAATACACAGCCTAGGATCTGTACACTTGTATGTAAACAAAGAACATGTAAACATAGGGGGCCCACAGTAGCTTGCAAGACTCCAGCTTATAGACCCTAGGCTGTGTATTAACAATAGACTTTTCTCAGCGCACACACTGTACGGACAGGTAGCATAACATGAGGAGATATTCACTGATTTTGATAGAAAAGTGATTTTGTCAACAGGCATTCTCCAGAATCACTGACTCTACCTTTTAATTCTGACTGCAGAGCAGCACACTAGCAACTGTTGACTAAAATGGTTTTGCTCAGACACATTCGAGGGGGGAGGAGGAAATGCATTGTTAGTCAGTGCCTTCACCCAGATTTTTCTTAATTGGTCTGGAATCCAGAGCAGTGACTTTTCTCGTCACAAACCAAACTTGAGAGTTAACTTTCAATTTCCTTTGTCGACAGCAAGTGGATTTTGAAAAGGAGGTTATCCGGGTGTGCAGCACTGAGCCGACAGAGATAAAAGACCTCCCAATGAGAATCCCTAAAGACGCGGCACGTTACCACTTCTTCCTCTACAAACATTCCCACGAAGGAGACTACTTGGAGTCCACAGGTGAATGGATTACCAACTAGTTAAACAACGGCCCATATTGTTTCCATACAGCGGGGGGTTTTAAGTTGCTCTGACAGACGCTTTGTGTCCGCTCCTCTCATTGTTTTTCTTTCTTTTCTTTTTCTCTGCAGTCTTCATTTATTCTATGCCCGGGTACACGTGTGGCATCCGAGAGAGGATGCTGTATTCCAGCTGCAAAAATCCCTTGGTGGACATGGTGGAAAGCAGTCTCAACATTGAGATTGAGAAAAAGGTGAGACACTAGGTATCACGTTAAAATACTGTGGTCAATGGCTTACAAAATCTTTTTTTTTTTTTTTTTTTTTTTTTTTATATAACTTTCAGCCACCTGAGCCACAGCCACCAACAGATTGGCAGATTAATCTATAGATGAAAATAATCCTTAGTTGCAGCCCCAACTAGTTAGAAAAGCATAGAGATATGAGACACATATCTCCAAAACCTTTTGCTGACTGAGAAAACAGTTTATAGATGTATTATGTAAAAATGTAACAAGAATGTGTGGTCTCTTAATAAAATGCTCCGCCATGTCTAAGTAATAGCCGTATAGTTATCCAAAGCATGTTTTTGGTATTATTTTTGTCGCTAGTAGTAATAAATTTTTCCGATTTCACGTTACTTCCGGAGTGCTTGTGTAATTCTGGTGCGAATGTGGGGAGCAGACTGTAGAGATTATAAATAGTATTTAGGTTTAGGATTAGGGAAGTAGTCTTGTCACAGTCAAATTTAATTGGAAAATTGAAAATCTTACATAATCTTAAACTTTAATATGATAGTTCTAACTGATGGACATCAAACCATTTACCAAAGAGAACCTGTATTGCTTTAAGAGTGTCAGTTGATATCCCATCTGCTCATATTTTTTGTTTTGTTTGTTTCCCCCAGTTGGAGATTGACAATGGCGATGAGTTGACCGCTGATTTCCTGTATGAGGAGGTGCACCCAAAGCAGCACGCGCACAAGCAGGCCTTCCCCAAGCCCAAAGGCCCCGCGGGGAAGAGGGGGGGCCGCCGCATCACCAGACCACCTGGACCCGGAGAGGAGGACGACTAAACACACCTCAGCCCTCCAACACCACCTCCACCACCCCCGTACAAGTTCCACAGTGGAACATTCCTGTGATGTAGGAGGGGGGGGATCATATTTGACACGCTTGTTTTAAATGAATTTAAGACGACAACTTCAAATTCCCCACCAAGTTCACCCAACTATGCACGCCCCCAAGGACAACTGAGCAACGACACAACCACTTCAGAATATATCCATTTGTAAGCTTGTCAAATGGAATGCGTATTTATGAATGTTAGTACAGTCACCAAAAAAAAACTAACTTAGAAAAGATTCCAAGGAAGTCAAAAGGTTAGGGTTTTTACATTGTTGCTCTTGAGACTTTCCAAAATGTCTCAAGTGAGACCGAATGTGAACGTATTGCGCCAATATGATAGAACTGCCCCCATTATGAGTTCACATCCTCCAGTTCTTAAACTTGCATTCCTTTAGTCTGTGACAATTAATGTTTGCCACGTCTTAATGTTTTGTCTCCTACTGTTTGCACAATGAGGTGCTCCAAAGCAGAAAAATATATAATTATCCTACTTGTGTCTATTGATTCATTTTAACAGTGCATTTTTTTTTATTGGAAAATTGACTTCTTTTTTGATATAACTGTGGTTTACATGAAAAATCATCTGCTGAGAAACTTATTTTTCTATGCAAGTGCTGTAAATGTACATATTGTAGCTGTGTGATGGTCTATGATAAAGGAACAGTCTGGTCTGTTCTGGTGATTGTTCGGTGTCAGTGAGAATAATAGTGAATAGTACAGGGGCTTCCAGAAATATCACATCAATAAAAGTCATATTTCACTGAGAGGAAGCTACTCAAACTTTGAGCGTTCCCATTCAAGAGGGAACACCAGGAAACGGATAGGAAAAAGGGAATACTTCAAATACCTTGATCAAAAATGTTGCCACATCCACTGATCTAATGATTAATATTAGGCAAACTACTAAGCTCACCTCATTTTGAAGGGAAATTCCCTCCATATTCATAATTCACAAAGTGTCATAATAGAAAGAAAAAAAATCATGTTTGGTCTTATTTGTTTTCTTACCAATCTTTCTTTTAAAAGAAAAAAAAATTAAAATATTTAAATCATACATTTTGTGTTTCAGTCGTTTTATTCCTCACAATAAATACATTATAGAAAAACTGTGGCAAGAACAGTGGTTTGCTGCCTTTTGCAACATATTAAGCCGTCAAAACCCTCTGACATAACAGCTTTTAAAAATAATTCCCTAACATTATACTGCAGTAGTTCTGTTTCTGTAACACTTGAGCAACACACTTCTTAAAAATACAGAAAATCATTTGAAATAAGACATTCACAATTTCAGTTTATAATACAAAAATATATTTTGATTAAAAACACAACTTTTTGTCAGTCATATTTAACAAAGCACATTCATTCCTCTGAAAGTCTGTTGAGGATTAAATGACTAGTCTAGTGTGTGCTTTGTGACGCTGTATCTTTTCTGGGATGCTACGCTTCACTCCAGTGCTGTACAATCCAGTGTCATGCTTTTGACAACTCCTGTAAGCTCCAACAGGACCTGTAAAGATGGACAATATTATTAATAACTAAAATAGACAATCTACACATACAAGACATATTTAAAAGTTGTTTTAATTTACATACAGAAAATAAACGCTTACATCAACTATAGGAATATTTGTAATGCAATCAAGGCTGCGGCAAATCCCATGCTATACTTGTCTCCAACTTGACAATAATCTACCTATAATTCACAGGATGAATAGAATGAATGCACATCCCTTGAGATTAGAAGATTAAATTGATCCCTATCGACCATCCTGCAGCCCGTAATACTCACTGGTGCAACACATTTGCAGAAGAAAAAATAGTCCCATGCAAATGCACAATTTATATTGTATTGATTAAGTTTGCAAAAACTACAATACCCAGAAGGAAATTACAGAGCCTTCGATGAAAAAGGAAACGATATGTTAGTGTTTCATAAAAATAAAAAGATTTACAGCCACAGACAGGCTGGGTTATGTGGCTGACGACACAGTTGGTTTTGGTTGTTCCTATGGGATTTGATGGGACTGCCTTACAATAAACTACGCCAGGCTATCCATCTAAATATGTGTCTGTCCACACTGTTACCTGTTTGATGACTGGCCGTCTGTTTTTCCTGTCATGGAGGCAGTTGCAGGCCAGAGAGTAGACGCTCTCCGCCTGGCCCAGCTCCCAGTCTCCCATCTTTGTGTCCAGGAAAGCTTCCAAAGTCAGCTCCTCGTTTTCATCATCTATATCATCCCTCACCTCCATCTGACAGAGAGAAGGGGGAAAAATAACACTGCACGTGACTGAAGGCAGCGGTACAATTTCAAATCCATGATTTTGAGGAAAATATTTTTTTGTTTTTTCAGGTCAGAATTGTTGCTTTTTTAACGCTGGAGTAATTCGATTTTTGAGTGTGCATGTTAGTTGGCTTTATACTCCGAAGAATGTGTGTATTGCCATAGCAACATAAGTTGTTAAACATATGATCAGCACATATTAAACTTGTTGAAATCCTTTCAGTTTCTCTTTAATGACGACTAACTGATGTGCTTACTAATTAAGGCTATAGTGCGTAACTTTTTATAAAAATGAATGTCGGTGTTGTGAGTTATGAGTTAACACAAAGTTGATTAAGCCTATCAGCTCCACAAAACTCTCACTGCATTTCAGTATGGCAGCGTTTACAAACTGGTGCAGCCCCCTCCGACACTGGCGCAGGAGCTCAAGAAGCGCCCACGAAATAGTTCACTTGTTGATTCCACTGCTAATAAAAAACCTGGACGTACAGCAGAAGGTCTAAAAACCATGCTTGATCGCCGAAGGTTTACGCCACGTAGATACGCCGACGGTGTTGTTGTCATTACTCAGAATTCCTCATGGGGGCGACATAAGTTACCTTTAAGTGCAAAGTCTTTAATACACTGTTGATGCTAAAGTGTAGCCTGCCAGATAGACAGTGAAAAGCCTCTTTTGTGCTGCTTACCAAGAACTGTGGCTCGCGGTTTTCAGCGGCTGGCGGGAGTCCAGACAATATTTCTAACAGCACCTGTGGATGGGGCAGAGAGAGACGGGGTTAATCACACATGCTCCACACGTCAGGAAAACCTTTATTACCCCCACAGTGATCCAGGCAGGGAGACAGAAACTCAGTGTTTCCACAGCTGTGGAATTAGGACACATCAGCTGTATACATACTGCACTTTATAGAAGGTCAGGCAGGTTTTATACAGTGCTGATGCCATAAATCACTCGTCAAATGTGGATAATATGTATGACATTCATAACTACTAATAGAATACAGCTGTGCCCCTAAACTGATAAAGAATTGTTTAGTAGGAAATAATGACAAATGAGACATAAAAATAAAGCTCTAATTTCACACATCCTTCATGTATCCTCTAATGTTTGCGTCCTGCAATTGTGTATGTGCCAGTAGTTTGGGAGGACCATGCACTCAGTTAAACTGCTGAGGTGTGTTCCATATTTACATTACAGTTGCAGTTTCACCTTTCCTGACATTATATCCGCCATCTGCATGTGTGGTGTGTGTGTGTGTGTGTGTGCGTGTGTGTGTGTGTGTGTGTGTGTGTGTGTGTGTGTGTGTGTGTGTGTGTGTGTGTGTTTTCAGAAAAAGCTTACCACTCCGAAGCTGAAGACATCAGACTTGGGTGTGATCTCCCCTCTTAGCGCCTCAGGTGCCATGTATGCGCGAGTACCCACAATCCTCTCTGTCATCATGGTTGTGGATGTCCGCTTGGCCGATGCTCTCGTCAGCCCGAAGTCGGAGATCTTCGCCACAAATTTTGCATCTAACAGGATGTTGGCACTGAACAAGATAAAAGAAAAATAGATTAGATTAGCAAGGTATGAGCAAAGTGGGTCATACATTTTTTAATCGTCACATTTTTCAAAGATTCTGCTCACTACATTTAGGACATAGGCCTACATGTATTTATTTTTTTGATTCGAGTTAGATTAGTAGATTGATACCATTCTCAGGTCTGAGTGACACTTAAATATGAAGCTAGTCAGTTAGCTTAGCTTGGCACAAAACGGCAAGAACTATTCCTTTAAGAAAATATCATTTAAAGGAATACTTCACCCATACAGAACCAGCGTTCTATCATTATAAAATCACTATTATAATATAATGAATGAGGTTTTTCGTCCCTCAGTCTTTCCTAAATCTTCCCTTGGCCCAGCTGTCCTGTTAATCCTAACCCTTACTGTGACGTCACAAGAAGGAAAATGTAGGGTTAGACAGTGAGACCATAAAACACTCTTTCTGCCTTTTCTCAGGCTAGGATGATCTGATTTCATTTTTTTTTGCACATTTATACTAAATAGGATCTCCAAATTCAATACACCTTCATATTCCAACCGGTGAAGTAGGTCTTTAAAGGAGTTATAATGAGGAGAGACCTGACTTTGTGTTCACCTTTTAACATCTCTGTGGACATGGTGGTTGTTGTGCAGATACTCCAAGCCCCTCGATGTACCTTCGGCTATCAAGCATCTTTTTTGCCAGGACAGTGGAGGACTTCCCTCCTAAGAAAATGGCACAATTACATTATCTGTGTAAAAAGCAAAAGCAGGCTACTAGTAGACAGAGTGCGCGGTGTAGACGGTGCTCACCAAGCAAGCCAGTCGGTCTAGCAGAGAACCATTGGCCATGAGGGCGTACACCAAACATGGGTGCTGTCCATCACAGGAAAAGCCAACCATGTCGACCAAGTTCTCATGTTTTAACCTATGGAGTAAACGGTGTCATTAAAACCAGACCTGTGTTTAATCGTTAGTTTGTGCTAAAAGAAACGGTTGAACATTTTGAGAAATACGCTTATTCATTTAATTTGGCTGAGAGACATATGAGAAGATTGATTCCATTCTCATGTCTACTATGCTAATGAAGCTACAGTCAGAAGATGGCTAGCTTAACTGGGCATAAAGATGAAGAGATAACAGCTACCCAGGTCTGGTGAAAAGGAACAAAAATCTGCCTACCCGAATCTCGAAAGAGCTCTATTAACAACCCTACTTCATTTGTACAATTCTAACAAAACTAACAAGCTTTAGTGAAGCTTGGAGGTGGATTTGGTAATCTTCTAAGAGAGCAGGTCTATTTCCACATGTAGTTTTGCTTAACAACAACAACAGCAAATAAAAGTGACATGGAATAATGCTACATACTAAAAGCTCTTGTAACAGTATCAGAAATTATTCACCAAAGCAGTGAACTGACTTAGAAATGGCAGTAATATCTATGTTACATTTGCTAGCAGAAGTCAAAGTGTTAATATGTAAATGTTTTTTTTTAATTGAATATGAATTTAACTCTTTATCAGTAAGAGGAAGAAGGTGTTTATTGCAGTTTGATTTCAGTGTACAGAAATGTTCCCCTATGCTGTTTCATTGTTTCTAAAGCTGAAACAGCACTGCAGAAAATCTGTACAAAACCGCACCTAAAGATAAGCTATAATGACAAGTATTTACATTAACTGCTTGAGCAAGAGCTGCATCAACTAATTACATTTAGCTGCTAATTAGAATAACTGGGTATAAATATCTATCAAATCTGAAGTTATTTGTCTGTCCTCTCCTTGCAACAGACTGATTTCCCCCAATATCTGTTAAAGCTTTCCCTCCCACTTGCAATTACATGGATTAGGTTCCGGCTTTAGAATCAGCTTGTTTGCTTTCACTAATAAAACGTAAGGTTTATGAGGGGACTGTGAGTCACTCAAAGCCAATCTGATTAACAAAGGATAAAGACAGAAGACAAAACATACGCTTTCAGAGTTTGGATCTCTTGGTCGAATTGAACCCGCAGCTCGTCCAGGGAGACGTCCTCCATCTGAATGACATCATAGTTTTGCGTTGTGATTTACAAAATCGACAAAAGTCTTCTGAGACTGGCACTAACATATTTTTACACTCACTGGATTGAGCTTTTTGACTGCCACAGGTGTATCATTCAGAAGGCCTTTGTATACAGTGCCAAAGCCTCCCTCTCCCAGTCTGCTGCCTCCGTCTGATATGGGACGGTCGTCAAAGTTGCCCGTAATCCTCATCAGCTCGTTGTACATGAAACTGGAGAAACCTAACAAGGGAAACACAGAAAATAAAGTCAAATTAATTTTGCTGCTGGTCAATTTTTGTAAAGAAATTTTTTTCTCACACTTACAAGACAACACCACTGACCTGTGTGGCCTGTTTCAGAGCCCTCCAGTAGTATCTGTGCTTGCAGGATAGAGCTGACAGGTGCTGGCTGTGTCTCGGTCTCTCCCAGGAGTCTAGTTGAAAGGGCGCTGTCTATTTCTACTGGTGGAAAGGTCTGCTGCAAGTATGCTGGGACAGCCTCTGCTTCCACTAAGTTTGTGGACACATACAAAAAAGAAAAAAAATCATGTAAGTTGTTGTGTGAATAAGTTGCTCCAGTCACACGCATGGTCTTGATTCCTTAAAAATGGTTTGGATTACATTTATGGAAGAAATAAAAGGGAAGATTTTCCAGAGATGGACGTTTTGTTCATTATTAGATTACCAAAACAATGCACAAATACAAAGACAAAACATTTAGCATAGGAAGCATTTATGTTTTGCTTTTCTGTGCATGTTACAAGTACTTTCCTATTTGTACCTGTTATCTGTTTAGAAAATACATGGCAAATGTACAGTAATGATTTTTGTCAACTGTGGCAAGCCAGCACGTAACCTGCAGATGGGCGAAAAGCATGTTGTTATTGTGTTGTAAATACAGAAGCTCCCCCAAGGATGATAAGTTATCAAACTTAAACTAGTTAATGAATGAAGTATGGGTGAGTTTCTTTACCCACTCAGTGAACATACTGAATGTAGTCTTTGTGTCTTTCTCGACTAAAATGAAACAATAATAGGACATTGGGAAAGTGTTTGGATGAAGATTATTAGGTAGTGTAATTTCTAAGAATAGTCAATTATTCTGTCAAACATTACAGACACGCCTACCTGTAGGTAACAGAAGACTGGCAGCAGCTAGTAACTTGCAACTCTTCAAAATGTCCACAAGTTCACCCACTGTGCTGTTGATGGTCCCCCAGTCACTAAGCAGCTCCACTGTGGGACTTCTCCCCTGTGCAACAAGGCCTTCAAACCTCCTAAAACAGATTACATGGACAAACAGATAGATAGATAGATATATAGATAGATAGATAGATATTATCATTACTTTAGATTATTACTGTAGTTATTCAATTTACTGTAGGCTATATGTATTATTATGAGGCTACATGATGCTTGTTTAGCTATATTGTTCTTTATTCATGCCAAAAAAGCATATCATTATCAAATTGATTAATTAGCCTATGGATGGATGGATAGATAGGCCAGCTCGTCTCACCAGCTGCAAGGCTAATCACTCACCTAACATGATGCTGAGAGTATTTATACTCCCCACCCGGCTTCCGTATCGAGACGATAACATCTTTCCACCTGTCTTGAGGGTCCAAAAAGTCGGACAACTGGCGACGTAAACGATAACTGAGGTTCCGAATGTAAGTAGCGGAAGTTACAGAATTACTCATTCTAACAGAAAATAGTGACACGGCCCTATGTTCGAGTTTTTTCAGGTCACACTTACAGGTATACCAACTTACTGTCGCCGTTACAGGAGTTTTGTTTTCCTCCAGTGAGTGCACCCATAAAAGCAGAATATTAGCAAACTGACATGCTTCTCACAGTTCAGTAAAAAGTGTATTTCCGATATTGAGCAACTTCCCCAAACGTAACACAGCAGACCTATCCCACGGAGAGTATCAATCTTCAATGCGGAAATACAATACAAGTGATTCATGTTAAAACGTAGCCTATGTTCTGAGTTAATCCCGGGATGTCAGTAAGAGGACAATTTATCCACCGTAGGCTGTAGGCTATGTATGCTTTTTTATTTTTATTTTTTATTGCAGATTTAGGAGTATAAAGAGAAACCGAGAGGGAGAGAGAGAGAGAGAGAGATGGAAATCCTGTTGCTCATAAGGTTGCAATATTACAGTGCCCTCTAGTGGATGATACAGACAATTCACATTTTGAAACCAGGGTTATTTTATAATAATGTGATTCTTACCATTATATTAACAGTCATTTCTTAAACCCACCTCCACAGGCACATGAATAGGCTATATATCTCTTCTGAATTTTCATTTATCAGTGCACTAAAGAGAGGGAGGTTACAGTTTTGAATGTAATTCCCAGTTGACAACTCTTGGTTTTAGGTCTAAACGAAAGGGACAAACGGTTTTATAAATAACTGTAGGGTTTAGGTGGAGGTTTATGAAAAAAAAAAAATATATATATATAAAAAAAAATCATAATAGCAGAAAAGGGGGGAAGAGAGAGAGAGAAAGAAAAATCAGAAACGATCTTTGTAGCCTATATCTTGTTTGTTGTCTTATTAGGGGGATGGACTGTTGCGGGCACATGTATGATCCATGTCCTGTTTGTAATCTTTTGTTTACTACAGCTGAATGTTGACATGTTGTAGCTAAGTTTATGAGTGTAATGTTAGCAACTACACTTCCCAGCACTTTAGCGCCAGGATGTGACGTCATGACGGAAATGCGAGGGACTGCTTGAAATTGGACAGCAGCCGCACAGTTCGAGAGCCGAAATGTTGGACAGACTTGCTAAGGACACATGGATCTGTGCTTGACAAGCTTACCCCACCTTTAAATGACAGCTATCACTGGGGCTAATACACTCATAGGCCTACTTTAATGTTTCCATCGAACTCCCATGAAAATGAAGCTTAAAAAAAAGAGCTGCAGCTTAGCAACTGTTGCTAGGCTGCAGCTTTTTTTGTTTGTTTTTTGTCACTGTTTTGAGGGGCGGGGCTTCTGGAACAGAATCTTTTGATTTTTGAGCTGGCTGGTTTGAGGGGCGGGGCTTCTGGAACAGAATCTTTTGATCTTTGAGCTGGCTGGTTTGAGGGGCGGAGCTTCAGGTACATTATTCCTTTAATCTCTGAAGATCCTTTGATCTCAGGTCGTGATGATGTCACCTGAACATTAGACTTTCAATTCTAGGGAATTCCTTTGGTCAAAACATTCTTGGTCTTCTTTGCAGCCGGTCGCATACTAACCAAACAGTTTGTGAAAACTAAAAAAAACAAGGAGTTTAGAAAAGAAAAACCAAAACGCATCAAAGAAAATGGATCAAAATACGGAAGTTGCCCCCATAATTGGAGGAGGCGTACCAGTTCTGACAGAGGTGTTGCCACAGTTTACAGTGGAAGGGGTTCGTCCACTCATACAAAACTTTTTTGATCATATGACAGAGGAACAGTGGACCCTTTTAAGGTCAGGTACCCCTGAGGAGGCCACTAAGATATTGTTGGCCGACCTGCTGTTAGATGTTATAGCAGCAGTTGTAAAGGCACTTGTGATGGCTCTCAGGGGCATCAATGCTATTGTGTCTGAGGAGTTTGTAGTTTCTAATCTGGGGGACAAACTCCCTCAGTGCTTCGCCGAGATTCTCGACGTAACGGACCAGGTTGTGAGTGACAGCTCAAAGCGGCTCACGGACCTGATGGGTCAGGAGATAGCAGATAATGTAAACTCTGCCATCTCCAGCAGTCTGGGCAGGGCACAGCCTATTATTAATCAGCGTGTCACTTCCCCCCGCAAACTCAACGCCATGGTCAATAATGCCTGTAAAATGGTACAGGCATTCGGAGGGAAGCTGAAGGTGTTGTGCTCTCCACGACCACTTAGACAGAGAAACAGTGAAGAGAAGCAGGAATTGGTAGTCACTGATGACTGCTCTCAGTCAACAGTCGGAGCTGTAAGAACGCCGACCCCGGAAAGCTTGGTGACAGCAACCACAAAGGCTGTCCAGGAGCTGATTAGAAAGGAGGTCAATGACATGATGGAACCTCTTTTGGATAATGTTTCAGACTCTGACTATGAGCTGCTGCACAAAGAAACCTCCATGGAGATTGATTTTGCAGCAGATGACATTGCTCAGGTCATAATTGAAAAGAGTTCAGAGGAGGCAGAAGCAAAAGATGCAAGTCCAGAATCAGAATCCACACCGAAGGGCAAACCAGCCATGAAAGGTGTCGGATGCAAGGTGAAGAACTTCCTTGCAAAGCGCTTTGCCAAAGCTACTATCTATCACATAGTGACAAAGCTTAAGACTAGATTCAACCTTGACCCAAAAGTTGAAAGTACAAAGTCAATGGAGTCACTAATAGATAGTGTTAACTCTCTGCTTATGACAGATGAGGGTGAACAACAGGGTGGAAAGGAGGTTTGTGTCTTCCGTAGATTTAAAAATGTTTCCAGCGATAAAATGCTGGTATTTACTCAAGGACTATCAGATCTCCTCTACAGTCACATTACGGATGGGATGACACCAGAGATCATCTCAGAAACAATTAGTAGAAGGGCAACCTGCATGAGTGTGTCTGTTCCTCCATCACATGACGACATGTATGCGACAATAAAGACCAAAGTGTGGGGTTTTGTGGCACTGATGGGCTGGTGGGTTAATACCCAGGTCCTCCGCCACAGTAGAAGGGTGACACTGGCCTTAATGGAGGCTGGGCCACCAGCACAGTCGCTGGAGGTCACCGCTGTGGAGGTGAGTGACCCTTTGCCAACAGAAGTTGTTATAGATGAAAAGGCGCAGATAGATGGAAACGTGCAGATAGATGGAAACGAACAGATAGATGTTAACGAACAGATAGATGTTAACAAACAGATAGATGTTAACGAACAGATAGATGTTAACGAACAGATAGATGTTAACGAACAGATAGATGTTAACGAACAGATAGATGTTAACGAACAGATAGGAAACGAACAGATACATGTTAACGAACAGATAGATGGAAACGAACAGATACATGTTAACGAACAGATAGGAAACGAACAGATACATGTTAACGAACAGATAGATGGAAACGAACAGATACATGTTAACGAACAGATAGGAAACGAACAGATAGATGTTAACGAACAGATAGATGTTAACGAACAGATAGATGTTAACGGCCAGATAGATGTTAATGGGCAGATAGATGTTAACGAGCAGATAGATGGAAACAAACAGATGGATGTAAACGTGCAGGAAGAAAAACGTAAGATGTTGGTCAGGGTTTTTGTTGAGAAACTAGTTTCGCGTACATTCAGCAAGGCTAAAATTAGCTGGACGATTGGTAACATAGAGGTCATCATCCAGCGTATCTTTGAAAACACATGGGCAGAAGTTGAGGGAACAGATTTTAACACCTCCATAAAAACATTTAAAAAACTAGACAAGGTCATTCTGAAGGACCTGTGCAAAAAGTGGGGCTGTGCAGAGATGGTTCTGGTGTCAATGTATTTAGGGGAACCAGAACTTGAAAAATGCAGTGCCTCATTTTTCGGGTATTACTTGATTGTACCACCAAAAAAGCATGGCATCATCAGCAGGTTCCTTTCAGCTACTCTCAGAGTCATGTCAAAGCCCTTTACTAGAAATAGGTATTAGGTGAAATGTAGCATTCATCTTGAAGGAAAATGTTTTATTTTTTTCTTTCAAAATGAATGCAATACAAATGTCAAGTCCTGCCTCAAGTCCAAGTAATCTATCGTCTCCTCTGTTGTTGTTACCATAATGTGGGGCAGGACTTGGGTTCATAGAGCCACCTCAGTTTGACATCATAGGGTTATCTCCGGGTGCTCCGGTTTCCCAAAAACCAAAACAATTAGACACTATTGCTATTGGTTTCAATAATAAGAACTTGTAACATTTATCATCTCATCTGACATGAGTTGCAGGGGGCACACCATCAAAAAAAATTATTGTGCAATCTTTAGATTCTCCTCCTTTGTGGGCAAATCATCTTCATGCCCTTTACAGCAGCTTTAAAATGTAGAATTAACTATAAGGTGAAATGTAGCATTCATTTTGGGGGAAATGTTTTGATAATCAATTTTCTTTTTTTCAGAATGAATACAATGCAGAGCTCAAGTCCTGCCTCTATCTAATCTATTTTCTCATCTGCTGGCTTCTGCCATCATAGGGTTTTACTCCGGGTGCTCCGGTTTCCCTAAAACCACACAGCAATTAGACACTAGCTATTGGTTCCATTAATAAGAATTTGTAACATCTATCATCTCATTTCATCGTCAGGTAGGACTTGGGTTCGGGTGGAGGGCGCCGGGTTACATATTATAGCAATAAGAACCAAACTATTAGGTGTCATTAAAAAAACTAACAGCTTCAAAAACAACAACAGTTCAATAAAAATATTCAAATTCTAATTTTTGCCCATATTTCTTGTCATTTACTGTCAACATATATCTCAGACTGAAGTCACTTTCACTTGAATTTCATTTCTGTGTAGAAAACAAAGAAAACAGTTTGTTCTTTTGCAGCTTGTTATTTCTTGTGAAATCCACTTGCATCATCAAAACAATCATTCTTCGTTACAATCATGAACCAAACTTCTTAGTTCTTACTTAGTGAATACAGTAGGCTTATTTGATTCTAACACAACCAATTAACTCTCAAAAGCTTCTTGGTGACCCTAACCCTGACCCAAATATTGTGGCTTTATTGTTTGAAAGTTACTCCAACCACATCATCCAAACACAAATGTGTTTAAATTTTAAATGAAGGAGTGTCATACATAGAGAAGGTGACACGAGCCATAAAGACGACACAAAACATGGCTGTTGTGGTTTCTGGTTCAGCTTTGCAGGGCAGGCCTGACAGTATAACGCTGTCAGTAGTATTTGTGACTTTGTTTGGGCTCTTTTCTTTGGCCTGTACATGTTAAAACATTGTCTGTCATTGCCTGTGGCCTATTTTCCCCCTTCTTTATTGTGGTTCATTGGCCTGATAACTGAAACACACCCTGGCCAGGGAGGTTCACAGACATTTTGGTGGGCAGGGGCAATAAAAATAAATGTGCACTAACCCCAGCAACATGCACTATTCCCACCCTGATGATGTCACAATGCTGCCATCCATAATCAGTACTTTGTTCATAACATGGCATATCATGTTGGATTTTTTTATTTTATGTCAATGAAAGAAAACGGAAAAATAAATAATTATCTGCACCAGAAATTGCATATTTTTTAAGTTGCCCTGCATGAAGGAACACTTTTTTTTTTTAAGATATTTTTTTGGCATTTTTATGCTTTATTGATAGTGTAGCTAGACAGAGTTGAAATGGGTAGAGAGGGGAGTGACATGCAGAGGACGACCGTGGGCTGGAATCGAACCCGGGTCCGCTGCTGGCCGAGGCCCATGGGGGGGACGCCTTACCAACTGAGCTAAAGGCGCCCCCAGGAACACTTTTCAATGCTAATTAAACCAGCTTGATTGCTTAATTACCAATTCCTACTGACATACTGACCTTTTTTTTAAATAGTTAAAATAAAAAAAGTCAGTGTTGTTTCATAATTAAAAAAGTGCATAACTTAGTGAGTCAGGACAAGTTGCAAAGTTAATTTGAGAGGGGGCTTCATACTGAGTAGCTACTTTCTAAATTGCTAAATCATATTTTTGTGGATACTAGTAAATATTTCTATCTTAATATTTAATACAATTAAAAATGTATGGGCATATATATATATAGGGGAAGGTGGGGTGATTTGTGCATTTTGGAAGTTGCAAAACCCCTTGTTTCTAGAAAACCGTGGAAGAAATTGGAAATGTGACCCCATTTGACTCATCCTGTAAAGAAGGGAGACACAAGGAATAAGATATAAGCACATTTAAGCTCAAAAAACTGTGTTTTGCCTTTCAAAGTAAAATTTCCATGATCAAGGTTTTTTGATTATTGTGTCTGAACAATTATAGACACGTTTGAAAACATTTGACACATGTTTTAGTGCTTTGGTATGCTACACTTTGAGTCTATATAGTTAGCACAATGTCAACCCTAAATTGCTGCATCATGCCTATTATCCAAAATTCTGGGGATGGGATGATTTGTGCGCAAGGGCCTGGGTGAGTTATAAGTAAGTAAGTAAGTAAAATGTATTTATAAAAGCACATTTATGAAAGTTTGCACTGTCCAAAGTGCTGTACATAGTGCATTCAGTAGGTAAACAATGAAGGTAAAATAACAATAACCAAAATAAAAGACGTAAAGCCCATACATCCACATAAACACAGATAGTAGTGCAGAGGTAAGTAAGTAGTGCAGAGGTTAATGGGGAGGAAACACCAGGGTGTACATATGGGTTTTGAGCCTTGATTTAAAGGCAGAAATGTAGGGGGAATCACATTTGTCAGGTGGCAGTTGGTTCCACAAGCACGGAGCAACTAGTGCAAAGTACATTTCTGAGAGTTGTGCCAGTGGCATGGCTGTATACGCTGGTCACCAAAAGAAAGTGATAGTCTACAGTAGCTCAGGAGAGAGTGACATCTCAATTCCACTTAACGACACCACTGATGAGAGTTCAGATGGCCAGAAAGATGATGATGGTGACTTTGTCATTGTGACACAATGACGCACAAATCACCCCACTACGTGGGGTGATTTGTGCGACAAGACAACTTTTTTTCCGAAAGCTATATTTCTTAAACAGTTTATTCCAGATCCAAAGTTTTTATTGCCAGGGATGCACAACATCCTGAAATATATGTACATATTTGAGTTGGAGACATAACTGTCAAGGCCTCACTTTAAAATCACTTTGAGTAAAAAGTTGCACAAATCACCCCACCTTCCCCTATATATTTGTATAAGACTAAAAAACGTTATGCTGATATTTCACAAATGCGTTGTATTGGTTAACTATTATGACTAATCATGAAGAAATCAATATTAAAAGAGCAGTATATAATTTGTTGATGTAGGCTATCAACATGTATTTTTTAAATATTTTGTGTGTGTGTGTGTGTGTGTGTGTGTGTGTGTGTGTGTGTGTGTGTGTGTAAGTCTGTAGTTAGTCCTGAATTGACTATATTATACCTATTTAATTTATAATTGCCTATAGGCTAAATTAATACTTTGTTAGTTGGACTATTAAAATATTACTAAAGAATGTTACTAAAACCAGTAAACAAATGGTTACGTACAGTTCATACGGAAAGTATTCACAGCTCTTCACTTTTTCGAGTTCAGTGCTTTTTATTTACAGCCACTCCAGTGTTGTTTCTTTCTCTGCCTTTATCTCATAATCAACCCACAAATAACACAAACAAACAGACAATGTCCTGCATGTGAAAACCTAGCCTACTTCAGAGAGAGTGTGTTAGTAGCAACACAATGCAGGCCTACTCAAAATATCCAGAATAATAGAACTATAGCTTTGGTTGCAACTTGCATTATATTTATTACTATTAGTGCTAATCTATAGCAATGCGTTGTTTTGTATAAGCAAACCAAATTGTAGGATGAAAAGTAGTTAATGTAACTGCCGGAAAAAAATTGTGTGAAAAGTACAATCACAGTACAAGTACATACTATACTGTACATTGATGATGATACGTTGACGGATCAGATGAGTGGACATGCTGTAGCTGTGCTGTTGTCAGCAACTCATTCAATAAAGTAACTTACTTAATGTAACTTTGATATAAGAACAATTGTATGTGTTACTGTACGTAGGACATACCGGTACTACAAGAGCGATAGCAGGCTCCCATCAAGTTGGATTCGTCATTTTATGTGGATTGTGCCTGTTCCTTTTATTGCGCCTCAATCATTCTCTCTCTCATCTCTCATCTCTCATCTCTTTTCCCTTGACATTACCAGTTCTGTTTTTACCTCCCGTGGATGTGGATTCACTGATGGCACTGATGAGTGCTGATGGCTCATGGCTGGTGAGAACTGGACAACACTGTGTGTTTACTCACTGATATGATCAGGTCAGTTGTTTCAGACAGAACCACACTGGCCAAGATCACCAAACACATCACAGGTGAAAAAAAAACTGATTCTCCTCGTTCAGAAACATAAAGCTGCATGAAAAACAAATAACCTCATCAAAGCCAACAGGTGTCATACACCTTTGGCGAATTGGCACAGAGTCAGAGACATTTCCTATATAGTGTCTAGGATTACCTTTTGATCTGTGTATGCTGGCAATACTTGATCTGTTTATGGAGTGTTAGTTGCTATTTACACTGTGTTTGTTGAATTGTTATCCGTTCCATGTGCGCCGGAGGGCCTGGTCTGGCTCCATGGATGGGGTGATGAGTTGTGAGGTTTATGTATCTGTGTGTAATGTAAAGAATAATATATATATATTTAAGAAGAAAGTGGTGAGTCAGAAACTCTACATACTTTGCCGAGTGTATATATATATATATATATGTATATATATATATATATGTATATATACAGTATCTCACAAAAGTGAGTACACCCCTAACATTTCTTCAAATATTTCATTATATCTTTCCATGCGACAACACTGAATAAATGACACTTTGATACAATGTCAAGTAGTCAGTGTACAGCTTGTATAACAGTGTAAATTTACTGTCCCCTCAAAATAACTCGACACACAGCCATTAATGTCTAAACTGCTGGCAACAAAAGTGAGTACACCCCTAAGAAAAAATGTCCAAATTGGGCCCAAAGTGTCAATATTTTGTTTTGCCATCATTATTTTCTAGCACTGCCTTAACCCTCTTGGGCATGTAGTTCACTAGAGCTTCACAGGTTGCAACTGGAACCCTCTTCTACCCATTCATGACGACATCAAGGAGCTGGTGGATATTAGAGTCCTTGCGCTCCTCCATCTCCCGTTTTAGGATGCCCCAAAGATGCTCAATAGGGTTTAAGACTGGAGACATGCTTGGCCAGTCCATAACCTTTACCCTCAGCTTCTTTAACAAGCCAGTGGTCGTTCGGAGGGGTGTTTGGGGTCGTTATCATGTTGCAGTACTGCCCTGCGGCCCAGTTTATGAAGGGAGGGGATCATGCTCTGCTTCAGTATGTCACAGTACATGTTAGAATTCAATGAACTGTAGATCCCCAGTGCTGGCAGCACTCATGCAGCCCCAGACCATGACACTCCAACCACCATGCTTGACTCTAGGCAAGACACACTTGTCTTTGTACTCCTCACCTGGTTGCCGCTCCACACTCTTAACACCATCTGAACCAAATAAATGTATTTTGGTCTCATCAGACCACAGGACATGGTTGCAGTAATCCATGTCCGTAGTCTGTTTGTCTTCAGCAAACTTTTTGTGGGGTTTCTTGTGCATCATCTTTAGAATAGGCTTCCTTCTGGGATGACAACCATGCAGACCAGTATGATGCAGAGTGCGGCGTATGGTCTGAGCACTGACAGGTTGACCCCCCACCCCTTCAAGCCCTTCAGCAATGCTGGCAGCACTCATACGTCTATTTTCCAAAGCCAACCTCTGTGTACGACGCTGACCATGTGCACTCAACCTTCGTAAACTGGGCCGCAGGGTGGTATTGCAACATGATAACGACCCCAAACACACCTCCAAGACGACCAGTGGCTTGCTAAAAAAGCTGAGGGTAAAGGTTATGGCCTGGCCAAGCATGTCTCCAGACCTAAACCCTATTGAGCATCTTTGGGGCATCCTCAAATGGAAGGTGGAGGAACGCAAGGTCTTTAATATCCACCAGCTCTGTGATGCTGTCATAAATGGGTGGAAGAGGGTTCCAGTTGCAACCTGTGAAGCTCTAGTGAACTACATGCCCAAGAAGGTTAAGGCAGTGCTGGAAAATAATGGTGGCCACACAAAATATTTACACTTTGGGCCCAATTTGTAAATTTTTTCTAAGGGGTGTACTCACTTTTGTTGCCAGCAGTTTAGACATTAATGGTTGTGTGTCGAGTTATTTTGAGGGGACAGTAAATTTTCACTGTTATACAAGCTGTACACTGACTACTTTACATTGTATTAAAGTGTCATTTATTCAGTGTTGTCCCATGGAAAGATATAAAGAAAAATGTGAAGAAATGTGAGGGGTGTACTCACTTTTGTGAGATACTGTATATATATATATATATATATATATATATATATATATATATATATGTATATGTATGTATGTATGTATATATATATATATATATATATATATATATGTATATATATATATATATGTATATATATATATATGTATATATATATATATATATGTATATATATATATATGTATATATATATATATATATATATATGTATATATATATATATGTATATATATATATATGTATATATATATATGTATATGTATATATATATATATATGTATATGTATATATATATATGTATATATATATATATGTATATATATATATATATGTATGTATATATATATATATATATATATATATATATATAGATATAGATATATATATATATATATCAGCGTCTTAGTGTAGCATGTCAACATGCTAATATTAGCCAATGTGCACTAAAAATACATTTCAGCTGCAGGTATTTAATTTGGTTATGAACTAAATTGAAATAATTGAATTCAGGGCATAAGAAAAGTTATTGCAATTCATCCTGAGTGTGGCAGTGAATGTCTGCACCAAAATTAGATAACAATACATCTAATAGTGGTGGAAAAGGTGTCATAGATAGACTGACAGTTATGGCCATCCATATAGAGCCACCAGTAATATTTGGCGGCATATACAGTATGAGTCACAATGGCCCACCTTACTTTGGATGAAGGTAGGCTAGGTACATTAGTTTATCTACACTGCATTCCAAATTATAAGGCAAATTAGATTTTCCCAGATTTTCCTAAATAGTCGATGCAAATCACAGTCAGTATAATTCAAGTCATCAACCGTTAGAGTATATTTCGAATTTCAAACCTCCCAATAATAAAAGTATTTTTTTCAAAAATAAAAAACTCCAAATGCACTGTTCCAAATCATTATGCACAACAGAGTTTCAAAACATTTTATAGGTTGTAAAGAACTCAAAATGGTCATTTGTTGAATTTGCAGCATCAGGAGGTCATATTTAGTGAAATCAAAAGCTATTTCAATCAAAAACATCTTAACAGGCCAAGTTACATGTTAACATAGGACCCCTTTGATATTACCTTCACAATTCTTGCATCCATTGAACTTGTGAGTTCTTGGAGAGTTTGTGCTTGAATATCTTTGCAGGATGCCAGACTAGCCTCCCATAGCTGCTGTTTTGATGTGAACTGCCTCCCAACCTCATAGATGTTTTGCCTGAGGATGCTCCAAAGGTGCTCAACAGGGTTGAGGTCAGGGGAAGATGGGGGCCACACCATGAGGTTCTCTCCTTTTATGCCCATAGCAGCCAGTGACACAGAGGTATTCTTTGCAGCATGAGATGGTGCATTGTCATGCATGAAGATGATTTTACTATGGAAGGCACTGTCCTTCTTTTTGTACCACGGAAGAAAGTGGTGAGTCAGAAACTCTACATACTTTGCCTGAAGGTGCCAACCAGCTCTCTCCCCATGATTCCGGCCCAAAACATGACTCCGCCACCTCCTGTCTGCCGTCGCAGCCTTGTTGGGACATTATGGCCATTCACCAACCATCCACTACTCCATTCATCCGACCATCCAGGGTTGCACGGCACTCATCAGTAAACAAGACTGTTTGAAGATGAGTCTTCATGTATTCCTGAGCCCACTGCAACTGTTTCAGCTTGTGATCATTGTTTAGGGGTGGCCGAATAATAGGTTTATGCACAACTGCAAACTTCTGGATCCTACACCTTGAGGTTTGCGGGACTCCAGAGGCACCAGAAGCTTCAAATACCTGTCTGCTGCTTTGTGATGGCATTTTAGCCGCTGCTCTCCTATTCCGATGAATTTGTCTGGCAGAAACCTTCCTCATATTACCTTTATCCGAACGAACCCGTCTGTGCTCTGAATCAGCCACAAATCTCTTCACGGTACGATGATCACACTTAAGTTCGCGAAATATCTAATGTTTTCATACCTTGTCCAAGGTATTGCACTATTTGACACTTTTAGGCAGCAGAGAGATCCTTTTTCTTTCCCATATTGCTTGAAACCTGTGTGGACTGCTTAATCATGTGGAACATCCTAGTTAAGTAGATTTCTGTTGATTGGGCTCACTTAGCAAACTGATTATCACAGGTGTCTGATATTGATTTCAATGATCCAAAGCGCCCTGAGACACAATACCATCCGTGAGTTTAAAGAAAATACAAAAAATTAAATGTTTATGATAATAATTTGTGACAGACTAGCTGTAGTTCCTATGGAGGTGCAATGGACTTTTTCTAAGTAACTTTGACTAAAGGTGTCTGCCAAACAGATGTAATGTAACAGAGAACCACAACATCCTACACACTGATAAACTATAAGAAACTCAGCTAACACTATCGACAGTCATCTGGAAACTATGTGAAGCTATGTACGCACACGGAGTGGGGGAGGGAGACGCAATTTTAAAATGTAATTAAAAGCTGATGAAAATATTTAACATGGTATGTGTGATTGTTTTTATGGCAAGCGGTATGAAGTTTGTAGAAACACTGATCCGAGGCATATGGCCGTCGCTAATGCCGCAGCCGCAGACATCACCCACAACACACGCAAACACCATCCCTCAACGTCACTATCGATTTTGAGGAAAGTCTTGATGAATGTCCGTGATAACAGTTGACTTTTTGCAATTTATCACAGCTGAGCATCATTTTCAGTTTATCTGAGTTCTGGAAAGAGTGCGCTGTCACACGTGGGCCTGTTTATGATCATTTTAGGTTAGGCGGAGGACAGCAAAGCATGACTCTCTTTATAATGGAAGTCTCATTTGTAATGCTATGGTGAGTCATAAACTTTTTATTTTTTTTAATACCTTCTGACAATGTGTGCACATGGTCTGAGTTACATGAAAAAGGAGTCTTCGCCACATGTGTAAACAAACTGCAATTAAGTTATTTTATAAGGCATGGCTTAAAGAGAGCCATTATTGCAATTGTGGTGGCCAAGGGGTGTGTATCATCTTTACTCCTGATGCTGTGATACAGGCTTACACAAACTCATAATCCTGAAAGTAAGAGTTTAATGGGTGCTCGACAGGGGGGTTGTCGGTCATGAAACATGTTTGTGTCACGTGTGTATTTATGTGGGCGCATTTTAGTGTGTAAAGGGTCTGCGTAATTGTAGGTGTGAGTGCATCTGTGTGTATCTGTTAGACTTCATAAAAGTGATTGTGTGTACCTGCACCTTTGTTCTAGTGTGTGTGTGTGTATATCATGTGTTAACAAAAACCAGAAGGGAGGGGGGGCAGTGGGGTGTAATATTTGTAATGTAAAGATTCTGCCTGCTGCCTCATGTACCTTCAAAGGATCTCCACATTTGACAGGGACCTGCAACCACAAGCCAAAACCTCAAACTCTCAGATTAACTGTGTGTGTGCGTGTGCGCACGCTAGTTAGTTGTCACCGCATCTGCTGGTATATGGCATAGCCCTCACACCTGTGCGCAGGGGATTTTCTTTGAAGTGCCTAATCATCTCCTGCATGCCTCCTCAACCTCTAGTGGCAGGATCCCGACACCGCAAACACAGTTCACACGCAGACACGGGGAGCTAGGCCAAAAAAAACTCTGGACTCTCCTGTTGTGAGCGGTGAGATGGAGTGAGCTGATGTGGATGAGGGAGGGAGGGAGGGAAGAGAGAGTGTGTGAAAAGAGAAAAGGAGCGAGGGAGAGCATGACAGTGTATAGAAGAACAAGGGGAAAACAAACAGAAAAGAGGGCACACAGTAACTACGGGAGATGGCAGGAAAGAAAGAGGGCGAGAGGATTGGATCGTGAAGGAGGGAAGAAGGTTGCGAGGGAGAGCAGAAAGGGGAGGTCCCCCACCGTTTGGGAACAAGGGCAGAGGCGGGAGAAGTGCCAGATTGGTTTAAATCACCAGGGAGAAACTCTGCAGGTGGAGGAAGTGATCAGAGGAAGTCATATGATGTCCTGGAAACCTCCTATGGTCAAACAAGGACAGAGGAGATGAGGGCTGGTACTAGGGGAGATATGGAGTGTGTGCCTCTCATCTACTATCATTACATTTTGGATCACAGCTAAGTCTGTCTTTCTGGCAGTCCTTCAAAAAACCCATGTCATCTGACAATGCTGAAGCATAAAAGAAGATTGGAGGCTGCTTCAGTGTTAACTGTCTTTGCATTTACTAAATGACTGTTTAAAGCCTCTGTAAACCTGGTCTAAAATAGTAAAAATCAATACATGATGAGATCAAAGCACGGTGTCTCTATAAGCGTTTACAAAAAAAACCTGATTGAAAATCAATGTTCATAAATACTATAAAACTTAGTTAAAAAAACAGCTTTTTTACTAGACTGTTTGATAGGACTGTATGGGCCTGGCCGCATCAAAAGGTTACAGTCATTGTTTTTATAAAAGGTTCAGGCAGAGAACTGCCGTGATTGGTTCAGATAGAATAATTATTGTGTCATTTGAGCCAGAGCAAAATGTGCCTCATCTTAACCAAATAGCTGTGATGTATATCAAACTTAAATTACAATATCTTTAATTTTGATTGATAAATGTGCCTTATTTTTTACAGATACAGACACAACTAACTCACCAAATTACATAGTTAGAAGTATTTTTTGGATTTGGGTTTATAGGGGCTTTAATATTGTCTGTACTCTGTGCATTCCTCTGTTCAGGCCCAATACTTCAGGCTTAAGTAATTGGCTGTACACCTAAAATAAGACGGCAAAGCAAAACACCCTCCGGTTTGTGTGTTTGTGTGTGCGCATGTTTTGCTTTGAGTAATTACTGGCTTCAGACAGGTGCATCCAACTCATTAGGAGAAACGTGGCAGATTTATGTCCGCGAGGCAACACCGCAGAGATGTGTACAGTCGGCTGTAATTAATTAGCAGTCTTGTCGTGTAGTGTAACAGTTCACCCGGCTCATCAGAGGTCTCCCATGTTGGAATTCAAATGAGTCAAATGAATGGGAGGACCGGCTCGGGGAGACAGAGGAGAGCAACAGGGGGTATGGGCACAGCATCAGGGACCAATAGAGGAGCTTCAGTGTATGCCTGTATGCCTGCTGCCTGTCCATACAAGGCTTTAAGCAGTAGGCCACTGATGGACATAGTGGGTTCACTGCAGGGAGTGTCCTGTCCAACTGGAACACTGTTGAGCCCGTTTAATGTATAAATAAAAGAGGAAAACCCCGTGGAAGCAGCTTTTTATTTGCCTTTGTTTAGGAATGTGTTTTAGTGCTATGCTAGCTGCATTTACAGTCAGAGCCCTACCACACTGTAACATGTTTTAGTGTGTTGATTGAGAGCATTTGAGAGTATGTGAGGGGACTGTATATACCCATAGAGGGCAGTAGTGGCTTGCAACTACTCATAATTGACCAATGAACATTAACACATGCTTAGAGTTGCAGAAACCTGGATATGGACCAAACATGAAATCCCCAGGAAAAAAATTGAAACTAATTTTCTAGAAAACAAATGTAATATTGAGCAGAGCTTATGAATGACTGAAGCCAACAAAAAAATTTTTTTTTTAAAGAACTAACTTTTGAACATAATTTCTAATTTCCTTCTTGTTTCCTTTATGTGGGTTGCAGCACATCCAGGAAAATATCTGTAGCAGCTGTTTTCGTGTGCACTCTTTTCCCTGGGCCCATGAAACACACATGCCAGACACCCCCCCCCCCCCCCCCCACACACACACACACACACACACACACATGCACACACACACACACACATCCACAACTCATCAGGAGCCTAACTTCTGAGGAAGGATCAGGCGGCATCTTGAGTGGCAGCTCGCCGTCGCGTTGCACTCGAGCGGTCACCGACACAGCCTGATTGCAGGAGGTTGCCCTCTCATATTCCCTCAAAAATCTCTGGCCACAATCCCAAAATTATCTGTCCAGCCGAGCGCACCAGCGTGAGAAAAAAAAGAAAGAAGAACAGCCTCCTCTGGAATCTCCACTGCTTGAAGGCTACTTGTTAGCCCAGTGTATTCTGGGATGTCTGGCAAAAAGCCACGAGTCCTGCAATGGAAAGCCATGCACGCAAGCACCTGAATTTAACACGCAAAGACAAATGAACACGAAAGTTGAAAGTAGGCTATGTTTATTGTTTTTTTTAATATGAATGTATCCTCCTGCATTCATTCATTCAAAATTAAATATATAAACAGTTGATTGAAAGTTTAAATCATACAAATGGTGTAAAATTCCTTGAAATATGAAACATTTAATTAGAACATATTTAATTGGATTAAACTGCTTCTTCCATGCCAGCAATAGTCACTCGGATGAACATTTAGCTATGTGTCTAACACAGATCAGCCAGAATCTATAACTGAATCATTATAGCAATCTGTTTCCACTTTCAACTGCACTGACTTCAGTTTTTTCTCAAGACCAAAGGCCAAGGTGCTACCGACCTAGAGCCTATTATACTGGCACTGAAGATTAATTCCTGTTTTGTATGAAATCAAAATATTATGATGACTTATTGGGCATGGTGAACGATGACATTCATGTTCCAGGTCAAATATTGGGTGGTGCACTGCGAACAGTGTTGTTATGAAAGGATTATGTAGAGCATGGGAAGTCTGACTCACAAAGGTCATTGAGTTTTACTGTATTTTCTACAAATGTAACCAGGTGCAGGCCCTCACCTGTTTCTGTTAAACACTGTTAAATTAAGGTTATGTCTTGTGCGGCTTTTAGTTTGGTTAGAGTGAATGTGGATTCCAGTTGAGATAGTATTTGCATATTACACTGAACAAAAATTAAACTCAACACTTTTGTTTTTATCCCATTTTTCATGCGCTTAACTCAAACCCATTTAGTAAGTAAGTAAGTAAGCTTTATTTATAGAGCGCCCTTCACAGACCAGGGTCACAAAGCGCTTCACAATGCGCTTCCAAAGCACCTTCTGGTGTTCTGCCCGCCCAGTGATTAGCCTGATACTGTAGATTTTAAAAAGATTTTGGTTAAACTGACTTGAGATCCTGATCAAATTAAAGGAATTTTGAAACCACGTTCATTTTGTATCCAACTTAAACAAACTGTTTCTATAATGGGAGCTGCCACTTTGCATTGTATGTACACACAATGCTTCACTTCCCTGCGGTCAAAGCTCTATTACTGCACGGAGGTTCTCGTTGAGCCTATACAACTCCATTGTTTGGATCCACGTTTCTAAGGGGGATCTTTTTGTGTGGACTCGCCAAAATAAAAACTTGGTAGTAATTCTTGGGAATGGGGGGTTTGCTGCTGGCCAATAGTGACCCTGAATGCTGAAAAGGCCTTCTGATCTTCTTGAAGCAAATCATTGATGGTAGGTAACCCCTTGCCACTGGTGCTTTGCTCCACCGAGGGCGGAGGTGAAAGCAGCCAGCGTGGCCTTTTGACATCCCAGCAGGGACCCTGTAATCCAACGCTCGTCAAGTGCTAATCCATAGCTTCACAACCACAAAGAGACCCAGTAACACATGCGTAACAATCACCAATGTTCCCATTACATCGACAACCAAGTAGGAACCTTAACACACAGATGAGTGAAGGCAAACAAACAGGCTTGTTAGTTGATTTATCTTTTGATTTGTAAGAAAGAGGATATAGGTTTCCTCTTTTGACAAAGCCAAGCTCTGATTGGCTGCCCATGGCCATAGAGGAGTCAAGGGTCAAGTCACTGACATTTGAGTTTGTCTCTTTCCATTCTCACTTGTGCCAATGATGCAAGTTCCCAGGAGAAATGCCGCAAAAACACTTGAGAGGAACCTTCTTTGAGATGTTTAAAGATGTGAAGAGGGTTTCAAACCCCAGGTGGGCTGGAGCACTAATCTGCTGAAGTCCCTTCATACAAAAGAAGACTTTTTAATGGTTTACAAATTCCTAATTTGTTTAAGGTTTTTTGATCTCCCTTTTGCATTTTCCCCCCCTGGTATTGTCGTCCTGTAATGCTCTTGAAAATAGCAGTCTTTAGTTGTATAAATAACCCAAGGCGGGCTGGAGTGGTTTGTTCCGATCTTCACAATGAGCTCCCCTGAAACTTCAAAGCTGGTCTAGACGTCAGCTTTGAGGCCTTGAGAATATTCTCAGCTCACAAATGACAAAAGACCGCCACAGGTGGTTTATTCTTCAAGCTATAAAACAATGCTCCACCTTATTTGTTCCTCACTTTTTTTCTTGCAAACTCGTTGAGACACGTTGATGGATGAGGTAAAGGGCCACACCGAGGAAAGAGTAAAGAAGAGAAATAAAGGGCTGGATACATTTGCCTGTGCGCTCTTTGGTGGCTCAAGTTATATGAAACACAAAGATGGTGTGTAATACTTTGTGATTCATTAATCCAGAAATATCACTTTCAGTCCTAGAGAGTCCTATCATGTTTGCTTCCTTTTTCCCTTTAAATGAAATCATCTGTTAAAACTTGCTGAATCCATTGTATTAAATAATAGGTATACAATTGGAATTACACTCAACAAAAATATAAACGCAACACTTTTGTTTTTGCTCCCATTTTTCATGAGATGGACTTAAAGATCTAAAATTCATTCCAGATACACAATATTACCATTTCTCTCAAACATTGTTCACAAATCTGTCTAAATGTGTAATAGTGAGCACTTCTGCTTTGCTGAGATAATCCATCCCACCTCACAGGTGTGCCACATCAAGACGCTGATCTGACATCATGATTAGTGCACAGGTGTGCTTTAGACTGTCCACAATAAAAGGCCACTCTGAAATGTGCATTTTTTTGCTTTATTGGGGGTCTGGGGACTCAGAAGCAGTCAGTATCTGGTGTGACCACCATTTGCCTCATGCAGTGCAACACATCTTCTTCGCATAGAGTTTATCAGATTGTCAATTGTGGCCTGTGGAATGTTGGTCCACTCCTCTTCAATGGCTGTGCGAAGTTGCTGGATATAAGTGGGAAGTCGTATACGCCGGTCAAGCACATCCCAAACATGCTCAATGGGTGACATGTCCGGTGAGTATGCTGGCCATGCAAGAACTGGGACATTTTCAGCTTCCAAGAATTGTGTACAGATCCTTGCAACATGGGGCCGTGCATTATCTTGCTGAAACGTGAGGTGATGTTCATGGATGTATGGCACAACAATGGGCCTCAGGATCTCATCACGGTATCTCTGTGCATTCAAAATGCCATCAATAAAATGCACCTGTGTTCTTCGTCCATAACAGATGCCTGCCCATACCATAACCCCAACACCACCATGGGCCACTCGATCCACAACATTGACATCAGCAAAGCGCTCACCCACACGACGCCACACACGCTGTCTGCCATCTGCCCTGAACAATGTAAACCGAGATTCATCCGTGAAGAGAACACCTCTCCAACGTGCCAGACGCCATCAAATGTGAGCAGTTGAGCTTCCCTGAGACGGTTTCTGACAGTTTGTGCAGAAATTGTTTGGTTATGCAAACCAATTGTTTCAGCAGCTGTCTCAGTGGCTGGTCTCAGACGATCTTGGAGGTGAACCTGCTGGATGTGGAGGTCCTGGGCTGGTGTGGTTACACGTGGTCTGCGGTTGTGAGGCCGGTTGGATGTACTGCCATATTCTCTGAAATGCCTTTGGAGACGGTTTATGGTGGAGAAATGAACATTCAATGCACGAGCAACAGATCTGGTTGACATTCCTGCTGTCAGCATGCCAATTGCACGCTTCCTCAATGCTTGTGGCATCTGTGGCATTTTGCTGTGAGACAAAACTGCACATTTCAGGGTGGCCTTTTATTGTGGACAGTCTAAGGCACACTTGTGCACTAATCATGATGTCAGATCAGCATCTTGATGTGGCACACCTGTGAGGTGGGATGGATTATCTCAGCAAAGCAGAAGTGCTCACTATCACACATTTAGACAGATTTGTGAACAATGTTTGAGAGAAATAGTAATATTGTGTATCTGGAATGAATTTTAGATCTTTAAGTCTATCTCATGAAAAATGGGAGCAAAAACAAAAGTGTTGCGTTTATATTTTTGTTGAGTGTATTAATATCCAAGCTACAGCTCCTCAGCAGCCCAGGATTTGCTTCCCTTTATGGTTCCGTCCTAAATCTCATAATCACCCCCCTTCTGAAGCAAAAACGCTGAGTTTCCATTAATTGTATTGAAGATCTGTGAGTGTTTTCGTTTGTGATTAATTCCTCTCAGTCTCCAAAACCGAAGGCATTTTGTCCAGAGCATTGATTACATTTAGGGTTAACGCCCGGCAAGCCTTTATTAAACACGCTTCAAATGCTCAATCATCCTAATCCCATGGATTTATCCTTTTTATTCATGGTGAAAAGTCTCGGTGGCAATGTTTACTGGACTATAAAAAAAGAACAGCTCAGAATACTGGTGGTCGTGGATGATATGGAGGATTGAGCACATCCACTTCAGACTTAGTCGATGGATTACGCAGCACAACAATGGTGGACAGGATGGTTATGTGTGTATGAGGTCTGGCAATAAATGGCTCTCTTGTTAATGTTGCCCCCCCCCCCACCCACATAGATGTTTTTTTAAACCAAAATTATCACCTAAATTGTAAATGAAAAAATACCTACAAAGGTGCTAATCCTGTTCCGTGTTGCTTGAATGTATGCATGTTAAACCCTCTAGTGTCTCCCTTAGGAAGACGTGCAACGTTTTCAATAGATTTCAAGTCACTCATGCTTCAACTTTACCCCGTTGGAGAAACCTGTCACATAAGGAACGTTTTGTGGATGTTCCGAACAGGGGGCCCCATTTCCGAGTACTTAACTGTCATGTACATTTTAAAGGGTGTCCTTAAAAACCAAAACACGCAGTGTTGTCTATAGCTCTCTTGTGTCACAGTATGTAGGTCAGTGCAGGTAGGCCTACTACTGTAGGGCATGGAAATTAACCGGAAAAAGAAATATCTACAATTACAGATTAAAGGATCAAAAATTAAACAAAGCGGTAAACTCCCTTCAAACTCCGCTTTCTGAAATGAGGCTGCCGAGCATAGCCGAGTGTGTTGGTAAATTATCAGTGTGAATCCTTTTAACTTCAATCACCATCTTTGGGATGTGGGGATGATTGCTACATGGTGTAATTGAAGAGTAGATCAAAAGCCGAGGCAGAAGACGAGTGTCAGGTCGAGTCCACGGGAGAGAGCTGCAAGTACAGACCGTGGCACTGTTGGGAAACGGAGTCCCACAGATTACAGGCCTGGGATTATCATTACGACAATCGCCGAGTGAGAAGCAAATTCTGCCCAGAGTATGTAGACAGCTTGCACAGGGTGGGTTGCATCATTTGGTTTGGTGGGGTGTATTGGTAATACTGTAGCAATTACATTTGCAGGACAGTTTAATTTTTTTTCACAGTTTATGATGTAGGAATAATTGTCAGAATTTGAGTACAATCTTGTATTAACATCCTTTTTTGATGTGCATATGTAGTACATATGCACATCAAAAAAGGATGTTAATGACAATTTACAATTGTAATTGAAGCTATGTGTCCCATGTTATTGTTCCATAAAAATATTAATTATACAAAAAAAAACTAATTATTAATTTCAGAGAAGCTACTATATACACTTTTTACACTATACAATTATAACCGTATGTGTATATACGTTCTATTATATCTTATGATAAAAACATATCAAAGAGTTTCACAGTAATGGTCAAGGGGGTTTGTGTTTTTTCAACACACGCTCTCAGAGAGCGACACTCGTCCCATTCACAAAAACTCCAAAGTATAGGAGGGCAAAGGTTATGGCCGCTCATTTCCATTCCATTCCTGACATATCACCTCGACTGTTTGTCCAGCACATCCCACCACCAGGAGCACCTATATCCATAAAGACTTACACACGCGTAGTAAAACTCCAAAACTCTTGAATCTCCCCTGTCACACCCAGTCTGTCATTGATAGAGTGCAGATGCTATCAGGGAAGCACATGCCGCCAGGTCTGGAGGAGGCTGGATAATGATGTTTGCTCTCAGTTGGTCACCTACGACTCTGCTTCCATCACAATGAGAAGAGGAGCAAAAGAAGGACGTAAAGTCAGATCAGGCCCCAGATAACTCCATGTTTCAACTATGGACCTCCTGGGCTGCCTGGATGATGATGACTGTTTGTTAAGCCCCGCCCTCTTTGGTTACTGTCAAGCTTTCCAAAAACAGCATCCTACATGTACAGTTTCCAATAAAAACAGACACAGATTTATCCTCGAAAAGCAGTCCCACACGGAGGTAGAAGGGCTGAGTAGCCCTGCACTGCATACAAGAACAAGGCTCATGGATTATCGACTTGATGATGATGGCTTTTTTTGAATATGTAACACCAGTGCTAGAAAGTACTTTTTTCATTGCTTTTATTTTCAAAAAGTCCACGACAGTTAGTTAATCAGCTAGCCAAACGTACTATCAACTGCTAGAATTGAGTATATTGCTTAATCATATGGGTGTAGTGATATTATTAAAATGTAAAATAAGAACATAATCTCTATTCCAATGCTTAATTTACTGCAGAATAACATAATGGACAAATAGGAAAGTTGATTAAAGGTGCAGTAAGCGGAATGGTTCTTTTAGCTAACTTCCTGTCAGTTACTGCAGTTAGCAGTCTCCTCGCTCATCCCTACGTCACCACATTAATGCACTGCAGTCTTCAAGCAGCGAGTTATCTAGCATCATCTCAGATCCATAAGTGTGATAAAAACATGATAAAAACCATCAAAACAGACAATGGGAAGGATTTTTACCTGCTCCGCCATTGCAGGCGCATAAATATTCACCCATATGTCGCTCTGGCGTGCACCGGCAGTGAGACCATGAATGAGACGGGTGTCGGTTTGTAGCGTTCTCTCTTGTGATTGGATATTAAATTTGGGATCCCCCGAAAAGTTTATTAGCCGATGTAATAGCAAAATTAAGCAAACAGTGATACGTTAATAGTAGCATCAGGTTTTATTCAAATCATAAGGCAAGGATCTCCGCGGAGAGGTCACTAATACAACCACATGTAAGTATGTTGCAAGAGTGACGAATTCTTCCTTAAAACGTCATGTATTTAAAGGACTTTTGCTCCCCAGGGGGGGAGGCGTCTAACAATAGTTCGGAGGACAGACAGGCTGAGAGGCAGACAGTTCTAATGTACATAACTTAACCATAGGAGGAGTTTTCAGCATAGGACAATGGAAGAGCAGACAGACTAATTGTGCATAAGTTAACCATAGGCGTGGCTGTCCGAGTGGTCTGTTGAGGAATCTACATTTCAGTATTTAGAGTTACAAACAACATGCAATACATTCAAGTATACTTATAAGTCTATATAAACAATGGTTAAGTAAGCATTCCAATATCTGAGTCCAGAGATATATCATATGCAATATTTCCCACTACACCGATTAAATGCAGAGCAGCTGACTGAGAAATCGGCTTTATGAAACGTGCACATTATGAAAGTGATCAAATGAATAAAGAGCGTTTTAACACTTATTTTAACATAAAAAAAAGCTTACTTCACCTTTTAAGTTTTTTGTATTTTTTTATTCCCAGGAGAAAAGGCTTTGAGGATAAATACTAACTAAGTTTGGCAAACATATAATAACATCTAGGAAGTGCCACACAATGAATAGGCCTACTACATAATGATTTCGATTTCTGTAAAGGGTATTAAATTATGGAATGAACTTGATGAAGATATCACAGGGAGTTGCAGTTTGCGAAATTTCAAAAAAATGTAGGCCTATGTCTCTAAAATTATGGAAAATTATAGACTGAAAGCAGAGCACTAAGAAGCTGAGTAAAGGTGAATGGCACTATCATAACATTATTGTAAAAGAGAGGTCAGCAGAATGACTTGTTTGGGTTTGAATACTTTTGCAGTTGTGTTTAGACTACCAGATAATGACTTTGAAAAGGCCACAATAAAAGGGCAAAACAAACTCTGCATTGTACAGAAAATCAGAACGGAGCAGAACTGATCCTAAAAGCTGAAGCAAGTGGATTAATCATGAAAAAAAAAAAAAAAATGCAAAATTGTGTGTTTTCTTCCTTTTTTATTTTTTATTTATATTTTTTTTTTTTCTGTGATCAGTAAATGTGTATCTGATTCTGAATCTGATGAAATTGGGGGCGGGACTCGATAAGCCTTAGGCTTCTTCCGTCACCCTTCGGACAACACTAATTAAGATGTATGATGTGAAAGAGATAATTGTGTATTGTGTGGAATTGTCCAAAAGAATAATAATAAATAAATAAATAAATAAATAAATCGTAATTATTGTTCTAATTTAACCTGTAACTCACAAAATAAATATTATCTTAGTTAAAGATGTGCTTCTTGGCCTTTTAGAAATAGGTTGTGAAGCAATATTTTGGACAGCGATTGTCCTCTCCTGGACAATCGCTGTTCAGGAGAGGGATAAAGTGAACGGCCACATAAGAATAAAACGTGTAGTGCTATTGTGAGGAGTATAACTTCTTCATCAAAAGAATCTGCAGCTCTGTCGGGACACAGCTAGCCTCACACACCACAACTTTTGCAAAGTGATTAATGTGCATCCCTAAACCTGGGAATGCTTACTGGTAGTTGTAAAGCTGTTTTCTCTCCATAAATGCATTACTACAACACAGGTCCTCAGGGATAAGGAGGCAAAGTGAGGTGTTTCAGACGGATGCCATAAGACAGAGATACTCACGTAGGCTTTTATGGGCCATATATTTTAAGTGTGATGGAAGGAGTGCATTACCACATTTGGTTACTCTGTGTTTTTGTAGGGGGGGGGATTGAGGGCCACTTGGTATGTGAAGGGTTTGCAGGTAAGAGAGCAGTGATTTAATGGCTGAAGACGTGTCATTAGCTCTCTATTGTCCTTTCAGACAGGGTCAAAGGTCAGGGTGCGCAGATGTAATGGTGGAGAAGGGGAAGTTGAATTAGCAAGTGGGAGATGACAGACTGCAGGCTGCGTTCAAATAACCATGTTCCCTGCTATTCAGTATTGGAGGAAAAAAATGTTAGGATGTCCCAATACATGTAGTCAGATCAGATGGAGCATTCTTAAAAATACCCGGATGCCCTACTACATCCGGTCGTGATTTTTAGTGTGGAAATCAGCATGCGATCCTGACCCACAATCCACAACACAGGGGAGGAAAAGTAAAAAGAAAGGGTAGGCGATTTGGCACGCAAGGGAAAGTTGGGACGCAAGAAGTCAAGGTGGAAGGAATGACTTTCAGTACTTCTTGATCTGTGTTTGGGTCATCCAGACCTCAATCACAATAAATTACCATGCAAAACACAGGATTTCGTTTAACTTATCTCGTCGTGCATGGGAACTAAAATTGGGATATGTCATGGTTGCTCTATGGAGCTTTTACGTTTCTTTCAGCTCAGTGTTTTGGTTTCACGACCCACAACTGTACTGTTTTGATTCACTCTTACCGCTATCATTGGCATCAATTCCAACCGCTGCAGGCGGGTCTTAGCAATGAAAAAGCCCCGATAAAACCCTTTGTATTGCACCTGCCCAACACCAAACAGCTAAAAATCCAAGTAAATGATTAGCTGATGAAAATAGTTGATCATTTTGCAGCTAAGGAGCCGGATTTCCCCCTCAAGAGGTGCTTGAGACCGAAACAGAGCTAAAAGTAAAGGGAATATTAGCCTTATGTTCACCCTGTGGACACCAACAACACACAACTCCAAAACGAATGTTGCTTTTTGGATTAATACTAAGCAAAGATGATAAGTGACAATATGTTGTGTACAGCTTGTTAAGCCATGCCACCAAATGGCTTAACAATCAAATAACAAAGATTATTTCAGGGGAAGAATGTGGTTATGGTTAAAAAAACATGTATTTTTGTTCTGACCTTGACCCCCACTCTTGTTTCTGCCTATTCGACACACTTATTCATTCACATGTTTTTGGACATACATTGTGCTCTGTATAAACATCCATAGTAGCAGTCATTCTAGGAAGGAATTCAAGGACAGCTAGTCCACGAATAGAGCTCTACCTTTGGATACTCCGCTCACACACAGCCAAACACAATGTGACAGTCTTACATCAACAGCTTGTAATTTTCCGACAATTTGCTATATTTGTTTTTGCTGAGGTGTATCAATGCAGTCTGTGCATCGCTGCATGTTCAAACCCAGTGTTTCCTTTTATTAGAATTTGTATTTGTCTCCACCTGCATCTGGAAAAAAAGACCAGCGCCTCCCAGGCCATGATTACACGTTACATTTTGCTGTAACATTTCTAATTAGAGAACACAGAGACACTGAGGATGTGGAACAAGTTGAGTCACAGTTGCTCAGGTGTCAGAAACAGAGCATTTCATGGCTGTATTCACTAACAATACATTAATCAACTCGCAAGCATGCGTCTTTTAAAACGTTGTATTCATTCATACTCATCATTCAATTTCAAAACGATTCCTTTCTCCTGTACAGTATAATCCTCGTGCCCTGATGCTCACCCTGCAGGGAGGCTACGAGGCTCTACAGCACTGTACCAACATGCATTTTTCCATTGTTCCATGTGTAATTACATCCATGATGTAATGTGTGTGTGTTTGTGTGTGTGTGTGTGTGTGTGTGTGTGTGTGTGTGTGTGCGCTACACATGCCCTGAGGCAACAGTGGGACTTCTGCTGTTGGTGGAATAATTTGCAATATCCTGTTTTGTTTGTTTTACCTCACATCGGATGGAATTCCCCTCTTATCTAAATCCAATAATTACTTAAACCTGGATGTCAAAACACTTTCCATTATGATCAGAGCCCCCTCTGCCCCCCCCCCCCCCTCCCCACACACTCTGCCTTTGATGCCAGTTGTTACCGTGCAGGAACACAGGCCCTGCGTCTTTTTCAGCTCAACTGCGTTGTCAGGATCCATGACGACAGGAGCTCAGAGCATCCCAGGGGACAGAACGACTGTGTGTCTGATCTCAGGATGTAGCTGACTTGTCAGGATTTAAGACAACGTAATATAGTATCCAGCTGTCATTTATGACCTGTGTTAAGATGTTGAGCCTGTTTACAGAAAGCAGATCTTATCCTATTAAAAAAAAGAGGTATGAATACAAGATGCTGATGATTTCTCCATACAAGCGTAGAGGAATATATAGCACCAGAAAATAAACAAGGAAAAAAAAGAAACGTTTTTGTACTTTTGCGTATGTCTCAATAATGCAATATCTGGCGCACTGGGCTGAAGTAATAGCATTTAGAAAATGGCACAGTTACTCGCTCTGAAGGGAAACAATACTTTCTGGTAAAAGACTACAATGACTCCAATGGTAAATGAGATTTACACCAAATTCGATTGCTTGTTTAGCACTCTGAGAATTAACCCCCTTTCACCAGTGCATGGATGCTTTGTAGGTGTGTGGTTGGTTTAAGCTGCTGTAGATTGGGTGTCAACTTCTGGGCTGTTCTCTCACGGAGCAGACCTTGGTTCATTTTCTATGTGAGTTCACCTCTGTCCCTGTGCCTTAATCTGTCCCCTCAGTAACCTTGTTAGTGGGGGCAGGGACGTTTGTGTTTTAGGGTAATTAAAAGTGGGTTCAGACCTGCCTAAAAGCCCAAATGAAAACACAAAGTCAAGGGTTAAAGGGAGTCAGTGGCTCAGCTCCAAAAGGTTTTTTTTTCAGCAGATTCCACAAGTTCTGCTCACAAGAAGGGGGGCATTTTAGAAATAGTGATTCATTATTAACTGTGGCTTGGGTATTATTTTGTTTACTTGTGAAAAATATTTGTTTATATAATTTCTAATCATTTTACTTTTCATATGTTTATGCCCTGTTGGATTTGATATAATGGCCAAAACAACAAAAACAAGACCCAAGTTTATTGATCCAGCGTTTCTCTAACACTACACTCACAGAACAGTACATTACTGCAGTTTTTTCAAAGGTCTAAAGACGGACCAGATGGAGTTGTAGGAAGGGCGAGAAAAGGGAGGCGGGTTCAGGTAAAAACTAAGCAGAGGGACTACAGACTATATGACCTCCTCCGGGGCTTGCCTTGCATGTCTCCTGCTTGTTGTGCTGTAAATAACCAAACTAAAGTCAATACACCTTCTTAATTGGACCAGTTTGCCCTGTTTTGTCAACGTCTTAAGTATTTTATGATTCAGAGACACTGAGGACTGTCGTTTCCCCCTGGCCTCAGGGCGACAGGCCTGCTTGCCATGTGAGTAAGCAGGAAGACACCTGTGTCACATTTACTACGATCTCTGTATACAGCAGACAGCAGCACGCCTGCTCCGATGACCCAATTGTGGTCAGCTTGTTGTAACCTGTGGGTCCAATCTAAGATGGAAGTATAATGGACGGCCATGTCCTTTATGAACCAAACACACTGCAGGGTTTAGCAGGGAGATGGGGATGATAATTAGAAGGTGCCCCTGTAGCACATTGACAAACCCTCTAAAAGCGAGTTCATTCCTCCTCGCTGATCCCTCTACACAGCATTCATGTGATTTGAAACTGCATGTCAATAAGCCAGCGGAGCTGCAAACAGCTGGAGTTCTTCTGTGCTTCCAAAGGCCCCTATGCATGATATTTGCTGTACATTGTAAGGCAATGTTTTGGGCACATTGAAAGGCACTTTGAGGCTAGAATGATTGAATAGAAACAGAGGTCCTGCCTGGGGATCTATTCTCTTGATTTACCGGGACAAGAAAATTCCATGTAAGCGGAATGAAAAGCTCTCACTTGTCTAAATGCAATTCATTCCCCTCACTTGTCTAGACAAAGATGAATGGATCCGCCATAGCAGACTTTTTTAATCAAGGCTTTAGGATACAGAATACATCACAGCAGTGTGCCAGCAGACCACTTTGGAATATCAACCAATCAAGGTTTGGTTTCTTTCACTAATGAAATTGCATCCCTCAATTTTTTTTCGCATCATTTGAAATGTGCTGCTTTAAACCCGAAACAACTTCTTTTTCTGACATGAACCTGACGCAGCACACCAAAGCTCGGATTTCATTATATCATCATCACGGTCAATTGAATAACAAACAAATAAAGGCATCAACCCAGTCCAAAGAGACTCTGACACCATGGATGTGCTTCAGCGTCTTAACTCATTATAGTCAGAATGGACCAAGTTCCTCCGAGTCCATTGGAGGAGTCGTCCAGCATTAGAAGCTGTGTCTGCGTGGAAAAGTGTCATTCTTTGATGCGCCGGTATAGCTGTGGCATAACCTTCTGTGACTCTCTCTCGCTCTCTCTTTTCCTTTGGCCGGGACCAGGAGCCCCTGCGTGGGGGCCAAACCCCCTCTGACATCAGCTGGGGCCCGGCAGCCCTGGGAAGTCGAGCATGTGAGCTTCCCCAGGTCATTAGGGAGAGGCTTGAAAAGACTGTCACCAGGAAGGAGATAAGCCGCGAGGGGCGCAGTAATAAGGCCCTGAATAATAGCCCCTCTGTAGAGAGCCACTGAGGACACAGACCCAGGGATTAAAGGGAGACTGAAAAGGAGAAAGTCAATGGACCTCCACCAAAAATATGAACCAGGGTGCATGGTGAATGGCGGGCGGCGGGGAGGGAGAGTTATCAGCATTCTGGGTGCTACTTCTCCGGGCCCCTATCACAACTTAAGGAGAAAGGAGGTGTTCTTCCGTCTCTTCTGGCTATTTTAGAAGCAAGGTATTTCTGCTGTGTTGGCATGTAGTGTTGAAGACACCGCCGCACAGAACTTCACTTCACACGCACTTGCTGACCCTGCAGTTCAGTAAAGTCATGCTCCAATCTCTGAGTTGCTGTGCAGCATCTTTTCTCCAGCAATTTGCATGTCTTGTATTCCTGCAGTATCAGAGTATCAATATGCCTGTATTATATATGTGTATTGTACAGACTGCGTGCATGTATGTGCATTTGTGTGTATTTGTATATAGGTCTGATATATGTGTGTCGCTTAGTTTTGCATAACATCTCAATCACCCTATTTGTTCCGGTCCACTCCGAAATGTAAACAGATAATTAATATCGGCTGCAATAACAGTGTTAGAAACATGAACTTCACCTGCATGTTGGTTTATAGCGCACCATATGGTGGGATATGCAATGCTCTGGTACAATGAAGAGAGATTCTATGTTGTTTGTATCAGTAATACACAAGTATGACCCACAATGGAGTGGTTTGAAGCTACAGTATGTGGACTGTCTTCTGCCAAGATGTCCAGTTGTTGTCACAGGTGTAAGTATAAATCCAAGGTATACATCCTGTTCCTGGTTTCCTATTGATCACCAAAGTGAGTTCAGATTGTCACTTGACCTCAGCTGTGTTTGTTATACTACAAACCTAGAGGGTATTAACAGTAAGGAAACTTCACAAATCTCCCAAATTAAAGCTTTTTTGAGGACACTATGAAATGTATGAACACGGTAAACTAAAACGGTCTGGTGGGGTCTATTTGTTGGTCGCTTTCGGGGAAGTTCGCTAAAGAAACTGATGAATTGCAAAGTTATAAGGTCATTCCCTTCAATGCACACTATCGGAATTCATTTCTGACCCTGCCGCAGTGCTGTGCTGCTTCCAAAAATGTGAGCCACATTGTCAGATGCTATAGAACATGTAATATGAAGCAGACACCAGAGGCTAAACTCAGGTGGACCCCATCGCATCTGCTGGAGCCATGAGAGCTCTGCCAAGGCTGACCTTCAACCGTGCAGCACGTAGAGGCTATATGACAGACAATGACAGAGTCAGACACAAATCAGTCTGAAGTGAGGTTCTATTAGGTACTTGTGCAGAAAATCTGTTACCTTTTATAGAGATGGTGGTCAGCGAAGTCATTTTGAGGAGTTTGGCTGAGATGTGGCTGTAGCAGAAGTCAGCATTGTACTTCTGCATAGGGGGCCGGCAGAAAAACACTTTTGCGCCACGTATATAAATGCTTACAGCAAAAATAAATATCCGATCAATTGAACGCTAAATTTAGGATTTTTCCCCTGCTGATTTGCAGACCAATACACTACACAACACTGGCAGAGATTATTTTTGCACTTTTTTCAATTATATTTCGGCCATGTATTTCTATGTGTTGTTGCAGTGCAGTGTATTAGTCCGCAAATACGCAGTGAAACAGTACAATGCTCTCTTCGGTCCGTGTATAAAGTGTTATTTTGTATTAAGGGCTGAGTCCAAAGTGACAGAAAGGAATATACCGCTCGTAATTTCGTTTTACCGTTTTCCAGCTGGAATGCAGAAACGAAAATTCCATCCGAATTTTCCTTTTTTGTTTATTGGTAGAATACGAAAAACGAATATGACAGAACAAGGAAATGGGTGAACGGAGGGTTTTATTTCCTACATTCAATTCTGACAGTAAAACAAATAAACGAGCCTCATTGGCTTTTCCATCTGTGGGCGGACTTCTCCTGATTGGTTGCAGTGCTCCGTCAGTTGTGCCACTGAGCCTACTTCTGTATTTCCAGCGTAAAAGTAACCTTCATAAAAGGATCGAAAACTGATACATTTATCTTCAGATTGTGATCAATGCTTGCAATAAGAAAGTAGGGAACTCAGAAAGCAGCACATAATAATCCGTGTACCTTCCGTTCAATCCATATCCGTTTGGAAATCAAAACACGAAAAACGAAAAAAAACTGTTTGATTTAATTTTTTAATTATTTGTTTCATTTAAAAAAATAAAAAACGGACTGTTTTATTCAAAATATGCCTGTTGAACATGAATTGATTGCCATTTCTTATTTTTTATTTTCCATGTCGCCCTTTACATACGAAAATGGGAAAGGAGACAAACAGAAAATGTAAGAAATGTGCATTTTCATTTTTGAAGTTCCAAATAATAGTTTATAAGTCAGCGGGTTAAACTGTGTCCCGCTGCCACAATGCCACGAGCTATGTGCGGCCAGCGCCGTGATGGCTCTGACCCATAGACTGTTTTCTGACCGTGGCTATCTCCGTCTTTTAAGTAGGCTAAAGCCTCTTGTTGGTAGTGGAAACGCATGGCAGATCTAGTAGGGTAACCCTGCCGAACCGTGCCGAACCGAACTGTGCTGCTCAGAGGAAACGAGGCATGATCGAAACAGCGACAGACATACAGCTGTTGATCCAGATCGAAACTAGCCTGGTGCTACCAGACCATCGTACTTCATTTCATTTGAAGGGAAAATAAAATTTGGCCGGAAGTAGGCGGGCGGGCGGAGCCAGGCTAGATCGAAACGAGACAAACCACCAAATGTTTAATCTTTATTGAGAGGGGAAACACATTTTGGCTGGCTGCCATCAAGAGCCTTATTTTACAAAAAGCTCAATTCAGACAGCCTAGCCTAAACGTGGACAAAATATAGCCTAGACAAGTTTCTTCTTTCCTCGACACACACACACACACACACACACACAGACGCGCGCGCCCTTAAACTGGGTGATTGCCCACTTTGACTCGACAAGTGAAGTGAAGACAGGGAAAAAAGAGAGACAGAGGATGATCGCCTCAGACGCAATGTTCACTCGTGGACCTAACCAATAAAAATGCTTTCATATGCAGCTGTCTGCACTGGGGCTCATGCCTCAGCTGATCACGAGTATCAATAAGGGGCCACTCACACTAGTGCCGTTGGCCTGTTCCGTGCTCAGCACGATTCAGCACGATTCCCCCCCCCCTCCCCACTCCCCCCGCAGGCCCGTGCTCACACTGCTCGTGGCCTGGGCACACTTGCACCTTGCCTACGTCACCGTGCGCGTTTAGGATTTGGAGCTTAGTCTACTTGTAGGCTATACGACTGTTTGTGAATATTTTCATCCGGCTAAATTTGCATCAAATATTCCACTTCCACATTAGAGCAACGAGAATCCTTAAGCAATTGTTTTTTTTAAATGTAGCCTTGACGTAATAGGTCGCGGTGGACAGTCTCATATGTGTGCAGCACGCTGTTTATTATTAATATAACGGCCCGTCATCAGACCATACGTACCGGATGGTTTTATACACATCGATCGCTCCATCAAATCCAAGTCAGAACTTTTTGTATGGGCAGAGATCGTTTTTTTAAGTGTCTTTATAAAGTTTCTTGTTTAACCTTAGTGTAGGCTACTGTTTCCTTATCACCGGGCCGCGGTGTGTTGTTTTGGGTGCGTCTCCACCGCCATGCGTAAATGCAGTTATGACAGCTGACGGGAGGAAAAAGAAAAAAAATCATCTGACGAACGTGAGTAAACACGAAAACCTTTTTGCTGTGCTTTCTGAGCCGACCTAATTAGCTCTCTCCCTCTTTTATTAGCCCACACCTAGGCTTACACACACGTTAATTCTCACACATTATAGCTACAAGTCCAAGTGGTGGGCAATTCTGGTGCCGACTAGTAAGGCAGCGGACGTTAACGGACAATGCATCCTTAATAAATTCACGTCAGGAACGCCGCCTGTGCGCTTGCTTGTGCGCGTGTCATCTCATTAGCATCTGTACTTTGGCCACGGCACACCTCTCCCAAGTGTGCCGTGGCCAAGGGGCTGTTCCGTGCTGGAATACAAGTTGGCGTGGTCACACTAGCCAAACGTTCTAGACTTTAGTATGCTAATGAGCTTTGGCACGGGGCCGCGGCCCTAGTGTGAGTGGCCCCTTACATTATCAATAATGTAGGGTGTGTCCCTCAGTTCCCAGTGCGATGCTGACGTCCGCACGTAATCAGTGATTAATGAATGAAGAGTAAAACAAACATTTATCAGATGATTATGAGACCCAAGGCAATTGCCTACCTTTGCGCAATGATTAAGTTCGCCTCTGGGCGCGCGCACACACACACGCACATGCGTGCGTATGCACTTCTTTCACTTAATTGAAACATGTATTTTTCAAAATCAACATTTAGGCCATTATTCTCATATTTGATATCCTGGTCATGAATTGTGATTAAAAATGGATAAAAACGTGTTTTAGTAAAATATATAATGTAGATGAGAGGATGATTATCAAAAAAACAGGTCACTTTTCGTTTTTCGTGTTTTGATTTCCAAACGGATATGGATTGAACGGAAGGTACACGGATTCATAATAAGCCTAAATAGGCTATAATCAACCTCTAAATACAATGCGTGGTTGGACATAGCCTATAATAAAAGGTCGGAAAATTGTTCATTTTTTCATGTGAATATGATTTTTTCCTGATTTTATTTTTTAAACGTCACGTTTAGCTTTAATATCGTCCATAGCAACAGGGGTGAACACCTCGCCAAAGCTGCAACATACGTTGTGACTATAACCTGCTGGATAGATGTTAGACCTACTCTGAGTTTGTTTTCACTTTACGCTGCAGAAAGAGTCACTGCCTGTCACAACGCGTCTCTGTACAGTTTAAAGCAAAATCACTCCATAGAAATCTCCATCGGGATGTTTTTAACATTTCCTGATGATTTTACATTTGATCGATCATTTATCTGCTCAGTAGCCTTGTTCTCAGCCCTCTTGTCGTTCATATAGGCGGCCACCTTACACATCGTGAACATGCTCTACATTCAGATTAATAAACCTAGTTGTATAGGCATATATCATTCTTTGTTTTATTAACAGGAGTGTTTTAGGATCAAGCATTTGTTTCTTCTGTTTCTATGGTGAATCATGTTATCAGCGATCCATTGACTATGGCTTTTACGCATGTGCTCAACCCAGAGTGAACACGCTCAGAGTTGATTGACGGGCTATGATCGGGCGATCATAGCCTAATGCATATTTCTCGCTAACAATATTATAAAAACAGACCTGTGGTCTTGCCATTGCTAGGTAAAATTCATAATTTCCCATGGAAAAAAAGCCATTGGGGCGGCAGGTGTGTGTGTGTTTCACCGGGCGTGAAACGCTGTGTGACGGGGCTTTGAGTGTAGGCTCCGACGCAAAGAGAGTGTCTCTTTCTCTCTCTCTCTCTCGGCTGCGCGCTGCATTATAATGTGTGTGATTGCGTGTTGGTAGGGGTCCATGGCTGGTTTGTGTCCAGGGCCCGTGGACATGTTAATCCGTCCTTGCCTGTGCGGTGGCACACTTGGCACATGCCTTGCCAAAGTACTGGCTATAGAGGTAGGCTATATTATTGCACGTCGAAAAGTGACTCAAAGGGACAATGACCATGCGTCAATGAGGACGAGTTGGGGAGAAATGTTGAGTGGTTGGGAGTGAGAATGTGTTCTTACATAAAAAAAAATATGTGGCCTATTATTTTATTCGAACATGTAGGCTATACATTTTACAGATTGTGCTCAATAGGGCATAGGCTATGGGTCAGTGTATGCTATGATCCTATTATAAAAGCTACTTTTACGCTGGAAATACAGAAGCAGGAAGCTCTCAGTGGCACAGCCAATGAGGCTCGTTTATTTGTTTTCATATAATTGGGACTAAGCTCTTAATACAAAGTAACAAAACCCTCCGTTCACCCATTTCCTTGTTCTGTCATATTCGTTTTTCGTTTTGTACCAATAAACAAGAAAGGAAAATTCGGATGGAATTTTCGTTTCTGCATTCCAACTGGAAAAAGGTAAAACAAAATTACGAGCGGTATATTCCTTTCTGTCACTTTGGACTCAGCCCTTAATACAAAATAACACTTTATACACGGACCGTAACAGACCAACTATGCATAAGGAGCTCATAGAGCCCCACTTCAAAAATACTGAACTATCCCTTTAACTGTACAAGGAGAAAGGCCGGCCCACACAGATGAAGCCTGTCCCTTTTACTCCAGCACTCCCGTTCCAAGAAGTCTGTTAACGGAGACCCCCCCCCCACCACCCCTCGAGACTCAACCTCTCTCCTCACCCCACTGTCACCTCCCACACAGCTGCTTGCCGCCACATTGTGCCCCTGTCATTGTCAATGTCACTGTCACCATCATGCACAACATGAGCCCACCCTACTGCTAACCTTTTCCTCTCACCAAAAGCCTGGCCCCCGCGGTCTTAAACAGACAATTGTTCTGTGACACGGCTTGAGGAGCAGTGAGTGGTCGAATCAAAGCATTGCAGGAGTCCCCCTCCAAATCTGGCTTGCCGTAGTAGCCCCAAATCGGCAGCCAACGGCAACCAGACTTTCATTCCCCTACATTTCATGCTTTTAAGGAACCCACTGCCATCTACCCCCTCCCCCCCCACTCCCCCAGCCACAATCCCTGGCCAGGAGCAAGCCCCCCAGAGAGACAGGCAGGGCAGGTCTGTGAATAGGCGCCTAAGATTGAATGGGCATTTTTCTTCGGGCTATAAGGCTAATGGGTGGTCCCTTCTTTACCTCCAGATTGGACTGCATTGGAAGCAGCCCATGCAGCCAAAAGAGCTCTCATGCAATGTCACCTCGAACAATAATCTGCAAAAAAAAATAAAGACAGCTCCGGAGTTTGGACTTCCTGGAAAGTCATTTACTTTGCCTCGTTTTCTTTTTGTCAAAGGGATTTTCAGAGGCTGCTCTTGCTGAGCAGGGAAGCTGTCTTGAACTCAAACCCCCTCAGCTTTTCTCTCTCTCCACCCCTTCCTCTTTCTTTTCTCTCTCCCTGCCTTTGTTTGCTCAAGAGGTGTCGAGGATAAAGGTGTCTTTAGCTCACAAAGCTTTTACCTGAGAATGTGTCCATCACTCAAATGCCACTTGTGCAGCTGAAAAGGAGGAAATTGTGCATTGACCGGGCCCATTGATTTCGTTTCCAGTGTTACTTTAAAAAAAATGCCAGCATTAGATGTGCTTTCTTTGCACTGATTTAAACACATACGGTGGCCTCACTCCTTCGTGAGGAGATCTCGTGAGGTGTTGTGTGAGCTTTGGTGCAGGTGAACGCACTCTCCACGGCTTGTGTTGTGCAAACAGAGGCTGTGGAAATGCAACAGGGCCCCTGAAGGAACCACACCAGACAGATCTTTGTCTGTCATCTCATTGCGACACACACACACACACACACACACGCACACGCACACGCACACGCAAATGCAAAGCACTGACACCGGCTGCATGTAAAGGTGCCTTTGATCAGAGTTTCTCTCAGATCTTCAGCAGCTTCCCTGCCATTTAGACCTGTTTACACAACTTCAGACTATAGGAGAGGGACAATACGTGGAAAACCCATTTAAGGAGCTGGGGTAGATGTATAGTGGTGGACATATTCGGATAACTACGACCTGAGTTTAGCTCAGTTTTCAGTTCGTCATTATTACCATCACTGTCTCCACAATTGTTGTCATGTTCTCATTTTCTTTCCTTGACTTTTCCTATTATCCTTATATAATTATGTATCCTTTTTTTTTGTCAAGACACCTTGTTGCATTAATCTTCAACAAAATATACTCGCATGTCAGCTAACATGCCACGCGACTGCATTATCTACAGTGTGCCTCCATTTGCTCTGTCTTTCTACAGAACAATAATGTTAATATTCTTTCAGTTTTTAATGTGTTAACAGCTGACATTGTTATCATAAATAATAAGAATGGGCAAAAAGCTGTTGTTTCAAAGATTGCATAAGCCTATGTTATAAGTCGCATAATAGAGATTCAACAGTATTCCACAAAGCTGCGACGCTCAGGTGGACACAGCTGAAATGTATGTCAAAAAAGAAAGAAAAGAAAGAAAAAACCGAGCCGAAGCGGATGGATGGGTGATCAGAAGCGGGTGAAAGCTGTGAGGACCACGTGCTGAGCTCTTACAGCAGCTCACAGATGGGGGTATGAGGCCAAATGAAGACCACCTGGACTGGGCATAATCCCCCCCCCCCCCAAACACTATCCTCCACAGGAACGCTTCATGGACTCATGCCGCTAGATTTACACACTTTGGGATTTGAAACAGGCCTCTGAGGTGTTTTATTTGTTTGGTGCATAGAGGTGGCGGAGAGGACTGAACCTTTCCTCGTGAGTCTCCGATTCCATCAACCTGCAGAAGGTCACAGGTTGTGCATAATGCAGAATGGATGGATTTGTCTTCATAAAATATAATTTTCGTTTTCAAACTTTTAATTCCCAGTGTCCGTTTTGCATGAATTATTTGCAATCTTGAACGTTTTGGTCAGTACAAAGGATAAAAGGGTTTCATGTTCATATCTCTTTTGTTTTTTGCCAAGTCATGACAGTTATCAAATCATGGGACAATGCTAAATCATATCTGTTATCAAATCACGGGACAACTTGATACTATAGTAACTCTGTGAATGAATGAATGCGTAGAGAAATTGAGCTCTTCAATGTCATGGTATTAGACCAAGATTAGATTTGTGGCTACAGGTGCTTTTGAAGTTGTGTATCAGAAAGCAGCCTTGAACAATGATCTTGGGTCTGATTTGACTTTGTGTGAGAAACACACACATGCGCACACACACACACACACACACACACACACACACACACACACACACACACACACACACACATACGCACATGCACATACAGATAAACAAACACAGATAACATGATTAAATAAATTAATAAGACTGGTTGTATACATAGTACTGTATCTCAAGATAAGGTGAAAGTGACTAGCCAGTGAAAGTAGTCAGTATTAAAATGAGGAAATAAAAAGCAGAAAACCCCTTAACCAGCTGCTGCTTCAGACTTTGTAAGGAGCTTATTGCTGTTGTTGTGCAGAAAAAGTGGTTACTTAAGGTGGCGATAGGCCCCCTTTTACTGACGACATTTTGACATGGTACAGTTTTAAAAACACAAGCTTAAGTAATAGAAATATGGATGGCTGAATTCCATTTAGTTACTCCCGCTCTCAGAGTTAACAAGCTTATTAACAGTCAGGGTTATTTCACTCCGTCAGGGGAGGTTCAATGGAAGTGAGTAAGTTGAACTTACTTTCACCACCTGGAGTGGATCCTCCCATCGCCTAGATTCCATTGATACATTTTGCAATTGTTCATTCTGATTGTCCAGCACACTTGATACTGTGATGGAAACCAAGGCTGAAACATATTCATTTAGACAAGGATGCATCTTGAGATTGGAGACTCAGATGCAAAATTAAGATCCTCTCATACACTTTTGAGTGAAGCTGTTGCTGTAGTGACTTCATATATGGAGAAGGGTTATAAAAAGGGTGATTTTGGTATGCCTGACATACTTTCTTTAAATTGGTATGGTTCCTTCAAAAAAGCTTTTATGATTTTCTCAAATAAATGGATGGATGAATATTTGGATTATATAGGCTTTAACAAATTTTCTATTTAATAATAATATTGTTTTTAATATATTCGTTCTTGTGCAAATTTAAGTTAGTGCCTGGCATAGGGCTGGGCGATTAATTGAATTTCGATTTCGGTTACAATTTTGGCTTCCCTCGATCATGAAAACAAGATAATCGTAATAAAACGGTTATTGTGCGGCACGCCGGGTCATGTGTAGTAAATGCAGCGCACCCTTCTGTCTCCACCTGCGCTCCGCCCCGCCCCCGCCCGAACACTGTCGCTTTCAGCGATTCCAGTGCAATTGTGTATTCAGCATAAAGTTAAAACGCTTGTCCAGGATGTTACACCGAAACACAAAAGCCTTGCGCGATTGAAGCAGCGTTTCACTCGGTGAAACATGGTGGGAGTGAGACACTGTGATGGCGGTGGGTAACGGTGTCATTCACTGTGAGAAATTGCCGGTGTGAGCCGCCGCGCAGAAAAGCTCTGTGGCTTTACGGGTGAAATGTTACTCGGGGATTCCTGCACGTTAACGTTGTTGAGGGGAAAGGCTTCCGCTTTCTGATTGCATTTCTCGAGCCTGAATATATTGTGCCATGTCGGCAAACTATCTGCGCGACAAGAGCAAATATACAGTGAGACGCACCCCCTCCGTTAGTTTCAGTCTACAGACGAAAAGTTACAACCAGCACCTAAGCATGGACTTCGTTTAAATAAAGTGTCTAATTTTTATGATCAGCGCTCTGATGCAAATTCTGAAGTCTGAACATTACGGTGTCAGCTGTGGTGGAGTTTTTTTTTACAGCAACTCAACGTGCACTGCAAAAAAAAAGAAGGCAATAAGTCGATCTTTTTGTAGATTCATAGCCTACCTCCTCTTATAAGTCGAAGTACAAATCAATGAATGGTTCACAATCACATCCCTAGTAAAATATTAATTTTACTCTTCGATTGGAAGGTTTTACTGATTATTTATTTTGTGTGGCTTTTTAGTTGTAGGCTATGTTTGAGGAGCACAATTGGGAGTTTTGTTTATGTAATGTTGAAATAATTGGCTGAATTTTCATTTTGGTGCATCCCTACAATGAATAATCCTCTTTAATAACCGTGATTACAATATCAATCAAAATAATCGTGATTATCATTTTTGCCATAATCGAGCAGCCCTAGCCTGGCATGTTTATTAGTGTTTGTACACGGTTTCATTGTTGTGTGAGTTTAGTTAAAGTTTGAATCATGTACTTTATAGTCCCTCATACCCAGTACTGCACTACCATGGATTATACATGCTATTGAAATCACACGCATAACAGACATTTGTGGTACTCAGTTCTGTTTCTCTCTAACTCACACACACACACATATATATACACACAGTCACACACACAGTCACACACACAGTCACACACACAGTCAAAGAGCAAGAGCAGCAGCGAGACTTGAACAAAGTGACCACCAGTGTGCTGTGTGAAATCTCAAGCTTTCTTATCTCGGAGCATTCTGACGACACTAATTTTAGATGTCCCAGTATCTCTGAGGCTGAAAGTTCCCCGGGCCCCCCGAGAGCTGCCATCTTTCCCTCTGGGAGAAGCAGGTCTTCATCATGGGACACCTTGGTGCACTGAAACCCTCCTTTGATAGGGTCTGATAACACAGAGATGCAACACAGTATGGGTTTGTGTGTGTTGGTTTGTCTTTTCAAGGACCAAAATACTCACAACAGAATTTAGAGGGAGTAGATCTCGGATGGGGAAAGAACAAAAAAATGTGTATGTAAACTTGACAATATGAATACAGAATTCCTTTTATGACAGAGATTATATGGCTATGTTTCAACTTCAACATTTAACTGTGGTCTAGTATTAGGATTGATGTACCAGTGTGGGTAATGGAGATTATGTTAGGCTGAATATCTCAGAGGAATAGTTTGAACTGCTTTTTTTATGGAAGAATAAACGTGTTAATTAGTTAGCATTAGAGATGCTTGTAAATAAGCTTTGGTTATTTTCCAACAAAGCAAGGCTAGCTGTTTCCCCCTGTTTTTCTGTCTTCATGCTAAGCTCGGAAAATTGGCCGGGGGTCTTTTTTTATCATTTTCTAGCAGTGATACCAATATTCTCATGTCACTCTTGACCACAAAGTGAATTAACACATTTTCCAAAATGTTGAACGCGTCTTTGGGGTTAAGGAAACTGTATCTTACTTAACAATATTTTTTATTTTGTCATCACCAAAGCAAGTGTGTGTGTGTGTGTGTGTGTGTGTGTGTGTGTGTGTGTGTGTGTGTGTGTGTGTGCGTGTGTTTGTGTGTGTGTGTGTGTGTGTGTGTGTGTGTGTGTGTGTGTGTGTGTGTGTGTGTGTGTGTGTGTGTGTGTATGTGTGTGTGTGTGTGTGTATAAGTGCAAGCACAACACCTCTGTGCTACAAAGCCTTAATTCTGCTGTAAGGGAATGAAATGAGGCGAAAAGCAGAAGGATCCTTTGTGAGAGGGTAACACAGCAGTGGGCTCAGTGGGTGTGTAAAAGGATGAGCCTTTCTTTAGACAGTTTGACACTGTTAAAGCCTACAAATTATCCCCAATCGTTCTCTAGGCTATAGCTTTTGCAGAACTACATATCATCTTTGCACTGGAGGAGCTGCTACGTTATTTTGTAGTAGAAAAAACTACCACTACAGGATGAACCCTCAAACTGGTTGTGCCTATCCCTGCATGGTTCCATGTGATATGGCAGTAGGCACTTCCCTATTACAAAATCGTACATAAAATAAAAAAGCATTTCACATTTCTTCAATTGGATAACATTTTATGCCACATAGGAAACGATAAATTGGATGTAGGTTCCACCCTATGGACTTCACACTAGTCATGAGTGGTTGGGAAACACAGTATAAAGAATAAAAATAAATGTTTAGAATGACAATATCATAGTATACACAGATGTATGTGTATGTGATTGTATGACAAGGAATCGTTAAACTGAAAAAAATACGTACAGATAACTTATTTTATAATACAAAACTCTTCTGATTCTAAGACACAGTTGGTTTATGAAACACATACGCCATCTTATAAGCGGAATGCATCATTCATTTAGGTTGGAGACCAATAACACTATACTGTTCCTCAAGATCCGCCCTGTTCAAAGTAGCATAGGTGTTCATCTCTTCACAAAGTTTCTCCTGCGTACGTTTGCCCCTGGAAGTCAGGAAAAAAGAACTGGTGTAAGAGATACAGATAGGTTTAAATATATGACATCATTTAAATGTACATATACAGTATATATTATACAGTATACCGTTTGTAAGTGCACATGATCAGGCTGATGAGGAGGACCAGGTTCAGGCTGAAAGACACACCAGCAGCTACTATCCAGGGAAGGGCTGCTACAGACTTTTGCTTCCCATCCGACCATACTGAGAAATGAAAACAGATTTAAGAGGTTTTCAACCAATACAACCTATCCAATCCGTTTGCACTATCACCTATGACAGGCTACTTACAGTTCGGTCTTGAGTTCTCTGTATTGGTCTGGAGGAGTATTTCCATCTCACCCTGGCCCAGTTCATTGCTGCTGGTGCACATAATACTGGTGTTGTAGGCAGCAGCGGGCATGGTAATGGTGCTGTTCACTATTTGGTTGAGGCTGGAGCTGGTGACTGAGTAGTCTGTGAGAGAGTCTAAAGGCCAGGTGATGGGTGGCGGGGGATTCCCCCAACTGATGCACACACAGACCACAACCTCTCCCTCAACCATGCACTGGGAACCATTTAGGATTGTGGGTGGAACTGATAAAAAGAAAGAAACGTTAAAATTATTGAGATAATATTTAAGTATGTGTCCTAATTGTAATGACCAGTAAAGATAAGCTATAGTACGAATCGGAACTAAGTCAAACTAAAATAGTTCATACGGTATCTAGTCAAACAAATGCTGCATCAAACTTACATTTCACTGCCAAGGTGACAGTTGTTCTGCTGACAATGTCACCATAATCTGCCACACATGTGATGTTGGTGTTGTGGTCATCTGCTGTAGGCTCGAGGAATAATATATTTGGTTCATCCATGAAATGATCCAGGTTAAATTCTGAATCACCCTCCCAGAACGTGTCACCATGAAGCACAATAGACTGTCCATCAGCCTTTGTCCATTCCCAGTAAAAAGTAGGACTTCGACCACATAGAGTATCTGCCTGACAACTCAGTGGTTTAGGTTCTCCCTCCGTCATGGGAGAAGCCTCAATAGCTGGTGTTTTGGTTAATGCTGAAAATAAATAAAATTAACTTTATCATATGTTGTAAACAAGTGTTATGTCTATGGGTTTTCTTGGAAGTATGGTGTGTTAAGGCATTTGCACACCATGGCGTGACGCGAATAAATGGCACAAAAAAGGGAATCATTTGGAATGTTAATTTTGACGCGTCTCACTATCGGAAGCAACGTCCTAGAAAAATCTAACTCGAAAAAGCGAAGCAAAATTACGACACTGATTTGGAAGCTTGTATTGACTCTGTATACTCTGTAATTAATTAAAACTTGCGAATTAATCGTACGAATAAAACGTGCCCAGTGTGCAAAGGCCTTTACTCTTAAATTAGAGCATTAAAGAAATAGTTCAATATTTTGATACGCTGCACTGCACCGATGTGAGTTGGCAGAGTAATATGCATGGCTGAAACCCGCTTGAAAAAAGTGCATAAAAAATAAACGGCTCTCTGCCAGTGCTGTGTAGCATATCAGTCCGCAAATCAGCAATGAAAAATCCCAAATTTAGCATACAATTGAACAGATATTTATTTTTGATCTAAGCATTAATATACGTGGCAAAAGAAGCGATTTCGCCATGTACTGTATATAACACGGCTGACTGCCGTATCACTGGGCTGACCATCATCTCCATCAGGTAACACAACACACTATAGCATTAGTACGCCATACAACCCCACTTCAAAAATACTGAACTATCTCTTTAAGGCACATTGTGGCGCACCAAGCCCAAGTGTTACAATATTTTGAATGGCATGCTTTAAATATCAATCAACATTAAATACACTAGGCCATTTATTACTCACCAGACACTGAGACTGGAACTCTCTTCGGGAAAATGTACTGACCACATTCCCATTCCACTTTAAAGCCATACTCATACTCTCCATGTGGTAGGCCAAATATCATAACAGTGTCTGTCCAACGTTCTTCACTGTTATCAACTGTTGTTATTTCTACAACATTCTGGGGATCTCCTTGGAACCAAATAATTTCGTATGGAATTGTAACTTTGTCTTTTGGAAAAGTAAATTGACACGTGATCGAAATGCAGTCACCAGCTTCCACGTACACGTGTGTGGTCACATTGATTGAAAACTCAGTGTCGTTTGGAGTTTCTGCCAAAGAAAGCACAAAGACTTTAACTTTGAAAATGATTTTCACTGTGGAATGCATTTATTTATATACACTGTAGTTTAAAAAAACTAAATGTTACATCAAACCTTTGACACATTGAGGCTGGCAGCTCATGGCCTTAAAAAAGAGGCAAAGAATCACAGAGAGGATCAAAGTCATCCCTGTGTATTAGAAGAACTGGGGAGCAGATCAAATATTAATGAATCACTGACAACTATTGCGTTTAGTAATTGAGTGTTTTTTTATATAGTTTTCCATTTTAACACAGATCTATGGTCAATTCTAAACATCCAACAACATTTTTTGTAAAAAAGTCTTAGTATGTAAAATCTATGAACTCACCACTCGCTGTCACTGCTGTTTGTTCCTGTTTGGTCAGTGTGAAGTACACACTCTACGAGAGGATCTCTCACTCTCTTTATAGGATCTTTTTTTTCTTTTTCTGGACGATAATTCTCCTCTTTGGTTTGAGTAGACTTCGTCAAATTCACAAATATATATAAAACAAAAAGTGGTTGAAGCTTTCAATGACTAGCACAGTTCCAAAAATGTATACACGTAGTTCTGCTTTTTTGGAAGGGTTTTTTAAGGAAGTGGCCATCCTCAGGAAACGCTGATTGTAATCATGTTGGTGCTGTCTCTACTTGGTGCTGTCACATTTGCACAGAAAACGGATAAAACTAATAAATTCACGTCAAATGCTGTGAAAAGCTGTGTTTGAAAATAATCCAGGTTAACATACAGGACTGAAAAAAGACAATGTTGAATCTAAAAATGTTAAAAATGTATTCATGTTGCACTCATAAGTATAGATGAAATAAATGTTGTTTTGTTATTTGCTACCATCAATACTGGGCAAGTAATGTTACAATGGCCATTAGACTGCCGGTTTTCTTTTGATACATCCTCATTTCTAAGCCTCAGAAGCTATATTTTCACTCTGTCTGTAAGTGTAACATTAAGAAAGGATGAGAAGTACAAGGGTTTGTAATCCAACAATCATATGGAGAGAAGGGTGACAACTCCCACAGTAACCTGGCAATAGGAACACCATTTAAAAAACTTGTAGTGGACCAATTTACTCGGTGTACTGAAAAGTGGCTCAAAAGAACCAAATTCCAAGTTTGGGAATGGATCATTATGATTAAGTTACCCAGAAAGACATAAGAGATTTCCTCTAGTCAAACTGGTCTTCTTCTTGGCATATATGATGGAAGTGGATAACCCTCACGCTAAACTCTCATTTGTGGTGGTGTTATCTATTTCCACCTCATGTGACATCACTGTTATATTTGGTTACCGTTCACAAATAGTGCAGCAGTTGTCCTGCCTGTTGCCTGTGGGGATTTATTACTTTATCTTGTACATTTTTTTTTTCCGTTTCAAACACATGAAAATCACAGGTTATCTACTCAATGATATGAGGTGTCTTAGCACTTATTGATAAATGCAAAGCTCTTTGTATGCAAAAAGTATTTGCAGAAAAATGTAATTTAGTTGTGAAGGCTGACTTGAAAACTGACCCTCACAGCTGATGCCAAACCTTGTATAAGTACAAATGGGGCAGGGGAACAGGACATTTAAGTGATGCGTGGGTGTGTGTGTTGGTGTGTGTATTTGTGTTTGGTGTGTATAAACAGAAAGGATGTCATCTTGAGGCATGAAGCCATCAAGTTAGGGGCTAATGGAGTAAAGTCAATTTCCCCTGAGCTCTGGATATCTAAACATCAAGTGTCAACCCCGACCTATATGTAAACTGATTGAAACGAGATGTTGGGAGGGTGAGAGAAGGAACTAGCTTGCAAGAATCTTAGAGACAAAAAAAGAGAAAGAGAGAGAGAGAGACAGAGAGAGAGAGAGAGAAAAGGGAAGGGAAACACATTTTCTGTGTTTTCTGTCTTTCTTAGAATCAAAAAAAGAAAGTCGGGCAAAGTGCCTGCATTAATTTTTGTCTTTGTTCGTCAACAAATATTATAACAGGCACTTTGAGCACTGGAGCAAGGCTAGCTGTTTCCCCCTGCTTTCAGTTTTTAAATTAAGCTATAGGCTAATCATTCTCTGGCTCCACCTATCTATTTAACATACACAAATGTCAATGTATTGTGCTAACTCAAGTTAGACGGTATATCATTTTAGATCGTTTGGTGTTTTTTTAACAATAGACCTTTACACGTAACCAATAGGTTTCCATTCATCTCCAAAATTTGTGAAAACCAACGATCTGATGCTTAATTTTCTTGAGATGTGCAGCCAGTCAGTCACAGTGAATATTAAAATATGCTGTATTGAGTATTGTCAAAGCTGGAATACAAAACTGTTAGTGTGATCACACAACAGTGCACAACAACCTCCATGATTGCAACTTGCATTTTGGGTATCAGAGCAGTTTCAACTCTTAACAGCAAGCTTTCTGGGCCAGTGACCTGTAAAATACAGTCAAATGGCTCATTGTATTGCCTATTATTAATTGAAAAAGTCTGTACTTCACTCATTTCATTACCATTGCTATTCAACACAGCTTTCTCAAATGTGTCTCTAAACAACTTAAAATATTTCCCTCACATTACACATCTCCTGTATTCAACAAGTCAAAAGGAGACACTGTTTATTTAACACGCAGCCAGCCAATAGCTGGGAGGGTTTACTGACCGTCAACAGTTAACTTAGCCCTGGTGAAAGCATGCAACTCTCTATAAACAAAATGCACATTTGAAATGATATCATTTCAAGTGTTAATTCCTGACACTTCTACTCATTACTGGTAAAAGTAATCCCAAGTGTAAAAACATTTATAAAGGGCCATCTCTGCCTACGACCTCACATACATGGCTGCGTCTCAAGAATGTTGTGTTTATACTCTCCTATAAGTGGACTAAGAGAAAAAGAACCGAGAACCCCCTACCGGACTGTCATCAAATCTCACTGCCAGCTTAAAGTTCACAGCTGTTAATATCCCAAATACTAGGCAGCTGTCTCTGGTGTGGCCTGTGCCACTTATCACTACCGAATTAGTCCACTCTTTGACACGGGAAAGCGGGAAGCCATGCAAAGTGAAGTGTTCAGCATTTTGCCTTCTGGGCGTACTTTGAGTAAAACACAATGAGCGCTAGCGAGTTCTGTGGCGTTCAGTCATATATGGAAACATATCAGAGAGTTGTTTAATGTCACTCACGTAAGAAGTTCTGGCATTTGATGTCAAAAATGGTTCTTCATGTCAAACCGACCAAGCCAACTGCCCTCATCACTAACAAAAGTCAGAGGGAATCAGCAGCACCCACTAGGGATGGATGCATGGATTGCCAACAGCAGAAAAGGACTACATTTCTCAGTGAAACCTAATCACTCAGCGTCGAGCCACATGAGTCGTGCAGCAGGCGTCATGTTGTGAGTGGCGTCATGTTGGGTACATGCTGGGCGTGGCACTCTCGCATAACTTCTGTTAAAATCATCGTCCGCTTTTGTGAGTGAACATTTATGAGTGTGATGCCTGATTACAGTTTACGATCCCTCCTCCCGTGGTCTTATTTAAAGTAAAATTTCAGCCTTAAATATGTGATGTCATTCCGCCTGACTGTTATCCGTCTCCCCATTTTAGAGTAGCCTAACTGATACAATCATGTGATGCATTCATTTTGATCTTTTTCTCTCCACACCCTTCTCCTAATAACCCAAACACACCTGGAGACCAAGCCCTACTTTTTGTTCATATCTCTGCAGTGACAAAGTATACTGTTCCTGGTATGGAAAACAAAGCCAATTGGTGTTTGGCCATTACACTTCAACAGAAAAGTACCAAAGTGCATATAATTAGTATTAAAGTACTAACTACTACTGAATCATATCAAAATTACTTTTACCCCCTCAGATAAAGTGGTTATATTATATTCATGTAGAGCAAAGACATCCTTGATTTCCTCGATCCCATTATGTGTTATGTGAGACGGGTGTGAAACATACAGAAATAATTATCATCTGACTCACTGTAGTTTTCACTGTTACTTTAAATGATGATAATAGTGTTAGTTTTGTTTGTGTTGCCCTCAAGTGGCTATGAACCAGTTACTTCAGGTTTAAAGCCTCACTATTCAATATTTTTCTAATGAACTTGTGATCGAATGTCAACATGTACCTTAAGAGGATGAAGCAATACATAGTTACTCTACAGTTCCCCTCAGTTGCACAGCTCTACGTTTTAGCATCTGTCAGCTGATTGTTCTCACCAACCTCATTTTAAGATCTTGTTGAAATGCATTTAAGTAAAAAAAAGTGCTAAAATCCCACTGATAAGCTCCACACAGCCAAAAGACAAAGTCAGCATCTGGCTGGGAAAAAGGAGAGTAAATATTAGACTTTACATCCGAGTCTGTCCTACCAAGAAAAAACGACATGTGGGTACATTCTGGTGACTATACCCATAGTCTATAGGGCTGAGCTGTGCCCATTGGAAGGTCAGATGACAAAACTCTTGAGTTGACTAGCCACGGCAGACCTACAAACGTTTCCATTATAGCTAGTAAACATGGGAGAGCATCTACCAAAGACCCAGATGTTATTCTCAGAAGTTGGTGTTGACCAAGGTGGGCGTAAAGGGTTTTGTAAGTCTCCTTTGACTGAGCTGGGCTAACAGATACAAATGTCTTCTCCTGATGAGCAATAAGTAATGTAATGTGATTACTCGTTCAATCACTAATACGGAATCAGCAGTTGAATCAATGGCGGAACTTGTTCAACAACTTAACATTATCTGCAATCTACTATTAAGTTTGAGTTTCATCACCATTACGTTATTTAAGAACTTAGCAATGTTTTAATTATCATTTAGGTCAGAACTTGTTCCTCACTTGTTCCATGATCAAATACTCGAAATGATGTGAACTCGAAATGTAACTGATAATTGCCTTGTATACAATCCTTCCTACTTAGGTTACTCAGCAGGCTGATGCTTGGGATGTAATGACCTCAGCAGTGCGATAAACACTAGGAATCGAGGGTGTCAAAATGCTAAATCTGTGGCCGTGAAAGCACCAAGACCACATCATTTATTTACACAACTATCTTTCCCTACAGTCGTCACAATGTTAAAATGACAAGGCTCATTGTTTTGTGTTTTTCATCAAACGGGAATCTCTTTGTTTGCCGTAAACCTTTTTGGGTTATTTTTGCCATAATATGATGATTCATCAATGAGACAGTAGACTCAGGACTGTGGTGAGAGAGTGCTGCTTTGACATTGTTGTACAGCTGTCTGCGGGGCTATAGGACAGACAATGCCTCACTCAATGGGAGCAGGAAAGAGCTTGACAGACCACTGTGTTTAAAGGGCACTAGGAATTCAGCGGCTTATGAAGGTTGGTCGCGGCAATGGGGGGCGGAAGCCTCTTTAGCAAAAGGGAGGAGGAGGGGGGCTTAATCTGCAGTGCAAGCCAACACAAGTCTCAGGTGGCCGCGCTCCTTGATCACTGCACCATGAGAAACCACCTGAACGGTCAGAGAAGGGGGGGAGGGTGGGAGCAGAGACGGGCTAGAAATGGGGAGGTGTGGCCATGTATGTTATGGTAACTCCTTCGGTGACACAGTAACCTGCTATCTACACCCCACTGACTTTCTCATTTATCCCCGGATGATTCAAAGTCATTGTAGCGTGTACGTTAAAGCACAACAAGAATAGTTCAATGCAGGTATTTTTCTTGCTTCAACAAAATCCCTGCTATGTGATGCTATAGAGTATTTCCTTTAAAGATGGAGTCAGCGATTCTGGAGAATGCTTGTTGTCAAAAATCACCTTATGTCAAAATCCAAGGATATCTCCTCATGACCTGTCCGTACTGTGTGTGCGCTGAAAAAATACATCTGGTGTTAAAACACAGCCTATACTTTCTAAACTGGTATGCAAACAAAAAGGGGCCCCACATTAGCTATAGCCACATGTTCGACAGGATGGACTTGTTATCAAACACAACTGGAGAGATATGCGGTGATGTATTGCCGTCTTTGGTTTCCGTCTTGTGAGGAATCATTCCCTGAGGTCTTGCTACCATCTTTTACGCAGGAGAACTAATGTGTGCGTCAAAGGAAGTGGAGGTTGGAACACTGCAAGGAGTGGCCGCCTGGTAAAGTTAAGGGCCTCTTGTGTATCTGGAGGTATAGATCACTGTTATGACTGGGGAGTTCAAACCCACTGAACCATGAGAGGGAGAGTAGCTCTGGTGCTGTTTGAATGCTCAGGGCCCGCTCTTTGCTCAAGTTAGGGGTAAAACAGAAGGGGCGGAGTCAAATCGAGGATGATAAATCACCTGACATGTCACTGGAAGAGCTTCCATGGCTGCTTTCAGTTAGTGTGTACAGTAGCAATAACTGAGCCGCGCTTTGAAAGAGTTTTTTTTCCATAAAGCTCTAAATCTCTGGTATTGATTCTCATTTTGTATTATATGATATGTTGATATAATGACATACGGTTATGTTTCAGCTGTATTCATAAGAATCAGCTACCTTTGGTGGTGCGTCATAAACAAAAGGATGATAAGGTCATTAAACATGCTGTGGTCAGCATGACAAGCCATCAGCCATTAGCCAAAAAATCAATGTACCCCGTACTTGATACATGTTTTATATCGATGTGTGGCGGGTTAACAACCACAATTGATTGCTCCCACAGGGTTATAAATCCCCGACCACATCTTTCACATGCACACATAGCTGGAGCGTACTTCAAGCACAACACTTTCCCTTTGGCCAGTCACCAGTCAAACACGTGCAGACAAGAAAAATGCACATGCATTTACATCAAAAACAAGAGCTGTAGCTGATAATTTAGATATTAAGATATGTTAGAATAATGGCAGCCAGGTGCAATTCTAATGTGGTCTGCTAACTTAAAGGTGCTCCGAGGAACTTTCAGGTTGTGTTAATTCAAGTGGCCCCTTTGGAGAAAAGCGGTAGTGTTTTTACGACGCCAGCTGTTTCTAAAGGTCTTTTCCTGGGTGAGCGTACCCGGACCAAAGCTGCTGTTCCAAAATGCTGTTACATGTCATTTATGATCCTCAGAGGAAAAATTAGACTTTTTCAGAAGTATTTAAAAGTTCCTCATAGCTACTTTAAGATCAGACAGTGCCAGAAAGTGCTAGTATCGATGCCACAATGCTTCTTAAAATCCTGCTCTCCTTATACGTTTCTTACTTAAATGTCAAACTGCTTAATACTGGGAAAGGTACTTTGTCATTATTCCTCCTTTCACCAGACCTCAGACTCATCTTTCCCCTGACTAACCTCACAGGGGTCAACTGTGAGGAAGGGCTCAGCAAGGAAGAGGGCAAGTCCAGGATATATCATTGCATAGTCTTAGGGAATGAGGTGCTTAACTGGAAAACCAAACAGGCCTTGACGATCGTTGATTTATCTGTAAAGCATTGGCCTCAATATGTTGACAATTAGGGGCTACCAAGGTTACAACTTCCTGATGGTTTTTTGCTGGAGACATATGAGAAATAGAAGAGTTTCTGACTTAATTGGGAGAGATGAGTATTAGTGCTCTTTACAACCATTAATCTACATGAACAAGAGCGGTTGTGTGCTTTACAGTGGGGAGCGCTAAACAAAACTGAGGACTCCGCCATAGCAAGAGGCCTAAGGCAGAAACTGACTCATGTGCAGGGGACCTGACTCTGTACATCTGGCAGAAATTGGGGATGTTTCTTCCCTTAACTGTGGCATCTGTGGAGCATTAATGAGAATGTGGGTAGCCACATTAACCCCTAAATAAGATATCCAGTGACGTCCTATGACCAACTTTAAAAGGTGCCGTAGGTGATAAAAGCTAGTTATGAGTGTGAGAAAGCTGCACATCTGGCGTTTATTATTATTTTCACGCTAAAAAGGTTTACTATAAGCTTGTTTTTAGAATCCCCCAACTTATTTTCAAGATCTTTATTTTGACCTGTCCCACTGGTATAATAGAAGAGCCTACAGTATGTTACTTTGTTTGTTTTTTTAACATTTCGACCCCGACTAGTGTTATTTTTTTGCCAAATTCGATTCTCTCCGCAAATTCTCACTTCGGTCTTGGCGATGAAAGAGAAGTGACAGTGGTTTAGTGGACTGAAAAGCCTCGCGGGAGGCATGGAGACTGGATGAAGAACACACAGGGGAGGCGTCAGACAAGTTACAGTGGAGAGATTTTTTGCTCAGAAATAACAATAACTTCATCTCAGGAGAACTGAAATCCAGCCAGTCTAAAAAAAACACTCAGCCTATAGCAGTGCAATAGAATGTCCTGCACGCATTCTTTAATGAAAGATCTCAACCATAAGAAAATGGAATGTGTGAATCTTGTTGTTTTATTAGCAAGTTTGAGCTGTTTCCAGATGTTATTTTCTTTTGGTTTCAGTGCAAGTTAACTTTATTAGGGTTTAAAATGACAGATGTTTACACATTTAGACTCAATTCTGAGGTGCATCAATCTCCCTAAATATAGTAAATAGCCAATAGCCTATTGCAATAGGTATTTATATGGATAAAATATTGAAGCAAAGAAAATATAAGTGGGTTTGAGAGTTATTTTATATTTTTTCACATGTACAGTAGCGTTGAATTCCATGATGACAGGGCCATAACTGATATTCATCGAAATCACAATAAAAAAGTTGACGTTGCAAAACCACAGCTTGGTCTACCACTGACCACACTGTGATTTTAGCTGAAATGTGTCAATGAAAGCATTAAGTTCAGACAGACAGACAGAGAGAGAGAGATAGAGAGGGAAAGGAGAGGGGCGACTAGTGAGAGAGAGAGAGAGAGAGAGAGAGAGAGAGAGAGAGACTTTTTATAAGTAATAGCCATGACTTGGAGACTAGATGTTTTGTGTCAAAGAAAAAGCTTATAGGACCCAAAAGTGTTTCCGGTGAGCCAACCGAGTCTAATTCCTCACAATACTGTGACATTAGTCTTCAAAGGACGAAAAAAAACAAGACTCTTTTCACACGTCCATCAACTTTGTGTTAGACTTTACGTGCCCAAATGATTAACGAGACGCTGACCACATCATGGCCAAAGAAGGCCACTTCCTGCAATAGATGATGACAGTGAAGAATGGCTCATAGTGCCCTCTGTGCTAATCATTTGGTGATTCGATTGCCTGATATTTTCCCACGAGTTATCATTGCATACTAACGTGGATACAAAATAATGCAATAAAATATAAAATACAGTCAACATAGCCTTAAAGGTTAACAGGGATTTAAAACATTAATGTCTCATTATGGTTCAACTGACTCAATTCAAATCACTGGTGATATTGCTGAAGCAAAATGTATGTATTGCATATTTACACACATTATATTGTAAGTCCTCATTGGTGAAACCACGACTGGGAATATTACACTATTGGACATAAGAATGTAGGAGGCTGCTACAAATTGAGTCCCCAGTTTATCAAGTTAACCCATAGCTGTGTGCTGTGCAATTCCAAACATCAACCTTCCAATAAATCTTCCCTTTATGACGCTCATTACTTCAGGTGTTGATTCAACCCCTCCCAATTTCTCTTTGTATACAAAGAGTATAGGCCTACCAACAATAACTTGACCGATAACTCTCATCTTAAAAGGTGTTTGTGTATTAATATTGTGTCACCCATTGGGTGGACACATTATTGTTTCTGATATTGTGCCCTACCCGTGGACAAAATGATCACCCCCTTGAATAAATACTTACATGGCTGTTTCAACAAAAGTTGAATGTGATAAAGCCTCAAAATGAAATATACCTCTTTACTGTCTATTGTGTAACACAATTATTAACTTACTATTTACCAGCTGAAATAGCCTATTAGGCTTTTATAGAAACATTCTTATTTAACCTAGGTGATTTTGAAATAAACTCATGTCAGTTTAGTAGGCCTATTGCAGCCTTCAACAGTTTACTGTAGCCTACTATGTTGGTTCTCATTCACATATTGAACGAGTAATAATACTCACAGGTGAGAGGCGAAACTAGGAACCTAAAAATTGAAGGCGATTTTGTTGTGTTCGTAGATTTTCCGCTATTGGACTGATGCATTTCATTGGAGGGCTTTTTAAACACTGCAGCACTCGAGCCTGCCCCATGTGTGGTGGTCGGTGCGCACTCACCATTGGCTCGCAGCCTGGAGGGGCGTTGCTTCGCAGTTGGTGAGCGCTTAGGGTGCACGGGGTGTTCTAGGGATGGCTAAGGGAAAGCGTACTTGGCACTGATCCCTCCTTTCAGTATAGACTGCTGCAGTTTACATTAGGCAGCATTTTGTATTCGTCAGGGGGGAATGAATGTGTCATAAATAGTTGCGTTTGATAGAGGGGTAGTGGATGCATGTTTAGCAATGCGATGAGGCCAGTGCACTTTGCAAGACTTGCGCTGCAGAGAGCCTCCGCGGATCCCACGACCTGTTGCTGACAAGCCGCGGAAAAAGGAGAGAGGGAGAGGGGGAGCCGCTCGGGAGAGACAAGAGGGTAACTGCCTTGGAGACGACAAGCCTGGGTTTCTTCGCGGAGGGGAATCATGCAGTTTGCAATCTGGCTGGTTGGACTAACGTGTCATCTGTCAGCACTTGTTCGGGACACTTTGCAACACCGATTGCATCCGAAACAAGGTAGGCATAGTGTTATGTTTTGATTTATGAGAGAGTGCGGTGAAGTGATACCGCTGGAGAAGGTGTTTTTACAGTATATGATCCGTGTTGCTAGAGAATGATGCCCGGTGTAGGGTAGTACTAGGCTACTTTGCCGGCTTGTCAGGCTTGCAGTTCCATTTATTGCATTGACGCATTGCTACTTCACATGTCTCTGAATCACAACTTTGCTCTGACTTTTCCGCAGAAAGCTTCATCAAGCAGCTGTCATCGTACGAAATCATCACCCCGCGCCGTGTGAATGACTTTGGAGAATCCTTCCCCCACACATTGCACTACAGAAGGCGACGCAGGAGTCTGAACGAGGACCTGTCGCTCTTGCGGCTTCACTACAGGATCGATGCATTTGGGGAACGCTTTCATCTCAATCTGACCGCACACTCGGACTTCATCGCCCCCTCGTACACGGTGACACACTTGGGAGCGGAACAGAGCGGCAACGCGACGGACTTCCATTTCCATGACCCGAGCGATATGCGCCACTGCTTTTTCCGCGGACACGTCAACGCCAAGAGCGACAACCCTGCCGTCTTCAGCCTGTGCACTGGCCTTGTGAGTACATTTACTTTTCAATGGGGTTTAAAGTTTTTTTTAAACATTTTTAAGACCCTTTAATCAAGCGATGCTGCTGACAGGCCTCCACGCTTTCTCCCATTTCAACCAATTCCATCCACGCATGTCCCTCATAACCCGCAGCTCAAGTGAAGTGTGTAAAGGAAGTGTAACAAGAGCAAGTGTTACTAGACTATAATGTCACCGAGGAGGAGAGCGTGCAGCCCTGCATCTCGGTGTCTGTCTGACTGTGTGTTGGGAGATGCTGATATTGAACAGCTGCTGTGCTGGGGGAATCAGTGGTTAGAGACTGTGGTGGATGAGGCAACAAGCATCCACTGTTCTCAAGTCAGTGCTGTGCCATCACTGAGGAAATGGCAGGCAAAAAAGGCAGATTTTCCCAACAAAATATCAATAACGTGTCAGTTCAAATTTTGCAGGGTTAAATCTACATTAAGTGCAGCCGGTTGGTGTCCTGCCTGTGCTTTTACTTAAGCACCCACTTCTATGCTGATTGAAGACTCCTCCTTTACAAAACAGGGTGTGATAAAGGCAGACTTGCATGCAGAAAGAAGTGGTCACTTAGCCAAGTCCACAGAATTCTCGGATTCAAAATTAAAAAGTAATTGATGAATCACAAACATTCACAGCTTCCAGCCACTCATGTGTGAAGACTTGCTGGCTCTCAGTTTTACATCATTATTGATAACACTTGAAATTGGGAGCGGGCCAAACAAAAAGATGTTCAGGAAACTTTCACTGTAGTTTTTTCTGTTTTCATAAACCAAGGGGAGTAAGTGAGTCATGGGGAAAATGATCAGATCAGTTATAATAATAATAATGATGGATAGGATTATAGCACTTTATTCCCTTAGGACTCAAAGCGCTTACAGGGTTCCAGGTTCCATTCATTCACACACAGTCATACCGGTGGTGGTAAACTACCATAGTAGCCACAGCTGCCTTGGGGCAGACTGACGGAAGCTTGGCTGCCATTCCGCGCCAACGGCCACTCCGACCACCACCTCAAACATACAGCAGTCATACACATTCACGCCAGGCAAGGTGGGTGAAGTGTCTTGCCCAAGGACACAAGTTGTCAATAAAAGTAATCTTTAGTCGCATGCTCTAAACAAAAAGTCTAAATGTTATCATCAATTCTAATCCACAGCTGTTTCCTTATTTATTGCCCTTCATATGATCGTTTATAGATGGGACCGGCGCTGTGATGGCGTTATTGGGATAATAATGAGTTTACAGCCTCCATTATACCATAAACCATATGAGGATCCCTGATGGCCCTGCAGTCATTTTTGCTTTCCTGTGTGAGATAATCTGATAAGTGTTGAAGGGGGAAGACTTCATGGGTCACATAAGGTTACTGATCCAGGGGCAGGGGGTTGACCTCAGGCTCGACAGGCCGGATTCTGGCCTAGACTCTGGTGTGGTGGTGGGAGGGGGGGGTGTGTTTGGCTGGCCACAGCTACGATGACAGAAGGACCGTAGCCTTGGAGTATTCCTCCCCGTCACAACCCCTATCAGTGACGTAATCCTTATTTTAGATAGGTGCAGTGTGTGTGTGTGTGTGTGTGTGTGTGTGTGTGTGTGTGTGTGTGTGTGTACAGTACCAGGATAGCATGTCACAGAATAGGTGTCAGCTGCACTTTGAAGTTAACTCTGAACTAGTACATTCCCAATGCATGCTGTGATTGTACTCGTGTTGAAACCTGGCAAAATTATCAGACTACAAATCTTCAGTCTAATGTTGCTAAGTAAATAGGCATTATCTCTCATTTAGTGGAGGTTTTGGAGAAAAAGATACCACCACTTAAAAGTGTGCTTTCACATTTGCATAGCAATTTGAGACATTGCCTGTGTTGGTCTTATCAGGGTAATAAGCTTTTACTTGCGCCTCTGCCCAACATTGATGTATGACTCGCTTATCCACACATGTTTGCATCTTTTTTCCAAGCAATCTTTCATGCTTAACCACTTCATCACTCATTGAGAAGGACAGGACAATGAGGACAGAACCAGAGGCTATTTGGTCATAAATCCGTCTGTATCTGATCACTAGGGCTAAATGGCCTGGCACATTTTGTTGGGATGAAGTCATCAAGGAATAATTAAGCCCCTAAAACAAAGGGGTCATTCTAGGAAAAGCAGGTTCCCCTTTTTCTTCATCCAGAGTTGCTCAAAGCCGTCCCCAGGGGGGAATTTGGGGGGGGGGGGGGGTTGAGGAGCTTTTGGCCTTTTCAAAGTGAGCTGTGACGGGCAGAGAAGAGGAGAATCGCTCTGAGACAACTGCCAATGAAGGTCGAGTGGAACTTTAAGGATCGCTCACACCGTGGGAAATGTTAGCTCCTGAAGGCTCTCGCTCTCTCTCTCTCTTTCACTTCATTCACATTACAGAAGTGTGAGGTGAGTCACCCTCCTGTCCAGAGAAATTAAGGGTTTCTTCAGTCCAGCACAAAGTGATGTACCACTGTGTAAAGATCAGGCTCATCACAACACCTTTTAATGCCCTATTTAACTTAAGAGATTGACTGCAACTGTATACGCCACTTTCGGATGACTCAGCACCCGCAGTTTGAAAAGTGTCTTTGTGGGGATCTAATAAAACAGATGTGTGCCAACAGTCATTCCATCCATGTCATGACGGTGACCTTGCTTCAAATAGGAGTCCCCTCGCTTGTAAGGTCCAGTTCAGCACCCACTACTGAACAGCAGCGGACATTGTGTCTTTTCTGAAACTTTTGCCAGAGTTGCTGCTGAGCTAATGCTGGGAAAAACCTGAAACTCTGTGCCCTCTCCATTGACTAAACAGAGCATTTGTCTGTTCCGCCTCCCGTTAACACCACATGAGAACTGTAGAGAAGGCTCAACCATAATCATCTAATTAAAGTAAATTCACCATAGATAGTGATTAACAAGATTCGGGGAAACATGTACCAGTTGTTACGCTTTATACACCATTCATTGAAAAAGATTAATTAGAAGGTATACCTAAGTCGTTGTGATGCAAGAATTAGACAAATGTTTGATGTCTCACAATGGAATTAGGATCAACTGAATGTTTTAAGTGGGTAAGGGTTAGCTCCACAAAAAGGACATTTTCAACAACCTTGACAACTGGGCTGAACATGGTGCAATATGAATGAAAGATCTAGTGTAGATACTAAAGAAAACTTGTTCCGGGATTGATTTGTCAGCGGCTTTTCCAGGTCAAGAATTACATTTGAAACTCAGTTAGGCTTGTAATAGACTGTTTAAAGGCTGAATCCCTTCTTTTCACTCCGTGCATGCTGGGATGGGCTCCTGTACAGTAAATGGATGAATTACTTTTCATTTCAACTGCAGAGACACTTTAGTGGACCGTTACATTTCTGTTTTAACTTCTCCAGGAAAGCATTCACCCCAGCAGTATCTCTCCACTGACAGTCTTATACGTGGGCGGACATATTTGTCACGGCAACTAAATGTCAATGTTTGGTGGAATATATTTCATGATGCTGGGCTTGTGCGAAAAGGTAGCATGTACTGCCATGCCTCACAATCCCACACTGTAACAAGACGTCATATCTTTTAATTCAATCATGCATTGCAGAGGCAGTTTACTACATCCACTCCGGCTTTTTAGAACCAAGCAAATGGTTATATTGCACGACACAGCTTTAGAAGCAGAGGGACAATAAAACTTGTTGAGGCTCCCAAGTCTTTTTTCCAGTGTTGTGTTTGTTCTTCTCCTCTGTCATGTTTTCACATGCTCATTACTCCACTGCGCTGAGCACATGTGACACTCAGGGCCTATAGCACCTTCGGAGGAAGTGCATAAGTGCAAGCCAACTAATCCTTCACCCCTGGAAAGTTGGAGAGGAAAAAGTACACGCACAGTTTGTTCATGTTTTTCCGTATCCGATTTGTGTGTTTTCCATTGTCGAACGTCCATCACCTGCAGTGGGGACGGTTATGGAGTAATGCTGCCATAAAGATAACATTCCAGTGTCCAATATCCTGTTTAAGTGTGCGCATGAAATTACCATACAAACACCATTGTGCCTCATGGCTGAGTGAGCTAAGAAGCTTTGTGAGGGACTGAGCTGCCAAATCAATATTAGCATTCCTCTGTCAGCAGCTCTGTCCACGTATGATGATGTCAGGGTTCTATGGGGAAATGTATTTTTTATGATCAAAAAATATATAAAATGTGTCTACATTGTAATTATTATGGGTAAAAATTCAACATTGACAGCGAGTGAGTTATTATAGATATTCTCTGACCTTTATGAACCAGCGTGTTCTTTCCATGTACACCTGTCAGAAAAGGGCTCAAGGGCAACACAGAACGACCATAACCTTTCAAACGAAACCATGCTCTAATCTGTAATTTAAAACTACTACAGTACTAATACAGTAAAGCGTCTACACAGACAGTATACCAAAGCCATATTCCAATGACATCTCCTTTCTCCTGCTCTAGATTGGAACTTTTACGACCCAACATGGTGAATACTTCTTGGAGCCTCTATTGAACGCTGCGGGGGAGGAATATGACGAAGAACACAACAAACCGCATCTTGTCTATCGGCATGAGAGGAAAAAGAACATCTCCAAATCTCACAACCAAACGGAGCCCTGTGCTGCCTCAGGTAACAGACTTCAGACTCTCTAACTATACAGTATACTGCCTGTAACCACTGTCTGACTTGTGCCCACAAACTGATGGCTGCATTCACTTTCTGAGCCATGGCAATAAACACTGCCTTAAAATGCAAATTATACTCAGTAACGATCTTTGGCTTGCAGGATTGCCCATAAGAGTGTTACCAATCACTGTACTTAATTAAGCAAGACGTGCTTCTGCACTGCCTGGTGTTTTTCACTGATGTTCTGCTGGAGCACTCAAACCCCGGGTTCTGTGGCAGCAGCTCAGAGGGAAGGAATAATTACTTTCTAGTTTGCAAGTTAAGATGAAAAGAACTGGAGAAGTTTTCCGCATGGGAGGCTGCTTGAAAGTTCCGTCGATTTCATTTGAATTTTTATGGCGGAGGGCAGCCTTTAGGCCATGGAGAGGCCCTCCAGAGAAAGCAGGGTGACCGAGTGGCGCTCAACTCCATGGAAGGCCTGAGAGTCGCCTTCGAAGGAAGCTCCGTGGGCGGCCTTTGTTGTATGTGGCAATAAATCTTTTATGTGCAGACCGCTTGATTCGCTTGTTGTCTGAACCCCGGCCATTGTTGCCTGGTGGTGGCCATTGTGTGTGGCGGTGGTTTAAAGAGGTTGGAGTGACCTGATGGGCCAGGCCAAAACCTCCTTCATATGTTTTTGCCCTTTCACTCTCAGCCTGTGTGTGGTAAACAGAGACTTAGAAATCTGGAGGGTCTCTCAGCCCCCACTCTGTGGCACTTTTAGATATACTCTCCCTTAAGAAACTGGATGGGAACAGTCATTCATACCTTAGCCAATACTCATTCAAAATCTACTGAACCCAATATGAGATGTTTCCTGACTTTTTATCCTTTTACCTCAACTCTGAACTCATATACTCTTACTTGTACATTACATACTCTTTTGTAAAAAAAGAATATGGTGTAGTCTTGCAGTGTACAGCAGGAGATAGCATGGAGTAAAATGTGTGTATGGATGAGACACCTGTAGGACTTCATCAAAGGGAAGGAGGCAAACAATGAGCTGCAGGATTAAAAGAAGCCGTGAGGCTGTGTAAGGACTGTGAGGTGTCCCAGGCTGTGGCTCCTCAGATTGATCAGATAGGCCCCTTCCCAGATGCGGTGATAAATGTGTCTTTGAAGGCCTTACAGAGCCAAGACTAACAGGCATGTCCTGTCTTTTTATGGCAAGGAGTGCAGTACTGGCTGCTTCTAGCATGTTGGACATAAACACTGTCTTAGCGCGTTTTTGTTCTGCTTGCAAAACACTTGAAGTGGCTGCTTCTGGTCTTGGATTTTGGCCTCTAAAATGTGTTAAATCACACATCCAGCACTGTGTTTTGTGGTCTTGTTGACTGTTGAAGCTTTTCCCTTCTCTGAACTCCACTCGATGTCTGTCTTTCCAGTTCTCATGCTCTTCATCAGACGATATCAAAGACTTAAGTGTCTAAGTATGTGCCTGCTAACCACAGTGTAATTGCTGAGAAAGAAAAAGAAAAAGGCTCACCAAGTTGGATCCTTATTTTGCTGGGGTATTAAGACCCGGATCTCTAGGCAGCAGTAGTCTTGACTGTGCTCTTAAAACTGTCTCATAGCAAGTCAAAACGTAAGTTTCTGATTTATCTCATCGCATTAAAGATATACTGGAGAATGTGTGATGTTCGCAGGGGCAGATTCCTTTTCCCCAGTATCTCCTCTTTTTGGAGGAGCTGTAAAAAACACTCTTTGTCAGGGTCAGGCTTCTTATGGCCCGTCTCTGTCTTTAATCAAAATTGGGAGCTGGTATTTTGAGTGTTGAGAGGTTTGGCAGGTTTTGGACTGTGAAATGGTTTTGAAGCTTTTAGAGAAAATGAAGGCCTGAAACCTGTCAGCTGTCTTAGTTGGTTCCAAACATATGAAAACATGCCGGACGGCCAACACCTCACCTCCAATCTGCTAGGGCCAGGCAGCCCTTTTACATCTGTAAAGATATGGTTTGTGATCAACAATGTACTCACTGCTGTGATTATTATTCTTAATCCGCCTTTCTCTTTGCCGCACGGCTTTCTGAACACAACAAAGATGAAACCTTCTGCGTTTTATCAAGCAGACCTCCAGGAAACATAATGTGTATCAGCAGAAAGATACCTCTGGTGAGATAAGCTTTTCCCTCCCTCATAGCTCCGTGCTGTCAGACAGTGCCAGAGGAACAACTGGGTCGTCTGTATCTACCGAGGATGTAAGAGTTTCCAGGGTTTGTTCAGTCACTGCACACACACACACATGTGTTGAAAGGGAGAGGATGTTTTCACATGAATTTAAGAAGATCTTTAGTTTTTTAACCCTGTGCTTGTCATCTCTCTCACACGCACGACGGGACTCGTACCTGTGAAGTGTCAGAAACACAAGTGCAATCATAAGGGTTTTTGAAGTGTTTGATGACCTTTATGGAAAATGATGTTTTGTTTTTTCCAGCAGTCTTGACGTGGCTATATAGCTGCCTTTAACAGCCTTTTCTTCCCTGTGTGTGTTCTCATGTGCTGTTGACAAAGCACCACCACACCATTCTATGTGTTGTTGAATGGATATGAGTTTAACATGCGTTTTAAAATGGATAGTTTTTCCCTACAGGGGGACTAAACTAGAAAGCAGTACAGACTACCACAGCAAATCGGAAATGTAAGAGTAAAATCGAAGAATTCTGAAAACAACAAGAGCACATGAAATATGGTCTCACTGACTGACATTGCTAGTAGCAACTGCATCCGTCTTCTGTCCTTGTCAGGCAACCTGGGTGGCTTCCCCGTGCTGTTTAGAATACCTCTAGTGTAGGTATCTGTTGAGTGGGTGATTAATGTTTGAAAGTCGCAGAGTGCCTTGTTGTGCCTTGTTCTGGCTTTTAAAAGCCTCGGGGGGAAGAAGCTTAGCGGGGCTCAGATCACAACACTGCTCTGACCTTTAATGACACATTCTACGGGGTATCTGTCTCTTGAGCTCGCATGTGAATCCCTGCGTCGTCCTTTCGATAGAGATAGAGCCACAAAGATGAGGGCTGCTTACAGATAGGGGCGGATTCTTCTCACATTCTCTTTGCTTTCTAAAAAAAAAGACCCATGTGAAGACAAGCAAGAGACTGGAGCTGCGCAGTATCTCTTTACTCACATATTTTGGCCTCATGTCTAAAAGCGGCGGGGTGTCATCTTTGGGCTGAATTGGAAAGAGTGAATTGAATTCAGACAGCTTGACGGCAAACGTTACCAGCTGTAAGTGTTGCAGTGTTCGGCTACTGAGCAATTTTTTCACCCGATTCCTTGATCGCTGACTGAGGGGCAGCTTCCTGGGACAGTGCAATGAATGGCTTTGATGGGGCAATGTTTGGCACACATGATATCCGTGCCCCTTGACCCTCTGCACAATCATTGTATAGGATTCCCCCTTCGGTGCCCACTGTGTGTACATGGTATAGTTCAAATGCTAGCATCAGGTTTTTCGGTCAATGGATTCATTTACATGGAAGAAATGCCCTCCCCCGCCTGGGGTTTGAACTAGCCGACTTGAATCGCTGCCCGCTCTCCCTTTGCGCTTTCATGTATGTGAATGGAAGCACTTGTTGATTGTGACCTCACTTCCCTCTTTGTTTGGAGTCACTCACTGGACGGCTGGATGTGACCTTGAGTTTTTCCCCTTCCTAGAGGTGCGTGGTAACTGGGCTTTCTGGCTTGTTTGCCTTGTGCCTCATTTGGAGCTATGTATGCTTTAAGCTCTTTGTTTTCCTCTTAACTCTGGCTCTTGACAGGGGTCAGGGAAGTTGGCCAGCCAGGGTGTGATGGACAGGCCTCTGATCACTCTGACAACCCCTCTCACCTTTAGGGTCTGGCTTTAGATGGTGTAGTGGAGCTTCTGAATGCCAGATGGCTCCAATAGGCTTAGGCTTTGCTCTGTGCCCCCATGCCCCCTGGATAGACTGAACCTACCCCCCATTCCAGGAAGTGCCTATTGTTGCTGGGAAAGAAAAGTTTGTTTTTGGTCTTTTGTGTGCATGCATGGATGGGGTTTGCCCTGCAAGTTGTGTGTTTGTGTTTGTATCCAGCAGGAGTGCATGTCATCTCCCTGGCCTGTCAATGGATATAGTGTCGTGAATCGCTGAGCAAGCAGTGCAAAGGGAATGGAGAAAGGAGCTCCTTTCTTCACGTGTTTGAGCAGTCCTGTTCTGCCCTGCATGTGCCTGTTGGTTTTGCTCCAGAGTTTGGCAAAGGCCCCAGCCATTTCCCAAACTCCCACTGACAGCCTTTCTTCTTCTACACCTGCTACTCCAAAGTAGCTTTCTCACCCACTGCCTTGCTTTTGCTATACACAGAAAAATAGTCAGAATTTTGTTTGTCTTTCGATTGTCCTTTTAAAAAGGACATAGTGTCTTCTTTGGAATACCAAGATGATAATGCTGATGCTGAATTTCTACATTGTTGAATCAGTTGAAAAATGTGTTTTGCCATGCACACACTGCAAGACTGCAGCCAACATGCGTATTACTTTTGTGTAGGTTTTCTCTTCAGGCATGAAGCGATTCTCCCATCATTGCCTAAAATTGCATAACACTGCATGACAGAGAGTGCAAGCAGCTAATAATATGGTCCATCGCTTTCATTGTCATCTAATTTTAAGATAACACATATTCTGGACAGGGCTGAACAGGGCTGGGCAGCCACAGACTGTCTATAACTTTAATAGCTGCCATGTGTCTGGCTGGCCCGAGGCCTCAGCCCTATTGAACCCAATGTGTTGTGTTGTCTCGGGAGTTCCTGTGACAGATTCCAGCTGGGGCTATTTTCTGCCACTGTGTACTGTCTGGGCATTCTTAGCAGATGGGGAACTGATTGGAATAGTTCGAGCGACATGAGTGACAGCGACTGACTGCATGGTGGCATGGGCGACAATCAGAGGTGAGACGGGGTGACACTTGAGCGACAGTTTCCCACTACGATGGACTGGGGAGATGTGGTGTCATTGGGTGTTGAGAGCCCGCCAGTGAAACATCAGTGTCATCGCCTGTGGCTCTGGTTGTTTATCATGTGAGAGGGCAGATGTCACTTCAGAACTGCAGACCTCCTTTGTTTATCTCACAGCATAACTATTTGCTTCACGGTCTTAAATAGATTTTTTTGGTATGTTCGGAAATATTGGGGATGTAATTTCATCATCCATACTTATTTTTTAACAGTTTGTTATGAACTAAAGGGATAATTAGTTTCCTTTAATTTTGTATGCTATGGTCAGATCCCATGTTTAATGTTGGTTTTGTGCTGCTGTGGTTTTCAAAGGCCTTTCACCTTAACTTTACACCTCAGTTATGAAATAGAGATACACAAATTACTATAATAAAGAATATAAAATCTCGAGCTCTGTACTCAAAATAGTCCAAAAAACACATTGGCAGTACACTGACACAAAGGAAAAATATCTATTTTCACTCTCTTAAGCCATCCATTAATGATTAAATTAAACGTATGTTAGGATGAATTTTCTTCAAATCTGACATACACAGAAAGTGTTCATGGACTAAAGAAAACACTCCAGGGCTCCTTCCCATCATTAGCAGTCCAGATCCATACGTGGAGTTTTGTCTCCTCGGAGGGGGTCTGCTACTCCAAACACATTCTTCAGCTGACCACCATGTTGTCTTTAGTGTGTCTTCTCAACTGAAAATAACAACTGAAACCCGGGAGCCCTTTAAGTGTACACAGCCTACCGTCTTCCAATGAGGTCAAAAAGCCATGCCACTTCACATTTAAAAGCCTTCTTCTTCTGCAGCAACAATTAGCTGCCTTTGCCTCGCTCTGTCTAGCCACAGAATTGCACTTAATTGTGCCCCTGTCTGCACGAGTTTCAACATTTTCCCCTCTTAAAGAATTGCGCCGTCAGTTAAACTTTAGGTAACCACAGTGGCTGACCTTGTATAGACCCAAGGTGCTACCTGTACTCAATGTAAGATATACTGTCTATTTAATTGGCACCCGGGGAATGGGGCTCTTTAACTCTCAGCGGGCCATTGTAAAAGAATGTTAATTAGTTCAACAATGCAATGTGTGTTCCCCCATTGTTGGGCTGTTGGCATTGATACTTTTGACTGGGAGCTGAAGGAGAGTCAAAGAGCAGCTCTTTGATCCAGAGTGAAATCTCAATATGGGATCCCTTTGGAAGGGCTGGATGTACAGCAATGGGCTCAAACGCAAACCAGCATCAAAATGCTTTTTACCTTTTTGTGTGTATTAATGAGTGTAAACAAATATATGCTTTAAACTAGGGCTGTCAAACGATTAAAATTTTTAATCAGATTAATCACAGGATTCTGTGGATTAATCACGATTAATCACGATTAATTTTACCATCCGAAATATGCCCGAAAAATTCGAATTTTCGCTGTATATTGTTGTATGAACGGAAAGATAAAGGACAGAAGGTGGATATGTACATTTAAAATTAGAATTTTTATTAATTGAAAATCCAAATGATGGTTTTAATACTGAAAATAAATTTAAATCAAACTAAAATATATACCTACCACACCATAATTCAATTGGTCTGCCTCTTTACTATGTCTTTGGGCAAATATAGGCTATATAATGGGATATTTGGTGAATCTATAGGTTGTGCATTCTTGAATACAACTTGATTACAGTCCGCGGTGTGTGTGTGTGTGTGTGTGTGTGTGTGTGTGTGTGTGTGTGTGTGTGTGTGTGTGTGTGTGTGTGTGTGTGTGTGTGTGTGTGTGTGTGTGTGTGTGTGTGTGTGTGTGTGTGTGTGTGTGTGTGTGTGCGTGTGTGCGTGTGTGCGTGTGTGCGTGTGTGTGTGTGTACGCGCGAACACGTCCTAGGGGACTGTTCATTTGTGCCAGGAAGCCAACGTTATGTTGATGTCTACTCACACACACCTCTGAAAACTGCAGACGTTTGTGTCCTCGTGGGCTCTTAACAGAGCGGACACTGTTTCTCCTCCTGTTGCTCCCAACATCAACTGTCACCCGCGGCAGTTGATTTTATAAACTATCTATGCCCCCGACACAGACGTGACCGTTAGCAGTTTAAAACACGGCATGGGCTAGCGTGATGTGATGTTTGGCTGCGCGCAGCTACTGATCCTGGGTCAGCCGCAACGTTTGAGTGGCTGTAGTACAGAGCCGGTGGGATGTACGGGGCGGACCATTCTGCACATGCGTTAATTGCGATAAAAAAAAATTAACGCGTTAATTCCAGAAATTAATCACCTTGCGTTAACGTGATAATTTTGACAGCCCTACTTTAAACCCAACTGATTTATTAAGAAATGTGTGAAACCGCTCAGTCGTCATGTGTAGTAAGCAGAACCTGGTGGGCAATTAAACATGTTATTGAGTGAATAGATAAACTTTGTTTTTAATATCGGTTGCATTTGATTACGTTTTTGGCTGATTTTTGCAAGTTAACATCTCAAGCAGAAGAGTGAGTGTGTTTATGTGTGTGGTGTGGGGCTGTTTCAGCTATGTGCCTGCCGAAGCAACATTTAAAAATGCTTACACTCAAGCTGTGCCGGGCTCATTTTATTGTTCTCTGTTATGACGAACCGGGCTGGAGTTCGGTTTTAAAAGGCTCGTAAAATGTTTGTAGAAAGAAATGTAATCCTTTACAATTTGATGTTGGGTGACCAATTTCCAACATATAAAACCAAGAGATGTAGATGTGTGTGGAGTGCTGTTGATTTGATGCCCAGTGCCTAGAGTGGGTGATGTCATGGTCTTGGTGTGTCCGGCGGGTCAGGGCAGTCACCCCTGTCTTCTCATGGTGTAAGTAGCAGCTCACTACCTAGTGAGAGGGCGGATTTCAACCTAAGGCGATTTGGAAGAAGGTTTGTGTGTGGCTAATCTGCACTGATTCAAAGGCTATTATAACAGAGACTAAACTTTCTCTGCCTCCCCCTCCTTGTCCTCTCTTTTTTCATCTCACACTCGCTTGCACTGAGATGTACCAGCAATTTCTGTACACGTAGATACCCTTGTGCTTTGATAATCCTCTTTGATGTCAGACTGTCTGCAGTGATGAGTCTGTTGAAGGGGGTTTAGTGTAGTGGGATTGGCCTCGGAGAGAGAGATTCTTTTTTCCTGGAAAATACAAAGCTCTGTTCTGGCCCAGCTGCCCGGGGTTGTGTGTGCACGGGCACAGGCGGGCCTTGGCTGGCGCTGACTCTGATGTTGGCGCTGGCATGGGGCTGGGCCTCACGGCAGCAAAGAGCTTGTGTGCCATTGTGCCAGAGAGTCACGCTCCACCTCGCGTGCCCACCGGGGGCATCGCTTGAACAATCTCAGAGTGCTCAACAAGTTTTCTTTCCTCTTTTTTCTTTCTTTTCCTCTTTCCTCTGTCTGACCTAACGGTTACACACAATCTCTCTCTCTGTCTCACAGTCTCTGGAAAGATTGAGTGTTTAGAAAGACAATAGAACTCTTCACTATAAAGCGGGTTATCCAAAGATGAGGAGGTTGTTTAGGATGACGGACTCCAAACTATGCATGGCTCGTAAACACAAACAATCATACAGAATGTTCATCGAATGTCATTTCATGTTTTATTCATATGCCACCACGTTGTTCATTTTTATGCGTGCACATGTCCTCAAAAAGCTGCAGGAAAAACTTGGCGTATAAAAAGATACATTTCAACTCCTTAATGTTGTCTTTCATATAAGCATTGAGGCCAGATGCATCACATAAATAATATTGATGTCGTCATTCTTTTTCATGAATTAAGGATGTAGGATAATTGCTTTCATTTGTCATGTTTGCTAAGAGAGGAGCAGAATACTTTTTCATTTTGATGGTAGGAGACATCTCAGATCATGCCCTTTGTAGCTGTCGTGTCTGCGTTCCATGATTTATTATTCACCCCTGCTACATTTTCTGTTGCACATTTTGCCCATCTTCCCCCAGCTGTGTGATGGCCAAAACTACTACAATTTTTCTTATATAGTATCACACTAGGTTATACATCACTGCCAATCTGGACAGCACAATGGACCAAGTATCCACACACTTAGTCCTTGGATGACCTGTTTCAACTAAAAAAAAAGGATGTGGAAATCCATCCAGTGCTAATAAATGATTGATTTTGGCTACATTGTGTGATGTGTTTATCATTGGCATGATGGATGACAAAAACCAGAGAGCTATCCCCTTAGTTTTAATTTGTTGGTGGTTTACTGGGCAGTAACAGGAACATACTGCAGCTGTGTGTCCCAAACAAAACATCCGCTTTTTTTTTTATTTTTTTTTTCAATCTGGAGCTTGCATGTGTGAAGACCAGAAAGCCTGGCCTTCCGCTGTGGCTCAGGTTTGTGGCTCAAACCTTTTCAGTATAGACACTGTAAATTCCAACAAGTTGAGTTTACTTTAAAAAAACTGGAAACCGATTACCTTGGGAAAAGTAGGTAAATGGACTTAACTGACTTAAGTTAAACTAAATGATTATTTCAGTACAATAAACATGCACTAAGTTAGCAGTACTTTGCTGCAGTTTTGAGAACATATCTCAGTAAAATTAATATGCATTATGTCAGTTGGCTGTGCTTTGTTGTAATAACATAACATACTGTATGTCATATCTCTTTGTGTAATTGAATATGCCTCCTTTAACCTCTGCAGATCTTTCTGATCTTTCTTTGTGCTTTCCCAGTCTGTGTCTCTGCCTCTGTCTCCCTCTTTTTTAACTTCACACTCATGTCATGGTGAAGGAATCTATCGCTCCTAGCCAGCTCAACACGTGCACTTCAGCTGAGAGAACGCCAGTTGTAATTTTGAATGGTTTCAATCTGGCATCATATATATTTTTATTTGTTTCCCTTTTAAGCATGATTGTCTACATTTAACTTTAACAATCAGATGATATACTGGTGAGGATCAGAGAGGGAGGAGGATTTGAGGTTTGTTATATATATTTTTTATTTTGCATACCCTCCGCTGTAGTCGGTAAAATATTGTAATTTTCTGTTTGTGCGGCTGAAACCCAGGCAGGGGGAGCGGCCACTGCTTGACCTGAAAGAAAAAAAAAACTTTTATTCTCAAAGCTCACCATTGACCCCGTGTCTCTTGGTACAACTGTTTTTCCTGAGCCCTGGAATGACACAATAATTTATGGTGGGTCTTTCTGCCATAGAAGTCCAGCGTATTTCGGGGTTATGTCACTGGAATTCAGCTAAGCTAAAACCCTTGGCTCTTAACTGTAGATGTACCATGCTCTCATATAACACCTCACATAAAGTGTTGGGGGGATCCAGTCAGCGTGAAATAATTGAAACGTTCATAGTGCAGCTTTCCCATTATGATCAATATTTTTTTTAAAACCTTTATTTATACAGGTAAATCCCATTGAGACCGGAGAATCTTTTTCAAGGGAGACCTGTTCCCATTCCCAAGTTACCATTTACACACATATTCATACATCGATAGCAGGCTAACTATCGGGAGCAATTTAGGGTTCAGTGTCTTGCTCAGGGACACTTCGACATGTGGCGGGGGGACAGGGGAACCCCAACCAAAAAAAAATTTCCAAATTCTCTGATTTTAGCTTCTCAAATGTGAATATTTTCTGGTTTATTTAATCCTATTATGACAGTTAACTGAAATATCTGTGTGTTTTCGATTAATAATTGATTAATCGAGAAAATAATCGACAGATTAATCGATTATCAAAATAATCGTTAGTTGCAGCCCTACCACCGACCCTGTTGTTGAGGGTCGACCACCCTACCACTGCCGCCCAATATTTTAATTCCAGTACGTTTTCCTCTCCACTCTTACCATAATATTGCTTTCCCTAAAACAGGAGACACCAAGAAGCCAGTGTCTTTTGAGAGCAGAGGGAATATGGGAGAGGAGCTGGACAATCTCAAAGCCACTGTAGAAGAACAGCACATTTATGGAGACAGCAACTCCACCGACACACACTCTGGATCCCCACACAGACGCAAGCGTTTCCTCTCCTACCCACGCTACGTTGAGCTGATGGTGACCGCCGACGCCAAAATGACGCGTCACCACGGACGCAACCTGGAACACTACATCCTAACAATCATGTCAGTAGTAAGTAAAGTAATGTTTCCTTCTCTGATTTTAACAATGCTTAGGCCTATACTCTAGATAATTGGGTTGTGTTTTGTGTCCGTTTTTATTGGACCAATATTGTTAAGAGATAAGTCATATGGGAACTGTGAAATCTGTGATTTTTTTTCCCCCCATATAAACTTGGTCCACTTAGTATGTTGCTTCGATTTATTGGATGTAGTTTTTAATGATGTGAGCACCATGTAAAACAGTTCTATTTAACCAAATTGTATTGGGATTTAAGTTTTATTTTTTTCTTCAAATTTCAACCTCCAAATTAAGCCCAAATGATCTCCATTCCATAAGGGGTGTTTTTTTGGTTGTTGTTGCAATTTGGTCAACAAAGCCTTCAAATTTGAAACCATATCCCCCATTCCCGGTATAGACCTAGCCCAAGATTTTACTGTTTGCGAAGTGATTGTAAACCCTGTTGTGACCCTTGCATGCGGCTGCTTAAGTGAAACTGGCTCAGTTAATTGGTAAAATCCCGACTCAGCACGGTGACCTCTTTTATGAGTTCCATATCAGACTGGGAGAGATGCGGATGTTAATCAAGCCAGCAAAGACCGTGATGGACTGTATCTGTTTGTATTAGAGTAAAAACGTTAGCTTGCAATCTGTGTGTCAAAACAGGATAGGTTATCAATTGTACTGAACTTTGTGTACCTTCTGCTGCCTCTCACCACTATGATGGTTTGAGTTTTTATAAACATTCATTAACTTATAAAGCAGTAATGATTGTCAGTGGAGTGTTATCCTTAAGTAAGCCTGAGAGACTATAGTCAATGTAAAATGTCCCAGGACTCTTTTTATTACCAGCTTTGAGGGAGGTCAAAACATTCTGCCATGCTCATGTCTGTAGACCAGTGGTGCACACACACACACACACACACTCAGTTTCTTTACTACATTAGCCACAATTTAACCAAATCAGATGACTATGACGGAGCAATTTTAAGCAGAACAGAGCAATCTACCCAAGTCTGATTCATTGAGTTGGATCTTAGTTAGGCTTTCAAGTATTGGCTATGCGGATGTAATGCTTACGTCTATATATTGATTACGGAAAAGTGTTTGTGTGTGTTGCTGTTGCTATTCCTGACATGCAAGGCTATAGCTACAATTTACTGACTTAATAAAATATAAATATTAATGAGTCCAAATTCATCCACAAGAACCCCTATCAACAAGAAATGATTGAATATACAATTTACTAAGATATTTATTGGCTACATTCTTAAGAAAGATACTGCTGACAGATATAGCTCCCTGCGCTGCTTTTTCAAGTGCTGATTTAGGTTTGTGGCGTTGCCTCGAGATATTTCTCCACAAACCCTGCAAAGTGCCTTCTTTAGTTCAACATCTGTCTTCCTAAAAAACGGAAATATTCCATAAAATGTTGCTTCAGGCCATCTCTCCGAATGAGGAGCGTAACGTTTTCTTTGCGTTTTCACGTGTTTGTTGTTGCTAGGCGTAAACACAGTCTCCTTGGGCCACTTGTGATGGCTGAACATGATTGGTGGACACAACACACGAGGAGCACGGCGCAATGAAAATCCTAAAATTTGCAATTTGCTAATCGTATTGTTTAAATTTTCAATTTTCGATTTTACGCAACGATTCATCGGTCAGAGCATACAGAACAAGGTCGTGTGTCAAAGCAAGCCAGGACAAGGCTCCCTTTGCCCTCTCTGGACAGGCCCGGGCCACGTTTGCCTTCCCGAGGCTAAGACAAGCTAAATGTTTATAGTGGACTAATGAGTTCCTGTCGCACACAGCCTCAGGAGACTGCTGGCCGACCGTGACTACAGAGGGAATGTTTTGCTCTCCTCACAGAGGGGCTCTCAGCTCCAACTTAGCTGAAGTTTTTCGCTTTTGTTGCTGGGTCCAGGTTTTTTTTTTTTTTTCTTTTCTTTGTGAAGGTCTACAGGGGAATTGTAATTGGTTTTAATTCCATGTTGATTAAACTTACCCTGAAGGAGAGATTTTTAGTTTTTCTTCTGACTTCAATGAACTGTTGCTTTCTTTGATTAAACCCTGTGGAGCTCAACCAAAGAAAGCAACAGCTGTATTTTTCCTATTCAAGTATTGAGTCGAGGTGACGTTACACTAGACTTTCTGCTGTCCCCTTGTCTGTTCTCTGCTTCAGGTTAGTGGAGGTTTGCATTTTGTTTGTCTGTGTGTTTTGTCTTTGTTACAGGTAGCAGCAGTGTACAGGGACCCCAGCGTAGGAAACCTCATCAACATCATGATTGTCAAGCTAGTCGTGGTCCACAATGAACAGGTGAGTGTGGCTTATTGAATGCTACAGTACCCGTGTCCAGGTCTCCAACATGGCTGACGTCAGTGCAGGTGTCCCTGGCCCGGCCTTTTTCCTCTGTGGGGCCTGTTTGAAAGGACACACTGCCTGCCTTGTCAGTCTCAAGTCTGTGAGAGGTTCTCCTTGAACACAAACGATACCATAGTGAGGCAGCTAGCCACCTGCGAATGAGAGCTGGCTGAGAAAGGTTGGCCGGGCTTTGCTTTGTCATTGTACCTGATTGTTAAATAGTCAAATGAATTACTGTATTTGCCAACCTAGGTAATATTCACATATTTTTGCCCATTATGACTGTTGATCAAAATAACATTTTACTCACCACAAATATATAACGGAACTGAGCCCCAATCTATGTTATTCTTCTCAAAGATTGAGTAGAATGTTATCATGACAAGTAGTCACAATGGACAAATTACTGTATGTAATAAATACCGTAATACATAAGATAAGGACTTTAACTTGAGTTCTAAGTTACAAACACAACTTTAAACATACAATATGTTTACCCAGTTCCATAGTCAATTCCCCAATGCTGTTTCCAAAACAGGAAGGGCCCTCGGTGAGCTTCAACGCTGCCACCACTCTCCACAATTTCTGTGTCTGGCAGCAGAGCCAAAACGTACAGGACGACAGCCACCCGTCTCACCATGACACAGCACTCCTCATCACCAGGTACACACTCATTCCCCATCCTTATACTTTAGAGAGGAGCGCATGTCCTTATCAATTAGTGGCTAACATTGAAGTATGTTTTTTTTTTCTTCCAGGGAAGACATCTGCCGTGCGAAAAACAAATGTGACACGTTAGGTAAACTTCTGCCTTTTTTTCTCTTTGCTTAAAATATATCGGCACCTCAAGTCGTTTTCAATCAACTTTCCGCTCCGTTAACCCCAGCTCATAAAAGTGTGCAGTAATGAATTTATGGCAAGCTGTCAGCTAATAATATTATAGTGACAGAACAGAGTGGTAGAAAGGGAGGGAGGGAAGGAGGGAGGGAGAGAGAGAGGATGGAGGGAGGCCAGAGGTGGTGGCGCTGCTAATCTCTCTCTTATGGAACAGAAGTTTTGATAGTTTAATCGCCTTTAACACCCAAGCAGCAGCAGCAATTTTTTTTCTCTCTCTTTCGAATAGCTGTGTGTGTCTGTATGTGTTTATATGCATCTGTGTGTTTCACCCCGTGTGTGTGTACGTGACCCTTGCAGGGCTAGCGGAGCTGGGCACCATGTGCGACCAGTACCGGAGCTGCTCCATCAGTGAGGAGAATGGAATTAGTGCCTCCTTCACCATCGCTCATGAGCTGGGCCATGTGTAAGTTGCAGCACATGGCTTGTACTGTACACACACACACACACACACACACACACTGGCACACGCACATGCACACTGGCACACACACACACACACAGACAAACACACACACACACTCACACACGCACACTATCTACCCCCTCACAGTCAGCTTTGGGCCAACAAAAGCCCTCTTATCTAGAGACATAGTACGTAGCAGACGCAGGTGCATAACATAATAAAGTGAAAATCTTGACTTTTTTTTTAATAACACACAAGCCTATAATACCTTACTATATACAGCTCAAGAGGTTAACCCTATATGTGTCAGAGCTTTGTCTCGGGAGGATGACGAGCTCAGTTGTAATTCAACATGGCCATGGTGTAAAAATATATATCCAAAGATTGCTTTAAAGTTGCACATGACACGGTACTTTTATCAGGCAGTGGCAAGGCTAAATATTCAGTTTGAGCTGGCTTGTTCCCAACCCTTCTCAAGTATCAGCCCCAAAGACTAAAAAAAAAAACAAGCCGAAGATGTCACAGTGTTGTCATAGTAACTTGTCAGTTAGCGAGTGATGGCAGTGTTATCACAACGCGTCCGGCTGACTGCCAGAAAGAAGAGAGTGTTTTCACAACAAGCAAATATCACCACATGTGTGAAGGGGGGAAAAAAAGACGAAATGTATAATCTCTATCCAAATGACCGAGTCATAACACAATATGCTTTTATCTTTTGATATTGAGCCTGTTTATTCCAAACATCCAATAAGGAGAGATTACGGTAAAGCACTTATTACCTCTTGTTTGTTTTTTATTGAGTTACATTGATTAAAATGTGTTGCCATTTAGATGGCTCTTAATAGCTATAGATCTGAAGTTTGACACACCCGTCCTCCTTCCACATTAACATCTTCTTTTCCATTTCAGAAAAATCACTTTAGTGCATATTTTGTTGAGAAAGATGAAGCAGTTTTGTTTTTGTTCATGCCCATGTTCCTTCTCACGTCTCACCTCCCTCACAGAGTAGAACAGTCAAAGTGAGTGAGAGATTTCCCTTTCCGGTCTGCCTGTTTACATGTGTAGAATAGTAAAAAGAAAAAGGACAGCAGGTGTCGTGTCAGCTGGTGAACGGAAGATGAAAGATATTCTTCTACCTCCTCTCTGTCGCGCACACATTCTTCCATTGGATATATCGTAGGCTACCAGGGCTGGCCAGATGGACACACACACGCACGCATGCACACACGCACGCATGCACACACACACACACACACACACACACACACACACACACACACACACACACACACACACACACACACACACACACACACACACACACACACACACACACACACACACACACACACACACACTTCTTTCCACACTGCATCTCGTGTGGATCTGTTTGTGCTAAAGTCTAAGCAGCTGGAGGCCTGCAGTTGGCTGTGCGATCTTGGCGTGGTTAATCGCTGTGTTCACAGGCGTCGTGAGCTCTTGAGAGTGTTTAGCGCTCTGGGGAAAGCCAGTGTCAGGTAGTGGGAGCCACTCCAGAGCAATGCAGATTAAAGAAGGATTTTAGACTTAATGGATAGGAGCAGGCCTTTCTCAGATATAACCGCAAGGACGTGTTGGTCACTAATAGCCGTCATGGGGGATTTTCAGTGGGGCGAGGTGGCGTCACTTGATAGCCATAGCAAAGGTGTGACACATGTAACCAGGATAAGACAATGCTTCGTGTCCTCAACTGTCTTAGACCACAAATAAATCTTCCCTGAAATTTTGATATGACATTAGAGTTCCATTTTCTCCCCCTGGCGTCATTGAGCTGTGTCTGTTGCAGTGCGGATAAAGCCTGTTCCGGCAGACTGCGCTGTTGTTTGCTGTGGCGCCTAATTATATACAGCCAATCTGTAGGGATTTACAACCTAGATTGTCAACTCTCCAGCAGTATACTCTTGTCTTCACAGTTTTTTAATAGGCATTTTAGCACTGTTTTGGTCTGGCTTATAACCAGTTTAGATGGATGGCGGTGCAACGTGAGAGTGTGATGTGCAAAGAGGTTTACGTTGAAAGCTCTGATTAAAAGTGCATAGACTTTTAGAATATAAATCACATCAGTCCGGTTGCTAATCATTTAGTACTCTCTCTCTGACTGGAATTGAGTCAGCTATTGATCTGTTTCTGAAGCTTGCCAAAACAGAGAGTCACATAACACCCTGATTTACGATCTCATTATACTGAAAGGCTTAAAAGTATTGTCATCTGTTCCCTTCAGATCTGGGTCAACTTAATCATCATAACGTGGTAAGAGTAGAAAATGTTTGGAACTTATCACAAATTTTATCATACCATGATAATAAGAAAGTCTGCGGCAAAGTCTCAAACTGTTATTTTTTGCCTGTCACTGTCTGCATTGCCCCGATACACCTGTGCACCATCATACAGTTAGTTTACAGAGAATACTTTGCAAATACCATTCGAGCCAGGTTCATTTGATGTTGTCAGCATAAGCCAACTGCTGGGTTTGTGTGTGAGGAGCTCATTACTGTGCCAGGGGCTTCATTATTCCCTGGGTGTAAGCCTTCAGGCCCTCAGCCCCTGTAGGGTGGGCCTCATGCCAGCCATGCTAGGTCTTGTTTATGTGGCGGTATGTATTGACCCCTCAGCTACAGTCCAGAGCCCAGCTCATCCTGTTGTAAACATCAGAGACATCATACAGCTGCATGGGTTCCGGTGTGTGTGTGTGTGTATATACGGATGCACGCATATGTGCATGTATTTATGAGTATAAGCCAAACCGCAGCAACCAAAAAAACAGGACATCCTCGGAAAATGGACTGCATTATTCTTGATTATGAGACTGCCAACTGCAGACGGCCTGGACAAATTCATTAATTTGCAGATGGCATGCTGTGAACTTCATTTTGTACAGCTGCTCTTCCGCGAAGACTATTATTTCATTGCTTATTATGACTGACTTATTATGACAGTTAGTGGATTTACTGATTGGTGGATCAACAGAAAATGTATCATTTGAGCTTTCAAGTCATTTATTATAAAGCAATACACCATGGATTGGTTGTCAAACGTGTCACCGTTTTTTGAGTTATGGACTGTTTGTCAGAATATACAAGGAATTTGTGATGGATTCTTTATTTTTTACAATTTTTCTTGACCTTTTCTCGAACCCTCTCACTAGCATGTTGGCCATGTTGGAATGGAGGGGATAGATGCTGGTAGATAAACTAGGAAGTTTTGCATAAAAGTAGCCAGTTGGAGTTTAATTGAAGCCTTCCAGAGATGTTACTGTATTTGAGAGGTGAGAAAAGGGAGGTACATTTAATAAGGCGCACACACAAAACAAAAAACAGGTGAGTGGAGGGAGAGGTGCAGAGTGTGTTGTATAACTCACAGATGTGTCCGTGGCTGCATCTGTGTGTGTGTGTGTGTGTGTCTGTGTGGTGGCCCTACAAGGATGGTGTGGGGTGATCCCCTTTTAAGAAGGGCTCAATGTAAATCTTGTGACATTCATCCTAGTTGCAACAACTTAGCTGTTAAGCGGCTGATAATCACTTTGTGTGTGTTCCTTATATCCCTCTCTCTCCTTTTCTCTGACCCCCCTCTTTTCTCTCTCTCTCTCTCTCTCACTCTCTCTCTCGGCGACAGGTTTAACATGCCTCACGATGACAACCCAAAGTGTCGGGAGGCGGGCATGAAGCACCAGTATCATGTAATGGCTCCCACCCTCAACTATGACACCAACCCCTGGTCGTGGTCCAAGTGCAGTCGCAAGTACATCACAGAGTTTCTAGAGTAGGTGCCAGCCCTCTTTCAACCTTCAACTGTTTGAAACTGGTTTACTATCAAAACAAATGACTGATCGTTGGCTCCTCTTCTCACGATAAATGATAATCCTTTTATTTCTTTTTCCCAATCTAATATGATCATATCCACGTTTTCAAAGTGTGCCATTAGCTTTCACTTGTTTTGACGTGGCCGGCTAAACAAAACTTGCTTCCACGTCCCCCTCGCAGTGCTCTGTAGACATGGTCAGCGCAATGTAAACTGTGTGGAGTTGTTATTGCCTGGTGTTGAAAGAGTATTTCCTGTTTGAATCCGGGGGTCTTCCTTTGCTGACCTGAACCAATGGACCCCCCCCCCCCTCCCCCACCTCAGCGGTCTCTGCACTCAAGGCAAGATGCTGGGGGAAAAAAAGAAGAAGAAATCTAGTGACTATAGCTGGGCTTTCCCCAACTGAGACCTGTAACACAGGGCAACGGCCTCCTTCAGCACCGGGGGTCGCTGATCCTGGTGAAAGGCTTCCCTTTACGATGGGGAAATGTCACTTATAATTAGATCTTCCCTGGACATGACCCTTTAATCTTTGCCTCCCGTTTTTTTCGTCTGTTAATTGTGGAGGCCTTCACAAAGGACGGCGTTGTCGAACCAGATGCATCACCAGAGTGCGCAGCGTTAGGCATTGACGCCTATGTATGGAGGTTTAAAGTTTGTGCTTCACATAGTTTCCAGCCAGAGATGACCTCAACACACGGAGTGTCCGGAAAGTTCAACAGATGAGAAGGATCTCTTCATTAGTTTGTACCGATCCGGCTCAGCTATGTCGGGCTGATTGCTGTACCAAAAAAAAACAGGAAGAGAATGATGTAAGCGTCAAACACGATTTGAGATCAACTTTTTTTTTTTTTTTTTTTAAGATATTTTTTCGGCATTTTTATGCTTTATTGATAGTGCAGAGAGACAGAGGTGAAATGGGGCAGAGAGGGGAGTGAAATGCAGAGAACGACCGCGGGTGGGAATCGAACCCGGGTCTGCTGCTGGGCCCGGCCCGGGAGGGGGACGCCTTACCAACTGAGCTAAAGGCGCCCCCGATTTGAGATCAACTTTAACATTTGTTAACCATATGTGACAAACAAAACAATGCAGGTGTGTAGAAAATAAGAGCAGCATTTTGAGAGTGTGGGAGCCACGGCGGTGGGAAAAAGGCCCTTGGAGAGTGGAGTCCCAAGTGCTTTTGAAATCCTTCTCCAGCCAACAATGAGGAGCATTGATTCAAACTATAGCACTTGTACAGTATTACTCCTGCTGCTCAGTGGGCTGACCTGGTCAAGTACGTCAGTGTTTTGACTATAGCCATTCTCTCCTCGAGAGCAAATTCAATCTGCGCCCGTCAACAAGTTTTAAAAAACTACAGGCCGCGCCACCTCTTAAACATCCAGCTTTTCAGAAGGCAAAGGATCGCCCTCCTTCTCCCCCTTTATCTCACTGTTGCTGTAATATTGTCCACTGAACTCCCGCACCTGAGAGCTGATGAAAAGCGTCCTCCTGTTGTGCAGTGTTATTATGTGTCAACCGCTACATAAAGCGACCATTCATTCCTCCCTCTGGCACCGTGCCTCGAAAATCCAAATATAAAAGTAAAATGCAAATCTCCCACCGTTGCTGCCCCAGTGATTGCTGCGTTCGCTCCGTGTTGTTGAAACCACATAATCAGTGCTAGTGGGCAAGCCCTATGATTTTCCTTTTTATGGACCTCGGAAAATTAGCCTATCCACTTTTGACAGCAGCTTTAGAAAACTCCAAATTGCTTTTTTTTTCAGACCGTCATTTTCTGAATAAAATCAAGATGGATCTCTAAGTATATGTAACAGAACCCCCCTGTCTATCTTCCCTTTCTATATCTCCATGTACAATAATGGCTACAGGCTGTCCAAGTGAAATCCCCTGACATGACGGCATGGCTGCAGTTCATTTGACGCTGTTTGATCACACACTTTACATTGATGTTCTGTGTCATTTCACCCGATCAAACCGACATTTGACTATAGTCTTCTTGCAACAGTTTGCAAACGCAGATCCAGTACATTGGAGCTATTATTGTTTAGTCTCGTCCGACAAGCACACAACAGCCCCAATGCATGTCATCTTATAAATAAACTGACTTTCAAGTTTTTTCCCAATGGCTGCCAGGTGTGGAATCTCCTCTCGAGTGCCAGAGAGGAGATTCCTCGCCTCGCTCGTCTTGAAAACCCACACAGCCGATATTCTTTAGAAAGAAAAGAGAAGAAAAGTAGATGTTTCATGTGTAAAAAAAAAAAAAAAGAATGACCACACTGACCCCTTCTCCTTCTGTCTGTCTGTCTGCCTTGGTCTTAATAATCATTCCGTTAGGTTCCAGGACACTGATTAGACGGATGACAAACTGCTGAAAGACACCGTAATATGGGACTGTGTGTATGATTCCTTGACAGGCTTCCTAATGGCTTTCATTTACAGTATCTCCCTCCACTGCTGGATACGTCTTCATATTTAGTCAATCCCCCTTTGCTTGCCCAGTGCTGTTTGCTGCACTTTTTCTTACACTATATGGCTGGAAAATGAAAGGGGGAAAGAAAGAAACACAGTGGTTGTAACTCTGCGGAAAATCCTGTGTAATTATTGGCCTGTCACATCACACATGGTGCTGTATAGTGCAGGTATATTTAGCAGCTCAATCCCGAGTTCAAATTTGTCAGACATGTTGTGTAATGATGACACATCTACGTCTCATCGGCCAGTTTCCTTTTTTTTTTTTTTTACAAAAGTAAACACAGAAAGAAGAAGAGATCCTTTGTGGCTGCATGGGCTCGCTCTGCTAAAATGTTTGACTAGTGCCTTTTCACAAGTGTAAATGCGGATGATTTTTTACACGCAATCCTTCAATGCATACATTTAGTCCAGCTGTGCTTTTGTCGTCTCTGTTACTGTGTCATGGCTCAGGGTGTGGCTGCTATATACAGCACAATCTGTTATTGTACCGCAGTGCTGGAGCTGGCAGAGATGAATGTAACTCGATCAATTTGCTTAACCATTACAAATTCTCTCGTTTTCCCCCCGAATACTCCTTGGTTAAAAACATGTGAATGCTATTTGAGTCAATGAGTGGGCGGCACTTGACTCTATAGCTTCATGGTGACAGCCATCGAAGGTAAGTGGTATCAGTCTCACTGTTAGCTAACTTTACAGACCACATGAGGATGGATCACAGACAAAGACGCAGAAACTTTGCTTTTCTGAAAGAGGAGGACACATGTTGATACTGTTGGGGGTCATGAAATTATGGGTTACCCTGAACATGTTCAAACCAGGAGAGTTTACCTGGTGCATGTTGGTGTTCAAGTGTACTTGTATTTCCTTGTCATTAACAGTACTTTTTTCATTTGAATTTTTTATAGCACCGGCTATGGCGAGTGCCTACTTGATGAGCCCGTAGGCAGGACGTACGAGCTGCCCACCCTCCTCCCTGGTCAAATCTACAATGCCAACAGACAGTGTGAACTAATGTTTGGACCTGGTTCTCAAATTTGCCCTTACATGGTGAGTTGGCCTGCTGTCAAAGCAAGTACAAATTGCACAAGTGCAGAACAAAGACTTTCGTCTACTCACACATACAGAAACATCTTGTTTTTTATGAACCCACAGAGCAGTTTTCCATTCAATTGTTAGTTAATTTCTTGTCGTTTTGATACATGGAGACAGTTGAACTAAGCCACTAATGTAATCCTTATGCTGAGCCATTAAAATTGTATCTTGCACATGTCTGTAATATAAACCACCGTTTGAAGACACAAAGAAACAATCACATATTCTTCCTTCCAGAGCTCTTTTCCTACTCAGCCAAAATAATTAATCTCTAGCGCTCAATTTCTTTTTCCCACCACAGAAACAGTGCAAAAGGCTGTGGTGCACAAGTGCAGAGGGGGACCATAAAGGATGTCGCACACAGCACATGCCACTGGCTGATGGGACGGACTGTGGAAATGGAATGGTAAGTCATTTCATGTGGATCTGTGTTGCTTGATGAACAGATCATTGGAGTTCAATTCCCAACACTAGAATTACACTGACCTTTTTGATGAATACATAGATAGTTAAGTTGATAGAATGAAACTTGTGTTGAGCTGCTGTCACTCTGGGGGTAAACTATATTGTAGCACTCGACACCTGTAATAATATGACAATGAGGAAGTGGAGTTTTTGTGAATTACATACAGTTGATTCCTTTGCAGATTTAGAAGTGCATCACAAATAGTCACTAATCTGCTATGCATGGTCTAGGTCAACCACTATATTGTTAGATAACTTAACTTATGGGTACATTAAATAAAATGCATCTGTTTCTCCCAAATATGGGTTTCGGTTTAAATATTTGTGTTGCAATACTGAATGTATTTTTTTTCTGTTCACTCAATCAGCATTGTTGTTGAAGCTGGCCTCGTTGCATTTGATCAACAACAAAACAAAAAAAACATTACAAACACAAGCCAAAACCTCCCATGCAGTGCCGCTCTGAATCCTAATGCCGAATTCCCCTTCTACTTCACTTCCTCTACAGAGAAAAAGGAATAATTTATCATCCATTACTCTCCTCCTGCCTGTATTCTGCTCGCACAGACCCATGTAAATGTGGTCAGGTGATGGCCCTTGTTAGAAACTTGAAGCTTTACCCTCAGTGTTGTTATGGGGCCCCAACCCCCATTAGCCTTCATGTTCTCCTCGCTCTGGGATGCTATGCTAATTAGGGCTGAGACGGCGGGTCAGTCACTAAGGAGGGGTGGAGAGAGAGAGAGAAAGACAGAGAGAGAGGAAAGAAAAGGGAAACAGATGGGGGGGAGAGGGAGAGAGAGTCTGAGAGGGAAAGGTGAAGACGTGGGGCCTTTGAAAGAGGATGCCGCCCGCCGTTCACAGTTGAGTCACCTTGTTGTGAACTCATGACCCTCAAACCTCTTTAAGAGGCGGGTGAGTGGGTCAGTGGTCAGGCCGTAACAGAGCCCGGGCTGAGGCCAGCCAGCGCTCTCTCACAAAGAGCTCACATCAGTGATTCTGCTGAGAGGGAGGGAGGGAGGCAGGAGGTACAGGGGGATGAGGATGTGGTGGGCTGGTGTTTAGCATTCGGAACATGCATGAGAGAGAGAGAGAGAGAGAGAGAGAGAGAGAGAGAGAGAGAGAGAGAGAGAGAGAGAGAGAGAGAGAGAGAGAGAGAGAGAGAGAGAGAGAGAGAGAGAGAGAGAGAGAGGTTCTCTTCTATCCTTAACCTTCTGCCCTCCAGGAGTGTTTTGCTGTGTAGGGCCCATGTTAGTCTTATATCCCCTATATCCTTTCATCTGGTTCAATCGCTCTCCTGGCCATGTTAGGTCCTTGGATCGTCTCAGTCTAGTGAGGAGAGGTTAACAGGGGATGGCTAACTTCTTAATCCAACTACAACAACCGCACTTAAAAGTAACGGGCCAGGTTTGTATTAATAAGCTACAAACTCTGAAGCCAATATGAGCTGATTTAGTTGGATAACAATGGATTGGAACCCCACAAATGTTAATTTGGTAGTTTACAGGTCCACTTAGACATACACATTTAGGTTATAACCAGAACAGTTATGATAATTTAACCACATTTAGCCACATTTTATACTAGCAAGCTAGATGTCAGCTACAAAAACCAAAAGCTACATTAAACATGTCTGAGTCTGCTAGCTGCTAGGAACAGCAGTGATATTACCTCAATGCTAACTGGATGTAAACAGGCTCACAACGGCAGTGCTAACATGCTGATATTTTACAGGTGTAGGCTACTGTAGCCTAATCTTTACAAAGTTCATGGTCATGGTTCAACACATTTGGACAAAAAAAACAGATAGCCTAGGCCAAACTGTGCTGGATTAAAAATTGAGGGATAGCGATAGTGTTTTATTCATAATGTGCGGATCACAAATATCCATAAAAGGTTGAAGTTTTCGCTTAAAATTGTCAAAACATTTAACTTAAAATCCAAAAATGCTAACCTCATTGTTGCTTTTTTAGAGCAAGTGTTGCAATCTAACAAGCCTCCCCCTGGCGGCTTGTTGGGAAAATATGTGTTGGACGCATTGGTGTGACGTAGTGGGGCAGGGGCATAATGGGTAGTGTAAACAAATGATAACGTGGCGGGAATCAGTTGAGTCTAAGGTGCGAATGTGATAGTCATGTGTAGTCCATGCTCCAGCCTAAAGCTAGCAAGCAAGTGCCTTTTATGCCCGTGAATGTACCACTGTGGAAGTAATAAAGCCCGTGTTCATTGCTGCAACCAACCAACGTCTCACGGTGTGTGCTTCGGCTCTGTTAAACCGGACCACTAGACGCAAGTTACCTGCAACGAGCCAAATTATTAGTATGATAGGAGCTCGCTCCCAACTACGGTTCGGAGCGTGGAAGCTGTGAAGGTAACACAAGGATCAGGGCTTCACCAAAGCCATTATGATTCACTGTCTGGGAAACATGGCTGTCTGTGTAGTAGTTGTTGAGAGGTTTTAATCCAAACGCTATATGAATGAGTTTAATACAAAAAAAATCAGCTTTTCCATTATTTCTTTATGTGTTGGAGTTGAAGCACCACCTTTTGTTTGTAGTGTCAATGGCCCAGTCCCCTCATCTTCATGCAGGGGAGATGTTTGAAGTAGCGTGAGTTGAAAGAGAGGGTGGGGGGGGGGAGACCCAGCACTGACACTCACCTGCCCACACAAGAGCTCTTTTATGTGGTATTTTTGGTCTGGTGTGTTTGCCTGTGTGTGAGACGTAGTTTTTTTTGTTGTTGCGTATGCCAGCCTCAAAAGTCAGATAATCTGCAAACCTTGATGATTCTCCTTGATTCTCTTGTGTCGGTATTGTATTGTTCATTCTTTGTGTTTCCTGGTATGGGGCCTCCCTTGCTTTCATCCACTGTGTCTCCCTATGCGTCCTCCTGTCCATATTCAGTCTATGGTCCTTTCCTATAGACATTCTTACTGCTCGGCATCTATCACACCTTCCCCACTCATTTCTGAAGAAGTCATGAGGTTCAGGTCTAAAGGCTTTAGAGGGTCTTGGGTCGCGCTCTTGGCCCCTGAGGTGTCTGCAGAGCCCTGAAGGGGAGTGTGTGTGTGTGTTTGTAGCCTATCATTAGAGCAAAAGTCTGACATGTCATTTTAAGCAATTACATGGGGAAACGTCATCTCTTGTTGTAAAGACCTTTTTTTTAATGGGCTTTGCTGTCAACTCCTGGTTTGTCTGGGGGAGAGTTTTTGTCCTCTTTGGGGTTACGAAACAAAGTTGTGACCGCATCGGGTAATTGAGGTCAGTCAGTGCCCAAACATTTGGGGAAGAGGCACATCACGGAAATGTATACAGCTTGGTTAAAATAGGGCACTGCAGGCCAGGGTTCACGGGTAGCTTACTCCCCCCTCCCCTCTCCCCTCGATTCACCTTCTCCTCTGACTCTGTGCTCTTCCTCTTCTGCCTCTCTTCCTTCCCCTCCCTCCCTCGCTCCCTCTCTGTTGCTCTGCAGGCCCTCTCACAGGGCGCCGGAGTGAGTAATGCGGTCACATGACCTCTTGGCGGTGCGTCTGTCATCTGGCTCAGTGGGCCGTGCACTAACGAGGGCATCCCATCACTTGTTGTCTATAAATACCGCCACCCTGTCCTCCATCCTCCTCTTCTCTCTGCTCTTTCTCCCTTACCCCCCACACACCACACACCCCCACCCTTTCGGTCCCCTCACACTCGTCAAAAGGATTCTGCCTGTTCGACTGTGAGTGTGTGTGTGTGTGTGTGTGTGTGTGTGTGTGTGTGTGTGCGTGTGTGTGGTTGGGCAATGTTTTGATAGTGTGTGCATGCACGCATGTAGTAGTTTTGTGTGTGGTTGCATTTATACACTTGCAAAAGTATCTAAATTTCATAAGTGTAAGCACATGCACACATTCAGACGTGTCTGTGTGCGTGTGCGTGTGTGTGTGTGTGTGTGTGTGTGTGTTTGTGTGCGTGTGTGTGTGTGTAGATTAGGGGCCAGCCAGCATGGTCAATAAGAGCCATTCAAGCCAAAGCCAGGAACCGCTTGGCCCTGTATCCACAGCCCTGTGCTGCTTTTCACCACGTCGTCGCTCAGTGGGTGGCAGAGGGGGAAGAAAGTGAACTCGGAGCTTGAATAAACTGTGGTGTTTGCTATTGAAAAAGTTCTTATTGTTCAGTTTATTGCTAACTTGAATGTTTGTCTTGACCGTGAGCTTGTCTTTAAAGACATTTTTTGGGGGGGGATTTGTTGCGAAATGTCAAACAAAATTGTGTCGTGATTAAGAGTGTTTGATTTCATTCATCCCGATGAATGCTTGCTGAGCTTTTCTCTGACTTTGTGTTAAACCCAGTTACTCTTAATCGGGGCTTAATTGAGTGGTTAGTGGAAGTGAATAAACGGGAAGTGGTTTTGGATTTCCAGAACATTCCTGGAGAAAAAAAGGAATGACGACCTGCTCTGGTTTCAGCCAATTAGAGTGAGATAGCGAGGTCTTGAAAAGTGAAGCCAGGGCAGAATGGAGTCTGTTGGCGGAGGCGGTGAGTGTTGGCTGCAGCTCCCTGGCAGCCTGACAGACTTGTCGTACGATGCTGGGACAGAGTGTGTGTGTGTGTGTGCGCGCGCGTGTGTGTGTGTGTGTGTGCATGTGCGTGTGTCTGTATACTGAAGTTTGGGGATTGTGAGACTGGTATCAGTGTCACTCTCAGCTAATCTCTGGACATTTGTAGGATGTTGCCACTTTGATTTGCCATCATCACAGACATCTGTGGATTGGGGCTTACAAGAGGATTGTTGTGTTAGCATTCATGTAGTTTGCTGATGGAATTACTGTGCCATGAGTGGAGCTTTCATTGCTGGCTATGTAGAACAAAAACAATGTATTTGCATGATTATAATGTCTGCCCCAAAATGCAGTTAATAATATTGAATTATTATGTGAAATTAGGTGATATTTGGCCGAAGGTGTAAACAACTACACAATGACAAGAGGCTAAAATCCCAACACCTGACATACACAAAGTTATATAAGTTATATAGCTAACAGGTTAGCAAACAATTTCTCATCTAATAGTCATGGAGCGGCATCAGCCTTCATTTGTCAGTCTGTCACTTGTTGAATGTAATGTAGGCCCCATATTTTGATGCTACACCAACTTCTGATCTTTTTTTATATTTCTTTAGCTTCAATAACACCTTGCTTAGCTAACTAATAACAGCTAGTTGCTAGCTTTTTCTATTTGCTGATAGTTTTTTTGGGTGAAAACAGCTGTCTGCCGCCGACAAAACAATGTTAATGTTGTATTTAGAGCTCCTTATGCTGCCCCCAATTAGCCCCCAACAAATAAAAATTGTCAAAAGTCTCAGAGTGGAATATTCTAGGAGGGTTCTTCACTGCAAGACACACCTTTTACACTGCACATCATCTTTACGCCTATCGTTAATACAAACCATATTGATTTAAGGCACGTTTTAGTAGCAACCATATTAGTTTTTCTAGAGCAAAGTCAATCTAATGACAACCCCTCTAATTGTTGGAAAGATGATCACAGAGAGTGGAAAAAGCGCATAGGAACCAAAGTGAAGAGATATATAATAAGACTCTAGAGGTTGGTTGGCGTCACTGCTTTTTCACGCTGTCTCTCTTGCTCATCTATCCCTCCTGTCTTCTCACACTTTCAACACAAACGCAAAGAGGAAATATGAAAATAACGGTGATAAAGGTGTCAGTGTAAATCTTATCTCAAAAAAACACTGTCATTTGACTTATGTTCAGTCTTTGAATACTTCACTAGTGTTTAGATTCATGGGTGCCCTATCACCTCTCACCTCCAGGTCAAGTTATTAGTAAAAGTGAATGATGCAATATTGAACATTGACAGTGGTGGTCCACGTTGTGCAAATTTGACAGGTGACTCAAGATGTTTCAGAAGTTTATGAGGATTGCAGGGCTGTTTTTAATTGTGCATTGAGAGGACAGAGTGCCTGCCAGAGACAATGACACAAACCTCGTTACGGGCCAAGGCCAAAGTGAACTCCGATCCCAGAGCCATGAGAAAGACATCGTCCGTGACATGAAAGGTGATGCCTTTTGGAAATGGCCGTTCTAAAATGAAAGGGCTTTTCTTTTTCTTTTTTTTTTAATCGGTCCGCTGCCTTCTAATTCCTGCGGTGATGTATGGCTTGGGTTCAGAAATGAGGTGCTCCCTGCAACAGTTTCCTGGCAATTACAGGGTGCTAACTTCCAAAGCAGCCAGCTGAGGTGCTCAGAGCAGATGCTGCTCTCCCCTTAGATACTATTCCCGCTGTTGAGGTTAGCATGCTGGTACACTATACCCTCTGTGGCTGTCCGGCTAAGATGCTTAAATTGTTTAGTTTGATGTGGTGGTTTGTGATTTAAGAGCAAAGAGTCAATGGTGTGTGTTTCACTGTGTACGTTATCTGAGTATCTACATACAGCGCGTGCAACATGCATTTGTGTGAAATATGTGTATGAACATATGCACATGGCTTGGTATTAGTTGGTGAGTCAGCGTGTGTCTCTCTAAGATTCCTAATTTGAAACACATGCTATAGTCACAGCTGGACAGGTTTTCTCGCAAGACCTTCAAATGTCTCACCACATTCCCAATTGGGGGGGGGGGGCAAATTTTGACAATCTTTCGAGCGCAGGGTGTGCCTGCGTCCCTAATGCGTGCTTGAGCTTTGCCAAGACTGCCTTTCACCTAGGCGTATTCCAAGGGTGTGTGTTAGTGCATTTCAGAAAGAGAGGCTAATTGGAATTGAGCGTGGCCCCCAGATGCCTCCAGACTCAAAGCAATCACTCTCACACTTGACACACATTTTCACATGTGTATGCACGCACACACACACACACACACACACACACACACACACACACACACACACACACACAAACCCCCCCCCCCCCACACACACACACACACATGCACACACATACATCATCTCACACAGATGTTTTTTTCCTTCCACTCCCCCCCTTTTCCTTCTTTCTTCTTTTCACCCACATCACCTTTTCAAGCCAAACAAAACGGTTGTAAACACAGGGTGCCAGTGGGGGGAGTGGAATGCCTCAGAGGCTTACACAGGCTTTGGTCCTCTCTGACAGACAGTGTGCCTTGTGTTTGACAGTTCCTTAAGGTTGCTGCCGCCTGGCTGCACTGTGGTGGTCCCTGCATGGTCATAAGGGGGATAAGGGGGATGGGTGGAGGTATAGAAGGGATGCTCAGGTCCAGGGTTGAAAGTAAGTCCCCAAGCTGAAGGTGGGGGAAAGGGGGCAGAAAACTCTGAGTTGTAATTAAGGCAAAGTCTAAAGAAAAATTCATAGAATGTGCTTCTTTGACGATTCCGTGAACTACTTGTTAAGCCAGCGAGGAGTTTGCACAACCTAACGAGAACCAGCACCTGTTTGCCTTTTCGTGGTGTGGAAGCCATTTTCACTAATGTTTTATCACATTCCATTTAGTGCCTCTTATTTTTAAATTGTCCTCTAAAACCCATTGTTGGTGCTTCAACAACATTATCAGTGCTTTTCAGTTTGCATTTTACAGCAGAGTCAGACGGGGAAGAAAGAAAAAAGCCTGGGCCCTTGCTCAAACCCAGGTCTGGATTTCGGAAATGTTTGTGGGCTTGTTTAGTCCATATACCCTGCAGCTGTTCACACCTGTCCGTCATGTGCAAAGACTTCACACTCCATCATTACATTTGCAACAAACATGCATAAGAGGCCAGGACCGTACAGTGCCAAATTCTGTGTGTGTGTGTGTGTGTGTGTGTGTATGTGTGTGTGTGTGTGTGTACATGTGTTTGTGTGTACGACTTTACACTTTTGCAGGTGTTCACCTATGTAAGGTTATCGCTGCAAGTTGCAAATGTATGTCCAATCGGAAACTGGCCAGATGAGTGATATCCTCCCTGGTTTATCAGCGTAATAATTAAAAAAACTATCTTGCAGGGTTCTCGAGAGTCTTCAGAACAGGCACAGTCTTTTAGTTTTATTTTATCTGGAGTAGTGGATTGAGTGACTTGTAGTGGAATGGGCGTTTGGCCAGTTGAAAGACCTGGTTATGGGTGTAACACAACAACACAACACTAAGTTATCCGCAAATAGCATCCTCTTTTTTTTCTTTAGACTTTGATAGCGGTGTGTACCTGAGTAGACAGACAGCAGAACAGGAGAAGGGAGCTCCTGATGTCAAGCCGGTAATGAACTTGGTTCCACATGTTATCACCACTCTAGAGTTTCCTTATCACGGTGCCACTGCTTCCCCGTGCCTGTGTGTGCCCGGACGGCAGGCAGGCAGGCGGGCGGGCGGGCTGCGTACCCAGACAGACGCCGTCCTGTCTTGCATTCTTTCAGTGAACAGGACCCCTCCGATAGCTTCAGTCAGTGAGAAGTCGGATTTGGTTACACACAAAGGGAAATGGGCCTGCCGTGCTGCTCACTTTTGCTTATGAAGGCAGTGTCAGCACTTCTTGGCAAAGTAGTTGGTCACAGTGGCGATACACTGTTTGATACCTGGGCGCCTCATTTTCTCTATGTCTCAGTGGGTCTACTGTAAGGAATATCTTTATTATGATATTTTGTTATTTAGAAGCCAAGCCGAAGATGATTTCAAGAAAGAATTTCTCCGGTTTCGCCCCATTGTCCGTTGCATATCAGAGGTTTTTATTTTATTTTGACAGAATTCTTATTGTGGCTAATGTCAAAAATCCTACTTACTCATTTTATGTGGAATGCCTAATAGTTGCATCAGGCTTATAGAGCGGGGAGCTCATGTGAAATGTTTTGTGTCACTTTGTGCAAAGAGAGAAGCAAACAATACTGTCTATGTCTTACTGACATATCTATTGGGTGGGTTAAATACATGTCTTTCATCATGACGATATGGTTTTGGAATCGGTCCGAGGCTGATGGAAGGGACATGTGATATAAGACTAGAGCTCCCTTCAAAAAGAACACCCCCAACATACGATATAGATCTGATTGACCTCAAAGAATGTTTGTGGCACCTACTGTACATTTCAGTTTCTGGTTACTCTAATTGACACTACTTTTACTGTCTTTCACTTTCTCTATATCTGTCTGTATCAATGTCACTCGCTCCTTCTCCCATTTCTTCTTTGGACAGCTGGAGGAGTTGGATGCCTTTCGGTGAGGGTAAACATGAGCTGAATTAGGATTTATTTTAAGGTTTACACTGAGATCAAAACAGAGAATTAAGAAGGGCAAAGAGAATCACCGCTCCCCAGCTGTGGGTGCAATGACTCTACAGGAGAAACGTGTTCGAAACAGTCTGTGTTTGTCTTCGGCACTACAGGAGTTTCACACATTGTTTTCTAACATGACCTGTGTGTGTGTGTGTTTTCCTCTCTATTCATATGCAGTACTGCAGACACGGCATGTGTGTGAACAAGGAGTTGGACCTGCAGCCGGTTCACGGGGAGTGGGGTCCCTGGGGGCCCTACAGCACCTGCTCCAGGTCCTGTGGTGGAGGAACACGGAGCAACGGCAGAGACTGTAACAAGCCCGAGTAAGAATGAAGACTCTGTATTAAGACTCTCAACCACCAAGTACAGTAGTAAAACAAAGCAGAGCAGTCATGCCCGATTGAGAGGTGTAAACAAGCCTAAGTGAGTTACTAACCTCAATGTCAGATTCAATTGGTCTCGAAACTTTTTAAAGCAACACTCATCAGATAGCTTGTTTCCTTAGTGTGAATTAAAGGTGCAAGCAAAATCACTGTTGGTCAAAATCAGTGAATATCTCCTCACAATCTGCTTCCTGCCCTTACTGTGTGTGAGCGCTGACAAAAAATAATTCAGTGTTAATATACAGTCTAGGCTCTGTAAAAAGGCATGTTGCTAGCTATGGTGTTACCCCTTTGCTGACAGAGCTTAGGCTATGTATTAACACCAGATATTATCTCAGCGTGTATATGGTATGGACAGGTAGCGGATCATGAGATATTTACTGATTTTTGACAACAAGCCTTCTACAGAATTGCTGACTGCACCTTTAAATTGTAGACAACAAAGTCATAAAGCAACAGTAAAATGAGAGCGAAAATGATCTTAATATTGAACCTAGGTGATGCGTCTTGTCTTAATCCAGGCCCAGGAATGGCGGGAAGTTCTGTGTGGGTCGCAGGATGAAGTTCCGCTCCTGCAACACTGAGCCGTGTCCACGAGGACAGAAAGATTTCCGCGAGGAGCAGTGCTCTCACTTTGACGGCAAGCACTTCAACATCAACGGTCTACCTCCCTCCGTCCGCTGGGTGCCCAAGTACAGCGGCAGTGAGTACAGCAATGTCATCCGAACACATGTCATTTGACTCTGCTGTGGCATCTCGTGCTGCAACATCACACACGTATACTATTTACTATACTACGAGGGTTGAAGCCAGTGATACACCTTGCTTGGTGCATTTAAAGGTGGAGCCGGTGATTCTGGAGAATGCTTGTTGTCAAAATCACTTTTGGTCAAAATCAGTGTATATCTCCGCTAACTGTCCGTTCTGTGTGCACACACTGAAATAGTAAATAAGCTGGTGTTAAATCACAGCCTAGGCTCTGTAAAAGAAGATATTCACTGATTTTGACCAACATCGATTTTGACAACTAGCGTTCTCCAGAATCGCTGCCTCCACTTTTAACTTAAATAAATAAGTACATTAAGTAATTAATGAATATGAGTACACATCTGTGTGTGTGTGTGTGTGTGTGTGTGTGTCTTTCCTTTGCCATACTTTGCATTGCCTTAATAAGGGCTACCTGGGGTAAATCTTTAGTTAAACGCTTAGCAATAGCAACACTACAGCAACAAACATCCTTTCCATACAAACCTTTCTGGCAGCTTTCCATCTCCCAGCCGTATCTCGTTCCATGCCGAGATTGGCCTGCCCAGCTACATGAGAATGCCATCTGGCAAAGACCACCATGTCTAAGTTACTGCAAGTGATTCATTCATTTAATTGATGCGATGCAAGTAAACAGGCCAAGCCCACTGGAGCCAGTATGTTGTCACATTCTTCCTGACAGCAGATAAAAGTATAAGACAAATTTAAGGTGTTGTGTTTTTTTAGAATTGTAATTTTATTAATAGCTATTTTTTTGCTCTACTTTATTTTTTTCTCTCCATCTAGTTCTAATGAAGGATCGTTGTAAGCTCTTCTGTCGGGTTGCTGGGACTACGGCGTACTATCAGCTGAAAGACCGTGTCACCGACGGCACCCCGTGTGGGACGGACACCTTTGACATCTGTGTTCAAGGCCTCTGCAGGGTATAGTCGTCTTTTATATTGAATTTACCCCACTCCCCCCCCCCCCCCCCCACACACACACACTTAAGTTTAAACATCATTCTCATCTTAGCCCTGATCTATTCTCATACTATCACAATATGTAGTGCCACAGTGCCACATACGGTATGTTTATCCGTGTCAAAGCTACATTATGGATGTTCAGTATTATTGTACTATTACACGATCAACATTTGTAATTACCGGAAAAGATGGAGCCGGAGTTTTCAGTGTCACAGTCAGAAACACCTGCATTTGTTGATGTCCGTGAGACACTGCCGACAAATGCCTGTCTCAAAACATTCAAACTATTTATTTTAAGACTTTTTTTATCTCAATCCCTTCACGTCACACATTTGTTTTCCATCCCTTCTTCATCTCTGCGTCTTCAGCAAGCAGGCTGCGACCACGTTCTCAACTCAAAGGCCAGGAATGACAAGTGTGGAGTGTGTGGCGGGGACAACTCCTCCTGTAAAACCCTGGCGGGGACATTCAACGACGCTCAATACGGTAGGTCCTCGCTGCTTAGGTGACATGTACCGTACACTAATAGCTTAGGGGTTTACAAAAAAAAGTGTTGGTATTAAACATTCTGTACGTCAGCTACTATATCTTGTGCACAGTATACATAGAAGGGCTAAGAGAGACTTCAGTTCCATGCGGCTGCAAGTAATGCTGACATGCTGTATGCTCACATGAGATTCTGATGTCATGTCTGGTTACGTTTAACCGCATTGCATTTTGATTTTTCAGCAACAATGTGCACTTCGGAGCACATCAATCTTCTCCAAAGGTTTCAGAAACTGATGAAGACAGCGATCTCGCTCTTTCGTGTCTTCGATAGCAAACACAAAATCTGACATCACAATTTTGAACTGTTCTGTTTAAGGCGGTGTTTTGATGGGCCAAGTGCTGATTGCATCCAACCATTTATTTGTTCTGGTTGGTCTGGGCAGTAAAACAGCAAAAGCCCTGGGTGTGGCCGCTGTCATGTTTACTTTGCATTTGTTTGGCGCTGGGGCTTCAGCCTCTCTCTCTCTCTTTATCCATCTGCTTTCTTTCTGCACACTGTCGGATGGGGGCACAGGGTTTGAGGACTGTGTTGGAAAAAAACAGGCACTGTCTGAAATCTGGCTTGACCTCAAGAAATAGAACTTGAGTGGGAGTACAGCCCAGGCAAAGATATCCCTCAGTTCCTGGGTCCTCCAGTCCTGTCTTTCTGTCGTTCACACTTTTGTTCTTTTTCTATTTCTTTGTGTTTTCTTTTGTTTTGTCTTTTGGGAAGCAAAGTCACATCTTCATTTAGCAAATTGCAATTAAAGAAACACGTCTATCAGGTTTCAGAGTGCTGAGCTGACAGTTGAAATAACACAGCGTATAAACATTTTCCTTAGAGGGTGTTGATACATGGTAATGGGGTTTTCATATAACCGAGACCTAAACCCTTTCAACGCATCAGCTTATTTGCACAGCATTACATAACATGTAACATAAATACATGACACTTTGACGTTTTTGCGAGGTCTTTCTCCAAGAATTGAGATGTTTGATGAGCTAAGACTTAAGGCAGTCAGGTTTAATTCCCATTTCGGACTACATCATAAAAACCACTGTTGACCTTAACAAATGCTCGTTTTGGAGTGTCTCAAGACAACCAACCCAGCAAAAATATCCCCCCCCCAAAAAAAAAAGTAAACAAGCTTTACAGAGTGAGGATGTATGAGTTCAAGTTGACTCATAGTTGTTTATAAAATTGTGATTACCTATGTAAACTTTTTTTCTGTCACACCCCTTCAAGTTTCTTCAAGTCTTAAAACAGAGCCATTTAGGGTTTGATGTCCACCGCCATATCTCTTGGCTAAGGCATGAATCACTTTCATTTTTATTAGTTTGTGTTACTTCTTGCACCCCTTTTGGAAAAAAGCGGTAGCGTTTTTTACTACGCCAGCTGTAGTTCCTGAGTGAGCGTACCCATGACAAAGGCATTAACAAAAAAACAATATAAAAATACCATTCTTTGCACGGATGGTCTCGTTTGCTGTTACATGTCATTTCTGATCATCAGAGGAAAAATGAGACTGTCTCAGAAATATTTTCAAAGTTCCTCGTATGACTTGTGCAAGTGTAAGGCTTAAAACTCAGGTTGACCACTCTATAAATACATCATCTTTTTATGAGTAGCAGAGAGAAACGTGTGTGAGTGTAAAACCCTGACACTCTCTATAAGTGCAGCATGGTTGTGTTTTCTTTCCCCCGGGTCTGGTGTGTGTTTAGTGTTCATCCCTGGGTCACTCTGTGGTGGCGGAGGATTGTTTGTGTGGTCAGTTGCTAAGCTGGGGGGATCTCCAAGGTCTCAGATGGATTTTGGATACAGTGTTTCCATCATTGAGTAGTAGTAGGGGCAGGGCTGGTGGCGATCGTTGGATTTGCTTTCTTAAGTTCATATGCCTTTGTTGTTTTATGGGCTTATCCTGTCCACAGTGTTTAGGGAGGGAATTTAACATGATATCTAAAAACAGTAACACTAAACGACAAGGGCGACTCACTGTAGATATACTGTGGGCTTTTGTGTTGTGGTGAAAAGGTTTGTTTGGGGTTTGGGTTTTAAAGCAATATAAGTTGTTTCCTTTTTCCTTAAAAGCGTGGGCTAAAACGGAAATGGTTGTCAGTCATGATTGACATGGCTTTGGATGACATTACCCTGTGTGTGTGTGTGTGTGTGTGTGTGTGTGTGTGTGTGTATGTGTGTGTGTGTGTGTGTGTGTGTGTGTGTGTGTGTGTGTGTGTGTGTGTGTGTGTGTCAGTGTGTGTGTGTGTGTCAGTGTGTCTGTTTGTAAGATCTCCACGGTTGATGGGAGAAGAAATGTAAACCAAGTGCTGCCCCCGAGTGGCTCAAGGTGTCAGATAAACCATCACGTCACACCAGCCTACACCTTTCCTCCAATTTCTTTCAGTTTACGTTTTAGTTTGAAGGCAGCAGTAGGTAGTTGGAAGCCTGACCTGACCAATTATAAAATATATGTAACAGACAATGTTAAAAATGAGACATTAACTATACAGGGTTTGTTATGTATGTTGGGTGTACAACAATGTGCACAATCTGTAGATTTAAATACTCTTGAAATGCTGTCTTAACACGCTGTACAAAAAGGAAACAGAGCACAGTGCAGCTATTCAGGATTTGAATCCTAAACTGGATGATGGAAGAAATAGAAAGAGTAAAAATGTGAGCATTCAATATAAGCTTACAGTTTGCAAAGCTTGCTGCTACAGCTGCATTCCTGTCAGTACATAAAATAAATGTATTGGTCCCATTTCCCTTGTATCCTATTTCATTCCTTGGCCCCTGTTAAGTCTCCAGCCCTATATTTTCATTGTCGCCTCTTGGGCTTTCACGCGCTCCCTCTCCCTCATGGACACTCGTTTTCTATGTTAGTTTATCATGGGACAACAGGCCCGGCGTAGTAATTACAGGCCAAAGGTATAGGTCCAGGGAATAATTACATATCATTTCACGGGTCGGGCCTCTGAGACTAAAACAAGGCCTCCTGCAGGTTATTTGAGAGGACTGGGCCTTTTTTTCCCCGTATTTTTCCAAGTGTGACATTTAAATCCCTGGTGGTTGGAAGCGGACTTCCCTGACTGGGGTTTGGTTAAGCATAGTGAAGCTATTATAAAAAGTTGAGGTGTGGTCATCACACTGATGTTGTTGTTGCTTCATTGCTTCCCCTATGAGACCTTTTCATAATGTGTTATAATTTTCTGTGCTCTCCGTCTCTGTCAGTGTCTCATTCTTTCTTTTTCTTCTTTTCCAGGTTACAACGTAGTGGTGCGGATCCCAGCCGGAGCCACCAACATTGATATCAAACAGGTCAGCTACTCTGGAAAGCCAGAGGACGACAACTACCTCGGTGAGTGTGCAGTCTGTGTGTGTGCGTGTGTGTGTGTGTGTGTGTTCTTGCGCGTGCGTGCGTGCAACGATGTGGTTTCAAACATCACCCTATCAAATTGAAGGTTATTCTTGGAAGAATAAATCCATTACATGGAAGCAGTCCAACCCTAATAAGATGTTTATATTCCACCCCTTCAGTTCTCATCCCCATAGGTCAATGCCATTATCCCTTAACATGACCATAAACCCCCCCAGGCTTTTAGTGAAGGAACGGGTAAGGAGAACTCGGGCCAAACTGTTGTCAAAGCGTTTGCAGAAAGGAAAAGGGGCTGTCATTGGAGTGTATATGAAGGAAACGTGCTGGGGCGTTGGTCCATCTGGTCATGGCAAAGTAGGGTTGGTTGGGAAAGCAAATGGAGTGTCAGCCCCTGAGAAAGATAAATGAGGCAGCAATAGGTGCTAATTAGAGGCATGTGGAGCATGAAAGTGGATATAGGGGTATAAGGTTAGATGGACCCACTGGGCTCAGAGTTTGTGTGTGTGTGTGTGTGTGTGTGTGTGTTTCTGTCCCTGTGTGTGTGCTTGCATGTGGGAGAGACAGAGAGAGAGAGGAAACAAGAAAAGACTTTTGCCTATGTAGAATGGACGGGGCGCCCATTTTCAGATGGTTCAAGTTGGGTTCAAGAAGTCAAATTGTCAGAAAACACATCTGGCGGGGTCTCTTTGCCATGCTGCTGTGTGAAAGCTTGACTCCAGCTGTTGCTGAGTGCCAAAGCCGCACGTTGAGTGAGTGTTGTCTGTATTAAACCTGGCTGGTTATTTGTTAGTGCGGCTTGTTCAGTATGTAGAAAGTGTTTTGTGAGGAACAACCTACGTACATGGCAAATAAACTTTAAAGCTTTCTCCAGTTCGACTTGTAAGGCAACTCAGCGCCTGTTTTGATTTACCTATACTTAGTTGTATTTTTTTTAATTTACATTTCTTAACATATTACTTCCATCTGGTATCTGTATTATATGACATTCTTTTGTCTTTTATCATAAGATACTTTGCAGTAGTCTTGATCAACTAAAGACCTATATAAATCAACGCACCTGCTTAAGGGCTTGATGACCGTTATCAGGGAAAATGTTTCACAAAAGGGGAATCCTTGGGTCTACTTAGACATCCACCAGAGCACAGCTGTGCTTTGTCAAGTAAACATGAAGAAATGTACTGTAGATCTCAATTGTCGTTCCGAAAGAAATATCTACACATACAAATACCAATACGAAAAAAGAGGATAAATCAATACAGAAAGGAAAAAAAAATTAAATGTGGAAAGAAATCTTGAAGACGGATAGTCCTTTTACATTATCTTAGCTCTGTGTCATGCTTGTGATGAAACAGCCTCTTAAGTTGATGTTTCAGAAGTGCCTGCCAAGCGAGAGAGTATCTTTTGGAAGAAAGGCTGAGTTACAGAGATTTGAAGAATGTGTGCTGAGCCAAGGGATGACTGAAGCTGTTCTGGAAGCTCATGGTGGCTCGCTCAAACCCTTTTTAATACACATCATGATGCTGTTTTTATTTCCAAACTCTGTGCTGTGTCGATGCATATTGTATTGAGAACAGCATTTGTTCTGGAAAAACAAATGTAACCTTGCAATGCCACCATGCCAGGTTTACTCATTTTCTTATAGCATTAAGGTGTGAATATTTCTGGATAGTAGCCTTTTCCAAAGATGCATCTTCCAGCCAGCACAAGGCATGAGAACAACTTTTAGATTCTCTTATAAGTAAGGGCTCACTCTTTGTGTGTCTGCTTATTTTCTAAAGCATTGTTGGCTTTCTTTCCATGTCTGCAAAGTGTCAGTGATGACAACCAGAGTCTGTGGATCATTCCCAAAACCCCACAGACCCCACAGTCGTGGTTGGCCTGAAGTTGACTAGCTGGCATCCAACAACGTGCACACTTAAATGTACACAAAAAGTTGTGCCTGGATAATTAATCACACACATTGTTTCGACATGCACACTCCGATTGTAATTAACTGTGTGCTTCTTGGAAAGAGGTGGTCGGTGTGCATTTCGGGTCATATGTGCAAGTTTGCAAAGTGTCTATCCATGTGTTCTCGTGTGTTGTTTGTGTGTGTAGGTTAATGTACTTGTTTGTAGGTTGCGGTCAGTGGAGCTGCTTTGTTTGCATTGCAATGTCAGTCATTAGCAAGAGTCACGCAGTCTAACTCCAAATAACTGCAATTTAGTTCTACCAGTGTTTCATCATACCTCCCCCCCAGCAACAATGGCTCTGCAGAACAATAGGTTTGATAACACACAAACACTTTTTACTTAACATATTGTTAAATGATGAAATGAGGACTGCCACATCTCGTAAACATTCCCGGAAAGCCTCCAATTTCTGAAAAGAGAGGAACTCATTTCGGGAACCAAACCTTTGCTTGACTAGGGTTGAATGCTGTTTTCACATTTGAAGTTCTGCGTTTGGTTCATGGTTTTGTGGTCAAATGTGTTGGTTCTTATATGGCTCTGTTTTTGTTATTCCAGCATTATCTGATAGCCACTCCAACTCCCTCCTTAATGGGAACTTTGTGGTGGCCATGTTCAAAAGGGAAATCCCCTTCAAGGGAAGCGTCATCGAGTACAGCGGCTCGGACACAAAAGTGGAGCGCATCAATTGCACTGAACGCATCGAAGAGGAGCTCATTCTGCAGGTATATTAGGAAACTCTTTTGCATTTTAACAATTGCCTTTTCTTTATCAGTTCTTTATTTTTTACTTTAGTTATCCAATGTATTCCTCTGTTTTGCCTCCTGCCCCACTCCTTATGTCTTGATCTCTACATCTCCCCAACTAACATACCGAGCTAGATAGATCTCTGTTTAATGTTTAAAAGGGTGAGATCTCTGTTTTAGATGTATAGGCAAACATAAGAAAAGCAAAAAGCACCGTTAAGTATTTCGGGCCTTGTCTTTCCCACCAGGTCTTGTGTGTGGGAAACCTCTACAACCCAGATGTCCGTTACTCCTTCAACATACCCATCGAAGAACACAGGGAGCAGTTTGTGTGGGATCCCTCAGGCTCCTGGCTTGAGTGCAACCGCAACTGTCAGGGTAAGATCTTAGCTTGGCTGCAGAAAGCCTCCAAATATGATGAATATGATTGTTTCTCTTCAGTAAATCTTAAAAAAAAATTTAAACTTTGATTATAATTCGAATGATCTGGGACCTATCGTGCAGTACATATTTGATGTACTTTTAAGGTCCATGGTTGTCTTACAAATTGCAACATTTGTTCTTGTGAAGGAATGTTTGTTGCTAGACACACACATTTCGCAGCTCATCTGGAAATAAACCCCTAAGATTTATAAACCGCAGATCTGTAAAAAGTGTGAAATGTATGGGATCCATATTGTGTCTCACAGCGCTCTCTACATAAACTATTGTCGGGCGGACGTGGTTGTAAGCATCAGTGCACATTAGCGGATTAGCATTTTTCTCACGTCGCTAACTCTGTCATCCGTGAATTCTTCAATATAAATCGGCCTGTGGCTAACCCCGGTGTGACCCCGGCCAATCACATCACCCAACACTTTCCCTTTAGCCTGGCCCTTAACCCGACTAAGCCCATCAAATTTCCCCTTTTAGAAGCAACCTAATCAGGCTCGCAGTGGGTCAGAGTGCACAGTGGGATCCAGTTGTGGGGTCTGAGAAAGACATGAACCCTTAACAAGCTATGAGGGGGGGGACTTATTAAGCTAGTCAAAGGTGAAGAAATGTGATAATTTGGCAAGTGAACCGTCTGCGTGATTTTAACCCTGTTTTTTTCTTCGTGTTTGTGTGTGTGCGCGTGTGCAGGTGAGCGCAGGCGAAAGGTGGTATGCATGCGTAAGAGTGATCACCTTGAGGTATCGGACCAGCGCTGTGAACGTTTACCTCGTCCCGTTGCTGTCGCTCAGCCCTGCAGCACTGACTGTGAACTCAGGTGCGCATTATTGCACGAAGGGACACGCATAAACCCAGGAAAAAACAAAATTTCTACAGGGTACAAGAGGCACAACGTTTGTCTTAATTATCTCCCTCCCTTCACAGGTGGCACGTTGCCGGAAAGAGTGAATGTTCCGCTAAATGTGGCCCGGGCTACCGCACGCTGGATGTGCAGTGCATGAAGTACAGCCTGACGAAGAGACAGAGTGAGAGGATAGAGGCCAGTGCTTGTAGCGGTGTGGCCAAACCTCAAACCAGAGAGTCCTGCCACGGGGACTGTCTGCTTAAGAGCTGGCAGTACAGCGCCTGGTCACAGGTACAGTCAGGGGAATTGTATTAAACTGTGCATGCTGGGTACACAGACTGAATGCTTTTTATTACTATTATCTGATAAACAGTGCATTTAGACTTATAACTGTTCATGGCCTACTTGAACGTCTGAAACATGTGTAATATGGTATATACGATATTGTATTAAGTGCCTTCAATACATCATTTTTGGACAGAAGAAAAATCATTTTGAAGGACATTTCTCGTTTGCACATTTCATCATCATAAGAATGTCATTATTGGAAAGAAGTACAACATAGATAAACACATGATTAGGTGGCCTAAGCATGTTCAATGTATTTCTTTGCACACAGTGCTCAAAACTATGTGGACGCGGGAGCCGTAGCAGAGAGTCTTACTGTATGAACAACCTGGGCAGACGACTGGCCGACCGCGACTGCAACGAATACCAGAGGGCGGTCACTGAAACCTGCAACGACCAGCCGTGTCCAAAGTGGACTCTTAGCGAGTGGAGCGAGGTGGGAACCTCTCTTTCACACACACGCACGCACACGCATACTCACACCCACGCACACAACCAAAATCACAACAAAGCAGTGAGAAGACTTGAATACACCTTATTCCAAGTCTTTCCTCCTCTCTTCTGGGAAGGGATTCTTTAAAGCATAACTGTACACTTTGAGAGAAAACCAGCTTTCAGAACTGCTCAGCGCTGATAGAGTCTAGTACACTTTAGCAAGATTATATCCAGGTTTCATTGACACTGTATTTCTCTATGATAAGTTTGAAGGATGTAGTTTATTTTTGCATTTGAATTATACTATCCACGCGCACACATTCCCTTACACTTTCATATTAATCATTTTATCTATTTCCACCATCATCCCCGCACACCCTTCTTCCCCCAGTGCCCGGTGACTTGTGGAAAGGGCATGAGGCACAGACAGGTGTCGTGCAGTATGGGAGCGCGGGAGGAGAAGCTGAGCGAGCACCTCTGCAACGCGGCCGGCAAACCGTCGGCTGTGGGGAGCTGTGAGCTGCCTGAGTGTGCATCATGGCAGGCTGGGGTCTGGGGAGCGGTGAGTATTGCAGACACGCACACACCCATACACACACACACACACACCCGTGCGCGCAAACACACAAAAATACACACACACACAAGCGCACACACACATGCATGCAGATAAGACATAGACGCACTGGGGCGAGGTGACCTGATGCAGTCTTTGATTGAGGAAATGGGTTTCATGTGTGGATTGCTGACAGGAGTTTGACTTGTAACTGTTACTCTGCACGTTTGTGTGTGTGTGTGTGTGTGTGTGTGTGTGTGTGTGTGTGTGTGCATACATACATGTGTGTGTGTGGTCACAGAGACAGAAAGCTGTGTGTAGGTTTGACGGTATCGATTTCAACTGTGTGTATGTGCAACCTGATACACCGGCAAGTTTCGGAAGAGTGTGCTCCTCTGACTCCAGCTGCCATTTCCTCCATAGTGCTTTTCGTTTACCCTCATATCCTGTCAGACTAAACCTGACCCACAGTGCACGCAAACACACACACACACACGCACACACACACACGCACACACACACACACACACACACACACACACACACACACACACACACACACACACTGCACACTCGTTCCAGGTTTCCGACTGTTTCTATAGCGATTTAGCCCTGTTAGGATAAAGCACAAACCGAATAAAACATGTATGAATGGGTGTCTTTGGCCATTCATACTCTACTTTATACACGTAGCTCTAATGTCCTCCCACACGTGTTTGTATGAAGTCAGATAGTTGTATTTACAGAGCTGGAATATATTGGCCCGTTAATGCCTGTGTAATTATAATTTGCTGCTCAAATAAACCTATCCCGTGGCACTTCCTCTGCTCTTGTGTACCTGAACACTGTCGGAAGAATTGGGTAAAGGGTCAGGTTGAGACCGTGTGTGTGTGTGTGTGTGTGTGTATGTGTGTCTGTATGTGTAAAGAGTCCTACCCAGACTCTGCTGAGCTGAACCTTGACTGAGGCCTCTGTCTAATATGTCAACCTTGACATACTCAGATAGAGTTTGAGATACGCTTGCGGTTGACTGGGCTTTCTCCCTTCATGTGTTTGTCTGTGATTCTGTCTTCCAGTGTGCGGTGACCTGTGGCCACGGATACCAGATGAGAGCTGTTAGGTGTGTGTCTGGGGACTACGGTAACACAGTGGATGACAGAGAGTGCAATGCTGCGGCCAGGCCCAGAGACAACCAGGTAAAACAATAACAAAAAAAAATATATATATATATATATATATATATATATATTATTAACCGCTTGCAAATTCTCCCAACCACCTCAAATAAGCCAAGGTTCACCCTTAATGTTGTATAGGTTTTGACCTGTTTTAAAAATAATAGTTCTCCAAAAATCACTGACTCCACCTTTAAAATCTTCATATGGATAATGATGTACACACTTTGCTGGCACACCAAACTTCACTTTCATTGGAAAGCCAATGAAGTATGTTTTGTAATGCATGACCAGCAACTGTGGCTCTACATCCAACTACATGACATACTTTTATGTTTCAAGTTCACTCCCAATCTGATTCCACTGGATGCTTTAGATAACATTTGACAGCTCAATGAGTGACCACACTTCATTTGGGTAATATTGATGAGTTGTTTAGCTAAGGACAGGCTTTTGTCAATCCTCTGCTGATTGGAGTATCCTTGATCTTCTTTGAAGACCTTCATCACAAACTTCACTCAAGTAAAAGGTTGTGACCCGCTCGACCTCTGCAGCTCTCTTTAAATGTTTGCCTGTTCTGCTTTGCTTTGACCCAAAGTCCATGTCAAGGTCAAGGTGGACAAAGACCATAAGGTCTGCTGCACACTTTACCAGAGTGGCTAAAGTGTGTGTTGCATAGGGCTCTTTAGACACTGATGGACGCTTAGAGTGTTGAACTGATGACCTGTCAGTCTCAAGATGGGGGATCCGTCTCAGCTGTGGGAATTGAGGTCACCACCACTGTCTGGACAGAAGTTGTGCTGTTACAAGCTTCTGGAAATGGGACTAAACAAGAAAAGGGATTTTCTTTTGCAGCTGGAGACATCCTCAACCAGTTTATACATAGCCTTTTGTTTCATCATTTATTTTGTGTATACTGAATATTGGTTCTCCAATAGCTGTTTGTTTAGGACAATTTCCGCACCACATGTACTGGATCTTGAATCTTTCTGGTACTTGGACTGCTTATATAGTGTGTGTGGGGGGGTCGGGGGGGATGTCTGAAATGTGTTTAGAAATCTCATTGATATATTTACTCCCACCACTTGTAGAGTAGTGATGTACAACTCACATTTGTTGCTCATTGTATTGTGTTTGCGTGTTTATTTTCTTGTAGGACTGTGACATGCCAGCGTGTCCATGGTCTTCTCCGGCACACAGCACACCTCGTCCAGACAGCTCAGCTCAGCTCCTGACTCAGTGGAGATACGGCTCCTGGACGGCGGTAGGAGAACAAATAGGGCTTTATTGGGTCTATCAGAGCACATTAAAGCCTGGTTGGTTTGCAGACCAGAGAATATACAAAAGGCGATGTGGTTTTTTGTTGAATGGTAAACAAATTCCTTCATCGTTTCGTTCCGTCTTCCTGTGTGTGCAGCTTGAGGGAAATGATCTTAGCTCTGTCTTTGACAAGGGGAATGAAAAATTAGATTACTGATGAGAGTTTGTGTGTGTGTGTGTGTGTGTGTTTGTGTCTGTTTGTTTGTTTAATAGAGGAAGGAAAACCACTCTCCAGTAATGACAGATATCCTGCATGTGTGTTTGCAAATACTGGGTATACATATTAAACTTGAATGCATACCCCAACATTCCTTCTGATAGTACATACTATGCAGGACCATGATCCTTGTTGGCATTGTCTCGTTTACCCCCTGCTGAATCCACATACACACACACACACACACACAGGCTCCACTGTCTGGGCTGAGAGGCCCCTCTGTCTCTCTGATACTTTGCATTGTTACTCATCGCAAATGAAAACCAGATTCCATCTAAACACGAGTCTACGGTTTCTAAGATTGAACCCACGTCTGTCAATCTGGAAGAAGTCGGTGTGAGCTCACATGTCAGAGAGGCCAGCGCCGGTGTGGTCCTTGGAGACACGCCCACATAACACACACATACACACAAACACATACGTACACATCCATACATTTCTCCCAGAGCAGCGGAACTGCCATCCTCTGAATAGTGTAATTGATATGAGAAGGTTATTAATGGACCTATTTGAGCCGGAGCCATTTGATTGCATTAGGTATTCATCCCCGTCAGAAAAGTTTACTTTGATGTCCTGTAGTACAGCTATAGAGTGAAGGCAGGTGAAAGTTGATCAGAGAGTCATTCCAGGACACAACCGGGAGATGGAAGAGAAAATCTTAAACATGTTTTTTGTCCGGCATCAGGTAAACACGAACATACGATGTCAGGAATTATAATTGAACTGCAAAAAGAAATACCGCCAGGTCTAGAGAAACTTGCTCGTGACAAACAAGACCATGTGCCTTTAAAGAAAGTTGAATTATCTTATGAAGCTGTTTGTTTCGCATCATGGTTGAAAATCATCAACATTGATCTTACTGCACTGGTCAAAAAAAAAGCAAGTTACTTTTTTACCATATATTATGTAATTGCATGCGTACTACAGCAACTATAGATCTATAGATACAGTACATGGTATATTTTGTGTAGAGCATAGTGTGCTGTCATTACTTATAGGGCTGCCAGTTTGCAAAATGTGCAAGGCACAGCTTACATGGCACAACAGGCCAATCTTGTGGTGCATTTTCTATACAGTCAGACAGTCAGCATCTCATGAATATTTTGGCTCGGAATTCAAATATAGGCATCACTTGTTTTTTTTAAAAACACTCACACATGGTATAATACATTTTTCAATTCCACATGAGACACATATTTATCTCTGCTCTGCTTGTGTCTGCATGTACCTCCAGTGCTCAGTGTCTTGCGGAAAGGGGAAGCGTGCGCGCTATGTCAGCTGCAGGGATGCCCAGGGAGGGGTGGCCGACGAATCCCACTGTGCCCAGCTGCCCCGCCCCCCAGAGACCTCTGTCTGCTTCAGCCCCTGTGGCCAATGGCGTGCCGGGGAGTGGTCTCCGGTGAGTGAAAAAAATAAAACAACAACACTATGTCCAATCAATACAGATGTGCTCCACTCCAGAGACTTTCACTTGTCATCGAGTTCATTTTTTCCAACAATTTTAATCAACCAAAAATAAAATAGGCACTTGGCCCTCCTGTGACAATTAAGTATGGATCTCTGAATGTCAAGACTGGCAAGACAGCCACACATTCTTGACAATGTCCCTTAAAGGCCAGTCAAGTGGTGGACTAGTTTAACTCTTAGTTTAAGGAGCCAAGCAGGATTTACAGTGACAGGGTCATGATATTTAGATCCATGTGTTGCAATTAAGTCCTTTTAAAAACAAAATGCCACATCAAAGTTCCTCTTGGAGAATGCTTAAGTTCATTTAATTCATGTCATATTAAAGGAGATTTCCACTGCCGTTGTTAATACAGTGACAGACTCATGGGACTTCACATCACAAGGTTTCACATCATGAAGCAATAAATGAGAGAAATCAATGTAGATTCAAAACCTGGCAAATCTCCTAGCAAACTCTCGCTGGAGAAATAAATTGAATGAATGTTGTCGAAAGAACTGAACGACAGTAAACAAAGCATCCGATGTCAAGATGTGATGACAATTAATCAATTATCATGTCACATGACAAGTCTATGCTTTACTGTGAATGAGACTTCCATGGTAAACTTCCCAAAGTAAAATTTCATAATTTAAAGAAAACATTAGTTATTTTTTAACATTAAAGGTGGAGTACGTGATTCCAGGGAACGCTTGTTGTGAAAAATCAGTTTTTGTCAAAATCAGTAAATATCTCCTCACAATCTGATACCTAGCCGTACTGTGTGTGCACTGAAAAAAGAATCTGGTGTTAATATACAGTCTTGGCTCTGTAAAATGGTATGTAAACAAAGGTTATGTGAACAAAGGGGGCACACTGTAGCTATAACAACATGCCCGTTTACAAATCCTAGGTTGCATATTTACACTGTATTTTTTTTTCAGCGCACACACACAGTACATACAGGTAGCCGATGGTGAGGAGATATTCACTGATTTTGACGAAACAACACTCATTCTCTTGAATCGCTCACTCCACCTTTAAATGTCTGTTCAGTTGTTAACACTATTGTTTGCTTGAGAAATTCAATTCAGTCCCACTCCCTCACTTCCATGTTTCACACCTTGGTTCTCTCTCCCACACCTTTCCCCCCCCCAGTGTTCAGTGACTTGTGGCGTGGGTAGATCCAACAGGCAGGTGGTCTGTTCTAACTACCACCAGCCAGTGGACCAGGGCTTCTGTGACCCGGATGATAAACCCGCCACAGAGCAGGAGTGTAACGCTCTGCCTTGCTCCTCCGTCTACAACCGCCAACGCATCAACGACCAGCCGTACGGGTATCCCCAGGACCCCGGGCACCACCCAGGGCACAGCAGCTGGAACGTGCCCTCATCAGACAACCAGTGGAGGACCGGACCCTGGGGAGCAGTATGTTCAACATGTCATCTTTTGGGGGGAAATAAGAGCTTTGCAGACGTATTGTGTTTTGTAATTTGATTGATTTAAAAAAAAAAAAAATCCAGTAAGGATTTGCATAAATTACTGGAAACCTGTTAAATTAAATGATTTTGCTGCCGTAACACTGAAAATGTACCCCACTGTGGGATTGATACATTATTAGCTTTCCTTATCTTATCTTAAAGGTGGAGTCAGTGATTCCCGGAGAACGCTTGTTGACAAAATCCATTTTTGTCAAATCAGTGAATATCTCCTCACGATCCGTTACCTGTACGTACTGTGTGTGGACTTTAAAAAAAAAGCGTGTGTTATTATGCAGCCAGGGCTCTGTAAACTGGTATGTAAACAAAGTCTATGTAAAGAAAGTGGGCCCAACTGTAGCCAGCAACATACCCGTTTACAGATCCTAGGATGTTTATTAACACTGGATTTCTTTTGTGAGGAGATATTCACTGATTTTGACATGAAGGGATTTTGACAACCACCTCAAATAAGCCAAGGTTCACCCTTAATGTTGTATAGGTTTTGACCTGTTTTAAAAATAATAGTTCTCCAAAAATCACTGACTCCACCTTTAAGATCTTCATATGGATAATGATGTACACACTGTGCTGGCACACAAAACTTCACTTTCATTGGAAAGCCAATGAAGTATGTTTTGTAATGCATGACCAGCATGACCTAAGTATGTACAACGTGTTGTCATGAAGGCCTGTGCGTGTCTTTCTGTAAACACATTCTTGTGAACACATTAACTTGGAGGTAGCAGATGTTTTCATTTCCCAGTGCAGAGGGCCATACATGGTAACAGGCTTTCAAAATACGCACCAAGGGACAGATTGCAATGCTATGCAATACAAGAGACTGCAGAGTGTGTATATATTGTGTGCCACTGTGTGTATAGAAACATTCAGGACTCCAGAATACCAGATTACCTCAAAGTATGGCCTCAAATGTTTGGCTGAAAATTGATTGGGCATGAACAAACCCAAATGGTCCGGGGCAGATCAGGCTCTTATTTAGTTCACCTAATGTCCTTGGCCTTGAATTGAATTGTCCAAAAAAAGCAGTCATAATGTTTTTTTTTTTGTTTTTTTTTGAGGACTTTGTGTATTTTTTTGTTGGTATTTTCACATCTGCAAGTAAATCTGCTTAATGCCAAAGTAGGTACACTGAAGCAGTTGGGGTTGTATCTTCTGTGTTCTGCAGTTTTGTTTTGCATTGTGCTATTTCAGATTGGATGTGACATTGCCTATGGTTACCCAGGAAGCTAGCACGAGTTAAAGTTACGAGTGATTCTTACTAGTGACGTCATCCGCCACCTCTTTTTGGATGCATGAGGGCCTTCATTTCTCATTTGCAGAATCCCTGCAGTTGCTACCTAATTTTTCATTTGTGTCTGTGCCTTAATTGTTTATTAAGGAGTACAATCTGCTGCCTGATAGAAGATTATTGACAAAAGTGGTACATTTTCAAGTCATTCAACACACCCATTAGAGACCCATTTATTCTACTGTAGAACTCTGTTTGTTCAAACGAGACAAATGTTTTTTTTAAGTGGCGTTATCTTCTCTTCCTGAAAGCCATTCTCTAAATCCCAACCCCAGCAGAGGCATTCATCTCGCTACACTGTTCAGTCTCACATAATGAGCCTGAGTGGAAGCACTGCTGTTCAGGCTCACTCTGTGCTGTCCTCCCTCACATGTAGAGAGAGAGACAGAGGGAGAGAGAGAGAGAGAGAGAGAGAGAGCACTGAATGTACTCAATCCCATTGACAGTGGGGATGTGTCATTTTAATTGGATGCAGAGTGTACCTACTGATCCGTTCAAGGCTGCTTTGTGTTGTTGTTCCGTGTTTGAGATTGTCCTTCACGGACTGATGTTTTCCATCTTCGTATAAGATCATTTTGAACAGCTGTTGTTGGTTCTTGGTTAGACTCAGGTAAATTCAGCAGAACAAGTTGTGTGTTTGTATGTGTTTGTACGTCCGCCCCTTCATTTTCTGCTTTGTAAACACTGAACACGCCAACTTTCAAACATTGGAAACGGCAAAATCCTTGACAGCAGTATCATTTGTTTGCTTTATTTGACCTGGATAAACTTTGTAGGCGTTAACAAAAAAAAATCCATAGCCTTAAAATGTTTTGAGTCTTTTTAAAGTAACCACAAAGGGTATTTTGTTCCAATAATTAAAATAAGCAAAATAAAAATAGAATATCTACTACTGCTAATGTAAGGTTTAGTTTGGAATAATTGACTGTAGCTTTTTAATGTATACATACATGGCAAGAGAGAAAAAGAGTCCATTCCACCTATCCTAACTAATCATCTAACTAGGACTGTTCGACGGATTTATGCACAAACTATCATTCCACTTCATTTCTATAAATAGAGCTAAAGTTTAAACTAATTTAGGGGCTCTCGTGGTGTAGTGGTTAGAGCGCCCCCTCCCCCCAAAAAATTATCTTTACCAAATTTAACTTATTCTCTTCATTAAAGCTGGGGTGGAGAATTTGGGGAGAAAATAGCAGTTGGGATAGTCTCATTTTTCCTCTGATGATCATAAATTACATGTAACAGCAAACGAGACCATCAGTGCAAAGAATGTTATTTTATCATTGAACATGTTAAAATTAATAGCTTTTATTAATGCTCATACACAAGTCAGATTTTTCCCGGGAACTTCGACCAAACCATTTACAGCAGACGGGCAAAGCCTGTGTTTATGAACGATACTAAATCACAGTTTCCTCCCCTATGGTCCCTCCCTGACACGCTCTACACCAACAACGTCGGTGCCAAAGTGAATGGACATTCCCAACAGCCAATAAGAACAGAGAATCGGATTTTTTTAGAATCGGAGCCTTGCTCTGATTGGTCAAAGTGTACCGCTCATGTTAATTTTGACCATTCAGAAATCACATACCCCAGCTTTAAGATGATCAAACCAATCCATATAATAATGGCATGCGAGTTAAGCCTATTTGTGCGCGGTATAGCCGTCATAATTAACCCACTGTGTTTGGTGCTCCCCAGTGTTCCAGTACCTGTGCAGGGGGCTTCCAGAGGCGGGTGGTGGTCTGTCAGGATGCAGACGGTCGAAGCAACAGCTACTGCGACGAGAGGGTGAAACCTGCAGAGTCTAAGGGCTGCGACTCCGGGCCCTGCCCTCTGTGGAACTATGGCGTCTGGGGAGAGGTGAGCATCCTCTTCTACTCACTCATGGCAACCTTTAGCACATTTCCCACACAACTACAGTGTTTTATCCTTGTTCTCTGTTTTGTCTTCTATTTCTGAATGTCTGTCTCTCATCTTTTCACAACAAAACACAGGCGTTCGTCCAATCTCATTCAGAAAAAAAGACCTGTTGGATAGGCTAGCTAAGTTAGTTTGTGTAAAGTAGGCACTGAGCTTGTCTTGAGATATGACCACTGAAGCAAGACCGATTAAAGCTACTATTTTAACGATCGTCCCCATTAGGAATTCTGAGTAATTACAACAACGCTGTCGGCGCGTCTACATGAGGTTAGCCTTTCGGTGACCACGCGCAGTTCTGCTGTAGAATCAACAACTGAACCATTTTGTGGGCGCTTCTTGAGCTCCTGCGCCAGTGTCGGGGGGCGACAACAGTTTGTTAACACAGCCATACCAAGAAATACAGAGAGAGTTTTGTAGAGCTTTGTCAACTGTGTGTCAACTTGTTTGGCAATGGCTTGAATGTAACGGTCATTCATTTATAGCAAAATATTATGCACTAGAGCATTAAAATATTATAATTACTATGTAATGCCATATGATATTAAACATAATTCCTTGTTTGCTAACTTTAGTGTACCCAGACCTGTGGTGGGGGAAGAAAGACGCGCCTCGTGGTTTGTCAAAGGCCCAGCGGCCAGAGGCTCAACGACTACAACTGTGACATCCTGGACAAGCCGCCCGACATGGAGCAGTGCAACCTGCAGCCCTGCCCAGGCTCTGCCTCCTGGCACCGCCGACCATGGAAACCGGTACGATAGTGCTTACTCGTTTCCCTCCAACACAATTACCTTCCTCCCTGAGGACGCGTCACTGTGAGTAGACATGGTGTGTGCTAAAATGACTTCAGACGTGTGTACTGGGGGCGTGTTCTTTAGCACTCAAGCTGTAGATGAGAGTCTGTGGTGAGCGCTGGGTGTCTCGCGCCACTGCAGGCTAGCCAGCTCCAGCCCACCCAGATGGGCCCTGCAGTGGCATGGTGCTGATTAGAATCGAAAAAAAAAGGAAAAATACACAAAAACACAATGCTGCTCCACTTAAAGGGGATGATTAAAAACACATGGATCCAATTTTGAGCCAAGGCTCCAAATTAAAACCTATAAATCAGGACTGTATTGTCCAACAATGCCATATATTTGTAGAGGCGTAACTGTAGAAAATATTTATTTCATATATGAGGCGTGAAGTAAATGTTCCTTGTAGTTGTTGCTGTCTCGGCCCTGTATCTGAAGTACACAAGTGTATATTTGTGTATAAGAGTTAATATTATGACCTTTATTGAACAGCAACAAATGACTGTCAGTGTATTTTGTATATGTATCTTTGTACAGTATGATTTTGTTTTTTCAAGTTGCTAGTTTTATGATATGAATATTTTATTTAATATTTGTTTTGCTGGTGCTCTCAGACAGACCTCTCCTATCTTTCTATGAGTAAATACAGGTTGTACAGAGGAAAATATTTTCAAAAACATGTTTCATTTTGTATTTTTTTATGTTGTGTGTGTGTGTGTGTTTTTGTTTGTTCGTAAGTTGAAATGCAATTTCGAATGGCTTCATCTCGGTCAGGTTCAACTCATTTAGATCATCTACATTGTCACAAAAACAAAAAAAAATATTCAAATAAAGATACAGATTCATCTTTAAAACATTATCCAAAAATTTTACTAAACACAAGTGCCTTGAAATGCAGAAAGGTTGAAAAGTAACTGAAGAAAACAGTATACATTTTGGTCTATGTCGCATAGGAAAACAGGCAAACATTCGTATAAACTACACTGTAATTACCATTCACACATCTTTCTTCACCTGGTTCTTATTTTATACACAATTAAGCCATTGGGCATGAGTGATTGTTTTTGCGATACGTCACAATAATAATGGCTTGTCAAAGTAAATCACCGCATGTGTTGATGGAAATGGTTGGGAGCTTTTTGGGACATAGGCCTTACACCATAACTGTATAAGGGAGTCAGTCGGAGGTTAATTCCAGTAATGCCTCTGCAAAAATGCCACATGAACAAAAACAGCAATGTTAGAAATCCAATTTAATTTAATTCAGTTTTACATTATATAATGGTGTACTGACAGTTACGTAAAGATAGTGATTTCTCATATTTCAGGCTTATAATTAATTTATTCATTATGTTAATGGTAAGGCAAGGCAAGTTTATTTATATAGCACAATTCAAACACAAGGCCACTCAAAGTGCTTTACAGGGGCAAGATTAAAATACATAAAACACATTAGAAGACATTTAAAAGGTAGGCGGCATCAGTGTAGCTTATTCAACCTAAAAGTGAAACTAAACATTTTCATTGAATCGTTCTTTCTACAGCTTTCACGGTTGTCTATAAAACACACTAAAGCACACGCATACCTCCTCCTTATTACGTTATAGTCATTTGTTGCTGTGTCTCTTTATTCCTTTGGCCATTTTTTTTTTTGTATTTCTGAAGGATTTTGTTTTTTTCAAATTAAACTTATTTATTTGTTTACAATAGATTATTAATTGGTGCAGCTTTAATGTTTTGTTCCAGTTGAGATTGATGTAACACTTTACTTGAATTATTTGTCATCATTATACACATAAAGTATGCAAAAACAATACCCAGTGGCCACTTGTAGTGATATAAGATAAACATGATACTCAAAGGGGAACGATGCTCATAGGTAAATAAAAATCTCCATGAGTGGCCTTTGCAAAAGATTTTCAACTTGAAATGATTAATAGAAATCTACAAATCCAATCGGCACTTCAAACATTATGCTAGTGGGAAAAGGCTCGCAGGTAGAAACTTTTAATTATTGGCAGGTAAAAGCATTGCAACATCCTATAGATTTGAATCTCTGGCTAGTTTGCCCTAAAGAGCTGCTAAGAAGCAGCTGAAGATCTTGTGTATTCTTACCTCCGGTGATTTAGAGTTGATCTCAAGGGTGTACAACAGGGTAGCATTGATAGGTTACAGGTACAACTATAGGCACACCTCTAACCAAACCAAACCTGAAAATATGCGGACTTGAAACTTTAGGTACTTTGGCACATACAGTGGCTACTCAAACACTTTACAATGTCTGAGCATAGCTTTGCAGATTCAGGCTTGTGCAAACAATTTGTGACGAGATTTAAAATGTGACACTTAAGCAAGCTCAATTATCAGGGAAACATGAAATGATCATGATACATATTTCAGGTGAAGTGTTGCAGATGGGTCTGGATTTATGTTACGTCCTCTCAGCGAGGAGGTCTGCAGTCCTTCTTTGTGTCTTTGCTCCTCTCGCTGTGTGTGTGTGTGTGTGTGTGTGTGTGTGTGTGTGTGTGTGTGTGTGTGTGTGTGTGTGTGTGTGTGTGCGCGTGTGTGTGTGCGCGTGTGCGTGTGATTCTAAACCAAGACTTCCACTACAACCAAGACTTCACTTCCACTCAATTGTTTTAAACCCAAGGTGCAAAGTTGCCAAACTCAAAGGAGCAACTCTACTTCATTATTTCACATTTTTTTGTTTTCTTTGTTGTTCTTTTTGCTATTTATTTCATTCACTTGGTGCAAAAGTAGGGGAGAACGGGGTAAGTAGGCACACTTTTTACTCTAGTGAGAATTGCTCATCACCAAAACATCTGTCAATAGCCATTCCTACATTAAATTGAAGCTTAAGGTGTTGGCTAGAAATGTGTGTCTCTCTTTTTTTCCAACTTATTGTAATGAAGAAGTAATTTACCATCAAAGACACTCTGACACATTGTGACAACCAACCCCATCAAGGGGTCGGTTGTCACACACTATGGGGTTGTTTGTCACAATGTTATCTTAATGGGAAAAATCTTAAAAAGAAGGCAAGGAGGCAGAACCAAATTTGAATGTTTAATTGCATTGTCAAGTTGACAAATAGGCCTACATAACTTACTGTAGCCTTGGCAGCTGGTCTAGTTTGGGATGCACTGGGTTGTTTTGATTTTGTTGCCCTTTTTTCTTTTGCTTGCTAGCTGCCTTTTCCTGCTCTATTCTTTCCTTCTCTGGGGTGTCAGTGAGGATACAGCTTGACAATTTCTTTCGTTATTGGGTTCCTTTTCTGGCTGCAGCCTTGATATAACATGTGACAACCAACCCCCCAAAAAATTTGACGACCAACCCCAACTTGAATTTCTTGCTAGCATCAAGGCCAACAACCATCTGACAACTAATTAGCTTGCTAACCACAATCTAAACTATAGTTTACCCTTCACACTTGCTGAGGGTAACAAGTGTTTTGTTATAAACCCATTGTGTAAAAGCCTAGAAGAAAAATACTGAGAAGCAAAATATTTTGAATTTGACATGAAAAACACAAAACATCCTCTCACCTGAAATGCAGCTGTCTTCCTCCAAGGAAGTTTATGTATGTGACCTCTGATCCCAATTCTGGACCTTTTTTATATCAACATTTCAGAGCTAGCGCGCTCTGGTGGCGAGATATAACGAATGTGACATCCAACCCATGTGACAATTTACCCCGTTCTCCCCTACATATACATGTTGACTTAGCTTTTTCCCATTGTAAAGAATATTAAAGAAACATAACTGTGACATTTGTGTTGTTTCTCAAGGCAATATTTTTACTCTCAAACTAAATACAGGACATTACCTTTAACAGCTATACAGTGATCGCTTTGCACTTCAATGGAAGACCGTAGTTCTTGTTATGATAGGCTGTGAACACATATAGGTCTTACAGACATGTTTCTCTAGGGGACATCCTTACAAGATGGAAAAGCACAATTAGACACAGTACACTGCTAAGTAGTAACACTTGGAATATATAGTTTATTGATTTAACAGGGGAACAGCTTTTGTTTAGATACAGCAGTTATTCTTTCATGTACACTAGCTATATATCACCCTTATATGCAAAACATGTACAGTAGGTTTATGCAGTGTATAGCGCATAGGTGAGTTATTGTAAACAGCTGATAGAAAAAGACTTGACTTGGGGCTCATTATGTGGTATTTTGCTATTTGACCCTCAATTGACTTTCCCCTGTTTCTTGGCCTTTTTCAGTAATCCTCATTATAATTCAGTCTTAGTGGGTTATACTTCAAATCTGTTTCTATAGTATCCATAGTACTTCACATACCTCTGAATAATGTAGTGTAGAAAACCCTTCAGGCCCTATGTGTTTTTAACATATTACTTTGTAATCTCCCTGGAGAAAACATGCACAGTCCAAATCAAACTTCGGTGCTGGGTGGCACATCTGTTTACCATTGCATTAATGGAGCTCTCTGTGATGTATTTGGCAGGAGACCGCCTGAGTATTACTTTTACCACAACAATAATTGGTATTATTTCATGCTGGCAAGAGTTGTTTAGTTGAGGGGATCCAAAAAGCAAGTCTTGTAAAGCCAGTATTTACAGATGTGGACTGATTGAATTATTCATTTCATCTCCTGCTTTCTTTGGTCATTCTTTAAAGGAACACATGAAAAATTGCAGGCAGTTCTTTTTAAATAATGTAGTAATTGAAGTAATTTACCTAACGCTTTAACTCAAAATAGACCATATCGTCAGATTTTTTTCTTTAAGAAACCTTTAATTAACCAACTGCAGGGAAGTATTATTTTAATATAGCTCTATATAAAGCAACTGTGTAGCCGACATGCAGCATTAAGTGTTGATCTAAATGATTAAACTTAAATCAGAAGCTAGAATAGATTAGTATGTTACTTTTATACATGTGACTTTGATTATATATATATATATATATATATATATATATATATATATATATATATATATATATATATATATATATATATATATATATATATATATGTATATATGTATATGTGTGTATATATATATATATATATATATATATATATATATATATATATATATATATATATATTAAGCATTTATACCATTTATTTTAAATTTTAATACATTTATAGAACCAAATATTTAAAGGGAAATGTTTAAAAGTATTTGTGATTTGGAGATACAGTGGTCTGGGGTTTTTCTTATTACATAACGTTGTCAAAATATTTATTTTTGCATTAAAAGGAGTCTTACCTTATGTAATGGCCTCTTCTGTTTGTAGTATCCCCAGAATATTTATGCTACATAAAAACCTTATTTTTTTTGCACCAGTGATCAGTCACATTAATTGGCAGCAGTAGCTCACAAATTAAATCCCTTTAGTTTTTGTAAGGTTTTTAATGTACTTGTGAAAATATATTCATACAAAAAACATATCTGACAGGTGCTCTATATTCTCCCAAAAGATCCCAGGTTATTGCATACAGTTTAATACATTTTTGGTAATGTAGTTAACACATATATTATGCAAAATTAATCCTTATTTGTTTAAGAAGCCATTTAAATAGCAGGCTACATTCCTGGAAATAAACATTTGGACTTGTGTGAACAGCGAAATGGTTTTATTAAAGGTGCACCGAGTAACTTTCAGTTTTTGTTAATTCTTGCACCCCCTTTGGACAAAAGCGGTATAGTTTTTAATACGCCAACTATAGTTCCATGGTGAGGGACCCATGACAAAGGCATTAAGAAAAACTAAATAAAATAGTATTCTTTGCACTGATGGTCTCATTTGCTGTTACATGTCATTCATGATCATCAGAGGAAAAATTACACTGTTTCAGAAATATTTAAAAGTTCCTTGTAGCACCTTTAAATTAGAGAAGGCATATCATCCTCGAATAAATTTGTTTCTTCAAAATAATCTGCCTATATTCTACACTGACTCATTTCTACTTTGTACACACCCCTTTATGAACTATAAATGCAGGATTGTGAAAGCTATATTCATTTTCCATATACAGGTCATCAAAACGTATGTCAAATATCGAAAAAGAAAAGACACAAAACAATTATCACATTTATTGCACAAATTTAGGATTGCAGACACATAGTTCAACATGAATCCGGAATGCAAATATCTTAAACTCATGGTAATTACCCCTAAAAGCAGTGTCAATGTCAAATGAGAGCAAGCAGCAACAATACGGCTGTGTGTGATGAATTGGCAACCAAGGCACCATTTTGGTAATTTATGCCTGTTTGTTGCTAACAAAAACATCCAGTTTCCTGCCGAGAGTGGCTTTCCCATGGAGGGGGATCGCAGTTGAGCGTTTGTGAACTAATCATGCTGCTTGTTTCAAATGAAATCCACATGCACAACATTGACATATACTTGACTTAGGCCTGAGGGCAATGGGCAAAAACAAACCTGTTCTCCAAACCCGTCACCCCTGGGGTCACTTGGTCCTGACATCATTGGGGCTTGCGTTTCCTGATCTTGCCCATATGCCAGTTGAGCGCGAGCCATTGAAGCCTCCCCACCCCCATGGTCCTCACAAGCATGGTTCTTGTCATGGCTTTAATTTAAATTGAAGTTGGGAGATAATGTTTCATTTCTCCCTTTGAGAGAAAGCCAAATTGTTGCGCTTATGATTTGCTGGTTAAAAGTCAAGCACTGTGACCTACAGATTTTGGCAACCATTAAGACGAGGGGGGGGCGGGGAAGGAGGGGAGAAAACCGAATTCTGTTATCTGAAGATTCAAAATATTTGGATCCCAGCATGTCTTTCACTTTAGGAACTGAAGCCTTTTTTTAGGAAAGTTGTATAAGAAAGTTTGTTGCCAGCACTTGCATAAACATCCTTACAATTTACTGTAGTCTATGAGCACTTAAAAGACATTGGTGCTGCTGTCCCCTGTAGGAGAAAAAGCCTTGTCTGAACAAATAAGAGTTGACTGTAAACCGCGATGAGTTTGTGCAGCAGGGCATTGGAAGAAATTAAGAGAGAAGCCCTTCTATTCAGGGTAGATGTTATGTTTGTGGGGGATCCAATGGTTGGGAGCAGATGTAGTGAGAAGAAATGAGAGGAGACAGGGTGTGAATGTCTGGAAGCATTTAGGTTGGCCTACCCCTGGCTCATGAAACCATAGAGAACATGGCCTCACATTGACACAGGTGGAGATCGCCCTGCTTTTCCTAAACTCGTCAGCCAAACACATTGTAAAGTTTGGTTTGAAAGCCTCTCGGAGTCGCTTCGTAGACTCCACTTAAAAATCTTCTTCTCACATTGGGCTAGTGCATCAGACTTGATGGGGCCTGGTCTTGTTGGGGCATGTCTAATCCTATCGAGTTGATGGAGTGATATGGAGTTTGTGGGACTCTGCATCTCCGTCAAAGAGCTTTCTTTTTCCCCTCTTATGGGAACAACTGTGAAGGATTGGGTGTCCACTTTAGGTAACGGGGAGATAATGGTTCTTCATTTCAACTCCGACAGTTACAAGACTGGCAATGTCTAAGCTACACCATAGAGGTTTAGAGTTTCATCTTTCCTCGGGTCGTACTACTTGCGACTTTGTTTGATCGACAGATATGAGGAAATATCAGTACTTTAGTCAGTGCCTGATTCATTTTGTGGGCCCCTTCCTCACTTGTTAGTAAGACACCAACATTCAAATTGAAATTCACCCTAGGAACTAATGATTCTTTTTCATCATCAAATAATCTGCCAATTATTTTCAAAGTTATTTTTGTATGTACTTGTTATTTAGTAGCCTATAACTTAATAGCATTGTTTCAGTGCCCTAACATGGGATCAGTTTAAGTGTGCAACTACTTCACATTCTTCCATTTGTTTAAATAGCAAAAGTCCTTTTAAGAAGGGGTGCTTTATTTTGCATTTCTTTACCACTGCATTATGCATGAGTCTACAAAACAATCCTACCTAAGATTATCCGAAGCCAAAACCCTGATGTTTATTTTTTGATGTTGTGGAAAGTTGTACATTTGAATTGAAATCCTTTGTAGCTATGCTGATAATTTACAAGGCCTGTCAGATCATGAACAACTGTTTTATGTTGTTTTCTCACTGATACGGTGTCTCTGGGAGGATACATTTTTAAAAAAATCTGACCCATGGATTTAAAGTGAATATTGAAATGTCATAATAATGAGACACACACACATAGCATTTTTCTTTCTTGTAAATGTAACGGCAAGGTCAGGGTCTCCCAGTGTTATTTTTCCTACCTTCTCCTAACTTTCCTGTATGCAAGCTGTGGCAAGATGGTTGCTATGAGAGATTAGAAAAGCAGCTGTTTGACATTTTGCAGGAAGAGGGAGTTAGAATTGAATGTTCCGTGTCAAGGGTCGCAACATTACAACTTTACGGCTGCTCTGCTGTTTTTATTTGTCTATCTTCTGACAGTTCACCCATAGTTGGTGAACCTTGCTTTTATTTTCTATCTTATTTATCGTCCTAATTTCCATCAGTATTAATTCAAGCTGCGCTGGATGTTTCAGTACAACACGGTAATGGAAAAAGCTCTCAGTGGAATGTTTAGACAGACGGAAAAAAACTGTTGCTGCCTTGTCATTTTATTTTGACTTATAGCCGCATGGCTTATCCTCTCTGAGTGGTGTTTACTTAAAAAGGAAACCGTGTTGAAGAAAGTGTATACGCATACTCAACCGGGTGTTTATTTAACTCCTTTAAGATTGCATTGCAAAGTCATACATTGGCATGGAGTGCAGAATATGCTGTTTAGTTTCAGCCTATCAGAAGAACGCTGCATGCTGACTGTCAGTCAGGAACAGCATTGATAGAAACAGGGAATTATTTCCACATCTTACAATCAGTCCCATCCCGGGATGACTTATATGGGAAAAAATCTACTTTTTCTATCTTAAAGTCTTAACTGACTGTACTCATAGTTTGCAATTGGTAAACATTTACATATGCCTTGTTTAAATAATAGGAATTCTGTAGCACATGTTGTTGGACTGGTCATGAATAAACTTAGTAAAGGTTAGCGTGAGATGGGTTGTACACATAAATGTTTGGATTTCACACTGCTCCTGTGCGTGGTTTCAAACCACTAGGGTGGGTGGCTATTTTGGCCGGATGGATAAAAGATCTATGACTTTTGACATTCCTCTGCCCCGTGACGCCGTTCTTACCAGCTGTTCCCACGTTGACAACATGTGTTGTTTTGACTTCTGTCTTTGAAAACCTGCAAAACAAGACCATGAACAGAGAGGCAGCCTGAATGTTTTGTGACCCTCTATCTTCCTCCCTCTTATCTACTTCTCTCTGAGATTTGCAGTTTAATCTATGTACCGGAGGACATTGTGATACTGATAACGCTGTAATAAAAGACATCACTCACTATCTTTAAGTCGATTCAGTTCCCTTCTGTCACCACTTTTCTTGATTTGGTTCTCAACTTAATGAAGATTCTGCATTGTATGGTTGACCAAATAGAGCGTCTACCTTTGTTTGAAGATACTGTATTTCACTGCCTTGACAGCATGTAGCCCAGGGTATAATTCTACACTCCCTTCACAGTCTACACTTGCAAGTTTGTTCTTGCTCCAGGTCAGCATTGAGCTCCTTTGAAGAGACTATGTAACTATGGTTACCATATGCTTGGTATTATTATCCTCTTGCATTGCGAACATGCTGCAATGTGATCGGAATTCGACCTTGGCTCTCACATTTTAAGATATGGTCTCACTTAGAACCACTAAATATATGAAACATAACGGAAAAAATGTATTTGTTTTTCCAAATTGCCTCAAGCAGCCATTACTTTATACTTCATAATGGATCATTTCTTCCACACTTTCATGGTATATTGATACTAACGTGGCTGTGGCCCTATCAGAAGATCTTGTTTTTATAATAAAAATTCAATTTACCAGCATCATATTAGTTATAAACAACCTAGGTCAGTGTATCACATTTTTATGGTAAAAGAAGACAGCTTTATCAATATTCTGTCAACCCTGGCATTTGGCAAAACTCTTTATGAGGCCTCTCTCTCTCTAATGTCTAAGCTCCAAGATAAACTTTTGTTTTCAAAACACTCAATTTAACGTTTATCACCAAACAAAAAAAAAATTACTTTTATAGCGTGTGTAATTATATTTCTCCATGTAATAAATGTTTTGATAAACTGCTTGAGGCCTTAGCAATCAGTGATCAAATAAATACACCTTTAAACACAAAGCATTTTTTTTTATCTGAGCCTTTGTGGTTAGATGGTTTTGTGGAATCTACCTTCTGCATGTAAGGCACTGTACAGCTCCTTTTGATTGCCATATTGGCCGAGTGACAGATAGTAAAGCTGTAGTCGAATTTCCCTTGGATGCCTAACAGTTTCCATGTGTCCCTGCTATTGGCTTACCTGTTTATAGCAAAGCAAAGGGGTGGGGTCTTCCTGAGGTCGCTGGGTGCCACTCCTAGACAAAGACATGGATCTCAAAAAAAAAAGTATCTGATGTCAGTCTGATTATCCTGCTATAATTTATCTACAGGAACTCAGTCTGTATGAAATCATATTTGGACATTAATTTAAAACCAAAAGTATTGGATGTCAGTCTCATTATCATTTCAGAATGTATCTGTAGGAAGTAACTCTATCTGCATGAAATCCTACTTTGTTGATTAAATCAAAGCCAAGACATATACAGTATGTTCAAAAGTCCTTGGGGCTGTTTTATGGTTGTATAGCATGAGGAAAAAAGGCATTGATTGGTCGAGGTCTGGTTTAGCACTCAATTATGTGATTTGTTCCACTGACTGTGTAACTCCATTAAATGACGAATGGCACTTTGGAGCCACAAAGTATGAGTTATGTCTTTTTCTCTGCAGAGGTTCTGTTCTGCTTGAGGTAGAAAGAAAAGAAAGTAGTTTCACAAAAGCTGTTTAGCTTGGCTGGTTGTCAACTACTCTGTGGCAAATCTGAGGACATTGGAGTCATTCCATTTTATAGTAATCCACATTATGCCTGGATGAACCTCACCGGCTTATACTAGATTTAGCCCACCTAATCATGTGAAATCAATTGCTGGGACAATGTGGGAGGGCAAATCTGTCTCAAGAGTGTTACACTTCCCATGTGACCAATTGATTTAGGTTTTTTTTTAATTCCTTTTTTTTTCTCTCACAGAGTTGTTCTTAAAATGACCCTCAGAATTGTACCCAATATTCAAAACATTCAGCAGACACATTACAGTACCAACATAACATGAACATAACCAGTTTGAACCGACATACATACAAGTTCAGATACATACGCATGTCATGTCTCATCAATACAAGGCACCAAATGCTCTCAATATACAAATTAGTATATTCAATCAGTCAGGCACCAACTTTCAAATGACATGCAGCCATCCATTTCAAATGTCTCCAAACGTATAGGCACACTGTTCTTTTATGTAAGGAGATTAAAATGCAGCGAGACGGGAGGTTGTTACACTCGTATAGCTTCTGAGAGTAAGTGATTAAGTGAGTAAGTGAGTAAGTGGAACAGCCTTACCTGAGTGTCTGCTGGTGAGTGAGTGAGTGAGGGAGAGCCCCAGCTGTAGATGGCTGAAGGAAGGGGTCCCCGAGTCCTTGCCCTCTCGCTCTCTCTCTCTCTCTCAGAGGTGAAGCTGTCCTTTGGTCCCACGAGCGGTGCCAGCTCTGTGTGCTCTATGTTACTACCAGCCCTGATTAACTAATGGCTGACAGATGAGGCTGGCAGAGTATAGAGAGGGAGGAGCACGTCGCCATATAGTGTCTTTTTTCCTCCCACCGTTAAAATGCAGATACAGTTCAGCCGGGGGAGCGTAGCCCGTATGGCTGCGATCTCCTTTCTTCTTCCTCCTTTTTTTTCTTTCTCTTTTTTTTCTCCTCCTGCTTTTTACAGCAGTGAGGAGGGGCTATTCACCAGCACCCCCCACTCGACATGTTTGCCTGTCTCTTGCTCTTGTCTCTTGAGGTAGAGGGAGTTCTGTTATCATGAGTGAGTGTGTGTGCAGCGGGTATGTTGGATCTGCCATCTACTCAGGTCCAGTCACTCAGCTCTGGTCCTCTCTGGCTTTGATGTTCTCCGTCAGCTGAGCCACAACCCTGTGTTTAAAATGCCTGGGTAATTACAATGTGTATGATGCATGTGTGTGCAGTGTCAACCACAGCCCCGCACCACACTTTAAGAAGAAAAGAGAAAAAAAAGGCTGGGGCTGGCTTTGTTTGAAGGCTTTCAGATGGATGCTCAAACCTTGGTCAGTGGATTTTTTTTCTTCCAAAAGTGGAAAAAAAAGCCTTTAAGCTCCCTGAAACTGGGAGAAAGAAAAAAAAGCACTCAAGACATTTGCAAATGTAGGTTCTTCCTTTCAATGGTCCGTCATCTGTATACTACGATGACGGCACTCAGAAAAATGTGTTTGCAGTTACGCAACATTCTGAGATCATAATTAGAGGACAATGCAATATTATGTTTATTATCTGGACTGGAAAATAGGCTAAGAAACAATGCAACTCTCCTCGTCTTGTGTATTCGATTTATTTCCAGCACCCCAGTTTTGGAGTGGCTTTGTATAGGGGCGCTCACTCGTCAAGCAGAAATAGCAGGCACACTAATTGCTGTCTGGCCTCACAGGGACCGAAGACTCTACAATATCATGTCATACCAAATCTCAGGCAAAAGTCTTTTTCAGGACTTTACTCAGTGTATCTGATTTTCATTCATAGTGGGGTTTTTTTTCTCCTTCTGGGCCGTCTCTCTATCTTTCCTGAAGTCTTTCTAGGTTCTTTATTTGTACCAGATGATTGTCTGGCGTTGCACATGCACCCATGCAGCTTGCCCCGGCCTCTGCCATTCACAGCAGCCCGAAAAGTAATTCCTCTCTTGTTTACAGGTTAAATAGTCGGCTGCATTCCATCAGCGTGTGAGTGTTGGACCAAAGGTTCTCTGGGCGAAAGCCATTTGAGTTGTTTGGTTACATTTGTTTGCAGTGGGTTCACTTGGCCATGAACCTGCAACACGGAAGATGTTGGCTGCACCGAGGGGCTCTTGTGTCTTAATGCTGCATCTGAGCACTGAGAGAAAAATGTTGTTATACAATAACGTTTACATCTATTTCTATGTTGATGACATTTGTGTCTACGCTCAACCTCAAAGAGTCTTTTTCAGAAACAATGGCAACTCACATCTCACTCTGAACAAATTTCATGGGAAAAACTTTCTACTTAATAATTATTTTCGGGCTTCGAACTAATGTGATTTAGAAAAAACATCCCTACAGCCATTACACTAATCACACAATGGAATATTATCTTCACCATTAAAATAGACAACATAATGCAACTTTTTACAATGTGTATAGGTTTATAATACCTTTTTGTATAACCCACATACGTGACCACTATATTGAGAGCTACATGACTTTGCTAATAAGCCCTTTCTTTTCTCTCATTCTCCACCAAACACCCATCCCTCCCTCCCTCCCTCCCTCCCTCCCTCCCTCCATTCCTCCCCCCCTCCCTCCCTCCCTCCCTCCCTTCCTCCCCCCCCTCCCCGGCCCTTTACAGTGTTCAGTGACGTGCGGTCGCGGAACCAAGCAACGGGAGATCGCCTGTGTTTATCAGAACCAAACCAAACTGGAGGAGGAGCACTGCGCCCATCTGCCTCGGCCGCGGACGCAGAAGGCCTGCCGGGCGCGGGGATGCCCCAGCTGGAAGGCCAACAAGTGGACAGAGGTATGTTTGCCCTTCTCACCACCTCCCTTGGCTCGCAAAATAGCCCTGCAAAGGCCTCTCAAGGGAAACATACTAACAGTAACTGTCTCCAGCAGCTGACACACCAGCACAAACACAGAGCACCTGTCCAATCACCAATCAGTTTATTCTGGTTTGGAGAGTAATGTGTCACTTCCTGGAGTGTGAACTAAACAGCACTAGATGGATTTGCTAAACTGTTTATGCAGTGCACTTGATCTTGATGTTACGTGTCAGGTTTTAAATGATTCCGACAAAAAGTTGAAATTGTGGTGTAGTGTGATCTACGGCGCAGCTTCTCACTGAGCGGGGTTCTCCTTTTGAAGCGTTCCGTCAGACCACACACCAACCAGCATGTTTCAGTAGCTTTTTGTGTGTGTGTGTGTGTGTGTGTGTGTGTGTGTGTGTGTGTGTGTGTGTGTGTGTGTGTGTGTGTGTGTGTGTGTGTGTGTGTGCTTGTTTGTTTGTGTTTAAAGTGAAACACAAAAGCTTGACATTCCTTTTATGAAACCCATCAAGAAAGCTTGATGCTAGGAATGACACACGTCCTAAAGCACGGCAGGTTTCTGTGCCATGCGTACCTAAAGTGCAGCCAGACACTGGCAGGGTGAAGGCTGCATAGAGGGAGTCGATAGGGGGGTGTTTAGGTCGCAGTCATTGTGGGGCCCAACCTCCCAGCCGTGATATCCGCTGCCAAGAGGAGATGTGTACAGCCGCACCACAATTTTTGGCTCAAAATCACATGGAGTCAAGGAGCAGCAGACAGAAAGAAGAAAAAACATCCTGAGGTTACAATTAAGCTGTGTATAGATACAAGTACATTGCAACATTTGATTTGTTCATAACAGCCTCTTAGTGGCATGGGAAACATCTGTGAATATAACACCATTAGATACTTTAAAGTTATAGTGCGTAACTTATGTAGCCCCCATGTGGAATTCTGAGGAGTTACAGGAAGACTGTCAGCGCATAAGGTAAGCCTTAGTGGTCGTGCATGGATTTTATCCCTTCTGCTCTATGTCGAGGTTTTTTTCTTAGTGGTACAATCGACAACTGAAACCATTTTTGGGCTCTTCTTGGGATATTTCTGAGCTCCTGCACCAGTGTCGGAGGGTGACACCAGTTTGTTAAAGCTGCCATACTGTAAAATACACAGAGAGCTTTTTGGAGCTTAATCAATGTTCAGTCAACTCGTTTGGCGATGGCTTGAATGTCACGGACATTCTTTAAATGAAAAAGTTCCACACTTTAGCTTTAAAGTTCATATTACAAAGTTTCCTGATAATTTTTTTCTTTAAACCGCAGTAAAAAAAAATCTCAAAAATCCTTCCATATCCTGTTTGAAAATGTAACACATCCATCCTCCTTACTAAGGAGATGTGAAATCCCAAACGGTCCATGAAGACCCAGGTCTGCCTCCCTCCACAAGACCACTGCCACTCCCCATGCTTGGAGGGTGTCCTCCTCCTCCTCCTCCTCCTCCTCCTCCTCCTCCTCCTCCCCTCTCACTCACTCTCTCACTGGAGTCTGGAAGCAATCATCTCCCTCCACATACCACCAGCAACCATGAAATCTTCAACTACAGCATAGAGACATGTTTTATCTCTTAATATCCATGCATGTGACAACTTTGTAACCTCAGGACCCGCTGTTTGAGTTATTCCACAGCTTCCACCGGCCCACTCAGTCCTGGGGTGTAATGGGCAACATGTTGGAAGGGGGTTGGACTACCCCCTTGAGCCAAAGATTCATGAATCTTTTTCCTCTTTTTACTGGTGGTTTTTGCTATGCTTTGCACACATATATCCAGTGTGCTATTTTAAATCGCTGCCAGAGGGTTGGCTCATTCAAATTACAATAGAAATATATTATTTTATTTTTGTCTAGAGCTCTCTAGGTACAGTATATCCAGATATTTTTGAGTTTTACTCTTATTTGCCTCAGAAACAGTGTTCCTATTTCACTGGATAATCCAGAGATCAGTTTGGCAACAGTTTTTATGAGCTCTGTTTCTTTTGTAGAAAGTTTAAAAGAAAATAGTAGAAGATCATTCTACTAGTTAAGTGTTTTTGAAAAGAGCCATTGGTGTTGTTGGAGATTTGCTGTGAGCCGCACAAATATGTTCAATTTGCATCAACTTGATAAAGAGTGAAAGCAGTAATCTCAAAGGCAGTTATCTCACAACTGGGGCAAAAACCTAAATTATCTGCATGGATAGGCATCACTAGAGGTAAGTGAGAAAATGTGTCTTGCAATTTTGGTGAACTGAACCTTTAAGGTCTGGCAAGGCTCACTCAACACTGTTATGAAATCATTAAATTGTCTCCTGTGTTTTTCATCTATAGTTCCACGAAAGATAAGAGGGCTTCTTGTCTTGTGCAGTTTCTTTAGCTGCTGCAGTTAACTGTGACTCTAATCACTTTAACAGTAGGTTCTATTTTCATGCTTTGTAAGATTTAAAACAAAAAGGCATTTTTCTTTTTCATTTATAGGGTCGTTTAACTTTGGGGCTTTTTGTTCTCTTTCCAAACCCAAGGACTTCAACCATCACATCCAACCATCCACCACACACTCTGCAAAGATAACACAAAATCGCAGTGAGAAATGAACAACACAAATACATCTGGAAGTTTTTTGGGAAATATGATACTCACTGTATAATGCGCTGAGTTTTCTGTTTTCTGTGTGAAATGGCTGAGACCTGGCACGATTCTTTGAGGTCTGATGGAGAGTTAGGGAGAAATCATCAGGCTGATCAGCTTGAGCCTTTACAGAGTGCTTCCGCTGTATGCAGGTATACGCTTCTCAAGGCACTTCAAAGAGATGTTCCAGATAGCCCTTTGTGTGACCCTAGATATACGTCTCACACACAGAAGCTACAAACTGCCTTTTGGATTTTATTAAGTGCATTGTTCAGGAGCTTCAAAGCAGCACACTCTGTCACTGCAGACCAAACAATCAACCGTTTGCAAATATTTAAACTTAACGTCTCAGGCAGAAACAAGGCTCACATACTTTCTTAATTAGGATTTTTCTTTAAAGAAACTGACTGGAATGAATCTCAGGAATCTTTACAGCCAGACGATTATGCAAATATGCAATTTGAGATTTTTTTTTAAACACAAGTAGCTATATGAATGATAACGATATTGGGAATAAAGTGTAAATACAGTTTATTGTCTCAACAGTTCAAGACTGTGTTAAAGTTGGAAAGATATTGACGGATTCAAACTTCCCCAATCAATCACTCATAAGCCAAACACGTTGGTAAAACACTTACAATGCATCCTTGCTGTCGTCGTAAGGCAGACAATGGGCTGCGAGTACAACCTCATTTTGACCGAAACGAGTCGTACTCAAAGCTTGAGTTTTATATTCATTCCGGAAGTTCAAATCTGTCCGAATCTTTCAAACTTCAATGCAGTGTTGAACTTTCTAGTTTATTCCGGACATTTCGACTTTTTTCACAAATTGTATTTCAACCACTCTATTCTCGACATTTCAGCTTTCTTCTCGATAGTGCATAATGAAAAAAAACATCCTATTTTTTCTTTTCCTTCTCTTCCCATGGCCTTCCGCAAAAAACAAAAACACAAGAATACATTTGCACGCTATCCATTAAAATTCGATAAACCGCATAATTTTTTTCCTGATCAGATGCCAATGTTCTTTGTCTGTATAGTGTTCTGTCACCTGTGGGGTCGGCGCTCAGCACAGAGACGTTTACTGCAGACTGAAAGGCACTGGGCACGTCAGACTGGATCTGTGTGATGCCCGCCAGCGTCCAGCCACTGTCCGGCCGTGCCAAACTGCTGAATGCACACAGTACACCTGGGTTGCTGGCCAATGGGAAGAGGTACGTACACACTCTTTCTTTCTTTCTTTCTTTCTTTCTTTCTTTCTTTCTTTCTTTCTTTCTTTCTTTCTTTCTTTCTTTCTTTCTTTCTTTCTTTCTTTCCCTTCCACTTTCCTTTCTCCTCGTCTCCCAGTGTGAGACAGATGAACAGATGTTTAACCATCTTATTAAGGTTTTTATTGGCTGAGATCTCCGCTCTCTCTCTCTCTTCCTCTGCACAGTTAAACAGAGGTCCTGCAGGTATACTCTGGCTCTCTTTATGTTAATCATGTTGGTCTTTGGTGATAACCATCAGTGGCTAAATCATATCAAACCCCCGGCCATCATTGTGCCTTTTGTCCCGCTGTGGATGGCTGTTCTGTGTCACGCTAGCAAGCTAGACAAGTTTTTTTTTTATTTTTCTTCTTAGCCCCTCTTCCTTTTTTTATGTCCCGTGCTTTGTGTTTGAAAGTGAGGCATAAACAGGGGGCACCATGTAGGGACTGCGCACACTAGTCAGTATCCTCCTCCTGCAGGAATGTTTGCACTGTTCAGATTCCTGTCTGTGTTGCCTCGAGAGCTTTGCAGCCTCATTTCTTTCACAGTTTTGGCCCCTGCGCTATATTCAATTCCTAATAAAATACAAAGACATTTTCATAAAAATCCACTTAGAGCATGAATTGATTTTTAAGATTCTGGTTCATATCATTACTTTTAAATGCACCTATAAACCGTTACCAGTCCTAAGGGGTGGGATGCCAGCTTGACTTCTATATTTCATGTCAACCGGAGCACTATGTTTGGGATTGTGTTTTTCTTGAGAGCTAATATGGCCGTGGCAGCACAGAATTACATTTTATCTTCTTATAATAAAGAGTTTCAGTATGGAGAGCTAAGGAGGCGAGCAAGCAGGAGCCTGAGGAGTCAGTGATGCTGTTGTTGCTGAAAGTACAACACTGCCCCCCCTCTGCCAACCCTTTTGCACTCCTTGAATCACTCATTTCTTCCTTTGTTACTTTTTTCTTGTAGTGCAATGCAACCTGCGGAGAAGGACAGAGAAGCAGGCAGGTAGGGTGCATGGGTCCAAATACTACACCCGTCCAGGATGATTACTGTGAGCCATCGTCCCAGCCAACGTCACACCAGCCCTGCAAAGCAGCACCCTGCCAATACACCTGGATAACAGCAGAATGGTCACAGGTGGGGATTTGAGAAAGAGAAAGTACAGATTGATTTTTTTTTTACTGTAAATACTTAACGAATGTAAATTATTGTGTTTAAAACTGTCTTCTGATTCTTATCCAACCAACAATCACATTTTAAGCCAGAACCATTTTAGTCGCTGGCTAAACGTTTCTCCAAATGTAGTTTTGAATTTTTACAGATGAATCAAGGACATTAAATGTTGGCTCAAATGAGCCATTTCATTTTAAGTTCCAAGAATACATTTCCACAATACTGAAAAGGGAGTTGTTTTTCTTATGGTTATGAACAGTTGACATGTCGGGGATACATGGTATTCCCAGCACAGCTGCACAACTTCTTATGTATTTAGTCAATTATCAGTCCCTTTTTGTTCTCGTAAATATTACACTGAGACCCAGATGAAGGAATCCACCTTTGTATTTGATATTACTGTTCTGTGAAGACATTCTCATGCCAGTGGGAGTAACTGTGTGTGTGTGTGTGTGTGTGTGTGTGTGTGTGTGTGTGTCTGTCTTTCTCTGTGTCTGTGTTTGTGTGTATCTGTGTATAACTCAGTGCTCTGCCAGCTGCGGTGTGGGTTACCAGCAGCGTATTGTCTCCTGTTCGGTGTTGCCCTCCTCTCGAGCTCAGCGCCCGTACTCCGCTGCCCTGTCCTCCTCTGCCAGCACACACTGCCCCGAGCCCCATCCTCCTGGCACCCAGCCCTGCCTCCTTAGGGACTGCCCACACATAACCTACTGGAAAGTTGGACCATGGAGCAAGGTGAAACACAAAAAAACACTTGTTAGGCAATGACAAAATCTGCATCAAAACATCGTGATAACTTGTGCAATTTAAGTCTCAGCTGATACATCTTTGGATGCGGCCGGAGTGGATTTGATATTTTTCTGTTTTGTTGCCATGTGATTGAATGCATCTCTGTGCTATTTGTGTGTATAACAGTGTTCGCAGACCTGCGGGGCGGGAGTCATGGAGCGCAGAGTGGAGTGTGTGACAGCCAAAGGCCAAATGAACAAACACTGCCGTCATTCAGAAAGACCCGAGTCTCAAGCTGCGTGTCAAGAAAGAGAATGTCAGTCAAAATCCATTTCTTCTCAAATCAAAAAAGTCTACCGTCTTATTCAACTTTTCTGATCCATGTAGTGCTTAAGACATGAAGATGTGGAGTGATGGTATTAAATTGACTGTGCTGTAGTTATTGCAACCAACACCGAATCTGATTGTGTTTATAGAAACTCGACTTCTTGCTATATGTTTAACGCGTTAGGCAGAACGGTGACCCCAGCATAAAGCCTCTCTGAGTGATTTCTTAGTGGAACAATAAATACACAGTCAGCAGTTTTCAAAAAGAAAATTGTGATATGAACATTCGCCTCCGGGGTGTGTGGCGGGGCTGAGGCAGCATTCATTGTGAACTTGCGAGCGCTCTAAAAGCCGGCAGCGGGCCAAAGTTTGTAGGTTTTGCTCCCCCACATTTCAGATGTTTCAGTGCTGGCGCATTGGGCTGCTCATTCCCGACTTGGCTTCTGCCAAGTCAGGCACTGCCGAAATTAAAATGATATGCTCGGATGACAGCCAGTTCTGCTGTCAAGTATAAATGCTAATCAGCTAATCAGCGTGATATGAGCTCTACAGCACTCTGGGAAAAACAGGGGAGGCAACACAAAGAATGAGACATTTAGAAACACCTCTCATTTAAGAAGATGAATGCTAGGTTTCAATAACCCTTCTGATAGTTGTGTTTAATTCTTTAGCTTTTGAAATCCTTCTGGCGTTTCTTGACAACAGATCTATGGACTGGATTGCACAAGTTGTGTGCCTAAAAGGCATGATTTTCAAATGTGGCCTGTCAGATTTGCTGTTTGACTAAAAACCCTCTACTTTCTCCCTTCATATTTCTTCTCCCAGGCCAGTTGTTCTGTTCCTGCCGTGAGGTCCAGATGAGACAGGGAGTGAAGATGGATGGGGAGTATTACCTCAAAGTCAAGTCCCGGATCCTACAGGTGCGCATGTCCTGTCAGAAAAAGCTGGCGCGCACATCATGACTCAACCTGCTGTATCCCAACAGGCCCTCATCTGTTGTCTCAATGTGTTTGGCCTCAGATTTACTGTGCCGAGATGCAGACTGATTCTCCAAAGGAGTATGTGACCTTGCGCAGCGGTCAAACGGACAACTACTCCGAGGTGTACGGGAACAGGTGTGTATAAAGGATCGTTGACTGATGTGAGCTGAGACTGGGTTTAGCTTCAAAAGGGATTATATGTCATGTGTACGTCAGAATGACTGTGTTGCATATCACACCATGTGAATGAAAGATAGTGTTTGTGAGATTGCTGTATTCGCATGTATCCTAATCCCTTTTTGTCCTTGATACAAAGGTTGGTGAACCCCTTTGAATGTCCGTATAACGGCAGCCGGAGACAAGACTGCGACTGTAGGAACGACTACTCAGCAGCGGGATACACACTCTTCAGCAAAGTTCGCCTTGACCTGAGCTCCATGCGGATAATGAGTGCGTAATTACCGTGTGATTACCCTACTACACACTGTCTGCTGCCATGAGACCGCACACAACGCTGTTGTTTTAACCCTCAGACGCCTCGTCCCGTAAAGCCTCATACCACCTTGTATGAACGCCTGGGCCATCCAAATGCAATATGTGCTGCTCTCCCCCACATCCCCAACATAATGTCCTTTTAGCGCAAACCGGGGCCTCTCAGCACAAACACGTGAGCACCAGAATAAAGGAATGCATGCGTGCCGGCTCTAGAGCGCAGTCATACAATATGCGATGCAGCCTCGCACATCTTTTCCTTGGCAGGCACACACAAGAGGACCTGAAGACACTAGTGGACACACCCGTGAATACAGCCGTGCATGGATAACAAACACTTACTCATGCTAGCATGCAAGTGATCACACGTCCACTGAACTAATACACCCCAACACACACATCTTTTCAGGCGATTTTCCTCTGCTCATTATTATAGTCGTATTACTGCTCATATATTACTTGATCTTCCCTGTTGTGTCCAAGTATGTTTTCGATTAGAGTTTGTGGATTAGTGTACAACGTGTGTCTGTGGCCTGGATAAGATCCTATACAGTCATCCACCCATCCTCTTCGTCTGGTCTGGGTCCTCGCAGCAAATGTTCCCAGCCCTCTGCGTGGTACTAATTTGTCCGCCTGAAGAAAGTTGGGGGGGGGGGGGTGTAATGAGTTCAAGATGAAGGGAAGCATCTTGTGAACTTTATCCTCATCATCATTCTTTACAGGTATATGAAGGGGGAGGGAGGGAATGCTACTAGTTAACATAGTTATCATGTGCGACAATACGAAGTAAATGGGAATGAACAGGAGAGTCAGGTAAAAAAAGGTTCAGATTTTGATCACTGATTCAACTGAAACAAAAGTTTGGGACCATTTGTTACCACTTTAGTCATACAATCTGTTGTGAAAGGGGAATACAATGTACACGGGAGGTTTTTCGATAGCTAGTTTCCTTATAGATCTGGTTTCAGAAAATATGAGTTTTAATTATTTGTAGCTCATTCTTTGAATTTTTACATGAAAATTAAAAAGATTTGATTGTGGATTTTAAGGTTTTATTAGGGTTGACAATTACTGGTTTTTAATTATAACCCCAAATTTCATTGCGAGAACATCTTGGTGGAACATCTTTTAGATGTAGTAAACACATCCGGCGACAGTGATGAGAAATCCACCCTGCAGTGAAATTGAACTGTATACAAACTGTAGTTGCAGATGCTCTGTGTGGTTATTTACCTTAACACAGCTGTCGTCTTTTGTCTCTGTTTACTTCTGCTCTTGCACATTGTGACTCTAGATTTGTATCTTTGCTGTCTCTCAGTCACAGACCTCCAGTTTTCCCAGACTCTTCTTGGTCGACCTGTGCCCTTTGCTACAGCGGGAGATTGTTATAGTGCAGCCAAGTGTCCACAGGTTGGTGAAATGCTGTACATTTGTGGCCTCATACATGTTTAATGTACCTTTGTTATGTTATTTGCTATGTTTGTTAGTGGCCTAAAATTCAAAGAAGAGAGATGTCTACTGAAAATATTTCTTCTATAATTCCCTTATGCTCCAGAGAATATGCCCCTGATCGAGGCAATAACTTCTCTAGTAGTCCACTTGAGGTGCTTACCACCTAGACATATGTGTTAAAGGTGCTGTAAGCGGAATGGTTCTTTTTGCTAACTTCCTGTCAGTTACTGCAGTTAGCAGTCCCCTCGCTCGTCCTCACGTCACCACATTAATGCACTGCGGTCTTCAAGCAGCGCGTTATCTAGCATCATCTCAGATCCATAAGTGTGATAAAACATAATAAAAACCATCAAAACAGACATAAGGAAGGAATTTTACCTGCTCCGCCATCGTAGGCGCATAAACATTCACCCATCTGTCGCTCTGGCGTGCACCGGCAGTGAGACCATGAGTGAGACGGGTTTGGGTTTGTAGCGTTCTCTCTTGTGATTGGATATTAATTTTGGGATCCTCCGAAAAGTTTATTTGCCGATTACAAGCAGAGCAGCTGACTGAGAGATCGGCTTTATGAAACGTGCACATTATGTAAGTGATCACTGTATGAATAAAGAGCGATTTAACACTTATATTAACATAAATAAACCGCTTACTTCACCTTTAAGCCCCTCACCTTTAAGCCCCTCCTATTGCAGTTATAACCACTGACCCTTTTCTGCAGATATGAATGAGCTCGACTCTGCCGGTTTAATGACCGTTCATAAATAACTCAATCTGATGTGCCTTTTCAGGGCCAGTTCAGCATTAACCTGATTGGCACCGGCCTCAAAGTGTCTGAGGCCACCAAGTGGACATCTCAGGGCAACTATGTTTCAATCAAAGTCCACAGATCTGAGGTAAGGAGAAAGCAACAGTAGATTTATATATAATGTTTCCCTTTTGTATGTACTGTTGCTATTATATGCTGTTAAGGAACTGATTATGTAATAAGCTTATATTTGTCAATGTACTGGGCTGTAAGTGTGCCTCGTGTTGGGTCTTAGGAGTATTGTAATGAGACGGTTGCTTTGAAATGTCATCGGAATTGCCATTCTTGGCATTTCTGCCTGATTCACTCAAGAGGAATCCCCACTGACATTTATGAAGCGTTCATTCTCCGCGTTACAATCTGCCCTTGGCCCACTCTTTCCTCTCTCATTTGTCTTCATCTGTAGGACGGAACAAGAATCTACGGCCGCTGTGGTGGTTTCTGTGGGAAGTGCATTCCCCAGGCTCACAATGGCCTACTCCTCCAAGTCCACTGAGACCAAACCCCCTTAAATCTACACTGAAGACAGTAGCCCCAAGAACATGCAATATTGTCCTGATTTGTTGGACCCCGTAGTCATCCGTGAGTGTCGTGGAGGAGCATTTAACAGTAATCATCTGACAGTAACGTCCCCAGTTTCTACATGGCAGCTAAAACCTACAAGACACCTAAGTACTGTGCGGTACTGCAGGGCCACTGTCAGGCTCTTCATTCAAACTGCTAGCTCTGAAGAAGAGTCAGCAATACGTGCTAACCAACAGTGTTGCAATCAAACACTTCAGCGCTTTGGAACATGAAAGATGTTGCTTTCTTCTTCTAACACCATAATGTATTTTATTGCACCATATTTACAAAGGGATACAATGCTTCAAGAAAACTACACAAACACTGGAAACAGTTCTCTCTCTCCAAGAAGGAAATCATTCTCATATTAAAAATAAAAAAAATCTTATGGTATTCTGTGAAGTAAAGCATAGACTGTTAAAAAAGAAAGAAAAATTAAGTCTGGTTAAAAAAAACAATTCCAGATTTTTTTTAGAAAGAACTTGGAACTAATGTTCTATGTTACCTTCCATGGTAGGCTATATAGATATTTATATTTAAAGCTACTCAGTAAACATGTAGTTACAACTTATCTTAATGACTTACAATCAATGAGACAGTATACAAATCAATCTATTGCATGTATGTAATAATCATTGTGATCCTCTGGTGACAGTGCTACATTGAGATGTTGAAATAGTATTTGAAGGCTGGCTGTGTTGTTGTTAAACATTATGACAGCCATTTGGCTGAAAAATAATTAATATAAGAACAGTTTTTTTGGGGGGGTCATCCCTATGTCCCCAACATTGGCGATAAGGTTCAGGCATAACAGCTGGTTGGTTAGGGTTAGGGTAAGGTAACAGGGGAAGAGGTTATAATAGGAATTACACACAAAGACACACACACACACACACACAGACAGACATGCTATTCTCTATTTTATAGTTAAGATTAATTAGAAATGTGGGAACATAGGGCTGTGGGACCGTAGACACGCTCCCTTTTTTTCCGGCGAGTACTAAATTAGCTACACTGCAGATTGCATTGGCCTTAAACAGGTTTAAAGGTATAGTTCAGAATTTTGGCATTTACATTATTTAGCTTTGTGACTAGCTCCACCCTCACCATAAACTACAGCAATACCGATCCTCTCATCTGACTTCATCAAGAAAGTGAAGTAGGGTCATTCATAAAATGTCAAACTGTTCTGTTGGGGCTCACAACCTTTTTGTAAGAGTAAGCAAGTAACTAACTACTGATATCCTTCCAGACATGCCTTATATCAGAGGTCAAACTTTAGGAGAATTTAAGGAGCCTTTAGAACATCTACAGATGTAGTTAACATTTTTGTTTAGAGTCTGTCTGCTGTGAAATGGTGTCACGAATTACGCAAAAAATACTAAAATCTGCATCACAGTCCACTGACTGAAATATGACACAATTGCTGTGAGGAAATATCTGACAACAGTATAGTACAGTATACAAGTTTTATGTGTTGTTGTTTTTTTTAACCATGAGGATTCTTTGGTTTTTAGATTTGTGTATGTGTTTTTCTTTCAACACGCCACACATGTTCTCATCTGTTACACCGCTAACCAGTATCAGGTGTGACGTCTCACCGCTCACCTTCCATAGGCCTTCCCTACCTCTCACAAAGACCCATACTCTACCGAGATATGTTTTGTAATATATTTATGTTTGACCATATTTATTCTGTAATGACTGTAGATATGTTCTGTGTTTTAAGGGTACAATGACTACTATCAACTGAGAAGCCATTGTCTGATGTTTTTTGTCCTTTGCCTGCTTTGCTAAACGAAAAAAGAAGTTATTAGCCTACTACTATAAGTAGTGTATAACCACTAACCTTAAGTGAGGATCTTTTGAATGGTGCTTTTGAACTACTGGAATTACCTCTGATATTGAGAAGGTAAACACTGGATTTTGGATCTTGAGCAGATTTAGGATCTGCCTAGAATGGTTGTCATGTTAATGTACATAGCTAAAGGAAAATGTAGCTCCAAGGCTGCCATATGTATCAGATATATCAGAATAACCACTGCATGAGGAAATCCGCCCCTGAGTAGAACGTAACTCACTTTCACCATGACCACTACTATCAACCTACCTAACATGCTGGTACTCTGATGTTAAGCTTTAACCAAAGTTAGAAGATAGATGCAGATTTTTTTTTTCTTCTTCTCCGACAATGCAGCTTCTTTTGATTTAAAGAATGGCTGAAAAATAAATAAATAAGTCAATGAGCAGCTAGAAAACCTTTGGCCATCATTCGTTTTTGTGATGGTCAATTGTTCTATGAGGTCTGTATCAGAAAGTTAAAGAATACTTGATGCACTATGTGCCATAAATGTTGTAGAAATGTAATCCTGTTTTTTTTTAAATGTAATAACCGTTAAGATTTGTAACTTATGATATATATATGTATTTTTAATATTCATACTTGAATTGTAAACAGTGTGCTAAATATTGAATGGGCATTGGTACTGAATAGAGAAACAGTGTGTTTGTTTGCCAGGCTTTATCCAAAGATTTTTTTTAAATCATATGTACTTACAGTATGTATGTAGCCTGTATAAAATAAATGAATGATTGATTCTGGTGCTATGATTACTAATCGTACCAATACTGTATGTCTTGCTACTGTACTAACGCTGTAAAACTTATATTAAAAAGGCTTTCCAGCTGATTCACAATGTCGATTTATGTTTATTTCCTTTATAAAAAAAGGGTTTAGTTTATTAAACATTACACTTCCTGCATGCCTATCTAATATATTCATGCTAGTGGAATGGCTCCAGCGATGGCAAATCAGTCGAAATATCTCAACAACTATTAGATGGATTTCCATGATATTTCCCCGAAGAAAGAAGCCAATACTGAATATGATGATCCTTTGACTTTTCCTCTAGCTCCACCATGAGGTTGATGTTTTAGATTATTTGGGAAATAGCTCATGAACTATTAGCTGGTTTGCCATTCGACCTGATACAGACATGAATGTTTGCCATCAGAACGATTATTATAATTATCGCCAACGCTCAATCCAATTGAAGATGCCATTAAAATGTTAACTACTCAAAACAAGATGTCTCTAACTTCCCTTTTGCACCGTCACTGTAAGTGTCATTACAAGAGTGTTATTACACAGAGACAAAAGAAAATTGGTTTAAACAGAATTTGGCCTGTACAAACTCAAGTCTGTGTCATCAGCGCGGCAGAGTTTCTCTCCACTACACAGAGCCAATTTCACGTCAACCCTTAATGAAGAAGGGCAGCAGGTCAGCACTGGCTCGATGCACGTGATTGCCAGATTGTGGCTCCATGTGGATTCACTTAGTCGGGCAGGTCGCATTTCCACAACATGACGTTCTAGAGTTAATTTCCACTTAAGGGACACATAAACAGAGCAAATACCTTTAAAGCCATTTCTCACTGACGTTAACATATTCCTGGGGTTCGGTCACAGCTAAAGCTGTCAACTGCTTTATGACTCATCAAATTGTTATTGTCAAGTCAAATATTTATGTAAGTTCAATATAAGCTCCAAAAAACTTTACCAAGAAGTGGAAAGCACCCCTTTTTCGAAGAATAGTGTTACCAAAGTGCCCCGATAATGCAGGTGCAGGTACTTAAGCAAAGACAAACTGTTAATGTAAAAGCCTCTTTTCCAGGGCTCATTGCATAGAGATAGTGTACATACATTAAATGAAAACAGATACCATGGTCCCAACCGGAGAACTCCTTTGATTTCTGGCCAAAATCCTGCATTGTTCCCTAAAATCTAATGTCAGGATTTTGGAAAGGAGTTCGAAAGCACGCCAACAACGCCGCTCAAAAGCATTTTTCCAGTGAAATTTACAGACTCTCCAGGCTACGGACAAGTTGGGGAAAAACTGTGAGCGTGAACCAGGGATCTTTAATGAGTGAGCTGACAAACACAAACCTGCACAGAGAATCCTCATAAAAGACACAAACGATGGATGTTTACCACGAAGCACGGTCTGAGGTAACAGCACGGACATTCCAGTGCAATCTGTTAAAGAAGCTGAAAAATAGTGCTAAAAGTGCAGAAATGTCAAATAGGATGTGGGATTCATGTGGATTAAGTTAAAAATTACTGTTTCAAAAACATAAAATTTGTGTTTTGTCAAAGTCTGTAAGACATCAAAATAACATTAAAGTCAATCAGATAAATTAATCATGTTTACTGTATTATTATAGAGATGTCCAATGTTAAAGTTTCACACTTTACTTAAAAATTAGCAGAAGATTGAAGGTTGAGTCTTCTATAAATAATTATTTATCCATAAGTTCTGCCAATGACTTTTGGTTGCAATAAGGACAACCCTGTCAACTTACTACTCCCACACAAATCTATAATTTTGACTGTATTATTATACAGATTTTCAAACTCATTCACACTAATAAGGAACTAGTTACCCAAAGGAGCGTGTGTTTCCTTAAACTGAGCAAACAGTGACCCCTATTGTATTAAACAAGATCTTACATTCCATTTCCCCATTGGAGACAGCTTTGATGGGTTATGCTATGCTATGTTTTGTTACTGTAAGCATAATTCATGAAAGCCTATCTGACTGAGATGAACGTGATGACAATGTGAAATGCCCACAGAAAATGTCAGCATTGAAATGATGAAATGACGATACACTGCATGAGTAGTGGCTTAAAGTTTAATGTTGTAGATAGAATGTATTATAGCTTATATGATGGAAGTGTATATCTATTGAGATATGTCTTTACAGGAATTCCTGTCAAATGCAGGTGCATTATTTTTTATTTTTTTGGCTGACACCAGAGCCTGTGTCATCGCATTGCATTTTTTTCATAACCCACTTTGTGTGCTTGTGGACCTCTGTCTCTCTGTCAATGCTTCCCTCTGGTCAACCTGTTGGCTGTGTGTGTGTGTGTGTGTGTGTGTGTGTGTGTGTGTGTGTGTGTGTGTGTGTGTGTGTGTGTGTGTGTGTGTGTGTGTGTGTGTGTGTGTGTGTGTGTGTGTGTGTGTGTGTGTGTATGTGTGTGTGTGTAATAGGCAGCAGGTGAGCCTCTCTGCTTAGCTGAGTGAATGATTGTGTAGTGAGTATATGGGTGATTTAAGCTGATTGGTTCCAGACTGACAGCAATAGGTTTAAAAGCTTGGTCCCCCAACCTTTACGGGTTCACCTCTTTCCACCACCATTGAGGAAGGCAGGCAGCATGCTTTTGTATAACATTATAAACAGTATCATGCAAGTGTATATATAGTGGCTATGGGTAGCATCAGGACGGTAATTTCAGGTTGATATAATATTCTATTGTTAGGCCACCCTGAAGCCAAAATGCCCCCGAACAAATTTTGAAAAGCACTCCCTCTTAAAATTGATTTCTCTTCATCCGAGAATCAAATCCTTTGGTGGGTGTATTTGCATGCCTGATGTTAATAAGTGGAATATGTTTCATGAGCGTCAGACTTCCCTTGTGGGAGATAGCAACCTTAGCCCAACCCTAATCCTACAGAAAATGAATGGAATTCAAGGTAAATAGCCCCACAAAGGACTGTCTTGCTGGGTAAAGCTCACCTCTCAAAATGTAATTCTCTTCATCCGAGAATCAAATCCTTTGGTGGGTATATTTGCATGCCTGATGTTAATAGGTCGGGTAAGTTTCATGAGCGTCAGACTTTCGTTGTGGGAGATAGCAACCCTAGCCCAACCCTAATCCTGTAGAAAATGAATGGAATTCAATGTAAATAGCCCAAAAATGGACTAGCTTGCTGTGAAAAGCTCACCCCTCTCAAAATCGAATTCTCTTCATCCGAGAATCAAATCTTTTGGTAGTTATATTTGCGTGACTGATGTTAATAAGTGGAGTAAGTTTCAGAGGAGTCAGACTTTCCTTGTGGGAGATAGCAACCCTGGCCCAACCCTAATTCTACAGAAAATGAATGAATTCAATGTAAATCACCCCAAAATGGACTGGCTTGCTTTGAAAAGCCCCCCCTCTCAAAATTGATTTATTTTCATCCAAAATTAAATCCTTTGGTGGGTATATTTGCATGACTGATGTTAAAGGTGAAGTAAGCGGTTTATTCATGTTAATATAAGTGTTAAATCACTCTTTATTCATACAGTGATCACTTTCCTAATGTGTACGTTTCATAAAGCCGATTTCTCAGTCAGCTGCTCTGCATGTAATCGGCTAATAGACTTTTCGGGGGATCCCGAAATGAATATCCAATCACAAGAGAGAACTCTACAAACCGACACCCGTCTCACTCATCGCCAGAGTGACAGATGGGTGAATTTATGCGCCTACAATGGCGGAGCAGGTAAAAATCCTTCCCAATGTCTGTTTTGGTTTTTATCATGTTTTTATCACAATTATGGATCCGAGATGATGCTAGATAACTCGCTGCTTGAAGACCGCAGTGCATTAATGTGGTGACGAGCGAGGGGACTGCTAACTGCAGTAACTTACAGGAAGTTAGCTAACGGAACCATTCCGCTTACAGCACCTTTAATAAGTGGAGTAAGTTTCATGAGCATCAGGAAACTTACTCCACTTATTTACATCAGGCCATTTTTGTTTTGGGCCATTTGCATTGAATTCTATTAATTTTCTGTAGGGTTAGGGTTGAGCTAGGGTTGCTATCTCCCACATGGAAAGTCGGGCGCTCATGAAACTTACTCCACTAATTAACATCAGTCATGCAAACATACCCACCAAAGGATTAGATTCTCGGATTAAGAGAAATCAATTTTGAGAGGGGGCACTTTTCACAGCAAGCCAGTCCATTTTGGACCGATTTACATTGAATTCCATTCATTTTCTGCAGGGTTAGGGTTGGGCTAGGGTTGCTATCTCCCACAAGGAAAGTCTGACGCTCATGAAACTTACTCCACTTATCAACATCGGTCATGCAAATATATCCACCAAAGGATTTGATTATCTGATGAAGAGATTTCAATTTTGAGACATCAGCTTTTCAAAGCACGCCAGTCCATCTTTTAGCTATCTACATTGGATTCCATTAATTTTCTGTAGGATTAGGGTTGTGCTAGGGTTGCTATCTCCCACAAGGAAAGTCTGATACTCATGAAACTTACTCCACTTATTAATATCAGGCATGCAAATATACCCATCAAAGGATTTGATTCTCGGATGAAGAGAAATCAATACATCATCATCATCATCATCATCATCATCATCAACCGCTTATCCGAAATCGGGTCGCGGGGGCAGCAGCTTGAGCAGGGAACCCCAAACTTCTCTTTCCCGGGCCACATCAACCAGCTCTGACTGGGGGATCCCGAGGCGTTCCCAGGCCAGTGTGGAGATATAATCTCTCCACCTAGTCCTGGGTCTTCCCCGAGGCCTCCTTCCAGCTGGACGCTCCTGGAACACCTCCCTAGGGAGGCGCCCTGGGGGCATCCTTACCAGATGCCCGAACCACCTCAACTGGCTCCTTTCAACGCAAAGGAGTAGCGGCTCTGCCCCGAGTTCCTCACGAATGACTGAGCTTCTCACCCTATCTCTAAGGGAGACGCCAGCCACTCTCCTGAGAAAGCCCATTTCGGCTGCTTGTACCCGCGATCTCGTTCTTTCGGTCATTACCCAGCCTTCATGACCATAGGTGAGGGTAGGAACAAAGATCGCCCGGTAGATCGAAAGCTTTGCCTTACGACTCAGCTCTCTTTTCGTCACAACAGTGCGGTAAAGCGAGTGCAAAACCGCCCCTGCTGCTCCGATTCTACGGCCAATCTCACGCTCCATTGTTCCCTCACTCGCAAACAAGACCCCGAGGTACTTGAACTCCTTCACTTGGGGTAAGGACTCATTCCCTACCTGTAGTAGACAATCCATCGGTTTCCTGCTGAGCACCATGGCCTCAGATTTAGAGGTACTGATCCTCATCCCAACCGCTTCACACTCGGCTGCAAACCGATCCAATGAGAGCTGAAGGTCACAGGCCGATGATGCCATCAGAACCACATCATCCGCAAACAGCAGAGATGAGATCTTCAGCCCACCAAACTGCAACCCCTCCCCACCACGACTACGCCTTGATATCCTGTCCATGAATATCACAAACAGGATTGGTGATAAAGCGCAGCCCTGGCGGAGGCCAACCCCCACCGGAAACGGGTCTGACTTACTACCGAGAACCCGTACACAGCTCTCGCTTTGAGTGTACAGAGATTGGATGGCCCTCAGAAGAGACACCCTCACCCCATACTCCCGCAGCACCCCCCACAGTATCTCCCGGGGAACCCGGTCATAAGCCTTCTCCAGATCTACAAAACACATGTAGACTGGATGAGCAAACTCCCAAGCTCCCTCTAGGATCCTTGCGAGAGTGAAGAGCTGGTCCGTTGTTCCACGGCCAGGACGGAATCCGCATTGTTCCTCTTCAATCTGAGGTTCGACTATCGGCCGAACCCTCCTTTCCAGCACCTTGGAGTAGACTTTGCCGGGAAGGCTGAGAAGTGTGATACCCCGGTAGTTGGAACACACTCTCTGGTCCCCCTTTTTGAAAATAGGAACCACCACCCCGGTCTGCCACTCCTTCGGCACTGTACCCGACTTCCACGCAATGTTGAAGAGGCGTGTCATCCAAGACAGCCCCTCCACACCCATTGCTTTCAGCATTTCTGGACGGATCTCATCAACCCCCGGGGCTTTGCCACTGTGGAGTTGTTTGACTACCTCAGTGACTTCCACCAGGGAAATTGACGATGATCCCCCATCAGCCTCCAGCTCTGCCTCCAACATAGAGGGCGTGTTAGTCGGATTCAGGAGTTCCTCAAAGTGCTCTTTCCACCGACCGACTACCTCCTCAGTTGAGGTCAACAGCGTCCCATCCTTACTGTACACAGCTTGGATGGTTCCCCGCTTCCCCCTCCTGAGGTGCCGAACGGTCTTCCAGAAACACTTTGGTGCCGACCGAAAGTCCTTCTCCATGGTTTCTCCGAACTTCTCCCACACCCGCTGCTTTGCCTCGGTCACGGCAGAAGCTGCAGCCCTTCGGGCCTGTCGGTACCTTGCAACTGCCTCAGGAGTCCCCCGAGATAACATATCCCGGAAGCACTCCTTCTTCAGTCGGACGGCTTCCCTGACCACCGAGGTCCACCACGGCGTTCGAGGGTTACCGCCCCTTGAGGCACCTAAGACCTTGAGACCACAGCTGTCTGCCGCGGCTTCAGCAATGGAAGTTTTGAACATCGACCACTCGGGTTCAATGCCCCCAACCTCCACAGGGATGCTAGAAAAGCTCTGCAGGAGGTGCGAATTAAAGATCTCTTGAACAGGGGCCTCCGCCAGACGTTCCCAGTTCACCCGCACTACCCGTTTGGGCTTACCAGGTCTGTCCAGAGTCTTCCCCCACCCTTTGACCCAACTCACAACCAGATGGTGATCAGTTGACAGCTCCGCCCCTCTCTTCACCCGAGTGTCCGAAACATGCGGCCTCAGATCAGATGATACGATCACGAAATCGATCATCGACCTTCGGCCTAGGGTGCTCTGGTACCATGTACACTTATGAGCATCCTTATGTTCGAACATGGTGTTCGTTATAGACAAACCATGACCAGCACAGAAGTCTAACAACAAACGACCACTCGGGTTCAGATCGGGGAGGCCGTTCCTCCCAATCACGCCTTTCCAGGTGTCTCCATCATTGCCCACGTGCGCGTTAAAGTCTCCCAGCAGAACTATGGAGTCCCCTACCGGAGCCCCATGCAGGACTCCGTTCAGGGTCTCCAAGAAGGCCGAATACTCCGAACTGCTGTTCGGTGCGTACGCACAAACAACAGTCAGAGTCTTCCCCCCCACAACCCGGAGGCGTAGGGAGGCGACCCTCTCGTCCACCGGGGTAAACTCTAACGTAGTAGCGCCCAGCCGGGGGCTCGTGAGTATCCCCACACCGGCCCGGCGCCTCACACCTTGGGCAACTCCAGAGAAGAATAGAGTCCAACCCCTGTCCAGAAGTACGGTTCCAGAGCCAAGACTGTGCGTGGAGGTAAGCCCCACCAGGTCTAATTGGTAGCGCTCCACCTCCCGCACCAGTTCCAGCTCCTTCCCCCACAGCGAGGTGACGTTCCACGTCCCCAAAGCCAGCCTCTGCCGCCCGGGTCTGGTCCGTTGTGGTCCCCGCCCTTCACTGCCACCCTTTAGGCAGCGCACCCGACCCCAGCGGTTCCTCCGACGAGTGGTGGGCCCATCGGTCATAGAGGGGGTTGGTGCCACGTAGCTTCTTCGGGCTGTGCCCGGCCGGGCCCCGTGGCAGACCCGGCCACCAGACGCTCGCAGGCGGGCCCCCTTTCTGGGCCTGGCTCCAGACGGGGGCCCCGGGCTTCCTCCGGGCAGGGTCTCTCCTCCTCTTTGGTGATTTTCCATAGGGTCTTTTTGAACCATTCTTAGTCGGGCCCCTCACCTGAGACCACTTTGCCTTGGGAGACCCTACCAGGAGCACTAGGCTCCGGACAACACAGCTCCCAGGTTCACAGGGGCACACAAACCTCTCCACCACGGTAAGGTGATGGTTCCCGGAGAGGGAAATCAATACAGTAGAGTAAATATTTGAAAGCAATACAGAATGCCTGAGAGCCTTACTGCTTTATATTCCATTATATTTACGTCACCGGGAGCCCGTTGTCTTTTCCTCAAGAGTAATTAATAAATAAATACAGAAGGCATAAATTAGTTCATAAAAATGCACTAGAATGCACAAAATGGTATGTTTGAAACACATTTTTGCTGGTGGAGTACCCTCAGACCCACACTTAGAATGTGTGTCCCCCAATATTGAAGCGAAACCTATGCCCTTGGTGTGCTATCTTTGATTTTGCCCAGTTGATCTACACTTAGCTTGGCACGTAGCCTATTTGTGTACTGAACATTTCTTGAGAATTATCAGACTTCAGACGGATCATATGAATTTGCTTTATCAAGATTATGAAAATAAAGTACATAGGTCTCACCCCGGCTGCTAGTGCCTCACATCAGCATTGATTCATTGATACTCTTTCTACTCGCATGCCTGTTCAATCTTTAAGTTCATTTTTGCTTCGCTCATTGGTTGTCTGTTTGTCCACTTCCAGTTTTCCCTGGTGGAGACGAGACGGTGTGGATCCGGTCCCCCCTCTGGCAGCATCTGAAGTCCTCCTGCATCCATACTATTCACACTTTACTTTAGTATTACCATGTAAAAATCTGGTAAATGATCAAATTCCTTTGTGATTTTTCTCTACTTATGACATCTATTGCAGTATGTCCGTCCTGAGAGAGGGATCCCTTACTTTGTCGACTCTCCCTGAGATTTCTCAATTTTGGTGTGTATAGTTGTAGGGCTGATGCTAATAGGTGGGGTAAGTTTCATGTATGTAAGACTCTCCTAGTGGGAGATAGCGACCCTAGCCTAACCCTAGCACTTCAGGAAATGAGTGGAGGTCAATGTAAATAGACCAGGGTTAGGGTTGACTTAGGGTTATGAAAATCAATTTATCTTCATCCTATAATCAAATCCTTTGGTGTTTATAGTTGTAGGGCTGATGCTAATAGGTGGGGTAAGTTTCATGTAAGTAAGACTTTCCTAGTGGGAGATAGCGACTCTATCCTAACCCTAGCACTTCAGGAAATGAGTGGAGGTCAATGTAAATAGCCCAGGGTTAGGGTTGATTTAGGGTTATGAAAATCTAATTCTCTTCATCCTATAATCAAATCCTTTGGTGTGTATAGTTGTAGGGCTGATGCTATAGCCCAGGGGTGTCAAACTCATTTTCACGAAGGGCCGAATTACGACATGATAATCACACGAAGGGCCAGACATGTCGCTTACTGACATGCCTTCTTTTTAATCCAAAACTCAAACAACATATCTAGGTATATAACCTGCGTACATACAGGGGCATAGGCTAGGATTTGTTTACATATTTTGGGGGACAAATTATATGTGGGGGTTATGGGGGTGCTCCCCCAGAAATTTTTGTGCGTCAAACACTTAATTTCCTGTATTCTGGTGGATTTTTCTGTTTCGGTTTTCTGTGCCTTTTCTGCGTCAATTTATTGTGGAAATGTCTTTATTTTTGTAAAGGAAAAGACAACATTCAGGTTCCTGGTGAAACAGCTATAAAGGACTATACTGCACTAAGGCTCTCAGGCATCCTGGATTGAGCCACAATATGTTTTCTCTTGGATTTTTCTAAACTTTCTGCACATTCAAAACATATCACGTTTTTTTATTTTATTTTTTTATAGGAATCATGACCCAGCAGTGTTAAATGTTTATGACACTTTACATTGGTAATGAAATGCAAAGCCACCAATGGAAACAAAAGGGGTGGGCTATCAGCGGGTATCTAACGTTAGTTAGTGAGCTATATTGTAACTTCAGGCAAAAGTTAGAAACCAGATAATGTTAGCATTCATCCTTAGACACTTGACACAATCAATCATCATATTAGCATGCTATTTAGCCCCATAGATTGGCCTATTTACAGCCATTAGAAAACTGACATCTTTTCTTCAATGCAAGTTCATCAATTCATGGCTTAAAATCCTGAGCTGTGGAACTTTCAGCAGACATTCCTAGTGGTAAGCTATGCGAGTGTCCTAACGGTTGGGAGCGTGTGCAACGTGCCAATATGGCACAGGCTCCACATGAGAAATAAAAAAAAAAAAAAAAAAAATCATGATTTTTTTTTTTTTTTTTTTTCGCGGGCCAAATTGAATGGAATTGCCGAATTGGTTCGCGGGCCAGATTAAATATTGAAACGGGCCAGATTTGGCCCGCGGGCCAGAGTTTGACACCCCTGCTATAGCCCCTTAACCAGTGAATGAATGAAGTAAAATATGAACAGACTCATATAGGCCTACTGCAGCGCTGTGTAGTTCAGGCAGCCGCCAAGACAACGCACACCTCCCGCTTTGACTACAGTTGCACTGCATATTAAAAATATAAATAAATCACCCGTCTCCCGTCACCAACCCCCGCTCCCCAGTCAGCAGCTGATTTCTCCTCTTTGTGACTGAAATAGCCTGTGTTGATATAAAACATAGGACTATTAACATACAATCAAATGTTCCCCGAGAGGTAAAATGCCTAAAGAAAATAATGTGTTATATGTTGACATTTAACATATCTGGGATAGGTTTCAACCGAACATAATCCTAGAGGTAAATAAATGACAAAAAATAGGTTAAGAAAAAACTAATTTGCAATATGTTCAATAAAACGTAATCAGGGACAAAATACGTTTGTCAGCCAAACGTAATTGAGAATGCCGAATAGTTCTCCGGGAACGTAATTATGATGAGACAGGGTTGAACACTACTGCCATCTATTTCCTCTCTAAACCATTGTATTTTTAGAACAATAGCTTTCTAAGTGTGTGTGTGTGTGTGTGTGTGTGTGTGTGTATAAATGATGGCTTCATTTCATTCAAGTGTCGCCATCAGGTTGTGAAAGAGCCACCATGCACAATACCAGGACATTGTAACTGTTCAATGGAATTCAGCAATCAATAATGGCTAAATTAAATTAAATTAAAAATATTTTTGATAAAATAAATATTTACACAAAGCACAACTTGATTAGACTTTTTGTCTATATGTCATATCAAAGTGAATATCCTTCCAGTTACTTTTTAATCATACTTTAGCAAACACAATTAACTTTCAGTCATACTAAACTAATGTTATACTGTGGTGAACATTTCTTTAAAAACTGTAAGCATTGAAATGCATCTGTGTTGCTGACCACTAGATGGTGGTAAAGCATAACACAACCACTGGCTGGTTTGCTTCCATGGCAATCTACTGTATATTGGCTCATGCAACATCAATTGAGACCACATACATCACTCACCATTACATAATTGTGTTTTTGTTTTTTCGGTACTTTTTCTTACAAATTAATTATGTCCTGTTCCCCATGTGTAATAACGCTGCCCTTGTGGTATTCTTCTGAGGTCCTGTTGTCTCTCAGTTGGTACTGCAGGCCGTTCAATATTTTCTTATGTGTGACTGATTGATTGATTTGATGATTAGGTACCAGTAATGTGTGGTGGATTTTATCTCCTCGTCCCATTTTTTCACATTATTATACTCAAGCCATTTCTATATTTTCCGTACAGGGCTGTATCTGCTACTAGATAAACAGCTCTGAAGTTCAACTGTTGTCAAAACTTTCTGCCATCATAAAAGTTGCTGCAGTAGGAGAATGATGTAAGCATGCATAAATCCTTGTTTACCACACACACACACAAATATTCCCCCACTCACTCCAACCCCTGATTTGCTTTCTGATACACACCCATCCGTCCTATAGTGGAACAGTTGGCCCTGAACAGTATCAATTCCATCTTTTGATGCACCATGTCTGCTTCAAAATCCATGAAACCCACACACGATTACACACTTATCTCCCTTGCCAACTGGACTATCAGTAGTCTGGGGGTAGAGGCTGTTGGCACTTTGCCTCACAGGCATTATAGACTGTACTGTCAGCCTGGCTGCCAGCTCCTTTGAAGGAAATCATGTCAGCTTTGACTTTAAATGGCTGAGACTGAATTAGGTCATTTTAAGGTATTGTGTTACATGTCTAGAGTGTCCATTTTGTAACAGCTGCATGTGATGTGTGGCGGACTGCAGCCTTCGACCAGAGCTGACCACCTATTCACTGCAAGGCTGGGTGGTATGCTGTCAGACACAGGCATGGTCCAACTGGAGGAGGTATGAAGGGGCCAGGGGGGATGGTGTTGGGCCCCTAAGGTCCGCATGTTTGTGCCAATAGCCCATATGCACATGTGGTGAAGTAAAAAAATTCGACTTGCATTGTTTGATCCGTGAATCTGAGCCGAATCAGTTGGCTAACATACGGTGGCCCTGAGAGCTCACAGCACTGCATCAGAAAACACATGCAAGAAGACAAAACGCAAGCAAATTAAGAAAACACCTTCATCAATTTGACAACACATGCGCACCATTTGCGCAGAAAGTTCACAACAAAACACATGAGAAAAACGCTGCAAATAGGCCGAAACACAACGGAAGTGCTTTTGTAAGTGTTTCCAGAGGACACTTAAAAGTGATGCACACGTCCAGACAGGCTTGTTGCAAGCACCGGATTTCGGATTTCAGTCAGTGGTGTTGGAAAATGACATAAAAAGTAAGTGTTTTTGATTTATTTAAACATTGTGATCGCATGATTCAGATATTAGCCTATTGAAGTGATCAGCGGTAGGACATGTGCATCACTTTTAAGTGTCCTCTGGAAGCACTTCCGTTGTGTTTCGGCCTATTTGCAGCGTTTTTCTAATGTGTTTTGTTGTGAACTTTGCTGCGCGTTTTTGTAACGTGTTGTGTTGTGGTCTTTGCTGCGCGTTTTCTAAATGCTGTGCATGTGTTGCCAAATTGATGAAGATGTTTTCTTAATTTGCTTGCGTTTTGTCTTCTTGCCTGTGTTTTCTGATGTTGCAGTGCCGTGAGCTCTCAGGGCCACCGTACTAACAGGCTAACAGAAGACATTCTCTGTGTCAATGCAATAAAGTAATAAAATGCATGAAAGTCGTAAAAGCCTGCTGACAGCCATTGCAGATGCACACATTATGACCAGTGGCAGTGTTTTCGTTTCTGAAAATACTTTCCCATTGTAAAACTCTAGGCTGTTAAGCAGCCTGGAAAATGTTGCCCCGTGTCAGCACAGTTAGAATGAATGAGTCAAAGGCCAGACGTGGCTATAGCTGTGAGCTGTGGTCGGTTCTTTTGTGTGTGAAACTAGCAGGCATGAACCGGGATAACAGAAAGGGGGGCTAATTATTTTTAACAGCTTAACACTCAAATCTATGTGCTTTCTGGAGATTTTTACACACTGTTATGGCTCAAGTCACCAGGGTAAATTAAACCTCTTAACATATTGTTGCCTTTGTTGGTCTGCATTTCACACTAATAAAAGCCTATGAGGTAGGCTATATACAGTACAACCCAGTTTAGTCTCTCTCACACACACACACACACACACACACACACACACACACACACACACACACACACACACACACACACACACACACACCCTGTCATGTGATTACAGAGACATCAGACTGTACAATCAACTGAAATTCTTCCTGAAATAATGCTACATTTGCTGTTTTGTGGCTTCAGCATGTTGGGGGTTCCACAGTGTATGTGAAAAAAGCGGCGTGCTATTTGTGTTTAGTGGAAAACTTTTCAAAGCTTATGAAAAAGACGTTAGCGGTCATGAGGGAATTCTTGTCAAGGTGGCTCAGAATAGTTTATGCCACTTTTCGTTTTCCTGCTGAAATGATCCATACTTTTTTCCCTTCAAAATAGAAGGGGCGCAACAAACTGAAAAAATAAATAAAAACAGCCAAGGAGCTCTTCCACAAAGTAGGAGATGTATCCTCCTGAAAAACACAACAGCAGTTTTGACAGTGATACAATGATAGAGTAATGCATTGACAATAATGTCCTGCATTGTTTATATAATGTGTTTTAAAAATGATTAGAAAAAAATACTTTGTTGGAAATATTTTGAAGTTAAATCTGCGAAATTTGGTGATTTGTGGTGGATACTTTTGTTAGGACATTTTTGTCTTAGTGCAATATGTTTCCACTGGAACAGTGGCCTTGCTTCATATGAGCTAAAGAGGGCGCCGGTGACTTCAAAAAGTGTACCCTAAGCTAATTTGTAATTATTATTATTTTTTCACAATTTTACTTTAACTTTACAATACCCAATATGTTAGATTGATACAGTGATATTCAGGTCATTCATAGAGGCAGCCAAGAGAGCAATAGTGTATCAGTCTGATCTAACAGTGGTAGGTTAGACCATTTGGAAGTGATTTATGTCTTGTTTTGCACTGATCTATAATCCTGCATTTGACAGGGTTAACTCACATCAATCACTTCTCAGATGGTCCTATGCTCTCTGGAGCCACTTTTTCTCTCTGCGCTTGACTAAATGATAGGTTCTGGATTCTTGAACCCAAGAGACATGGAGACTATAGCACTCCTCTGTCAAGGCAAGATACAATCTCTGGACAAGAGAAAAATGGGAAATACCTGAACACTTAAACATTTGGTTGGACACTTTTTATCGCCTGGACTTAGTGAAAATAATTTATATTGTGATCATCAATCATTATTTTGTTGCATCAGGGTGTAATCTTATTCAACCAACCAGTGAGGCACACATTTTTCCAGCCCTCCACCATCACCACCACCACCAACTGTTAGCTCCGTAGCCTATACCATTGTTCCCAGTTAGCACACCAGACACACCAGACAGCGTTGAGTGAAATATAATGTGTCCGGTAGGAAAGATTCATGAGCCTTCCTACATGCCAGGATGGCAGCAGGATTTTTGCTTCAGTTTTAGCACTCCATATGGTACGCCAGCTCAACAACATACACTACCCAGCTGCCCGTGACACATTTTTTGGCAGCATCAGTGGCTACTTTGACCAGACTGTCTGTCACTTGCCATAAGGATAAGATTCAACTCAGATTAATTGGCCCAGAAGACTTGTTAGACACATAATTAGATGTATTCTAATTAGACAGTCGTGCTTGGTAAAGTACATATTTTAGCATGTGTATATTTCTACATGTGTTTACTTTTGTCTTAGCATTTCACGTAACCAGTTTGTCTCCATGGCATCAATACATAACCTGCTAACACAGATTGTTTTCCCGCCCCACAGATCTAATCTATTTTGGTGATGAAGTACTTGTCAAGGCAATTTTCAAGTATGAGGTCAATGCAAAACACAGAGTTCCTTCTAAAGACATTTGAAGAAACCAAGGCCACACAGACACAGGCCATTGGAGTGTTTTGTTGATGCTTTGTTAGATATGCATGGCATAGCCAAAGCAAAATCTTGTGTTCTTAGCCCCCTGTCACACCTTTACACCTCTCTCATCTTCAACTATTGTTGTATGGCCCTTCACTGACATGCTGTTATCCCAACATGAATCCCCATGCACAATAAGGCTTAAGGGATCCTTTTCTTTGAGAGGAGACAGGCCCGTAGACCAAGACAAAGGCTTCAAACTATCTAAATTATCTCTTCTGGTTGTTCCTCAAATGTATTACAGCTATCTGGGAGAGTCATCTTAAATGCTTTTACCAGAAATGGCAAATCATCATCATCAAAGTCTTATTGTGCAAAATGCACATCGTAGACAGTGAGGTGTACATTTTTTTTGCCAAGTTGTAATTTTGTGTTGCCACACAGTCACTAAATCGCCAAGAATGTTACATTAAATGTTTGATCTTTGCATGAATGTTGAGTCTGGGCACACAAGATGCTTATTAGAGCAGGAGTTGGAATTTTTCTTGCATCTGATTTATATCAGGTGCAAGACCATGGATGGGTAATTTGTCTGATACAGGCATTTTTATTACAGAGCTCTGGTTTAAGTGGAAATGATAGGACTGCTTTATAGCATTTGTGGACTGGAGTTTACCCTCTTTCTTTTGTCTACAGCTTATTCTCCTGGAATGTTTGTTTAGCCTCATCCCCTGAATGCAAGCTTCATCTGGAATTCATGGCAGCACCCAAGACACCCGAGACAAGCGGTGAGATCCACCTGGGGTTAAAATGTATATTCAATGAAAAAAACAAAAAAAAAACTCAAATATTGCAAATAAAATTAGGAAACTTAATTTGGGAGAATTGAGAAGTGCATCAAATCCAAATGCAAACAAGTGCAAACTTAGCAAATCAATCATGATGGAAATAACTATGTAGTAGTTACTAAAAAATATAAATAATAATACCTATATAGTAGGTAATGCATAACTTTGTAGTAGTTGTAAAAAAAACAGACTTAGAAAACATTCAAATAAATATTATTACTATGTTGTAGTTACTGAAAGAAAAAAAGTAGTAGAGTTACTAAAACATTAAAACCTGTGTAGTAAGTAATGCATAACTATGTAGTTACTACAACAAACAAAAAAACCTGTGTAGTTGTTACTAAAAAAATAAAATAAAAACTATGTAGTAGGTACTGCATAATTATGTAGTAGTTACTACAATTGTGTACCTTATTGTAAAGTGTTACCATTTAGTTTAAAATTTGCGACACAGTTCGATTGAAACCTGTCGGTTGGGGTGCAGTTTGAGGGAGATATAATCAATCTCCTTGAAGTTACAATAGTTTGACAAAGTCTTTTACTGACAGGTTTTAAAAAAGACAATACTGATAAAAATAAAGAAAGGTTACACATTTTTCTTTAACCTGGGAACCATATTCAATACTTGTTTGCTCCACTGAGCTTTTCTGAAGATGTGCTGAGGGCAGTGATCTTCTGAATCACGTCAGTAGACCTTGGTGCCGTCACATTCCTTCGTTTGCTACAAAAGTTAACAGTGCTTCTGTCTAGGTCTGTGTCTGACAAAGGGCTGTTGTTTTCTCAGCCTTTCTCATTTCACACACCAGCCTCTTTGGCCCAGAGCATATGCTATGACATAAGAATTAAATTATGGGAATATGTGTTCTACTCGCTGTCAATATGGTCTGACCATTCAACCAATCCATCTCCCCTTCCGGGGTCTTGGACACATGATATTGTATCAGGCTGATTTATAAAAGCATTCCTAACCACTGCTCAAGCCAAATTCCCAACTCATCCAGAACTTTCACTAGGCGTCTGCATAGTTGGTTTTAAGGTGATAATTGTGAATTGGCCCCTGAGAAAGGAGAGGTCAATACACAGAGCTCTTGCCAAATATGCATGTTTAGATGTCTCCCCCATGACCTCAGTAAACATATGAAATCCATTTTAATGAACATTTGTTTTAGAATTACAGGCGTAAGCGAAGTCTGATCATCATAACACAAAAAAATGAATACAAAAACCTATCAAACCTTCCAAGGCAATCATTCATCTCTGATTTTCGTCCAATGCCTTTTTTTAAAAAAAACATGTGTTTTCTGGAACTTTAAGTCATCCATGACAAAAACTATACAAATGGTAGGCTACACTATCAGAATCGTGTTGGAAGTATGTTTGTCATGGATTTTCATGGAATCTGCCCCTTCAGGAGTCTCCTCCACCATGTCAAAGTAGACGATACAGCAAAATAGCGATACAGGTCTTGGCAAGGGTGCAAGGAACACACTGAGAAACAGCTCAGGAAATCCGGTAAAAGAAAATCCTTTTATAAACAGAGATTCAACAAGCTATCTTTGTGTAACCAGGACAAAAAAAGCATACACAACAGTCGTTTTTTCTTGGGCAGGAAGGATGTGTTGTCATAGAAGCTTTTTGATTCATGTCTGAATTGTTGAATGACATCCTTTCTCAGATGATAACCAAGCCTGTGCAAAATGTATGTGAGCAACATGTCATATTTTGAAGGTCCTTTAAGGATTCATAAGGTCCTCCTGTCAGGGAGGCCTGGCTTTAATCTCCCATGATTCACTGCGTCTGTCCTGCTGATGAAAACAGGGGGTAAATCCCTTCAACAGTACATCCCTCTTCAAACTTTACTTTTTATCTTTTCTTTCCTGGCACTTTTATTCACCGCAAGGTCACATATACTTACTGAAGATCTGACCCTTGTGCAGAATTCTAATGAAGGTGAGTATATGAATGTTTTGAGAGACAGCACCAAACGAATACCTAAAGCTTATCATGTACGATATAGCCTAGGTCTTATAGATGCATCATAGGAACTGCATACCAGACTGAAAGATGGCACCCACTCACTTTAATGGAAATAGCTGGCCTGGCGCATAAGCAAAAAGTTTTCCAGGACATCTGCACATTTCCCCATGTTTGCCAACTTGGCCAAAATACTTTATATTAACCTCAAGCAAATCACTTAGGCTTTTGGAAAGTTTTACACTTATACATTTTATGGAATAAAAATGTATATTATTACAAAGAGTAATAAGCAAACTTGTTTGTCCTGTCCTATCCATAGTTTTATGGATGACTCTTTTACAATGTTTTTCTATGAGGAAAATCATATTCTAGCCACAGGGGATTTATTTGCTTGCAATACCACCAGTGGTCACCAGGAAAAATGATTGGTAAAATTGTCTGACGGGGCTGCTACAAGCTCTTTCAATGAATCTATGGTTGGGACACAAACTAGTGCTTACACAGCGATTCATTCTTTTCTTTTCAGTGTCATTTTTATTTACACTCAATAACTGCCAGGTGTACTGTTGCAATCATATCTGAACCAACTCACAAAGTAATGTTAGCTCGGAGTCGGTATTATTGTGAACATGAAGAATAGAAGAAGTAATGGATCACAGTTGGCACTGATAGCTCAAATGATCAAAACATCATTCTAAACAGTAATACCCGAACTAAGATAGTACTCTGAAACAGATATATTGTTTTCTCCAATAAATAGCAGTAATAACTAAGTATGGATTAGCAATTCAAAAAAAAATTCAAATCCTGTTTTAATTAGTTGCTTTTTACTTAGGTCTGAATTATTTTGTCTCCATTACAAATCACTGTAGCCAAATTCCCTCAGCTCTGGGAAATCAATTTGGTGTACAGCCTGGAGTGTGTACAGACTATCCATGAATTGCATGTGAAAAAAAAGTGTGAGGTTTACAGATGGTGAACAAATAAATATGACTGGTGTGTCGACAGATACTGTGAATTTTGAATCTTAATAGAACAGTTTGAAGGGGGATTAAATATGAGTTTAATACATTGCTATGATGTGCTCAGCCGGACCACAACCTAAGCTTTCTTCTCATGTTCCACCTTGAATTACTTTTAAAGGCTATTACATTAAACAAAATGGTATTCGAGTCGTTATGTCTATGTTTGACTTTGAGAGAAATTGACCACATTACTTTTACAATAAATTGGAGGCTTGTGGCTACATCCAACTTGAGTTTCAGAAAAAGGACTGAGGGTCAAAGAGTGCTATGTGGCTCAAGAATGCTAATAGGTCATAACCATCTCGGTATTTTCAGATCAACCTGATGTAAAAGGCTGACCTCTGATTTCCTGATTTGGTTTGTACTTTCCCCCAGACTTGGCAGGCCGTGACAATGAGAGAACTGTAACAAGAATGATCTGACATGAGCAGAAATGCTTTCCACGGATAATTGACCCTTTTCCTGGACAGACACACTCCAAGATCAAAAGGGTATGTATCCTCTATAGACTCCAAGAGCACAGTGATTAAACACATTTCACAAGTATTTCCGTTTTCATTTCCAGGGCCGATCTGGCAAAGACTTTAGAGATGTGTTTCATTAAGTTGGATCATGCAATATAGTCCCTCGACAAGAGGGTGTACTGTATATGTGAGAATACAGGTTGCCTCTGTGCTGTATGTGCATGCGTGTTGCTCTATCTGTACGTCTATATGTATATGTAGCTAATTTTTATCAGTGGAGTCACGTGACATGTTGCCAGCTGAAATCGCAGTGTTCCTCAAGAAAGACAAATGGCATTGTTCCAGCAGCAGATACCGGCTTTACTGCCAAATCCCTGCCGGCTGGACTGAGTTTCCAGCCATGTAAAGAGAGCAGGAGTGGAGCAGGGGCCTGACAAAAGATGACATTGGCTTGTAAATTTTAGGCGATGACGCTCAGGGGGATTCCATTATGTGGCTGTCACACAGCATTAGGCGAGACAGCAAACACTTTCATGTGTGGATTACCATTTACCCATTGGAGATAATAGATATTTGCCTTGGCTAATCCATTCCTCTATTGATTTGTCCCCCCCATTTAATAACTTCTTGCAAGCAAGCAAATTTTAATAAGTGCAAGAATGCTGACATGTAAGAAGCCGGAACAAAGGGCCGTGTTTGACTCGGATAAGCTGCTTAATGTAGTTTTCCATAGAAATATGAGATGTAAGATCATTTGTGGCAAGCTTACACCCCCTATATGTAAACGTGTAAACTCTAATCTTGAAAGATCATTGTGTATAGAAATCTTCATTCAAAAATGCTTACGTACGTGAAGAGTAGGTCAGACGGTGAATAGTTGTGTCTCAGACAGAAGAGGCAAACAATGTTCACGTTTCTTCATTTATTACAATATTTACAAAAAGAGGAAAAGTCCAAGGGTATTTTGAATTCTTCAGCGTCAACCAATTTCCATAAAAAAGTAAAATCTATGCATCCGAACTACCTCACCACTGGGTGACATGTCCCTTCATTGCATTAACCTGAACAGTGTGCGTTTGTGTGTGTGTGTGTGTGCATGCGTGCGTGCGTGCGTGTGTGTTTGTGTGTGAACCAGTGAACTCGGGGCTGAGTGCAAGAGACAGGGTTAAGGAAGTTGGAAAGCAGTAAGAGAAGGAATTACTGTATGGGTTGTTGGTTTTGGCTTTTTAATGAGATTTTCTGATAAAATTAAAACAAAGAATATCACTTGCAATAAGACCATCATTAATATCAACAAATTACATAAATGAAATTCATCCAGTACTGTTTCTTCTCCTTAGTATTCCCCATCAAAACCTCAAATCCCACCACTATAACAACTTAGTTCAACATTTAGAACAAAATAAATCAGCTAAAGCCATAACAGATGAGCCACAATGTCACATTTAAAGTTGATAAGAAAATGAGGACAGAAATGAAAATTATCCAAACCCCCTTTCCATGCCATGCTTCCATATAGGTGTACACAAAACAATTAAAGTGTTAAGGTATGTGTAGGGTAAAATGACGGACAAAATGAGAAATGCTCCTAACTTGTGTGTTCTTCATTTTAGTTCAGTTGCATTACATTCAGTCATTAAGCTGAAAACTGGTATTTTTTGTTGTTGTAGATCCTAGGATAATAAGACAAGGGGGCACAAATCAGATGTTTGGTGTCTGGGGGTTCTTGGTCCTTGGCATCGGCACCGGTGATGGTTGTTGTCCTTCCGCAGACAGTGTGGATAGCTGTGGAGGCAGGTTTTCAGCCTGAGCTTGAGGCTGAGCTAGAGTGTCGTATCTGTCCTCAGTCTGGTGCATGGTCTCATATTCTCGGCTGGTGGACTCGGGATCCCCCTTGTTTACAGAACGCATCCTGAACTCCCCTTCATCCCTGAGTCTCATTTGGGTTTTGCTGCGTCTGCGGCAGCAACACAATACGATGATAATGATGAGCAAAAGCAAAATCAGACCCGATCCTCCTGCTGTCACCGCCACAATAGTTTTGGATGGAAAACAATGCAAAGTTGGTGGTGTTGGCGATGGCTTTTTGCAGGTCGGACGGACTGTGTCACTGTTCTCCTTGCTGACTTTGTTTGCCACAGCGCATGTAAAGCTCCTTTCCCCTTTCAGCTGGGCCAAGGATATGCTCAGTGTCTGTCTTGTTTCGCTCGTTAATGTCTTTCCATCTAGAGTCCATGAAAACATGAAGTCCTGCGGTTTAGCTACATTGCAGTTTAGATTGACAGCACTAGACTTGAAGTCACAGGTAAAAGCGAGCTTGGGTTTGGGTACCTTTTCCATCACACAGAGACGAACGGCCCATGTTGTGGCTGCAGTATTATTGGGATGCAGCACATTTGCCTGGTAAATCCCTGCACTTGCGAATTGTAGGTTCTTCAGCAAAAGAGATCCGCTTGCAGAGACGTCCTCTGGCTTTCCGAAAGACACTCTACCTTGCTCTCTGTAGAAAATGATGGTGCTATTATGAGTCCATCTCAGCACATTTGACTTAGCCAGTCCCACGTAGACAAAAGGCAGAGTAAGACTATGCCCAACGACAGCATTCAGTTCACAGGTGTCCTTGTTTGCTGCCGAGATGTTGATGAATCCTGATAGAATGACGACTCCAAGTGTGGCAGCAAAACACGCCATTGTAGACATGTGTAAACCAAGGTAGTTTTTCAATATGATATTAAACCAGATTTTTTTTAATTATTGCCTTCTTCAGTCTTCAATATGATTTGCTGATTTCTAAGCCCTGATCGAGAAGCAGTCCTGTCAAGATGGATCACTATACATTTGAAACCCACAATAGAACTGGCACACAATTGAGAAACGTCAAGCCAAAGAGAAGTGAATCTTCAGTAGGAAGGAAACGCTGTTAGTCAAGAGTCTGCTTTCAGTTCTCTGCGTACAGCATGGTGAAAGTATTGTGCCCACTGACATTTTCCGCTCATGTGAGTATCAGAGACATATAGAAATATGTGAGCTATGTCGTAATTTACTGCAATACTGTCAAGCATGACCTGATGGAAAAATAATTGTGGTCCAAACATTACTGCATTACCACTTAAACCCCATGACATTTGTTTAACTTCAATGTACAAAAATGTATATAATATATAATATAAAGATCTCTGAGTTGAGTTTTTACTGTAGTGGGAAATGGAGCTTATATCTTTTGTTTCTGGTTTGTTAAATTTGGAGTTGGTGGGGAAATGTGTTTTTTATGGTAAAATTCAATAGAAACATGTACAGGTATGTCTTCCCCCCTTTTTCATTCTTTTGAGAATTGTATCCTTTTGAGAATAGCATTTTGACCAACACACACACACACACACACACACACACACACACACACACACACACACACACACACACACACACACACACACTGACAGAAAAAAAACAGGGTTCAGGTTAGGGTTTGGTTAAAGTCAGAGTTATGTCTTATAAACAAGTTACATTATGTCAGATTATAAAAGTTACACTTGTGAATTGTGCGTGTTTATTTGTCAAATCATGTTATATTTATGAATTTGAAAGATTTGTATCTGTAATACATATGTTTTGCCAGAGGCTGCATTATATAAATATGGTACAAAGAAAGAGGAATAAAGAGCAGTGAAAGTGATTTTCAAAGAAAGAAAAACTTGAAAAACAGCAACAACTCTTCCTGCTTTGCCCACTGACTGAGACAGGGAGATTTAGAAGTTGTAACTGCATGGCTGTCAGTCATAACTCTTCCCTTACAGTCTCACTGTTGTGACAGACCCATCCATCACAGTGACAGATGTCCATCTGTGGACCATACATTGTAAAAACAGCTGCTGAGGGATAGTAACTCAAACCCACTGATACTTGAACTCGTAGTGTGTATTAGCACCAGTATATTAGAGATGTCATTGAAGGGTAAGTACACTCTCAAATTCTGCTTCCTCACAGCTTATTTTGAAGATGTAACAGAGGAGTGGGGAAGCCATGACTCTAAGGCCAAATGTCTCTATCTTCCTGAGAGTCTGGTGGATCACTGACAGATCAATAAAACAACATGTATGGTCGTTTTGAGGGAGTTACCCACAATACAAAGCCGTGACCCTGAAGTTTGTTGTAATGTTTGTCTTGGGTTAATGTTATTCCTCAGCCCTTAATATCTTGTTATGCCCTGAATATTGCAGTAACCCACTTGCCCACATGTGTTATGTTCACTGCCACAGAAGAGGAATACATTTTATCCATGTACAACATACGTTTTCCACCAGCACTCATCAGGCTACAGTTAGCTAGTTTCCTGCTATGTATACTTGGCACGGCTGCTGGCATAAGAAGTAGACCTTGGACTCTCGTCTATTTAGTCTGTTTCAGAGAAAATTCAGCTGGACCAAATTTTCAAATCCAAGAAAACACATAGAAGCTTATTTTGTAAATCTGGAAATATCAACAGTATTGCTGACAACAATCAAGGGGATTATATGTACAGAACTAAATAGATAAGTGATTAGTTCCTCTGTAATGTTATCATTATATATAAGACCAAGTAGGTTTCTAAGGTGCAGGACAGGTGCTTCATTAAGCAATATTTGTAATGTGAATCTGTCACGTAACACAAAGTTCCTCAACATGCTCATGTTTCTCTGTATCGGATGGCTATTTAAGTAGCAACTGTTTGCTAACATGTTTGCAGAAGAAGCTAATACGAATTTCAGGGATTTGTTTGTTTGAGTTAATGTTGTAGTCGATATGCCCCCTTAGTGGTAAAAAAAATCACCAAATGCAACTTTAGTTCTAACAATGTGCTTCAACTATTTTAATCCGTGCACGTTAAAAAAATGTGGTTCATGTCAAACTGCTGAGGTGAACATGTCAGACTGCACTGTGAATGCACATGGATGTGAAAGAAACAATGTGTCTGTCCGGTTATTAGTGCTTTGCGATGTGCTCTGCTGACATACTGTTAAGCTGACAATAATCAGTATAATGTCTCAGCAAGTTAGGACACAGAGTATAATAAATTACTGAAATATTATGAAAAGAATTCAAAGATTTATCATCAGGCAGAAATTTCCCTGCTGGCTTTTTGCATTACTCATTCTGATTATTGGTTTTTGCCTATCAAGGAATACAAATGACTTTTATTTGTCTAGTCTAAATTGGTTTAGTCAAGGCTGCCATTTCAGATAAAGCAATTTAATAATGAGAGACCACCGCCTTATGTAAATATCTGTTGCAAATGCTTTTGTTCTGGTGCCTGCAGTTGAGCAGCTCAGCTATAGAGGCTGTTTATTTTGTAATTAGAGACGGTGGCTACTGTCAATTAAAATTGATATTAAATCATTTCATTATTCTTCTCTTGAGAGAAGCGCTGTTTTGCAGTCTTTTATTCTTCACAAACAATAACAGAGGCTGCAGCCATATCCCGTCATAGTTTGACCTCATTCGGCTCAGCGGTTGTAATCCTGCAAGTCTCTAAGTGGCGCATTTTTCTTTGGTTTTTAATTTAATGGCTCTGGAGCTGAGTTGGCATTTTTCACGTATTAAATGAAAAAAAATAGCTTTAAAAATGTAACCAAATCATTATAATCAAGTGAGGTATTTGTTAATCCCCTATAGCAATGCCACTAAATCAGAGTCATTGTGCGGTTAACGTTTAAAAAATACCCTTGTAATTCCATAATTCATGGCTTCTACGAGCCTCCAACATACCACTATAGCTGAGTTTGCTCGAGTTCGATAAGAATGAGTTCATTTTGCACTCCACTTCTATAATTTCATGCAATTAGCAGTGATTCACACTCTTTCTGTAGTTCTCAGCACCTTCAAAGATACCCATAGCAAGAAGAACACCTGTTTCCTTTAGTTTCACCGTCATTACACTTTTTCCTACCCTGAGGGAATAGATTGATGTAAAATGTTAGCTATTCAGAGGAGGCGTGCTGAGAACTGAATCCAATGAATTCTTTGTTACAAATGTTGTGGGGATAATATCTCCAGAAATGTCCAGCTCACATATTGGAACGTGTGTGTGTGTGTGTGTTTGTGTGTATGCGTGTGTGCATTTATGTGTGTGTGTTCACACAAAGTTCAGCAATATCAACCCACAAGCACCCTTAAAACAAAAGGTCAACCTTCATAGAAAGTGTTTCATTTCAAATCCAAGGTGTTGGACTGCAGCCAAAACAATGAATAACGTATCCCTGTCCTAACACTTAGAGCCTGCACAGTACGAAGATACATCCTAGATGTATTATTAGGGGACACTCATGGCACTTGTCCATGAACGCTGTCTGTTTCTTGTTAACTTACAAATGTTTTCCCCATTCACAACCTATTGAAACACGTTTCCACCTTGTAGCCCCTCTATAAAACAAATCCACATAAATCCTCAACAACAAGTGAAATAATGACCATGACATCAACTCTGCATGTTATAACGGTATAAGAAAACAACTCTCCTTATTGCGTTGGCTTCTGCTCCTGACATTCACTGTGTTTCCTGTCCTTGTATCATCTGCAGTGATTCCTCATAGACAGGTGTCAGAGATAGAGAAGAGGAACTGAGCTGTGGCGACATCGTGACATAACACATGACATAGTGCCAAATGTCAAGGCAATGTTTTTCCATCTTCTGCGAGCTCAGCTAATCTCATATTAGTGTAATCAAATGTTTGTGGTGCTCCTGGACGAAAAAGCTTAAGTTGACTTCATTATTATTGATGATATCCAGGGCATTCTGAATGTGTTTAAATTGGTTCATGTTAAAGGCAATCAAGCACTCCTCTTCAGACGGTAGGATTTGATGCAAACGTTACCCTGTTTGCCTGATGTCAAATCAAAGCCAACCGTTTTATCATCCCTTTTGATCTCCTTTTGTAATATGCCCATGCCCTTTTAATTGGCTACAAAGTAAGGTCTGAATAGGCTGGGCATGGGTTAATTGGCTCCAGTTCCTGGTCCCTTAAGCTTTCAGGCAGGGAGCCCGTCTGCCTAGCTGATGTTTAATTCAGGGGCCCAGATGGAGGCGTAACAGCCTGCCTGTGAGATCCTTGACTCACACTTTGGGCAGACGTGGCTGTGGCTCTGGACGGCCCCCGGGGGAATGAGGGGTCAGCGTGGCCCCTCCTACTATCCAAAGTCAATATGATCAGGGACAGTGATGTCATCTTAAACCAAGGGCTTTGAACTGGATTGACAGATGCTCTCTATGGGACACACCAACAGTTATAAATCTAACCTGTTTCCGGCTAGCAAAAAGTCTAAAAGTTAGCCACAGTAGCTTGACAGGTTACTTATTATGTCATCAAGATAAGCACCTATTTTATGTGGACATGCTCCTTATGGTCTCCGCTAGCGTCAGCATAATGACCTCACCATGCTTACCGCTCTCTGGCTATCGACTGACAGAGATCAACACATAACAAACTGCATTTTATGTTTGCCATGTTTTAGCTTAGGAAATCCTATGGCAGTCTACAGGTTGACAGCTCAAAAATACATGGCCAAATGATACTAAACATTTACTGAATGGATTTAAGCAGATCAGCCAGCATTGAAGTGGCTGGGTCAATTATATGAGGTGTTTGTTTTAGGATGTATTAATTGAGAAGCTACAGGACTGGGCAGAGGGTAACTTGTACACATACATACATTTATAAACATAAGAGAATCAACCTTATTCACCATTTAACACTAAAAGTTATGTCAGTGGCCTACAGAGTATGCACACAATAATCATATTAGCCCTTTAATTTACATAATCCTGCATAATCCCTCACACAGCTGTATCCTAATAACCCTGTACATTTATTTTGGATTAAACTAGCACCCCGGTGTTAATGGACAAAACGTGTATTTGGTTTAAATCAGGGTCACTAAGACTAAAGGTAAAGACTTAGAGGAACAAGGTTACTTAAATTCTCTCTATTTAGAAAAAAAATATATCTCATGTGTGCTACCAAGTCTTCAAAAATATGAGGTAATCTGTTCCTGGCAACCCCTGAAGTTGGATCCTTGTGTCATTTATGCCTGGAGCACTGTCAGCAAAATCCATTAGTAAATGACATATGTTGAGGACATTTTTACTTTTACCTTGGGTACGGTCCAAGAAAACAAGTCTATAGGTCTGCAAACAGCAGGCTGTCTTTTTTTTTAGTCATTTGAGAAGGATCGCTGTTATGCTGTTGTTTTTGTTACAGCATAGGTGTGTTCTAAATAAGTGTATATGCATGTTGCATAGTACCATTGTGGTTTATTGGCACTGCGGAGGTTTGTCATGATGGTTCACGTAAAATGAGATCTCCACATCTTCCACACAGGCTCGAGAAGAACAAGGAAACAATTTGTCAGACCTTTAACTCAAGAGAGGATTCTTTTCGCATGTACATCATTTGTACGTCTAATCAAATCCAGCGCAGCTCTGTTATACTTCCCCGATTCCCCTTTGCTGACATTAAGGCATCACAGTCCCTCCGAGTTAAAGTCACTCCCAGTACTTCCCCAAAATGCTTGTGAAGATAAAAGCCAGACCTTTTTCTTTTGACAGGGTTCAAGAGATCAGAGTTTATATTTCCTCTTGCATTACATGGGTCTCTAAATTGTCTGGTTTTGGTGGTAGTGCTGGGGGATAGTGGGGAGAGGGGGGGGGGGGATATACTGAGCTCCACACACAATAAAGACTTGGGCTTATCATTGTTGACTGCTCTGGTGCCGCCACTGAGGAGGAAGCCGCTTATATCATCTTTGTTTTGCTCAAACACAGCTGTTTATGCTCACCGAGTCGACTGGCTATCTGCTGATGCTAAAGGACCTTTGATATGGCCAAGTAAGGCGCGCCATATAGAGAGGGAAACACTGAGGCATCGATGACCCCAAAATCCACCTCCCATCGGCCCTGTTGGAGTTTAAGTTTAAACAACTGAGAAGGATTGTTTTTGTGGGAACTCCTTTTTACTTTTTTTTCATCGCTGCAGGGCATGCGTTCGCTGGTGTCTTACTATAGCCTATGGAAACTATGGAGGACATTTTAGCGAGACGTTCTGTGGCTGACCATAATCTCTGGACAACTTTCCATTAAGTTAACGTAGTTGTGTATTATTAAGTCTCATCAGAAAAGCTACATAACCTACAAGTGTAATTTAATGCAAAAACAATCTCCTGACAATTACTTGCAAGGTTTTATCCAAACAAGATTTTTTTTTAGGTTCCTTCAAAGCCAACTTGAGGGAACTCTGTTGAAGCAATGTTTGTCCAACAGCTGGAGAGAATGAACAAACACTTGTTTCTGAGAGTCGGCCACAGATAATGCCATTTGTGTTTGCCTGAAGGTGATCCTTTGGTCTGCTCTTTTTGCTTGTATAAGTAATCAAAAGTTAATCCTCCGCAGATGAAGCATCCCACTTGTGCCAGAGCATTTCCTTTTGTTTTTCTGTGTGCGGACAATGAATGTTACAATGAAGTCCATTCTTCTGCTCAGTGACTTTTTTCTGTTCATCTCTCCTTGTCATTGAGACTATGTTTCTCTTCCCTCTGTCTTCCCTGCACATTTGTATGTGCTGTGAATGTTTATCACTTTATATTTTAAATTTCAACTTGTGCAATATCCATACACATGGACACAAGATTCCTTCAATTACCTACCTGCAAATGAATGCCGTGGAACTTAAAATGAAATGTGGAGGTATTGGATAATGGAGTGGAGTGGTAAATCAGGAAGGTTGTAGTTCTATTTAAAGTGACTGTGTTTAACAAGCTAAAAGTTAGCATGTGACAGACTGATCAAAATAAATACAGTACCAGGCCATAAATCACTGCACAGCTGGAGGTCAGAAATAGCAGCTTGACGATGTGCAATGGACAATTTTTCATTTGCGTCGACAACCCACAAAAACACATTGTCAGTTGTATTTATTGCTAAGACCTATTGAAGTCAGAGTTAGGAACTACTGCTTTGTCAGAACAACTGCGCAACCCCATCAAAATGTAGCTGTGGCACATTAAACAGTTTATACGATCATTTCAAAGTTTGGAAACTTGATACCATTTGTATATATAAACAGTATGGAGTGTGGAGAAGTGCCAGGTATGGCTTGTTAAAATGGAAAACTAATTAAACGTTGTAGTGATTTAGGTAGGCACAAGTCCAAACTCAGTAAATGTCATCATTTCATTGGTCATCACTGGTATGAATCTCCTGGAGATTTGCTTATACTTTTGAGTATACCTAAGAGTTACACGTTTTTAAGACTTTGGTTGGCATAACTCAAGGTTTGACCCACTGCTGCAAACCAATGAAAACTGATGCCTTGTTCACACTATAGGCGTGGCATGAGCCTGGTGTGATTCTTTTTAATGAGGTTCCCATGTGAACAGGTGAAACCGTTCACAGTCCTCGTCTGGCAGCGCATCCCTGGTGTCAGCGCCGTGCGGCTCAGGGAGTGTGTCAGCTTGAGCACAGGAGGGACGCCTATTTTTGCCGTAAAAATGAAGACCGTAAAAAATTAAAGCCACAAGCCACAAAACTTGGCAAAGACATACATAGTTTAACCATAGTAAAACCCAATAATCGGATGCTTTTCTTTCTTTGTATGTATTTATGTATAATTTTTAACCCCGTTAAATCAGGGCTGTAGTTTTCCATTCATCTCTCACACAAATTGCTTGCTCAAAAAACTGCAATTGCCGCATGGCAGTTTATCACATAAAGTGAACATAGTGTCAGAGTCGCCAGCCCTTAGTGTGATGATTCCCAAAAACATATTGGTTCCATCTCTGTTCTGAATCAGAAGATGGATACCACTTTGAAGTTTGCATTCCTTCCTGTAATGTCCGATGTTTCCAAGCAACCTCACGGTGACAAGTCTGATACCTCTGTGGTAATTTTAGCTGATAGTATACTGCTGACATAACAATATGTCTGTCTATGATAAATCTTTCATAGTGAACATTTGTTGATTTTATCATTTTTCATATCTAAGTTATGGATGGTTATAGGCTCCGAATTCTAAATATTTATTGAAGCTTCAAGCTGCACACATCGACAGAAGCCATCTCTGGGCATAAGACAAACACAGAAGTGGCTGTTATGTAGCACGGTGACGGATTCTCAAACAAAAGAGTCTGAATGCAGTGATGGAGTATACAGGCTTCCAGGGTCTGGCAATGCCACGAGCTATACATCTGCATGTCAGGCCACCCATCAGTCTTCATTCCTCTCTTCTGCTTCCTCCTGGCTTGGATTAGCTCACATAAAGTCAGGATGCTATATTCTCCACCTTTTTTGAATAGTGTGAAGCCTTTGATGTGGGTTCAATGTGAGAAAAGATCAAGAGATAAAAAAAAACGCTTTGCATCCGAGAGATAAAGCTGACAGTCATGTCTGTCAGTTGAATCTGACAAAGCGACAGAGAGGCTGTGTTCGTGTTCCGTTGATAAGGATGCAGGGGTTTTGGCAAGTGGGACTAGACAGACGATAGTAGGGTGTGGTCTGAAGTGATCAAGTCCACGCAAACAGCTATTTATATACAACAAATTCCTCAGCGAAAAGGATAAGCATTAAAGGAAACCAGTAATTCCTCCCAGTGCTTTGAAGTGTTCGGTCATTGTCTGCTCATGTCTTTAATGTGAGTATACGACAAGGAGATATTTCCAGAGATTAGCCTATATCAACGTCAACATCATCTTCCAAACATTTTCAATATTACCGCTGAAAGACATCCCGGCTTTCTTGTTTTTTGTTTATACAGCGCAACGACATTTTTTCAAAGGAAATCTTTCTTTGACTGGATAATACATTATCATTGGTTTCCACAACAAGTCATTAGAAAAAGTGCCAGCAAATCCAAATGCACGAGTGACTGCAGAACATTTTTGAATTATTCCCTGCATTCTGGACCAAAAACAGATTTCAGGATGATCAAACGCTGAATTTGAGATTGTCAATCACTGGGAGTCAATCACTCCCTCCTTCCTGTACTCTGGCCAAACTGTAAACACAAACTTCACAAAAAAACGTACATTGCTGTGTAACCCTGGAAAAGCTGGCTTTAAGTGCATTTCTATTTGGTCCATGACATTTTAACCACCAAAAGGCCTCCCGTAGAGCAGAGTCTTATCTTTGCAGACCAGAGATGCATTTAACACAGGGCTTAACTTCAAATGATTTTTAAGAAGGATATGGCGACCAGAAAGAAGGGGTCATCCTTTCTTATTGAGCCGTGACACTTTCATGTAGGTTAAACAGCTTACAATGCCCTGGTATGGTGCCCTGCCCCTGGCAGCACTGACTTGGCTGTCTGTGGATACAAAGAGACAAAGAAAAGGGGATTTTGTTTAATGCAAGAAGAAGGCCATTCTGTCAGTTCTTTGTAATCCTTGTGCGTCTTAATTCAGGCTGTAATCAGACAGTAGTACTAACTTTGCCAAAAAGTCCTGGACTTCTGGAGCTTCTGGTATTGGGTGATTTCAGATAGAGGATGAGCCATGCTGCATTTGGCTTGAAAGAGGGTTTGTTGGTTCTGAGCCCAACATAAAAGGATTTCCCATTTTCCTCTTACAGTTGTACATGCAACTGCTTGCATGACCAGATGCACTAGCAGAAGGTGGTATGATTTGATTCAATTTGATTTGATCTGATCAACCATTCAGGAGCCTATAGTCTCTGCATATAGAGTATTCAAAGTGTATATCTCAATTATACACTTGCCCAATCAATGCCAATATTTCTATTTTATTTTGTTTTAAATGTATTAGAACTACAACTTGTATTGATCACAGTATTGATGGTACATCCAATCCAGGGCGTGATCTTTGTGGCACATGCAAAATCTAACACACTCAAAGAAACCAGACTACATCTGACAAGGATCATTCGGACACATGAGAACCTACTGTATCTCTGATAACTGAGTTATGCTGTATGACTCCTATAATCATTTGATCACAACAGAAAGGTTCACAGTGAAATTTCATCCACACTTAAATATGAATATTTATTTTACAAGCTTTGTGACAAAGTAGCTACTCACAGGGCAAGTTGGTGAACTGTTGACAACTAGGGAGAAAAAAAAGTGAGTTCATTAAATTCTGAAATTACCGCAACAATGAATTAAGACGATAATTACAATAAACAATATTTCAAAATTATGCAACAATAATTTCAATGATTGTTATTTATGTAGTACTTAAATTGTACGTTGTTGTTTTCATGCTCAAAATGTTTAGAATATTAGGTCATGGGAACACTGTACTGATGGAATTGCAACATACCAAATTTAGTTGGTAGCTATAAACAGTTTCAGCTGTAGATAGATTATGTATTGTTCAAATGATACAACTCCTTGTTCTCTAGGTAGATATTCTAGATATTGGTATCTGGACCTCTTGTAAACCACGTCCTGTTAAGTTTAATGAGGCACAAAAAAATACGCTGGCACGCTTATTAAGGAATACAACATTTCGCTGACATGGGAGTGTCAACACATGAGCATACTTCAGCTTTGTGTTGTGCCAGAGGGAGCAGAGGTAAATTGGATAATTTCAAAGTGCGTTGTACCTACAAATCAGAGATGGTTGGCACAATAGTAAATCTTGTTAATGGAGTTTTAAAAAAATCTCCATCTGCCCTGCAATGGAATGCAGCGTTGTTAGTGAGCGATAAGAGTTAGGTCTCGCCGTAAAGCCTGAGCATGCCATGGGGGCAGAGACCTTGGAACCATTGCTGATTTAATGATACGCTACACTTTTATTTTGCATGTCTGCCAAAAGAGAATATATGAAAAGGGAGGGAACACAGGAAAAAGAGAAATCCCCTGTTTGGAAAAGCATTATTTAGAAACATCACTGTAGCAACAGAGAATATTTCAGCATATGGCAGCAGTATTAATTTTTACTGTAGCAGCCGACCCTACTCAAAAGATCCCCAGTATATTTTGGAGACGATTTTGGATTCACTGCCATAAATGTCAAATTGAATGGTAGATGGGAATCTGCCATTTATAGTCAACACTAATAAATTACAGAACGTGAATGAAATCCCTCTCTAATCTGGAATAATAATAATGAAGTACAGGCCAGCAAATGTTGGTCATATGACCTATCTTGGTGTCAGCCATGGCCCGGCAAGTATAGTTTAGCAACCACAGGTAACAGAGAGTTCAAGGATAATCTGGGGATTGAAGAGGTATTATAAACTCAGCGTGCTGTGTTTGTGATAACATTCCCAAAAGCCTTGACAAAATATCGCCTATGCTTCCAACATCAGCCCAGGGCGACTGAAAGTAAATTGGTGTTTTTCTTTGGACAGTGTCAAAGACTACAGCTCTCGGGATACTCAAAATGAAATCAAATTTGGCATGTTTGTAAAGGCTTGCATGCACTTGGGTACTATGCTGCGAGCTAATGCCTCTGCACTCACTATGACTGGAGTTATTTCCATGTGGTGTGGTCTACAGCATGTTGGTGAGCTTTTGAGATGGGGTGGTAGGAAGTGACATTGGATATACAACAATCAGATCAATTGATGACCAAAGAATGTACTGGAGTTTCTCAAATTTTGCTGACTAAGCATGTGCTTACTTTGACATTCAAAGCTAAATACATGTTAGAAACCCTTTTAACCATTTTACTCAAGTCAATACGTCTAATTTGATTTCTATTCAAGTAGACTGCTAGCATAATAGGAAAATAATTCACAGGTTTTTTTTGACCCCATTTATTCGAATCAAGTGGTCTTTTTTGTCTTTGTTTGACAGCTGAACATGTGTGTGTGTGTGTGTGTGTGTGTGTGTGTGTGTTTGTGTGTGTGTGTGTGTGTGCGTCTGAATGCATGTAAAATGTCTGTTTTCACTTTTAAATGAAGGAGGATCTGTTTACATTCTTGTTGAGACAGTCTTGGATTGAACCTCTGTAATAGCCTATTTTTTACATAGATTTCTGCTTTGGAAAAAATCATGACACTGCAATTCTATATCCCCGCAAAAGAGAAATAGAAGTAGATTCTCAACATCCCATTTCTTTTCAAACTGTCAGCTATTGTGGTTCTGTGGGAGACCAAAGTTGAAATATTATTTACATATCCCCTTTCAATCTTTGTATCGGTGACTTGAACCAAATCACTCTAGGGCTTCTTGCTGTCAATTTGTTTCCTGTTGGCATGTAAAATAAAAAGCTCTTAGTATGGGGATCGATGGTGCTAGGCCAGCTGAAAGTAATAACCAGAGTGATAGAAAAACACTGTAAGGACGCAACAATTATGTGGCGTAATCAGACAAGGAGGGAGTGTTGTTGATTATGTCACTGCTGCTGCTTATTCACTGTCAAACACTGCTGAGTTCACATTTTATTGGGGTGACTCAAAGATTTATGACGGACTACATATCCCACACAAGCATTTTCAACACAACAAGCACGCACTGTGAACGGGTTGATAAGCCAGCAAAATTGGCAGGATGTCAATTTAACACAGCTGGTTGAAGTTTAGAATGGAGTTCAATCTACTTTTCTTTTTTTTTTTTTACAAACCGTTGTTGGAGCTCTGAAACAATCAAACAGATAGTAGAGTTTTTACTGTCCTGACCCAATGAACTAAGATGGACTGCCAGTGTAACAGTGACTTGACCCTCAGGACTCTAATAAAAGCTAAATGTTATCAGGCTCTCGGCATTAGCCTGTCCCTGTGATCCTTTTCCACTTCCCTGTTTACAGGTACGTTGACCCTGCACCGACCTCGCAGGCATTTGTTGAGTAATTCAGTCTTCGGTATCTTAAATCAGTACCGGGGTCAAGTGGGCAGAAAGGACTAGCTGGGTCAAAGGTCAGCCTGTAGATGTCATGCTCTTAATTTAGACTGTCACACATATTACGACTGGGGACAACCAGGGGATTACACTTCAAGGAGCTTTTTCTTTCATTCTTTGTCCTCAACAAGGCTCAGGCACATCATATGTGTAAAATAAGTAAAACTAAGCAAAACAACGAGGTCACAAAGATGCTAGGGGAAGGTTCCACTGGAGAAAAGCTAATCCGAAACATTGCTACATTAGTGCACATATTTATCTGCTATACTGTTTGCTTTTCCTCTGCACAGATGTGTTTGAAAGTATTTTGATCTGTGTACCCCCGTATCAAGACATTCATTGGAATGTACAAGAATGTGGAAGCTGTGGTGAAAACCTTTAGCCAATTCCAAGGCACAGAATATACCACCCATTTAATAATTTTTAATATAGAATAAATGTGGTCAAATCTTTCAGGAATGAAGGGTGGGTAAATACTGGGTGTATTTATTTTACACACAGGGTATACATTTCTGAGTGATTTGGACACATTCTTTGAAATCAAGCTGCAAAAGTAGGCACAGGGCAGAGCACTCAGAACTCTCTGTATTCCACACACACCTGTAAATAATCCTCAATGCAAAACGTAAATGCTTTTACTGTTATTTATCTAACCTGTGGCTATGTTACTTTTAAATATGTGAGGATACATCACTTTAAGGTTATTTTTTCAATGTTTACAAGGATTTACCTCAACCTCAAATTATCTTTATTAATGCCACAAAACATTACATTTAATATAACTATGTGAACAAACGCACATCTTTATGAGTTAAAGAAACCTATAAAAAAGCTACTTTTTCTTTTTTACAATGATAGGGGTATAAAATCAGTCAAATTGTTAATTGAGAGTTCAATTGGACAATCATATAGGGTTTCTACGGAGATGGCATTAGATATCACATTCACAGTGAAACTAACAAAGCTGCAATCACACTACTAAACCTACTCTAGGTGTATTGACTGTCTCCTGGGTAAATCAATAAGAGCCAAAAGAAAATCAAGAAAAGCACAGCAGTGCGATAGCATCACACTTAAACCAGATCTGAGCTCCAGCTCTCCATGGGCCTAACCACCTAGAGGCTCACAGCCTCCCACTTTGGCCCACCCTGGACACTTCCTGTTGGGCCACTCCTCTCCTTTAGTTGTGGGGAATGCTGGATCTCAGTGGAGTCTGGCAGAGTTGAATTTAGCATTATAGGCAGCCTTACTTAGCGTGATTGGGGCACAGCTCGGAGGAGAGGAGGTGGGTTTGATGTTATCAAAGGTCCTGGTTGGTCTGGGTTGGGGAGGGGAGGGGGCTGTCTGGATTGTGGGCCGCAGCCCCCTGTCTAATGACCCTCTGTTGGCTGGTAATTGTTGCCTTGGCTTATGCTCAAGCCTTTGTGCATTCTAGGAGCCAGCAGTCACGATCAAAGTTGTTCTTAACCTAGCAATACCTTAATCCCCTCACTAATAAACAAGGCTCGGTGACAGAGACCACTCTGGTTACAATGTGGATTAAAGCGGCCCTCCAAAGCCTTGCCCAGCCCGGTTAAAAAACTAAGTCAACCCGGGAATCTGAGCCACGTTGGTTTTCTGCTGATGACCTAATGACCAATGATGAGTACGTTCAGCTTAGAGAATTCTTACCTTTACACAGAATACCAACCACCAATAAGATTAATGGAGCTATTCTTTAGGACACATGCGATTTAGTAGGATTTATTAGATCTGAGTCGAATTACTGATAGATCAAGGAAGTCTCATAATAACTTCAACAAGCCGTTTAGCCATTCCATAGATTCCACTGATACCTGGTGGGGAAGAGGTCTGTTTTGACCGAAATATGGCCTCAACAACATTCACCCATTCTAAGTTGTTCAAAGTTCTAAGTTGGTGAAGTTCAACCATGGTGTGAAATGTTCTGTCCACTGAACCAGTAAATCTATTTATATGCAAGCCGACAATCATACACACTCTAATGATTGTCTTTCTGTCATTACTTTGGGTTAAATTATCTGGTGAAGTCTGGTGCCAAGATTTCCAAGTAATTCTGTTGGCTGTGGACTTGGAAGATGTTTGTTAACCAGACCATTAGCTGCCAGCTAATGTTGCATTTTAGTTAATGGTAGGCTACGGGGTCTTAACAAGGATTAAAAATGCACAGAACTACGGTGGTCCTGAGAGCTCACGGCACTGCAACATCAGAAAACACATGCAAGAAGACAAAAGGCAAACAAATTAAGAAAACATCTTGGGGCGACTGTGGCTCAGGTGGTTAAGCTGGTTGGCCAATGATCCTAGGGTTGGCGGTTCGATCCCAGCCCGGCCACTTGTGTCATGGTCGTTGTGTCACTGGGCAAGACACTTCACCCACCTTGCCTCGTGTGAATGTGTATGACTGCTGTATGTTTGAGGTGGTGGTCGGAGGGGCCGATGGCGCTGAATGGCAGCCTCGCTTCTGTCAGTCTGCCCCAGGGCAGCTGTGGCTACTATGGTAGTTTACCACCACCGGTATGACTGTGTGTGAACGAATTGTCTGGAATCCTGTAAAGCGCTTTGAGTATCATGAAAGGCGCTATATAAATCCAAGCAATTATTATTATTATTATCTTCATCAATTTGACAACACATGCGCACCATTTAGAAAACACATGCAAGAAGAGAAAACGCAAGCAAATTAAGAAAACACGACGGAAGTGTTTCCAGAGGACACTTAAAAGTGATGCACACGTCCAGACAGGCTTGTTGTTTATGCAGATTTTGACAATGATTTTGACTTACAGTGCTATTAAGGTTATCTTTCCGTCTACACTAGCCTACGCTGTGAAGCAAATGTTGGCAATCTAAGAGTGTGATTAAAGCCATTTTACTGGACTGTGGAGGAGATTGTGTGCAGGAAAACTGAGACACCATCTGTCCGAAATGTAAGTAGTCATATTTTTTAAATAATTATGGCCCATTGTTAGTTGAATGTCTGTGATGTCCTTTATCGTATCCCTCCTATAATAACCAACACTGACTGAACTGAGAGTTAGCTGTGTGAAGGTCCGGGTGGGTCAACAGACACTTCATCAAACACAGGCTCAGTCAGGTCACTCACATCTGTAAAACATGGCACATTCAATGTAACATCATGTAGCTGACAGACATGTATCATACATCTGTAGTTATGGCAAAGCTACAAACAGAGGAGATTAGTTGTTTCTTCCATTATAAAATAAGATAAGGCTACTAATAAATTCAGTATAGCTCTGGCTCAATAAGCAACTAGTTCTGAGTGATACTGTGCTGTTTGGACAGGAAACAAACACCAGCAGAGGCAACTTACAGTATTCTTGTCTGTATACACATTACACTGGACATATATACTGCTGCTTGTACCACTAGCCTACTGCTTACAGTCAGACAGCTAGCAGGTAGCAGCCTGAAGCTATTCAAAAACAATACTCTTTACAGTTTCCAACACACCAGTCAGTTTCACCATTTGTTTTTCACACAGGGACCTTCATTGCAGGTCTAATGTGAGTTCACAAAAACGAGCCGCAGGCGACAACAAACAGTCATTGTTGCCAAAGACTCCACAGCTCAAACGGTTAGCCTAAAGCTAATGGTTAAGCTAGCGGACGCTAACGCTAACTACTACCCCGCAACATTCTCTCAGTTCAGTCAGTGTTGGTTATTATAGGAGGGATACGATAAAGGACATCACAGACATTCAACTAACAATGGGCCATAATTATTTAAAAAATATGACTACTTACATTTCGGACAGATGGTGTCTCAGTCTTCCTACACACAATCTCCTCCACAGTCCAGTAAAACGGCTTTAATCACACTCTTAGATTGCCAACATTTGCTTCACAGCGTAGGCTAGTGTAGACGGAAAGATAACCTTAATAGCACTGTAAGTCAAAATCATTGTCAAAATCTGCATAAAGAACAAGCCTGTCTGGACGTGTGCATCACTTTTAAGTGTCCTCTGGAAACACTTCCGTCGTGTTTTCTTAATTTGCTTGCGTTTTCTCTTCTTGCATGTGTTTTCTAAATGCTGTGCATGTGTTGTCAAATTGATGAAGATGTTTTCTTAATTTGCTTGCGTTTTGTCTTCTTGCATGTGTTTTCTGATGTTGCAGTGCCGTGAGCTCTCAGGGCCAACGTACAGAACAAATGCAAAAAAACATCTCTGGTTTTTCAGCTTTGATTGTGATCTTTTTTGAACACATCCTTTCTCCAGACTTGCCTGTGGCTATGCTTTACAATGCAGTGTTGTGGGTGTGTAAAGTTACACATACAATCAGTGTCACACTCCTTTTTATCTTAATAATCTTGTGTGCCCTCAAAAAAGCAATAAAACCTTCAACTGCTTCAGCCGATCTGCTCATTCAACAGTAGGATTGAGTTGTACCAGGCAGCTCTCACATGGGAATGTTTGTCATTGTATGAATATGTATGAATGAGATCTGATAGGAAACATTCAGTCATCCACAACTTTTCATTAATAAATACAGCTTGAAACTGTATCTCTTGTGGATTCACTTTGAATCTGACTTCATAAAAATACGCACAAAACGTTCAGTGTCCTCCTAAGGGACACTATGTTCTCTAGCCCAATAGATTTTCCTTTCCGAAGTGTAAACATGTTATTGTGGCAGACAGTGATTCAGCTAACACATGCTCATCCACTGGCCATCCGACATGATTGACAGTAGTGGTGTGAGCACAGGCGCCAAGTTACATCACTGAGTGTATCCACAGCGTTTCGTTTTGGAATATGTGGTTTATTGTTGTCCTTTAAACCAAATTTGGCTATTGCAAACATCAATTTGTGTAGCTCCCATGATACCTAGGGTGCCTCAGGTAAAGACTGTAGATCATCAAATTATTTAAAAAAATCTTTATTTATTAGGTAAAGGGCATTTGCAGCAGTGTAAACAATGCTAAAGCTAGAGAACGAATATGAGAAATGCACCACATGTATGGTTACAGACAAACTGTAGATGGTGTGTCTCCATACCAGCCACAGCACTGGACACCTGTTTTCACTTAGACAACATACCAGTACCCACTTGCTAAAGCCAATAAACAGTAAGAGTGAATTATAGTAATGTAAAAAGTAAAAGTTAGAGCAGTCAGCACAAAATGTAGCTTTTTAGTGTTTAAGAACGTCAATCCTTTTCCAACTCTCTGAGCTTTTAAATAGTCAGATGTGAAGCTCTTTACAACCATTCTGGACATAAAACTAACACACAGTGGGAAGAAACAAAAAGTTATTTCTTTCACATTTTATTGTAGACATTGCGGTACCGATTTAGGCACCAGTGAATCAATGTGAAGAGCCTTGAACTATTTATTATGGAAAAAACTTTAAACTTAGCCACTAATGTATTTAGTATTGAAATAACAAATGTAAAGGCATAACACATCATGTGAACATCATTAACAGCCAACACCATGCACACAGTTTGTTGTCCCATGAGCTTTATCCCATGGACAGAGCCTGCAATTCTCGGTGGCTGTGTTAAAAACGGCCTACTAACGTCCTCCCTACCACATACTCAACATGTATATACTACATACTGTCTACTTAACGATCGATTGTGTAGGCGAGATTCATCGGACTGTTTACACTGAAGTATACAGAAGCATTTTAGCTGACGTGAATCATGTCACAGTCGACAAGCTACTGAGCTGTTCTCGTAAATAAAACATTGTTTATAACAAAAACATTTTTACATTTGGTCTACATTCTCAAAGTTAGGACTTCTAGAAAAATGTTAATACAATTTGTTTTTTTATTAAAACACTTTTTTCTATGGTTTATTGTTCTCCGTCACCTTTCATGTTGTTTCAATAAAGAATTAAAAAAAAGTTGAAAAAAACTTCTGTGTCGTTTCAAAAGAGTAGGAGTACTTACCTATCGATCCGTACACAAAATCTTCCCGGAAGTAAGTTCTAATCCGGGCATTTCTCGCCTACACAAACTCACACACTGAGCCACAACATACTGAAATTGACGTCATAATTAGTATAAGTAAGACGTTTGTAGGCCGTTTCAAACACAGCCAGTGTGAATTGTCCCAACTCATGAGCCCGCTGTCACAACCATCGTCGCTCCAGAACAAAAGGCATAAACAGCAAGATCTTTGGGATATTTTTGTGTTTGAGTTCTTATGATTTATTATCCAGCTGCCCTCAAGTATGTTCCAACTTGGCAGCGACTTCTGCTGAGGATTAGCAGCAGCCGTGGCTAACAGGCAATTGAATATTTATATACGGCAAACAAACCCCCTTTTGAGGGTCAGCAGTGTGACTTGTGAAATCGCTTTATTTATGCACTTGTTTACATAACTCTTACAATATTATATTTTTGTGCGGAATGAATGCAAATTCTATCTCAATCATGACCTGAGTCAGGGGGTTAAGTGGTGACAAAATGCATGCGCATAGAGTGCAGAAGGACAAGTCAAACAAGCTGCTCTTTCTAAATAAAGGGCTTTGAAATAAGGGTGGTCACCCTCTGGTCTGCTACGACCTTTTGTACAGGCTCCGGCCACGGAGGGCAGCGGAGGCCGTATGTTGTGTGCAAACAGCAGACAGGGTTTATAGCAGCAACAGAGCAGGGATCTGCCTCTAGTCCCTAACCTGAAGGTGTGCGTATTAACTTTGTCTGGCTAATCCTTATGCCATAGAGAATAGAGGAGGATTAAGACTTTAACCCCTTCAGAGAAAAAGTCTCGTTCTAGCACAGAAAGGGCCCTTAGCCAGCGTCTCTCTGCTGGAGCTCTCATCAGAGTCATTGTTCCGTCACGAAGGCCAGCTGTCAGTGTCCTTGGGATGAGGAGATGAATGAGGAGCCCTTGAGCAGTGCGTCTGCTCCCTCTGTTTACTGAGGGGCCTCTTGCTGTGTAAATCACAACTTCAGGGCAGAGGGGCTATAGGGCTTGGAAAATACACTGGAAATAAAAACATCAAATAACTTTCTCGTCTGAATGAGCCTTAAACTTTACGAGGCAGAATAATTCATTATAGTTTTTTTTTGGATCCCAATTAGCCTTTGACCGGCCAACCCTGAATTAGCATTCAAGTTGATATTTAAAGGTGAAGTAAGCGGTTTATTTATGTTAATATAAGTGTTAAATCACTCTTTATTCATACAGTGATCACTTACATAATATGCGAGTTTCATAAAGCCGATCTCTCAGTCAGCTGCTTTTGCATGTAATCGGCAAATAAACTTATTGGAGGATCCCGAAATTTTCATCCAATCACAAGAGAGAACTCTACAAACCGACACCCGTCTCACTCATGGTCTCACTGCCTGTGCAAGCCAGAGCAACAGATGGGTGAATGTTTATGCGCCTACAATGGCGGAGCAGGTAAAATTCCTTCCTAATGTCTGTTTTGATGGTTTTTATCATGTTTTATCACACTTGTGGATCTGAGATGATGATAGATAACTCGCTGCTTGAAGACCGCAGTGCATTAATGTGGTGACGTAGGGACGAGCGAGGGGACTGCTAACTGCAGTAACTGACAGGAAGTTAGCTAAAAGAACCATTCCGCTTACAGCACCTTTAATAACAGAATGAGAACAAAAAACATTGAATGAACAAATCCACAGCCACAAGATGTTCACTCGACACGTTTCATTTTTAGTTCCCCACATTATACCGAAATGATTAGCACACTGCTAGCCTTGAAGTATACACACGATGAATAGCCTACTTTATAATTGTCTTGTGTTTTACTGTTTGTTACAATGTGAAACCAGATCAAAATAAGCTGTATAGTATTTTTTTTATATAAATTATATTCTTTGGATTATTCTTCCTATCAAGTGGAAAATATTATGGTCTGAACAACATTACATGAACATAGTGCAAGATGTTGCAAGTCAAAAAAAGTTCGAAAATACTGCTGTTTCCCTATATACTGTACCTGCATACAATTTTAGGACCATTGGTTAAATAGATAGACATGCTGTATGAAAGGACAGAGAGAGAAATGGAGGCAGCAGGAGACCAATTCACATGACTTGGAGGAGCTGATTGCTGATTGCTGATTGCACTGTTTATGAGGGTCTGGGGGGGGGGGTGTTCAACAGTGTGTTCTCTCAGCGAAGACTGTAGGTGGTCCCGTCCCCACACCTGCCTCTGCATCCCAGGCCTGCCAGCCACACAGCTGCACCACAGCACTGTCACTCACTTCACATCACAGGTATTCACCTCCTTGGGCTTACATGATGTGGAACCTGCAGGGGGGGGGGCTTCACTGAGTGATCACTGATCAAACATAGGCTCACTCCGATGAGGGTGCTGGCCTACCAAGCTGAATCGCTCAATTGGGCTGCTTCGACGTAAGGCCGGTCAGTGAACCAACAGGGCTAATGTGTAATGTTTCGCTTCGCTGCTGTGCAATTGGTGGTCTTCCCTTCCCTTTACCTCCCACACGTCTTGCTTGGCTTTTTCCCGCTGTTTCATGTCCATTGCGCCCACCTGAGACCCCGCATTCGCCTGCATGATCCGACTCTTCTCTGTCACTGTCTCAGGTTCAGTGTACGGCCAAGAAAATACCACCAGCAGAGAACGCCGAGGATATATCTCACTAACAGATGTCCTGAGAAATCCCTTTCACACTCACCCCGCAATCATCCAAGACTGTCAAAGCTCCCATTGATGGTGTGAGCTTGAGATAACAGTAAACTGTCTGGGGTTGCGGTTGGCAGTAAGGGGAGTGCCCATTTCATGTAGTTGACTCAGCCCTTGCTAAGCGGGAAACGTGATGGAGGATGGGTGGAAGGAGAGACCAGGACCAGCTGTTTTTCCTGATGGTTACCGCAAAGGTCTGGACCCTGTGCATGATCCTTACCCATGTTGACCTGGAAGTCAGTTCTGCTGTCAACAGCTCATGGGAATAAAGACCTTCATCACTTTCATCTTGAAGTCTTGGTAAGGCAAGCAACACCTTCTCATCCCAGCCTTCAGTGTGAATCAGCAACTGTTGCCTGCGGGGCAAAGTAAGCTGATCCTGCATGTCACAACGTCAGCAGGAAAGATTAATGATTTTAGTGTATCTATTCAATGAACATTCTTTTCACATGACCAGTAAATAATTAACATCTTCATTGATGACACTATATTGTTTTCTTCTAAATACAGCACTCACACACACGTTTTTGGAAAGCGCCTTAAGATATGTCAGCTATATCCTCAGGATGGTTAACCATGATAGCTCCCCCACCTCCCCCAGACTGCCTGCCCACTGTTTCCAATGCAAGTGCTCTCTATTTGTCTCTGTGGATCAAATGTCCCAGCGAGTGCTCTGTTGATCAGCGAGCCTCCTTATAAGGTCGGAGCAGAGAGAGCAAAGCCTTGTGAGAGCCCTACCAGCCCTTTCCCTTTATTTACACAGACTCTGGGTGCATACAAGCATGGAAAATCCTCCCTATCAAACTTTCTTCACAAGCTCCAGGAATATATTCACTGTCAAACACTCCTAATCTGGATCAACCTATCACTGAAACCTTGTTTTATTCCTTGCATGTCCTCAACTTTGAGAAGATGGATAAGAGTTGCACAAAGTTATGTTTCACCTTCATAGAAGGCTGTGCAAAGTTGATAATTTTTCATTGCCATTCCATGAAAAAAGTGTGTGAGGTTCAGTATTTCAATTATACTGTATATGACATCAAATGGCTGATATGTTGCCAAACAGCATTGAAATTCATCCAACTCTAGAATTAAATGACTTTTTTGATTTTATTTCCTATCCCTTAAATGTATAGATTACATTTACAGAGGTCATTGCAGCGCAGATCAAAATTCATATTTTGGAGTAAAACAGGAATTTCCTGTGCTGGAGGGCTGTTAACCTGAATTTTACGGGTTAATCTGTCTGGAAAACTGTAATATGACTTTTTTTTCTGCTTAGATTAGGGACATGTGACTGGTTGAGTAAACATGTATTCAGAGAAGGCCTAGAGTGAACAGTACCTGCATTCAGCTCGGCAGTCTCCCCTAGTCCCTTAAACCACTCGCTACAACACATGGCAACAGGTCCATATACGTACTAGGAAATGTTCTCTTACGTCCAAGTTTTAAACAAACTCTTTAATGCAAAACATTTTAGGAGTTACACTTGAATTGCTTTCTTTCCACCACAGCTGCCATTGATTTTAGATATTTTTTTTATCAGCCAGATATTTCTCCAGATTCTCTATAGATATGTAACATGCTTAAAGGCTCAGATGTGCTTAGTCTATTAGTAAACCACTAGTGGGCAAAGAAGAGTGTGAAAATGATTATACTTACTTACAACATTAATTTATTTGTATTACGGTAAGGCCACTAAAGCTTGACTTTTCAGACTTGATTCTCGATACTCCATAAGAGAGACCCCTATTACTGTGTAGCAAGTAGTTTTCCTCCAAATCAATGGAAATGAAAACAGGAGGAACATGCTAATCAAATCAGTGAAGCCAAACAAACACATTCATGTCCCATAGGCGAATTATCTTGGCTGGGATGTCTGTCGTCATTGCGGAGAGAGACTTGGCCTGACCTGACCACTAGGCTAAAGGTCTCAGACATGCAGTTATACAAATAATGAGGGAGTGGCAGACAGTAACAGTTACTGCAACCAACACAAGCCTTCAGCGGTCAACACACCTAAATGAATGTGCTACTGTATGCAAAGAGGTGCTGAAGCGCCGACAACCATTGCAGTGATTCACTGAGTTGTTACATCTGGGTATAGGCTGCATTTCTCAACCACAAACATTGTGGATAGTTGACACGATTGGAAAAGCTGAATGCACCCATAAAAACACTTCAAAGTTGCTTTCCTTTAGAATGAATCCTTCTGCCATCAGTATGAGATTTATGAAAGCGAGTTTACTAGCCCCTTGTGAATGCACTTCGATTCCTTAATGTGGGGTAAACCTGTTAGGAAATGCATGCACGTTTCTCTGTATGTCTGTTTGCTAGTAAAATCAGCCAGCTAGTCAGCCAGCCAGGCAGGCAGGCAGAGAGCAAGGCCCTAAGGCAGTCTGGGTAATTACTGGCAAGTCATGAAGGCCAAATGGAATGTTTACTCTACCCCAGGGTCAGCAGGCGTTATGAGAGCACTCTTCAAAAAGCCTTGACAAGATTTTCAATGGGCCACTTTGTTGTTGCTGTCCCTCTTTAAAAGATCATTAGCTCCTCACTATAGCTTTACAGCTTTTGCTACACTGTATGCACACCTTTTTTATGGATTGGAGACTAATGCCATAGTGAACTCAAGAAGTTTCTTTTTTGTCGTGCAGTGATGAATATCTTCTCACTTTGCCGCGGCTTAGTAAGTCTAAGCCTCCTGTCATTGCTGTTAAATATCCTGTGCTGCAGTATTAGAATAATTCCCCAGAAAATTATGTTTCGGGGCAGGACACAGGTAAACACTCAGGCCATAAACAGCTTTGTTTGACAATCCCGCCCACGCTCTATGTAAACCTCACAAATCACCTTGCCGAGTATTATCTCTAAGCATAACTGTCAGCTGCTGAGGCTGTGGCCTGGCCCTGGGCTCTTGTCCCTTGACCTATAGGCACAGAGTTCACTTAGTGGTGAACTTTGAAGCTCTGAGGGCAACCTGGTCTCAGGGCCACAAAGTGACCACAGGCAAAGTCCTCAAGGGCTAAGGGGGGAAGAGAGATATTAGATTGTGTGCCCATATGAGTCAAGAATACATAGACCCAATGGCAGTAACAAAGCTCAAGCCTTTCACAATCCTACCACTGCTGAGACTTGGGAACATTTTAATATATTATATTATTTGAGTACTGGACTGTGTTCATCCAAGTTAAAACCACATAAAAACTTCAAATCAATGTATTCTTAATCAAACTCTGTCGGTAAATGGCTTCTTCCACGAAAGCCAGGGACTCGTTCGGAGAGAGTGTCAGAATGGTCTTGTTTCCTCTGCTGATTTGCTGTTCTTGGCAGTAAACAACCCATCGTGTCTAAGCCAAAGTCTGTGCGGTCGTAATCATTTTCCCCTTCATTCTGAGCCGGCGTTTTTTTTTTTTTTGCCTTCGGCTTGTTTTCAACAGTTTGTCCAACTTATGGAGCCAAGCGAGTGTTTCAAATTCTTCTATCCTTTTTTAACGGAGACGTAGCTTGTCTTTCTCTGCTTGCCATTGGCATTTTTCTTTTATTCAGGCCCAAACTTTTACAGTTTCTCAATGTGTTCTGGTGCCTGATTCCTATTGTGGCGTGTGGGAAAGACTTCAACTTATATTACATTATGCACCATGTATCTCTTTATATATTCTCCTATGATGTAATGATGTGAGTCACTGTTGCCTCTTACCCACAGGATAAGAAGAGATAGGATCTGTTTCCGTTGGTTAAGGAATAGGGGAAGTGTGATGTTAAAGTAGCAACCAGTTCAGGGGATTTCATGTGAAAGCCCCTCTTGTTGGCTTTCCTGCTGTCCGAAATCCATGCGACAGAGATCTCTGTTGGGATAGCGGCGCTGCTTCCCCACCGCAACAAAGCACCCCGGAGCCTCCTGGCCAATACTCCACCAAAAACTATAACAGCACATATCCGCTGGAAACTGAGCTGTGAATCCTATCAAGATCCTGCAAGAAGGAAATGTATTTTTGCTGTATAGACTGGACCTTCTCTGTGTGTTCAGTGGAAGGGTGACCCAACTAGGGCTTGAGGAGGAAATTGCAAAGAAGAAGACACATGCAGTATAATGTTAAAGGTGGAGTCAGCAATTCTAGAGAATGCTTGTTGACAAAATCACTTTTTGTCAGAATCAGTGAATATCTCCTCAAGATCCTCTACCTGTCTGTACGGTGTGTGCCCTGAAAAGATTTCTGGTGTTAATACAAAGCATAGGCTCTGTATACCTGTATACAGAGCCTAGTCTGTGTACTATAACACCAGTGAACACACACAGTACGGACAAGTAGCAGATTGTGCCGAGATATTCACTGATTTTGACAAAAGTGATACTGACAAAAACCATTCTCCCGAAATTCTAACTCCACCTTTAAGATCTGAAATGGTTATGGCCTCTGGTAGCCTGCTGTTACAGTGGAGAATGGTTCAACTCATCCCCAAATCACACCATCAGTGAGAGGAAGTGGAGCAGGCAGCGTTGTTATGAAAGCCTGCCCTGTTCCGGGCTGTCTGTATGGTGCTAGAATCTCAGCTCCTCGTCAGTACAGCGCATCTCTCTGGTATGAGGTCGTCAGTAAGATCCGGGGAGTCATAGGGGCAACTAACCTACTGCGATACAGACAGCCATGCATGCACCCGGTAATGAGATATGCACAGGCATTTACTGCTTTTATCGCACCAGCAATCGCACAAATCATTTAGTAAATAATGCTCGTATAACATAAACACATGACAACAGGGTCGCACACGGACAAGTGTGGGAATTTTCTCATGTTTGTGGTGAGAGATGATAATAATCCAGTGAAGTAGATTTAAATTCAATTATTTACCTTTTATAACTTGGCACGATCAACTTCTGTCAAATATACTTAAGTCATTTAAACCTCCCAAGATGAACTTTGGAAAAGCCTGTGTTTCCCAAACGATACTAAATCAAGTTTAATCTACTTAACCATTGTCATAATACCATTATTAATCAGACATAGTCACATATAAATAAATGACATCATTGTTAAGCATCCTGAAGTCTCTCTCTCTCTCTCTCTCTCTAACTCTTTCACTCGCTTCCTAAACAAATGCAAGTGGCGCCGGCCAGCGCTTTTAATGCTAGAATCAACAGAAACTACTTTAAGGTTGTAGAGTAACTCCAGGTTTTCAATAGAGGTGACCTAAAATCAAACTGTGAATCATTGCTGATTCTACCAACATAAATTAGAAAAAATCTTATCACCTTTTAGAAAGTATCTAAGGACTAAGATCACACCAGACGCATGGTAGATTGTACATCGTCGCTGTATAGTATACACATTACCGGTGCATAAACTAAAGAGTCTACAGCAAGTGTGAGAGGCTGTACTTCGATGCAGCAGCATATTGAGCTGAATTCAAATTTTAATTTTTTTTACAGCTTTTTCCGGTAAAATGTTTCACCTGATCATGGAGCTACATGGAAAATCAGGGAATCACCAAAGTTGTTACATTTTATTCTGATGAGGTCATGAACGTCCATACCAAATTTTATTTATCATATAACTGTTAGGACCTTGTACTGTTAATGCTATTAGGAGACATCATTTGGGAGCCAATTCTGTCTGTAAAACATGTTCGATTAAATCCAAATGTACAACCAGATCTCCAAAAATCATAACAGAAATGACAAGTGCTGCTAGTTTAATATATGACGGTATGGTGTGCCGAGGGCAGAAAAGGTGTTCAGCCAAGTCTGATTCCGGTAAGAGGGCTGATGTTGAGATGACCCAACACGTTTTGCTCAAAGCATCTGTGGAGCTGCTGGCCAGACTCAGGATGTGCCAGAGCATGCCAACTGCTTCCTGTCGGCTGCCCAGTCCCAGAATGTCAAAGCATGTCAATCTGAATCAAAGCAAAAGGCCATCAAAGAGTCATTAGCATCAACATGGAAAAACAATGTAATGCCAGCCTTGATGAAAGCACGATGTGTTGTGTTTATAGTGTGGGTCGGACATGGTGTGGTGGTGAATGTTCGTGTTAGCTTTACACTGAAAGGAGAGGTTTAAATCCTGACCCCAGGAGAAAACCCTATAACTGCCTCTTGGAAAAAAGTCTCTGTAGCTTTATTTAGAGAAGGATCAAACTGAGGGCGAGTTGCCTAATGAAAAGCTAATAAATGAATGTGTACTGGAGGAAGTCTCGTGTGTCTTCCATCCAGGCTGCACTCTGATCAGGAATGTAAGTCCACTTCCTTTACCTTCTGTATCTGACTGTAATTACAGGCCTTGATATTTCCTGCTCCAGTTTGCAGTGCTAACAGAGTGATAGGGCCCCTCTGTGAGCGAAAAAACGGTGCTGTATGGCTATTTTTAACAGTACTAATGGGCCAAGATAAATGTAGATCGCTCTGATAAACGATGGATTAGGAAATATGTGTTTAATAAAGCTTCACCGACAGTTTGTTTACTTGTCCTGCGTGCCAAAAAGAGTAAGGGGAAGAAGACAAAATGGTGCACATTTTTTGTTCTGTGCTGCGCAATTGAAAAATGTTGGGTATCACATGAAAGGCCACAATCCAGGTGTTTGTAAAACTAAATGCTAGGACTTTTTTTTTTTTTTTGCTGGAATGCGAAGACTTGAGATTTTTTTTTGTGCACCTAGTGAAGGTGGGGGAATGAAAACAACATGGAATGAATGCAGGGCCTCAGAGCGCTGGTCCGGCATTTGCTGACGAGAGCCAGAGACCAGACCTAATCCACACCACCGGCTCAAACCAATAGAAGCACATGCATACATGCAGAAAAGTGCCCACTCATGCACTAACAGCCAAGAAAAACTGCCAATGTTGCTTAAAACCACTCAAATGGCAAGGGGGGTGGGCAGAATGTGACACCAGTTTCTCGAGCTAATGTGTTATTATCAGTTTGAGATATTTTACTGGAGTACTTCCATTTGTTGAAATTAGGTCTACCTTGACATTCAAATTCTGATAATGAATCAGTAGTTATATTTAGGACTTTGTAATGACCAATTTTTTTCAGTGTTGTATAGTATTGTAAAAAAAAGAGAGATAAGAAATAAATCTTCCTATATCTAGATCCTATACTTCGTCCATCACTAATTCCAAATGCTAGCTTACCAGTCTTCGAAATGTCTTGTGAGAAGCTAAAACATTTTTCCAACATGTTTTTAACATCTGCTGATAGTTTAGTGGTTTGGAAAGAATTCCAGCCAGGTGATGCTCAAATGATGACACACTAGGAACTGGAATATGTTTCTACAAGCGAGTTCATGCAATCCTCCCCTTCCCTTTTCTTTCTACGTTTTAACATCCTGTGGAGGACCAGACAATCTACTATAGGCTACTGTTAAATACCCGGGACTCGAAGTAAATTGAAATGGTGGTATGTAAAAAAAAAAAAAAAAATCACTTACTAACCAACTTTTCATTTAATGAGACCGCTTACTTTCTGCAGGCCTTTCGGATTGTTCTTTCTTGATAATGTCTGTCTGGAATATACTACAGGCGGCTGCGGTGCATGACTGGCCAAAACCCTGCACGACCAGGGGCCATAAAGCATCCTCTTTTTTCATTAAAAAAAGGAAAGCTGTCCTGATGTAGGAGTGGAAGATCTGGCTGAGCTACAAGCACACGGACCGGCCTTAACCCACGGAATCCTCAACCCTCGACCTACACACGTGCATTTTTTGCACAGATGAAAAACTCGTTGGTTTGCACTTCATGATAACCCGATGAAAACTTGAGGATGCATAGTTAAATGTTTTTCCTGAATGTGGAATAAACGTGGCTCGGATTTTTCTGTGGACTTCTCACCATGGCTATCATCAGATTCTTGATCAGACATGTTGGAGCGGTTCCCTCTGTTTCTTTTTAGCGTAATGTATACTCGGTTATGTCCCTCTCTTAGAAAAACAGTAACAGTCGAGGCTTCATGTAAAAGTAAGCTGACTCGCCCCATTTCAATCACTGAGCAGTTCATTAAAAATCCTACCTCACAGGGATACACAGGGAATTCCTCTCCTCTGAGTTCTGTTGTGACCCAAATAGAAGGCCCCACCTACGAAAATGGAAACATGAGCTTTTTCAGAGAGCATGTAGGAAAGTATATTCCTCAAAGTGAAACCATATGACTCAATCCCTCGCTATGTTTTTAGGTGCAACATCAGCCAGTCAGGGGGAAAAGGTGTCGGGAAACACAGAACTATTCTCAGCACACACCCGGCCAAAAGTTTACTATGGTATTCGCACATTCGGGCAAGCTGGGCGTGGGCGTTTGCTTTCTTTGCAGTTATTACTACAGCATCTACAGATCCCAGTGTGAGGAGAGATTGGATTCAGAATACATTTTGCCCATTCACAGCCACGGGCTTCTGTGTTTACATAGTTTACAAAGAAGTTGAAAGATTACTGTCAAACACTAAGAATGGCAAAGCCATGACCAAAAGGACCTTTACTACATGGTCCTGTGCAGAATCTAAATATTTCCCTATAGTCTGAAGGCATGTGGGCATCCAGTTGTTTAGGAAAAGGCAATGCTGGTAGTTTTGGTATTTGGCCACCTAAATGTACCAAATAAAATCCAATGGAAGTCAACAAAGCACACAATATGTCCTCCACTACTTTAGGGAGTACCTTTCTAACTACCATTGACATTCATAAAATAAGCATTCTGCAATTCCTCCAACCATTTACGTTGTGTTGTACCGAGCAGCATTTATTTTTTTGTTTTGTATGTTACCCTATCGTTAGCGGTAAGGGACATAGAACTGAAGTAACCTATAGAGTTTAATAATCATCTGACAGACGTCTCTTCACCGCAGGTAAACACTACACTTCCTGACACACTGCATGCATAAAGTTTTTCGGCAAAATACAGACGATTTCGACCCCTCCCTTTTATCTTCGCATTAAGCTGCTAAATGCTCCATTATGTCATTGGCGAGTCTCTAACTGTGTCTGCCTGCAGTCTGGTGCTAAGCAGGTAGGCTACAGTGGGGTTTTTTGTTTTGTTTTTAGCTGAAAAGGAAAAGCATGCTGTGTCTGAAAACGACACTATTGTGGAGACTATGACCTGAAACTTGTTATAGCCTAAGGGGAGCTGCAGAATCAGATGTTAATTCTCTATGGAGTTCATCATTATGAGCAACCCTTTGACATAGTTTTCACATTTTAGGTAATTCCTTCTTTATTATTGTGCGCATGCCCCCAGTGCATTTGGGAACAATAGAGTCCTTAGTTTGTGGTGACAATCTTGCCATTACTCATCGGTGGCATTCAATTTGTCAACGTAGTTTACTAGTCATATATTAATGTCTGGCTGCAGATGCTGCACAGCCCTTTGAACAGGGATTGGGTGTTCTCCCTGCTCAGGGGACAGTGCACATGGTCCCTTAACACAGCTCACTGGGTTCACATTTATTAAGATACACCATCTGCACCGCAACATCTCTCTTCTTTCAACCATGATTTTGTTTTTGTTTTTACAGTGTCTCCCCCCTGGCTCCTTTTTGAGACATGATCTGTATGAAGTGGGAAAACATTTTGACAGGTAACCTTTCCTGCTGTGGGTTGCTTTTACTATTGCTTTCCTGCTTTTGCATAGCTTATTTAACTTTGTAAAGATGGTCCAAGAGCAACCAAGTTTGAGCACCACGAGTTTAGTTATACCTGCAAATAGTGTTTTTCCTGCTAATTTGGGTGACACTTTTGCTTGTTAGTTGTCATTACTCTTTTTTTGCCTCACAAAATATTGCAACACACACTGTGATGCCATTTTTGACTTTTCACCACTTGAGCTAGCTGTTTTAAACAAACCAAGTTTTTACTGCCGCATATTCCTGCTGTATGCACTTGAGGACAATGAGGTGTTTACAGCAGAAAATAAATGTTTCCTTGGCCGGGTATGGGAACCACTACTGAATCACAGTGTCACAACAAGAACTGCCAAAGAAAAGCCAAATAAAAAATGTGTCACAGATTATGACTTTTAAAGCAGCAAGCCTACACCAAATCTGTCTACCTCTCCCTGCCTGTATGAGCAGCTGAGCTGTCAGGAGGGAGGACGGATTGGCTCGGAGCCTCCACATGTCAAAAGCAGAAGTTACTGTAGCGTGGAGAGAGAGAGAGCGCTTTTGGTGCACCCTCAGCTGACCCACACCCACCCTCACACCCCCCTCACACCACCAGTCAAAGCTCCCAGACACAGGCAGCGGGTGTGGGTTGTTTGGACACAGCTGGTGGACAGGCCGCGGGCTCCGACAAAGATCAGGTTGAATCAGGCATCCCCGGTCCATTCGCCGGATCCCTCCCTCCCTCCCTCCCTCTCTCCCTCCCCAAAACCAAACATACAAACCCTCCCTTGGTCATGTCTTGATAGTAGAATAATTTGTTATTCCGCTCGGTTTAAATAAGATCCTGCAAGAAATGACACCGCTTCAGCACTTCTTTCTTCTCCTTCATTCCGTTATAGCACATAAAAAGGAGAATGTTCCATATAATTCATGCTGCTCTCTTGCACCACTTGAAGCGGTACCGGCGGCTTGAGGGTTTGGACCATTTTGGGTTATTTCAGCTGTGGTTTGTGCTCAGGCAAAAGGGTGTAAATCCTCAGAGCGTGAACCCAACATAAATCTGTACAGACTGTCAGACCGTCTTGTGTTTCCAATTTGGCTTCACGACACTGACTTGCACACTTGATGTGTGTTTTGCATTTCATTATGGACAACCACGGATATTTTGGAGGAATTGGCCCAGCGGGGGCACGATTAATTAATCATAAACTATTAAAATCACACCTTATGAATTCATAGAAATACACTATGACTCATTTCCACAAGCTTTATGAGCAGCTGCTACTTGGGTGTTCGTTTAGGGTTAAACATTATGACTTTTTTTTTCATTTTTCTCTTCACAGTGTGGCGCTGGTCGACTCATTTGCAACTGTTTATTTAACAGTCTGCAGTCTAGTCATTAGGAAGATTTTTTACTAATGACAGTGAGTGACCACATTCAGTTCAGACGTAAACGACCATGTGTCTCTCTTTGTCTTTTGTTCTGTCTCTCGTGGTTTTGCGCGTGTGCGCACACACACACACACACACACACACACACACACACATACACACATACACTTTTCTAGCCTGCCAGCCTGGAACTACATGTTGCTGACATGTCCTGCTTGTGCAACGGAGCCAGTCAGATGGCTGAGTATGGGAAAGTCTGCAGAGTGACTCACGTCTCCTAAACTATGTCACTCATGACACTGCTTCAATCCACTCATCACAGCTTGTCTCATGCACACTGACATCTGTCTGGCATTGTGCTGTGGCATCACCATAATAACAGACTGGAACAAGTCTCATTTTTCCTCTGATGCCTCATTGTTATGTTCACCAGCGTTTAACTACCCTGAAGGGGAAGTCATCATGAATGGCCGTTCACATGAGCTCAAACTACCCACTTTTATGTGCTATCACTGTAAGAAAGTCATTTCACGATACTCAGAGCCAGTTGAACCGTTGTTATTATAAAAATGATTGTTTTAATGCAGCTGTAAAGCCTCCAGCCTCACGATATATAAACTGTTTGAAGAGGGCCAGTTGAAGCACTGCTTTGATTTGCTCTGTAAGACTTCAAAAAGAACCAAATAAGTTTGTTTAGGACTGCGTCTTAAAATAGGGATTCCCTTCAAGTAAGTGAAAAAAAGGGAGCAAATTATTTTTTTACACAGAAGACAATGCGCCTTTCCATAGTTATTTCTTACAGCATGATCCCCTCCTGGCATGCGCTCATTCTGGAATAAACCGTTGCCTAATATAACCCACAACAATATGGATGCCCTGACAATGAATGATGCTTCCAGTTAACCCTGTATTTATAGCTTCATACTGGCTTGGATTGTGCCCCATTGTCCAACTCAATTGCTGTTTCCGTGCCTCCTGAAAGAGGCTAATTTGTCTTCATCAAAAAAGCATGCCTGCAGAAAATCAGAACACCTAAAAAAAACATGCTGCCTCCATCCGAGCTGTCCATATAGTGAGCTCTCATTTTTCTCTCTTGCACTCCAAATTTAAATCCCATCCCATTATGATGGTGACAGACTTTATCCTCCGCACTGATGGACACAGCTCCGACACTCCAACCGTCACCTCCCTGACCTGAAAAACGTGTTGTCGTAGTCTGGTGGTATTGTGTCTGTGCACATGATCTATTGCATTGAGTGTTTCCAATGCTTCATAATAACTAATGTGTTGATGATGACACTTTTCCGTTTCTCCCCGCTGATCCCACCTGGGGTCCTCCCATCATTCCACACCACACTGAATATGCAGGCGACAGTGAGGGAGCGCTGGGTTTAAAGTGATGGATAAGCACTTGAACAAGAGAAAGAAAGCCGTTGACAGGGATGTACACACAGAGGTTATGCTACACCACCTGAGTGGCAACACCTTTTGTTCCCCTGACAGCTACTCCCACTTTGCTATAACTGATCTCCAAGTGGCTGCAACCTCTTTTTGTATGGTGAGCTAACAAAAAAAAAACTTCAAGTTCAGTGATTTCTGATGACAGAGTCCACATTAATGCTGTGTATAATGTGTTAATGCAGGGGTTAGATTTAGTTAGCGTTTAAGATTTAGGTTTGAGGGCATATAAGACCTTCCAGCCACCAATCATTTTGCAACCGTGATGCTGTGTAAACAGGAGAACAATCAAATTGCAGTCTTTGCCAAAATGTAATTGTTAATTGAATGTGTTATTATGTGATTAGAAATCCAACGCTTTATGTTACACATCAACAAAGACCATGCAGGAGAACTACACTAGGACTGACCCCCGCTGTGCAGATGAAGCTCGATATAAACTGCATACAATTAGGCTCCTAATCAGGTTTAGATATGCACATCTGAGCAACCAAGCAAGTTTTCACTGAGGATTTTGAAAGCGCTGTTTTTCTTTGTCCTTGTCCACACTGTTGGCCAAGAGGTTGAAATCAACAAGCTCGCTCAGTTGGAACTAGTATTTTTAGAATATGACTTTGGTTTCCTTTTTTTTCAACAGCTTTCTGCTCAAATTATGAAAATAAAATCCAGTTTTCCTTGCTTTTGGCATGCAGTTGTTATTGTCTTGTTATGTTAGGGAACATGAATGTGTTCTGCTGTGTTGCGCAACTTGATTTCTTTTTTGTGTGACTCAATACTTTATGTCCTATTTGATCAGGTAGATTGCAAAGAGTGTTTTGTCTAAAGAATGGAGCTGGCAAAAAGACTCAGTCAGCTTATAAGGTTAATGCTGAAACACCCTCATTTTAAGCTGCCGTCATGGATGGACCAATAAAAGGAACAACACATTTTAAAAAATATATGTCATCCACAATATCAAACATTAAATAATTACGGTCGCCTTCACAACATACACAATGTATGATAGGAATTAATTTGACTCTAAAGTACAGCATCCACTTCGTCCGAAACTACTGTTCATGAGAAGAATTTTGTGTGGGAAATTAAAAACCACATTTTAATGATGCATTTCATCAACTTCATCATAGTCAAATTCATTTATCTGATCTTTCCACACATGGCAGCTATTGAAAATCACAAATATGGTAATAGTGTTTGTCACAGAAGTGTGTGTGGAGAGGGGATGGTGGGCACCTGCGATACAAGGATGCTTAACATTTACACTTGAAGATAATGTTTACAGGGACCTTAACACATAATCATTAACCTTAATACTTTGTGTCTGTATATGTGGTGTGTCTATGTGTTTCCTTCAGTATCAGATTCAAGCAATTCCCTGCCTGGCACAGGTGTTGGACTGTTTTCAAAGGTCAAGTGTGTGTTTTTTAGAAGTTGATCTCAAGGGAAAGTCCTCTCTTTGGCTAATTAGACAGATCCGTCTCTCAAAGGCCACACGTTGGCTTATTCCAGGCTAAAGAAGGGAAATCTCTCTGGTGACCTTTTTAATGAGCACTGTCTGCAATAGGAGTCAGACAGTGGAAATGGTAATGACTGTGACAATAGTTTCAGGTCATTAAGAGATGCACAGAGGCCGTGCACATGGTCCGGCTTTCTTTCATTGTCTCCGCCTCATTACATTTGAACTGAGTGAGAGACGCAGATCGTTTTGAAAGCAAAAAAAAAAAAGAAATGCCCGAATGAAACCAGACGCCATTCACAGATACAGTTTGTCTAATTAGGGAAGTGTTGATTGACAGACAAACTTACTTTGTGAGGACACATTGCCACGCGAGAGTGTGAGAGTGTGTGTGTGTGTGTGTTTGTGTGTGCGCGCGCACGCGTGTGTGTGCCCGTGTTTGAATGCATCAGAAACAGAAAGCAAGCCGGAGACTGAAAGACGGGATGTGACACCTGTCTATATCCTGTGCTCCTTCCTTAATATTTCGCATCTGGTCATCGGGTGTTTGGTTGGCAAAAGCACATCAAGGACACAATGTTTACCCACCATCAAATATGAATAAGGCACTCAGGCATCATGCAAGAGCCAGACAGCTTAGAAGCACATTTTTTCAATATATTTCAAAGCTCAGACATGAAGTCAAGCAGAAGAGACTTGCTTCGGCAGAAAAATGGCATCTGTTGTTTGTTCAATTGCCTAGAAGAATCTGTGTACGTTTTGAGCAAATGAAAATCATTAAAAGAATAAAAAACAAGAATACGTTGGTGTTTTGGAGTTCAAATCATACACACAGGGAAACTATGTGTAAATGGATGAAGAGGTATTAACAAACAAAGGGAATGGACAGAACAAAATTAAATCACGAGCAGTTGGCTTCACATATGGCGTCATGTAGTTGCTGCCAATAGAGATAGCTGAAAGGGATTAACACTTTTCGTTCCCAACTCGTAGAAGCCTGGGTGGTGGTGCTTTGTGGATATACAGCAGTAGTGTGGCTTTGGAGTCCGAAGAGGCCTGAGTGGATTTGGTCCCCTCTAGAGACTCACCCAGCCTGTTTGTCCATGTGCCTTAGGGAATGAAAGGTTTTATACGCTGCTGCTCGACATACTTTCCATTTGCCATCACCATATAATCACAACATCAGGGACAAAGGGGCAGTTCTCCTGGTCTTCTTTGTGTTGTCTATGTTTAGCTGAGTCTTCTTCTTTGCAATGTCTGTTTCCAGCCGTCTAGTACTCTCGCTTATTGGCACATTTTTCTACTCCACTTTCTCAGTTTCCTCTGCCTTTACTTGTCCGAGAGGTTTGTTTTGACATTTCCCACTGTTTATATCCTCCGCAGGCACGACCATCTGCGGCTGACCTTGACCGCACCGCGTTGTCCCCCCTCCCCCCATCACCCCCCCAAGCAGGGACCCATGTTATTATCATCCAGGGCAACTTTTCGTAGAGTGGAAAAGGATTGTCACGACCACAAAATGCACCAGTTTCACATTAGAACTGCAGAGGGAAGCGCACACACAAATCCCTCATCCTGGCTCAGCGCTTGGTGGGTGAAATGAAAACAAAAGGCGAGTGGCGAGCCCGAGCAGGGATGGGGCTGCTGATAAAGATCTGTCAATAGCGCGTTTTACACGGGACAGAGGGATGGAAGGAGGGAGAGAGAAAGAGAGGGATGAAGGGAGGGAGGAATAGTCAAAGGGATTGGGGGCGCCGAGCAGGGGCCCAAAGTTTTTTCGAGAGTTGCAGAAAAAAGTCCCGCTGGACAAATATGCATCCTCAATTGAAACATGTTTTTTTTCTGAAACTGTGAAGGAATTTAGGGAATGGGGCAGATTCCTTTTGAGAGGCTGCTACCTTCAGACCACCACCCCCCACCCTACTAAAAAAAACATTCCTCCATCAGCCTGTCAGTCTTGCAGAGGTGTAGAAAGAGTTGTACTGGCCAAGCCCCGGGTTTGACGATCCTCATGATACTCATCTACAAGAACGTGAAAAAAAAGCATTGCATGGAAAGACACCTTTCACCAGAGCAAATTCCACAATCGAGGTGACACAAAATGCAGAAGTCGAGTGCCTGCTAGTGCTGATATATATATTTACTGGAACCAGGGCTGTAAATCTGACTATCTGGCTTTTTTTCAGACTCTAATAAGACTGTAAAATAGTCATGTGTTATACGGAAAGTGTCGCCCAGAAGTGCGGCTGACCTCATTTTGTTAATGTATTTTTTCGCGGTGGAACAAAGCTGTTGATGGTATTTTTCTGAAGCAATATGACCCGGCGCTGAATTCCACAGGCACACATTAAATTACAGCCTAGTGCCGCTGAAAGCATGCACAGGATTGCAGTTGAAGATGTACAGCAGCCCTGGTTATGAGGGAAACAGACATTATCCACTGGGCCCGGGCCGTTTGCAAATGGTTTCCATTGCCAAGGAAAGAGAGTATAATCCTGAAAAGGGATTATGTACGGGAGGCTGAGAATTTATACAAATAGCTTCCAGGCGACATCTCTCATTCATTCACAAGCCATTCTTAAGCTTGTGTTGAGTCTATAAAGGTGTACATTTCTTCATTAGTTTTCTCCCCTGGAATTGCAATCATAACATCTATATACATGAAACACTACCTGGAGCAGAATGTCAGTCTTCCCAAGTTCCTTTAACAAGGGGGATAAGTGCTGGTGGAAAAGAGTGTCAAGGGGCCACCGACAGTGATACAGAAACCAAACAGTGGAGTCAGTGTGCTAATGCTGATTGGTCAAGGTCTGAAAAGTTAGCCGGGGAGAGAGAGAGAGAGAGAGAGAGAGAGAGAGAGAGAGAGAGAGAGAGAGAGAGAGAGAGAGACGGAGCAAATACAGGCGCATCAGCGATCCTTAGTGAAGAGACACAGGGGGAAGAGGAAAGGAACGGAAGACATTATGGAGACAAAAAAGACAGTAGTGGAAGAGAGAAAGCAGAGGTCCTCTCATGTCGCTTATCTGGCTAACATAAGGAATATCAATAGAAGTGCAGGTTGTGTGCTCTGTGCTATCTCACAGGCGACAGAAGAGCGGCCTGGGGAATGCAGCATGCCTAAAAGGAGCTTCAGTGCACCGCTGGCTGGGGAATTAATAGCAGAGGCATTGCAATGTCTGGGATAAGAATGAAAGGCTGAGGGAGGACACAAAGATGGGGGGGGGTGGGCAACGGAAACCAGCTAACATCAGGGACTGATCCTCTGACAATTTATGTTTGAGGCATAACATTTAGAAGGGCATGAAAAATTCTGCAAGGAAGCTCCCACATATGAACAAAGACACAGACCAGACTGTTAAAGGAGGGGAGATAATGCATTGAACTTAAATTTGTTCAGTGGCATAGCTCGGTCGGACTTTCTCAGTGTTTGTATTTCCCACAAGCTCTCTGCTCTTCCTTCTTGGAGGCCTACACACTATGGAGTGTATTGTGTACATCAACTGGCCCCAAAATACCACCTTAAGTGGATGGTTGTAGACAGGTAAATATATGCAAAGGTTCCTAGTTTTAATAATTTAATAATAGTTTTTTCTTCAACGTTTTGTCATACCAAGACTTATTCTAAGGAGGAAATGTTATTCTGTTAAATCATATAAGCTTCAGGGAGCAGTGATTTTGTTTATGTTAACTTCCTTGGTGGTACACCCTAGATCAAATAAGGGGGAACCTCTATTTGAAACATTTTCAAGGATGCAGCTCTTTCATATATGACTGCTGGGGAGAAAAGTACAAATATGATTGCAGATGGTGGATACAATAGCAGGAAAAGTCATTAATTTATGAATGGCTGCTGAAAGGAGACTCTCCAATGTGAACTAAAACGTAATGTGTTCCTGTGTAACCACGATAGGAAGAGCATACGTTAAAGGAATCATTTGGGAAATACTCTTATTCAGTTTCTTTTTCAAGGGCTGGATGATAAGAAGATTGATTCCACTCATGGCTGTTTGGTAAACTATGTGGATGGAGTCAAGAGAAGGTTAGCTTAGCTTAGCATAATGACTGGAGGCCAATGGAAACAGTTAGCCTGGCTCTGTATAAAGGTAACAAATCCAGGGTCACTATCTCACTTATAATGTGTCAAACCTTGTTTCTGAAAAAATCCATACAACAACTGAAGTGTAGAAATGATAAATTGTATAGGTTTCCCTGAGAGGGTTATGTGCTGGACTATCTCTTAAGGATGCATCAGCTTTGGCTACACAAATGTGCTTAAAATTAAAGCATCTACCAAATAGTTAAAGGGTTCCCTTGTACTCACCCCTGCTCTGTCTGTATTGCATTAACAAACAATGATAATAGTAGCAAACCCCAGAAGAGATAAAGTGAAGGAGGCCAGCAAACATTGTGGCACCAGTGCAAGCAGTTGGTTACTACTTATACCCTGTAACAATTCCATAATTAGCATGCTGTGTGCAAACAAGCCTTCTCTTGTTTACGTGGAGGTTTGCAGTTATTTTAGGA